>OY728141.1:388073600-389323600 GCA_963277665.1 Viscum album | reverse complement strand
ATGATGGATACTCAGATGAAATTTTCAAAAATGGCGAAGGTGGGGTAGTGGATGTGACACTCTATAGGCAAATTATTTGTAGTTTGTTCTAATTAACACCCGCTCATAAAAAAATTGTGTTTTTCATATATCAAGTTGTTCGATATCATTATTTTACAAAAGAAATTCACATGAAATACATTAGGTGTATTCTTTGATATATCAACCAAACCAAGGATTTTGGGTTGCATTACTATAAAAACTCATAACAAAACGTAGTAAGATATACATATGTAGATTGTATAGGTTCAGTTTATGAACAAAATTATACTTACGGAGGTATGTTTTTCATTATAATCTCTTGTTTTTCTTGGTATAGGAATAATCAAGACTGCATTTCCTTAAGCACTGCAAAGGCCAAATATATAGCAACAAATCAAGTTTGTGAACAATTGATAGGGATAAAGAAACTACTTAAAGATGTTGGAATTGATATGGAATCTCCCGTTATGATTATATGTGACAACTCTAGTGCTATAAAAATTATAAATAATCACATTCAATACTCAAGGATGAATAACATCAATATCAAGTATCATTTCTTGAAAGAGAAAGTAGAGAAAAAGGTGGTTAAGTTAGAGTATGTGCTTATTGCTAATATAATGGAAAAGGCTTTACCTAAGTTAGAATTTGAATATCATCGGTTGGATCTTAGAGTCAAAATTAATTCATATCTCTAGAAAAACTTCTAAATAGACCCCCACCCCATAGGAATTTCTATTTGAGGTAATGTATATTCCCTCTCTTATGTTTTATGTGTGGAATACTAACTCTATTTTGTGAATTTTTAAATAAATACTCTTTGGGTTTGTTGAAAAAGGGGGATAAATGGATCTATATTGGAAATGGGTAGATTTTCATGTGTTATGTTAATGGGGTTATTTTTTAATATTTAATTAGGGAGAGTTTTTGATGTTGGAATGTAGGATAGAAGTGTATGGAGGTCAAGTCTTAGGTTCATGACATTATTTTAGTTTTAATATAGTTTCTCACACTGATATTGGATAAAATGGTCTTAGAGTTGGTGATAAGTAATTAATTGTTCCACTCCTTGAAGTCAAAAGGATCATAGTTTACTCATGGTCAATTCTAGTTGATTTTAAAATTTTAGAGGTTCAAGTGCTAAATATGTTTTTGATTGTCAACAAAACCAAAGGGGTATATTATTGAAAAAAATACATTTGGAGTGTGTTTTGGGTTGTGTTTTATTAATAATAGAGTGAAATGAATCTTTGATATAGGATCTCTCTATGTTTTGAGTTTACATATTGAAGTCTGGAATAGATCTAGAATAAGACTGGATGAATTCAGTGAAATATATACTGTATATTTTTAAAAAAATGTCAAAGTCCCCATGTATGCAAATATAACTACATGAAGAAGTTCTTGTAAGTGAATCAATGAAATTAAATTCAACCATGTGAAGTAATTTGATATGTGAATGTGTCATGTATATGAATATTATGTTTAAGGAATTTAGCTATATGAATAATTTGGCTACGTAAAGGAATCTGGGTACATGGAGGAGTTGTGTATGTGAAACTGCCACATAAGTGAATATAGTTATGTAAAGGAACTTAGATATGTAAATGGATAAGTATTAAAATATTAAAAGTATCCAAATAAACTATTATCATAAGTAATATGCATATGCAATTCTTAAGGCATCCATATAGGTTTTTTTAGAAGTTTATATAAGGGATATGGCTTTATGGATTTTTTGGAACCAGGTGACCTACAACATCTCATTTATTTCATCATCATTCAAATATATATACCATAACCTGAATAAAATAACTTTTATATTCATGGGAATTTCAAGAAAACATATTTAGATTATTTTACTGAAGCTTGAGGCTAATTTCATGAAACTAAAAAAGGCCACACCGCTTATCATGGGAAGTGAAGGAGATAATGTGGAGAGTGGTGCAACACATGATGAGATTTTTTTAATAAATAATATGACGTGTACTTTTTAAGAACAATATGAATGATTTATTTTATTTCTTGTTAGTAGAAAAAATGATAGGATATTGACATGGGATGAAAATGGAAATCCCTTGGAATATATATTTCATGAAAATGGAAATCCCTTGGAATATATATTTCATGAAAATGGGATGTTTGAAGCTAACATAAAAAATAAGGATAAGAAGACCTTTTTTTTGAGTATTTTGATATTCTAGAGAAAAGATGGGTGGTGATACAAACCAAGACATACAACAAAAAGGGAAGAATATAGATTCCCAACTACAGGATGGAAGGTTGAAGATGATGGATAAGAAAAGAGCGGTGTTCCAAGAAACCTACTAGCTGGAAGTTTGGGTGGAGTTCCTTAAAACAAGGAAATTGAAACAAAGTGATAATCCACCATAGGTATATCCTCCAACTATATATTTTGGGAGAATTAGGATATTTTAGGGGGAGTAGTTCATTCTACTCTGTGTTGAGAGTAGTGAGATTTCCTGTTCTCCTAGTTTTAAACCAAGAGGTTCAATACAAACACTCTAAAACTTGTAAACAAAAAGTAGCGAGATTTAGTGTTTCAGGTGCATATATAGGTGCATTTTTGTGCTTTATCCTTGGAGTTACCCATTTTTATGACCCAAGTAAAATATTTTGTGATACTCTTTATTGATTTTATAATATACATAAAAATTAAAAGGGTGAGAGAAGTGTTATTGATAAATACAGAATAAGATCTTGATAAGGAGTTAACTTTAAAATTGAAAAGACCTTGATTCACCCCCTCAGGGTAGAAACCTTGTTTAGGGACCAACATATTCCATGTTATTTTAAGGAAATTTTAAAATATTTTATAAAATGTATTCAGATCATAAGTACATATTTACTATCTTTATCGCATAATGATTGAATCCATGTTTGTATTTCGAATAACCTTTACACATGTTTGGGTGATTTTGTTTTATCCTTATATATTAAGATTTTTGTGACATGCCATGTGTTGATTAAATTTAATTGTTTGGAAGTTGGTGTGTGATGTCTATAATTAGACAAAAAGTATTCTAGAAGTTGGAATATATTTTTTAGTTAATTTAAAAAAATAATAAAGAATATCATGTTGTTGTAACTTCATGATATGTACCTAGTTAGAAAATCATGTTTAGTATAATGATTAGAATAGAAAATAAAGTTATCATATCTTAAAAGGAATAAATTACTGTAATGTTTAATCTAGTTTTTTCATTCTTAAGATTAATAGGTTACTAGTTATGAGAGTATTCTGAATATTATGACATATTAATGATAACTATTTAATTTGTTCACTAATTAAGCTACTTGATTTGGAATATAATTCTTTCTATAAAATGTTTAACCTTGGAATATAATGGAATGAAATATGATTGTAAAGTATGTTCCAAAAATACTTTTTTTCTTTTTTTGACACAAATCAAGCCACATGGTTAAATTTTTTAGAACATGAAGTAACTAGTATATTGACCATTTATATTATAGTCTATTTATATTAAACTGGTTTATTGAATATGAATTGATAATTAATTCATTAACCTTTCAATTTATGTGAAATGATTAGTGAATTTTTTAAATTATTATTTATTGGTACCTATATGATTTTTTTAGTGTTTACGTGATCTACTTTGATGAGATATGGTTTTTTGATAGTGGTTTTAAAATTAAATATTTTCTTGTTAGGATTTGTTTTACAAAAAAATTAGATTTAAAAAAATTACAAAATTATTTTATGGGATGTTTTGTGAATGTTTGTTTTGTATTTTGGTTTGATGAAAGATTTAAATATTTCTCTTTAGATGGAACATATGAGAAAATTATTAAAAATAAACCTTTTATTGTTTTTAAATATAATAGTTTTTGGGTTTTAATAGGTTTTTCTTTATAAAGATGGAATTTTTATGCAAGTTTTTAAATATATTTTATACAAAGGATTTTATGAATGGTTTTACTCATGGTTGAAATTTATAAAGGATTTGCAGAGTTTATTTAACTAGATTTTTGGGATCTTGAGAAATTTATGTGTGGTTTTTTGGGGAAAGTTGTAACATAGTGAAGTGGTGGGTGGAAACCTTATAAGGAATTGATATAATTGGAAATAATGAGTTATTATGCCTAGGAAAAATGTGGCTGGATATTTTCTTAAAGGAACTGTGTTATTCTTGTGGTTATTGTACTTGTTATTATTGTGTGCTTGTTGTTCTAGTTATGATTGAAATATGCTTATCTTTGGTGTGCTTATAAGGATGGATGTTGTTTTTATATGGTATACATGATAACCGGAAGGGGGAGATAAGGATTTCATATGGGAATAATGTATCATGGAATGCGAATCATGAAACCTTGCGAGTAATAAGATATTATAGGATCTAGAGTGGTCACCATGCTTAATTACCATTTACATGGACAAGATTTGGTGGAATTATTTTTCTCAGAAATTTCATTATCTTCATTTGGAGAAAACAATGGTTTCTAGTATTCAATGTAATATTAATTTATACATCTGGAGAATCAACCTCATAGATTCTAATAGTGTTGTTTATATTTTTCATTAGGATGGTTTGTGAATCTAGTGAGAGAAGAGTCTTCATGATTTGAGTTGGGAACTATATCTCATAAATCACTAGATGAACTATGTGAACTATAGGTCTAGTCAGGAAAATCTGGAATTAAGGTTCACCTTCCATTTTAGGAACCAACCTAAGATGAATTTCACAGTTATTTAGAGTTCATTTGGAGTAGTTTTAGGATGGGAAACCCCCTTTTAAGTTTTTATATTTATGGGTGAGTACATTGTCATGCCCTCAACTTTAATAATATGAGAGTTATTTTTTAGATACCTCTAGTAATATTACCACATAATCTTAGTGAGTTATTTCTAATTAATTGTCTATGTCTTATCATATTAGGTCTCACTGAGGACTATTCTAACTAGATATGATAGTTCATGATCAATTGATTAGTGTATGTATTAAGTCAAAAACTGTTGAGAGATGAGTGTGTGTATTGTTGCATCATTGATGATTTATAAGATAAATCATTAACATGAACTTGGGTCATAAAAACTAGGATGTTGTCATGGTTTTCTATCAAGTGGCTTTCATTTCAGATTTTCGAGACCAAGTCCTAGGAATTTCAATAAGAAAAATTAAATAGTATTACCATGGAGTGAAACATTAATGGAGGGGATCCATTAATAGGTGTAAAAATAATAAAAATCCTCTCGTGCATTGCATGACTCAATTATGGTTCATCTTTGTGTCAAGACAGTTTCAAATGGGTTGTATATTTAAATATTGTGATAGTACACAAGGTAACAAATGTTGAATAGAGACCGATGGGCATGTTGTGATTATTACCTATACCTTTCTATTAGTTTGAGTAAATTGTCATGGGATTTGAAATTGGTATGTATTTAGAAGAATGATGTCATTAAGGAGGTACTCAACCAAATCATTGAATCAGTGTGTTTCATTCCAATTCAGAGAGGACTAACTTGTCTATTCATAAAGTGTTATAGTCACATGGTGTAATTATTTACACAATTTATCATAGAAGCATTAGTTTTACCATTGAATTTTTGTCCTGAGATTCTTTTTATAGTCCATTTTAGAGCATTGTATGGTCATTCATGATGATATATAGTTTTATAATATCATTTTACCTTGTTTTCCTATTATTAATACTAGTGGAAAATTAAGAATTCTTTGAGTATTCTCAGGACTAGGGAAACATTTATAGTGTAATATAGGGAAATTAACTCCTCAATGTGAGTCTACATTTTTGTGTGTGTAATTGGATAAGATCATCATGGTATTCTATTATCTTTGGTGGTAATGGATCATATATTCTCACATTTATTTCCATAAATAGGGAGTTTTCATTTAGGTGAGCAAGGGTAGTTGGAACCTTAGTGTATTAGTAACTTTGGGATTATTGATTACATCAGTATAGTTTCTTATCCGAAAATATTACCCTCCTAATTTAGCTACACGTGACAGTTTCATATATCTAAACTCCAGAGGTAAGAGCCTCACTCCATTGCATAGGTGTTTATAATCTTGTTAATCTTGAGTCAAATATTCCATTGGTCTCTCACCATATACTGTATATTGGGATGTTTATGATAAAAACTTTATATATTAACATGTACCTTTGGTTTGTCTGTTATAGTATCATAGTTGGTTATATGTTAGTCTTTAAAATGAGGCACCGTTATGATAGACCAGTAACCTAATATTTTTTTCTAGACACTACTAACCTCTATATTTTATAGGATGGAAAAACTAATGGTGGGGAGAATATGACACCCTCAAATTGTGTTTTTATGTGTTTTATTATGTTTTTAAGTTATTAAATTTTTTGGTTTGGTTTTGAGAATTTTATAGAAGGTTTCATGAGGTTTTGGAATTTTTTTATAGAGTGCTCAATTAGGGGAAACTGTGAAGATTCCCCAGGTAACCATGTGAGGTGAAAATGGGGACTAGGGGGAGTTTCATGGTTAGTGCACAGTTTGAGTAAACTATGTGGTAACCATTTAACTTTGAACTTTTTTTGGACAGTATTAATTTTCATGATTGTCACACAATTTACCAAACTATGTAGCCAAAATATGCACATCATTAAAGGGTTTGTAAAATATGTTTTTAAACCTTATTTCTCCCATAAAACTCCTATTCTTCCTCATGTGACTAGAGATCTTGATATAAAGGATTCTAGTGGAAAATTTTGGCGATTCTACTCCCTTTGAAACTCCCTCACTTGCATTTTTGGAGTGTTATACCTATATATCAAAGTTAATACTCCTTTTTCTCATTCTCTTCCCCCATCTTATCATTTTTTATTGAGAGTAACCTTAGTTAGGTACTTCCATGCATGAATATAGTGGTTAGGGTATTTTTTGATGGGGATTTGTTATGAATCATCGTAAGAGATTTTCTAGAGCCCCAATCTAAGAGGATATGGTGTGATTTAATCTTATAAAGATTATATGTGGTGGGTGGATTCACACTTACTGTAATTTTGTTAAGAACATGAAGTCCTGTTGTTTTTAGTTAAATTATTTTCATTAACTATGATAAATTATTGGACAAACTATAGTTGGACATTCTATTATGAAAAATGGTTTAAATAAAAGGTTATGAGTGGCACCCACAACATGTTTGATAAAATGATCATTTTTTTTAAAAAAAGATGATTTTATAGTGTTATGAACTTGGATTGGTAACATGGTGTTGGCATGAGTTCCATGTGTTCATAGTGTATATGGATTTGGGGCCTTATTGATCCGAATTTGGTTTCCATGCTAAAATGGATGCACTTTGGATTTCATGGTTTAGCATGGGTTCATGTTGCATATGGTCTATGCCTTGTTCATTTAGACTTGGTCACCATATTGATTTGGGGGAACTTTAGATTACATTTGCAAGTAATAAATTGAGTCTAGAGGGATATGTTTCTTCTCATGAGTTTGCCTATTCAATTAATCCTATTTTAATGGGAGATTCCTTGGGTTGGTTTACTAAATGGGTGCATGTGAACATTACGTGGATGTGTTACTTATGGTGTGCGTTACATAAAAAAAATAATGGTTTTAAAAGGACAATGTAGATTTTCTTTCCGATTTACTTATATGTTTTTTTATTTCTTATTTATTTGTATTATGTTTCTTCCCTTTTTTATATAAATATTAGCTAGCTTGTTCTTGTTTAAGTGGCATGTGTGGGAATTATTCGGTCGAATGCCTACAAGGTTGTATACTCACCCCTATATATGCATCCCAGTGCATATGCAATATTCAATTGGTATGGTTCAGATAAGGGGGTACCTCTTATCTTTCTAGAGGATTGTGTTGTTATTTTAGTCCCTAGTGACGACACTTGGAGGTAACTTTCAGGTGGAGAATGGGAGTGTGCCATGTTGGAAATTTGTTCTTATTTTGAGTCTTAGTATTATAATATTTCTTGGCCATGTGTTTTTTAATATACTGTGACTCTGATCTATTTTTTATATTGTATGTGTTGGAGTTTGGTTGCATGGATTATATATATATATATATATTGTCTTGGAGATGTCTTTTGAAAGTTGTTTTGTATGCAATAGAAAATCAATTCCCATGATTTGGTGATGTCGTTGACATTTATTATTTACCTTTAGTGTTCGTAGAATGCACATAAGGTTAGTGGAATTCTAATCCTACCTAGAACAATGGGTTAGGGTTGGGATGTTACACCCCTTAACACCACACCTAGACAAAATTTACATATGCTGGTAAGTTGTTTATGGTAAACATAATCATTACATGAAATTTCATATATATTTTTTATAAGAATCATACACTCTAATTCCTTTCTTCTATAATAATTTCAACATTAATTAATGGTGACAAGTAACCATCAATACCATTTCCATGCTGTTTTGGTCCAGAAATCATTAAACTCAATATGATATAATCCCCCCTTAATTAAAATTAAGAAGATAAGTTATAAATTACTAATAAAACATGACATGAACTACATTTTCTATTGAGACTCTAATATAGATTCATTCCAATACTACAAAACAATCATTTAATAGCGCTGGCTTTTATCAGTGATAGAAAAAAGCGGTGATAAAGACACCCTTTATCAACACATTTTTTATCATTGATAAAAAACAACCTTTATCAACCCATTTGTTTTAATGCTGAAAAAGTGTGTCCTTTATTAGTGCCTTATTTTTCGCACTCATAAATGACACCCTTTATCAGCACTTTATTTTTAGCACCCATAAAGGAATCCTTTATCAGTGCTTCTTTAGCACTGATAAAAGTAAGAATAAAATGAAATAATGAAATAAATAAAAAATAAATTGATTTTATTAAAATAATATTAAAAATTTAATTAATTAAATAATTATTGATAAATCATAAATAAATTGATTATAATACATATAAATTATAAATATTATATATTAAATATATAGATATATGTAAAATAAAAATTAATCAAATAAAATTAAAAAAAATTTAAATTGGAAAAAATATTAAACATTTTATTAATTAAATAATTATTGATAATTTTAATAAATAGTATATATATATATATATATAAATGTATATAAATATGATTTATATAATACAAAATATTCATGTTTTACATTAAATAGTAATATATTTAGTGAATAATGGATTATAATTAAAAATTAATATGAATTAAAAACACCGACTAATTTCATCGAGTAATGGACATAATTGAATGCCATTTTATTTTTCAATTTAATATAGATAAAATGTATTATATTGATTTCATATACACATAATTAATGCATTTTTATATACATATGCACTCACATAAATAATTTTTTTGAGAATTTAATCAATTTGTATTATTTATTTTATATATATTTATTTACTATGAATTAATATATTCAATATGTATTCATGTTTATTTAAATATATATTCATTTTTAATGATTTATATTAATCAAACTTATCCAAATTTTCAATATTGTACTCATTTTAATTAATCAATTTTACTCATTTTTAAAATACATGCACTTAAGATTAAATATTCACTAATAATGTTAAAAACACATTTTAAAAAATATATTTTTAAATAAATATATTTATAAATGTATATTTACTATTTTTATACATTTATAATTATAAATAAATAACTAATTTTTATTTAAAAAGTATTTATATAATTATAAATAAATAATTATAATATTATGATAAATTTATTTAGATAATGAATATGTTTACTATATATATATATAATTATAAAAATATATATAATGATATAAATATTATTTTTTTAAAAGTATTTATATAATTATATATAAATAATTATATATTCAATGAATTATAAAATTATTTTTTTATAAAATGTTTTATTATAAGTATTATAGTTATATATAATAATTATAATTTTTTTAAAAAGTATTATTATTTTTAAGGTATTATAAGTATTTATCAGCATTAAAATAAGCATTGATAAAGATTCATTTTATTATCCCATATTAACTTAACACTGATAAAAGATATCTTTATCAGTAAAGCGCTGATAAAAGTGTCCCAATATTTTTTAAGAATCCTAACCATCATGAACTAGTTCGTGATATCCGAAGCTCTTTATAGAAGAAACCTGCTATTGGTGATCCTTTTTGTCAAATCCAAGATCGAATTTAGGCTAAAATCAAGTCTCCAACTATTCCAAGGCTCAAATTCAAGGCTCGAGCGATTCAAGGGGGGAACGAAAACAAGGCTCAAACGAAATCCATGTTTTTTGATATCTCTAATTTCCCTTGGTTATCCACTAAAACTTATCACCCCACATCTCTGTATCCCAAAAAGTCCAATTGCACTATCTTATAATAAAACAACCCAAAATTCATTATTTTTTCTTATGAATGAGGTCTGAGCTTCTGGAAGAAGCCTCTGTTGTTTAAATTAAGAAATTAGAAATTATTTAAACTTGCAATCGATATCTATATCTAGTTTGACCACTATTTCATTTTCTTCTTTGTTTCTATTATGTAAACATCAATAAAAAATAAAAAAGCATATAAGTGGACCCAATAACACCTTTCTCAGTTAGATTTGTTTTGAATTGATGAATAAATAATAATATATTATTTTTTATCTATAGGCAATAAATTGAATTCTTTCTCAATAGTTTGGCTTAGCCTTCCTCATTCTTTTAAGTGCTGAATGTACTGATTTCATATTACTCGTATGCTACACAAAAATATTAGTGAGAGCGAGTGAGTTTTTTTGCCTAGAAGAAGAAGAATAAATATTTAGAAATCAAGTTAGGGATATTATCCATTTTATTTTTATGTTCATATTTAAATAGTAAAGAAATTTATTTTTATTCTAAGGATTTATTTTGAAGATGATATTTTTTTATAATTATAATATTTGAAAGATATTAATTGTTTATTTATTTTAACATGATTTATTTTTTGGAAGGGAATTTATTTTCATATTTAAAATTTTTATTCTAATAATTTTTCTAATAAAAATTATATTTCATTCAAATTATAATAATTATCTTTTATTGGTTATTTTTTCAGATTATGTTATTACAAGTGATTATTTTTGAATTATGTTAAGAATTTTATTTTTGATCTAGGAGTTCCCCTTTTACACTATATATTTTTTTTTATTTTGATCCACTTTTCCATACTCAATGAGTTTATTACTAAACACCCACTTGGTTCTGTTAACATTTTTGTATTCCTTATTTGGAAAAATTTCCCATTTCATATTGTTCTTATTAAAATCAAGATCCTCTTGCATATATTAGATCCAATTATCATCCTTGTTAGCCTATCCAAATGATTTAGGCTCTACTTGGTTAAAATGAGTTTTTATAGTGTCTTAATCCTTTTAGTTTTCATCGAAACGTTTTGATCACCAATGAAATTTTATTCATTAATTTCAGCCTTGATTGTATTTATTGCAGTAGATATATATATATATATATATATATATATATATATATATATATATTTGAAATCACAACCCACTCATTAATACTTCTTAAAAATAACTTCATTTATTTCATCACACATCTAATAAACACTGTGTATGTTTTACTTTAATCCATCTAAAAACAGATCATTCTTTAACATTGATTTTTGTTTCCACCCTTAGGAATCTTTGATTACTATCCATGTAATTCTTATAAATGGGAGGAATTACCCCTTTTAGAGAACACAATGGAGTAAAACTATTATCCTCATCAGTTTCATCTTCCAAACAATTATTATTCCAATTTTTTTCTTGGGACTGATCCCACATCTCTTTTATGTTTCATGTACTTCTATGAGAATTAGTCATCATATAGATGACTAATGCTCTGAGTATTTTAAGAAACGTGGGGGCATGTCCACAAGATATGGATGATGAGTGAAAAACAAAAAATAGAATGATAACTATTCGAAAGATGAGCCGATGAGGATAACAATTGTCTATAACTTTTACCTTCGGATGAATTTAGAGGATAACACCTACTATAGTAGAGTAATTCTTTTATTAAATTCAATTACCAATTTTTTTCAAATCATACTGAAATTATTTGAAACAATCAAATTTTGAGCTTCCTTTATTATAATTATCTATAATTTTCACCTTTGATAATGGATATCTTATGTGTATTTATTTATTTATTGTACAAAATGAATATTTTATGAACCCGATAGGATATATTTACTTTCTCTCAAATGATTCAAAGCTTCAATCCAATGCATATTATTTTCTACTTATCCTCCTCAATATTTGATTCATTGTTTGGAAATGTCTATTCTCATTTTTTTATCATCATTATTTCTTTACCATCATCATATCCCTATGATAAAAAATGTTTGCACAGTAAAATCAGTATCTATTGAATTAATTTATTGTTTCATATGTATGTTTAATTTATTTATTTTTAGTATTACTCATATAATAATTGTTTTCTTATATAGGTTGATTATTTTGTTTGAGTTGGGTTGGTTTGTTCAAAGATGATCATATTTATGAGGGATTGAACTTCAAGCCTATAACTGAGATAATGACTACAAGGAAATGCATCAAGAATGTATACAACCATTAGAAAAAGGTGAATTCCTACTACTTATTTAATTAATTTTCTCACCATTTTATCTACTATTTGTAAGTTAATTTCTTTATAATTTTCATCTAAAAATTATTTGTTTTTTATAGATCTTTTGGTAACTCATGTTTTTCTTTCTACTATATGCAACAAGCCATAAAAGAGATAAAATGATTATTTCTACCAATATAACCACGTTTTCCATTTTCATTGACTTTATTTATCGAACTAACAAATTTTCATATTCATTAGATGTTATTAGATGAATTTTTTTTCGTATTTTTGAAATTCAGAAGAGTGGAGGAAGCCTATGTACCCATTGTGGTGACTTCTCATGATATAATGAGCACATGAACTTCCTATTCCCTTCTAACTTTCAACAACGAGAAAGGTTTTTCAACTAAGAACATCAAATCAATATGCAGTGTGGATAGTTCAAAATATAAAGACAAAAAAAATGTGGTTTCATTGGTATTTAGGATTTTTTGAGGCTTTGGGACGTGTAAAAATCAGCTCTACCTCAATTCGACACACAGTGTGACTGGTATGACTCAAACTGCTTATTTTTATTTAAAATCGACATTAATTTTAGTAAAAACGACAAATTCCATACTCAAAAACGAGAAAAATTATTCTGATTTTTTTGATACATGATCTATAAGTCATTTGGGATGCGAAGGAATCATTCTCACCTCAATTAGAGGAATTATGTGATTATTATAACTCAATGTGTCTGTTATTAGTTTAGAATCGATAGTTTAGTTCAAAAAATTTCATTCATTGAAAACAATTCAAACACACTTAGATTTTTCTAATAATTTATTAAATCAATTCATAACTCATTTGTGACATATCGGAATTTGTCTCACATTAAACTGATACATGATGTGATCAGTATGAGTAAAAGTGAATGTTTCTAGTTTAAAATGATATTTTAGTAAAAAAGAAAGTGACGTACTCAAAATTGAGAAAACATATTCATATTATTTTGGTAATTTATAAGAATGATATATAATTAATTTTTGATGTGTAGGAATTAGACACACCTCAATCCGACACATTGGGCGACCAATATGACTCTAAGTGAATCTTTTTATTTAAAATTAACATCAATTTTAGTAAAAATGACAACTAACATACTCAAAACCAAGAAAATTCATTCAAATTGTTTTTATCATTTAGGAAAACTATCCATAAGTCATTTTTACAAGTATTAATCAACCACAAATCAATATGATTCATGGTGTTACTGGTATGACTCCAAGTGCATCTTTTTATTTGAAATTAACATTAGTTTTAGTAAAAATGACAACTGACCTACTAAAAACCAAGAAAAAACATTCATATTTTTTTTATAATTTATTAAAATTATATCTAAGTCATTTTTGATGTCTAGGAATCAGCCACACCACAATATGACACACTTTGTGCAGAATATGATTCCAAATTCATCTTTTTTATTTAAAATTGACATCATTTTTTTTAAAAATGACAACTGACTTACTCAAAATTTATAAAATGCATTCATATTGTTTTGATACTTTAGGAAAATTATCCATAAGTCATTTTTGATATTTAGGAATCATACTCACCTTAATATGACACATGGTGTGACCGGTAAGACTCCAAGTGTATCTTTTTATTTAAAATTGATATCGATTTTAGTAAACAAGAAAACTGACCTACTCAAAGACAAGAAAACACATTCAGATTGTTTTGATACTTTATGAAAATGATCCATAATTCATTTTTAACATGTAATAATTAGGATCACCTCAATCCAATTCATGATATGACTGGTATGACTCTAAGTGCATCTTTTTTTTAAAATTGGCACCAATTTTAGTAAAAATTACAACCAACCTACTAAAAAATGACCAAACACATTCATATTTTTTAATACTTTAGTAAAATGATCCATGATTCATTCTTGACATTTATGAATCATCCATACTTGAACCTGATGCATGGTGTGACCATTATGACTCTAAGTGCGCCTTTTTATGTAAAATTAACATCAATTTTAGTAAAAATGACAACTGACCTACTCAAAACTAAGAAAACACATTCATATTGTTTTGATACTTTAGTAAAATGTTCCATAAGTCATTTTTTATGTGTATGAATCAGACACACCTCAATCTGATGCATAGTGTGACTGGTATGACTCCATGTGTGCCTTTTTATTTAAAATTGACATCAATTTAAGTAAAAATGATAACTGACCTACTCAAACCTGAGAAAATTCATTCATATTATTTTGGAAATTTAGGAAAATGATCTATAAGTCATTTTTGACATGTAGGAATTATCCTCACATCAATCTGATACATGATGTGGCCAGTATGACTCAATGTGAACGTTATCGGTTTAAAATGAAAAGTTTAGTTCAAATAATGTCACTCACTAAAAATTAAGAAAATGTGCTCATATTTTATTAATAATTTAGGAAATTGATTCATAATTCATTAATGATGTGTAGGTATCAATATCATATAAAACTAATAAACTATGTGATCGTTATGAGTCAAAGTGCGTGTTTCCAGTTTAAAATGAAATTTTAGTAAAAAAGACAAGTGACATACTCAAAACAAAGTATTCACATTCAGATTGTTTTGATACTTTCTGAAAACTATAAATAATTCATTTGGGATGTGTAGGAATTAGGAACACCTCAATCCAATTCATGGTGTGACCGATATGACTCCATGTGCATCTTTTTATTAAAATCGACATCAATTTTAATAAAAAGGACAACTCACCGAATCAAAAATGAGAAAACACATTTGGATTATTTTGATAATTTAGGAAAATGATTCATAAGTCATTTTTGATGTGTAGGAATAAGTCTTACCTTGATCTAATACATGATGTGACTGATATGATTCAATGTGTCCGTTATCAGTTTAAAATCAACATTTTAGTTCAAAAAGTGTCACTCATTAAAAACCGGGCAAAAACACTTGAATTGTCTTCATAATTTAGGAAAAAGATTCATAAGTCATTTGTGATGTGTAGGAATCATTGTCACGTCAAACCAACACATGATGCGACTGGTATGTGTCAAAGTGTGTCTTTCTGGTTTAAAATGAAATTTTAGTAAAAAAGACAAGCGACGTACTCAAAATCAAGAAAACAAATTCAAATTGTTTTGACACTTTAGGAAAATGATCCATAAATCATTTGATACGTATAAGAATCAACTGCACCAAAATCTAATGCACGGTGTGACTGGTATGACTCCAAGTGCGTCTTTTCAATATATAAATGTCATTTTAGTTTAAAAAGCGCATCACATCGAAAAAACTAAGAAAACGAGCCTAGATTGTTTTCTCATCATTCTATTTTTTATTACTTAATTAATTTATTTATCATTTTTTTATTATACTTATTTAGTTAATTTTTATAGAGATAATGCTTGGAGATGAACAAGAAATAGTGTGACGTGCAAGAATCAACCGCAACTCAATCTGATACACAATGTTCCTTGTATGACTCAAAGTTTAGTTTAAAATTAACACTTTATTTTAATTTATTCATTTATATTATTACTATCAAAAGAATTATTTTCTTATACATGTGATTTTTTCTCGAGAAGGGGTTAGGATAAAAAAACAAAGGAATACTGCTATTTTTGAATGTATGTAATAATTTTTACTTACGTAATTTTTTAAACTAATGTTTGAAATATGTATAATATAGTGTTTCTTTTATTATATTTGTGTTGTAAATTTTATTTGATTTAAATTATGTATTCATACTTGATTTTACTGATTTTGTGGTGTTTTTGGTGCTGAAGTGTACTATTATAACACACTACACTGATGTCGTAGTGTGCTATTACAGGATATTGTAGTATGCCCCGTTTATTATCAGTTTTAAAAGTGATGATAAAAGAACAAGGCTTTTAATCTCGCTACAGTAGCGAGTGCTTCTCTAACGCTGATAAAGACTATTTTTAGAATTGTTAATGGACTGTTTTATAGTAGTGTTCCATCTATGCATTATCCAAGTTTGATATTTCTATCTTCATTTCCTTGTATAAGAAATATTTGATTAATTTTTTTTCATCATGGAAAATTAGTTAGATGATGTAATTTTACATAAGATATTTTCTCATTTTCATGTCACCTTAACCTTTTTTTTCATCATTTGAATTTGAAAATATACATTCCATATGAGGAATTATAGGAAGATAAAAAATTTCCTTAGTATGGGTCTTGATACTTGGAATAATATATAAATCAACCTATGATTTTTCTTTCTACTTATACTCTGATGTCCCACATTTTGGACACATCGATAGACCTTTGTATTACTTCTTATAAAACATAGTATTTGGGGAGAACATATATATTCTTGTACCCCAATCCCATCAAGTATAATATTTTTTTTCATTATAATTTGAACATGGTAGGTAATTATCTTTGAGAAGTATGTCTTTAAATATCTCTATCAATTTTATAAAAATCTTGCCACTCCTTTCATTCCTGACTTCCAAGTTAACCAAACTTAACATTGTTGACAAAATTGTAAATTTCCTACAACTTGGATATAGTGGTTTTTCAGCATCACTATATAGGCACTCAATTTTCAATGTTTTATTAATTGCTTCCACTGAAATATCAGGAATCATTTCTTTAACTTGATCACAATTATCATCTTAAAAATATATATAATCATTAGATCTTGAATTATACCCAATTTAACCATACCGAATCCATGGATCATAACTTAGAATAAAACTATTGAAAATTAAATGATTTTTGATTTCCATGCTTTGCGTTTTTCACATATTTAAGTAGTTCATGCATAGACAGGAAAATATATCATTGTTAAGAACATTTCACTCAGAAAATTCCAAAAAAACATCAACCCCTTCTTCATATTCAACACTTGTTCATTGTGTAATAATCCAACTATGATTCATTATCATCTATAAAAACTTCTAAAATTTTGAATATAAGTTATTATTTTTTGAAATTGTAAATTCAAATTTATTTTTATAAATAACTATACAAAATAATAATTTTTTAAAAAGTAACACTGCAAAAAAATGACTTATTGTGATGAGTTAATTGCGATAAGCCTAGAGCCTGTCGTAAATACCTTTAGCATGCCATGCATGCATTAGCGTGGGAAGATTATTTATGATGGTCTGTCAGAAATACCTTTAGTGCGCCATACACGTGTTAGTGCGGGAAGTGTATTTGTGACGAGGACTAAACCCCTGTCACAAATACTCTTCCCGGTTTTTTTATTTGTGACGAAGAAGGATTCCCTTCGCAAATAACATGGTGGTAAGATATTATTTGCGACGGGTCGTCGCAAATAATTTGTCGCCATGATAGTATTTCTGACGAGTGTTGTCACAAATACGATTTTTTATTACCACCTCAATTAATAACCGGTGCACTATTTGTGACGAGTGCCATCACAAATCACGTGTCAACATAATAATATTTATGATGAGAATCGTCGCAAATACTAATTTTTACCGACGCCTCAATTAATAAACGCCTAACTATTTGTGATGAGAATCCCGTAATAAATACCCTCGTCGCAAATGATATAATCTATATATCCCCCCATCCAATTTTTTTCTCATTTCACAATTCTTTCAAGTTCTCTCTCATTCTTTTCTCTCATATTTCTCTCTTCAGTTTTTTTCAAACTTTAAAATTTTACAGTGAACCAATTTTCAGGACTTGCATCCAACAAAAGATTCAGTTTTAATGTATTTATTTGTTGCTTTTATTTTTTTGTTAATTCACTTTTAATTTATATTAGTAATAATAATTATTAATTAGTGATAATTAAATTAAATTAGAATTAAATAGTTTTATTTTTCATTATTTATCTGTACAAATATGTTGTTTCGTTAAGATTTATAGTTTTTAAATAAAATTTAATAGTATTAATTTGTAATAATTTGGTTCAATTATCAATAATTAATAATAATTATGTGAAATTTGTATTAATTATTATTAATTAGTATTAATTAGTATTAATTAGTATTAATTAGTATTAATTATTATTAATTAGTAAAAAATAGTAAAAAATAGTAATAAATTGTAATAATTAGCAGTAATTACCGCTAATTAATAATTAGTAATAATTAGTAATAAATTGAAATAAATAGTTTATATAGTAATAATTAGGAATAAATAGTGGTAATTAGTAATAATTTTCAATAAATAGTAATAATTAGTAATAATTAGTAATAAATAATAATAAATAGCCATAAATAGTAATAACTAGTAATAATTAGTAATAAATAGTAATAATTAGTAATAAATAGTAATAATTAGAAATAATTAGTAATAATTAGGAAGAAACAACCGTAATTAGTAATAAATAGCGGCGATTAGTGATAATTAGTCATAATTAGCGATAATTAGTAATAATTATGAATAATTAGTGATAAATATTAGCATTTAGTCATAAATAGCGGTAATTAGTAATAAATAATAGTAATTAGTAATAATTAGTAATAATTAGGAACAATTAGTAATAATTATGAATAATTAGTAATAATTATGAATAATTAGTAATAATTATGAATAATTAGTAATAAATAATAATAAATAGGAATAAATTGGAATAAATAGTAATAAATAGCGGTAATTAGTAGTAAGTAGTAATAATTAGTGGTAATTAGTAATAATGAGTAGTAATTAGTGATAATTAGTAATAATTAGTAATAAATAATAATAAATAGTAATAAATAGTAATAAATAGTAATAAATAGTAATAAATAGTAATATTTAGAAATATTTAGTAATAATTGTAATAATTGGTAATAAATAGTAATAAATAACAATAAATAGTAATAAATAGAAATAGATAGTAATATATAGTAATAAATAGTAATAAATAGTAATAATTAGTAATAATTTGTAATAATTAGTAATAATTAGTAATAGTTAGTAATAATTAGTAATAAATAGTAAGAAATAGAAATCAATATTAATAATTAGTAATAATTAGTTATAAATAGTAATAGTTAGTAATAATTAGTAATAATTAGTAATAGTTAGTAATAGTCAGCGACGATTAGCGGAATTAGCGGCAATTAGCGGTAATTAGTGGTACCCATGAATTGTTTTTGATAATTAGTAAAAATTATTGACAATTAGTAAAAATTAGTGGTAATTAGTAAATATTAGTGATAATTAGTAAAAATTAGTGATAAATTAATATAATTATTAAAAATTAGTGATAATTAGTTAAAAAAGTGTTATAAAATAATACAAATTAGTAATAATAAGCGGTATTTAACAACAATTAGTAAAATTTAGCGGTAATTAGTGGTAATGTAATGCCCTGACCCCATAAGACTAGAGTCGGTGTATTATTTTAATACATTGTCATGATTACAAGGAATAAAATCCTGAAGGACCAAGTAGTTTAGTAGGTTTGGAAAACTAGATACATACATAGGTTCAACATTAAAACTTGAAATGAATAAAACAACATAAATTTTTTATTAAGAACATCCACAACTCTAAGTTTATCCCTGCAGGTCATTCATAATAAACTTCTTCATGTCCTGAGAAAATGAAACATAAGAAAGGGGTGATCTCAAATGCTCAGTAATGGTAAGTAATACAGCAAAATATATCATAAAATAAACATTAGGCATGTTGAATAACTAAAAATATATACTTTTAACAAAAACATGAACACATTAAGGAAGGAATAAGAGATGAAAAAATAATTCCATAATCATGGTTATTATACTAGTCGAATAACCACATGATACATCAATAATATTTTCATAATGAGGGAATTCATAATGCGGGACATCCTAACCATACCATCAAGGCCTCATGCAAAGACCATAAATAATCATTTTTTTAAGGCCTTGTGCCAAGACCATAGTTTTTCTTATCAAACCTACTGATGCACCAAAGGGCAATAGCAGGCCCCACCCTACACTTACTATATCCAATGAATTCCTTTTATGAATAGGGATGAACATATACAACATACACATTCATATTGAAACTAACATATGAAATGTAAATAACTTTCCCCAATCATTAATCATAAACACTAACCATTCAAAGTAATATAGCGAATGGTTTCAATATAGCACATCCATAGTCATAATAATCATAAACCATTCAATAAAAAATAGTGGACGATATTATAGGAGATAAACCTCAATGAAGTAAAAGATTCAAAAAATTATGTTGACATAGATGAGGATACTTCTAAATGATACCATTGAAAAATCCTTGAGGAAATAATCCTTAAACCTTCCAAAGTGTCCCATACCACTTTGAAACATTTAAATAACAATCCCTTAGAATGTCATGAGAATAAGGAGACTCTTGATATGATATAAAAAAGGTATGTACATACACCACAAGAAAGAAATTAGTGGTGAACAATGAATATATCTCATAAAAGTTAATGTGAGATGAGAAAAATCCTTTTTACTTTTAAAAGAAGAGTTATTTTGTAAAATCATTTATATTTTCCAAGAAATCATATTGTAAACATTAATATTCCAAAAAATAAAGGACTAGTACATTAAAATTATATTTCAAGAATAAATTCTCTTCCACTGAAGTGAAATCATGTAAAAAGAGTTTTTAAGATTCTTTAGAAATAAAACATTTTAGAGCATTTAAAGGAATGCATTAAAGAGAATTTTAAAGCGGAAATGAATGTTTGTTATCTTAAATATAGAAATTATCCAAGATAATTTATCATGATAAAATGAGTGTTTTTATAAAAATAATGGTGTCTTAAAATATATTTTGGTGTACACATGAAAACGGGTAAGAATTTGAAAATATCCCTTGAATCGGGTTTGTTTATCGGGATAAAATTTTTGAATGATCCTTTTAAAACATTTAAATCCCCATAAAATAAAGAATAATTATGGATGGTAAAAATATATAGGAAATTAAAACATAATTTATTTGGAGTAAATAATAATAAATACGAATTTAATTGAGGTAAGTAGAGAATAGGAGTAACCCGAATGAAAATGGAGTTTCGGGTAGAAATCCCTTACCACTTTGTAATCAATCGATTCGTATGCACCAAAATTAATAATATTCAAGTGATATGTTTAATAAAATTAAAACAAATATATTCATGATATGTTTAATCAGTGGGCAGTATACATACACCATACACAAGTATTAATAGTGAATACATAAAATCTCACAAAAATCGAAGCAATATGAAGAAAACCTTACCTTAAGTCCAAATGTGTTCCACTCTTGAACTTAAGTTCCTGGAATATAAAATTAGACTTATTAATAAATTATTTCATAACCTATTATACATGTATTTAGTTAAAAATAATTCTATTTAGTCCATTTATTCCATTATTGATAAGTTATTATATTGAATTTCATCATTCCAGAGTGTTCGTTTTCTTTATTTTCATAATCGGTTCACTTGTTCTTAAGTAATGGAGTTCATGTGGAATGGAGGTTAATATACATAATTGAAATTAAATATTATTTATTAACATAATTAATTGTTAATGGTCATTTCTATCATTTTTTTCATGGAAACAGGATGAATAATTAGATGAAATATTCATGACATCCACTTTGGTTATGTTAGCATTATTTTGATTATTAGAAACTAGTTTGGTCATACGATTTAATAATATGTACGTATATTGGTTATTGAATAATAATTAGGTTATAATACATATATTAAAGTCTGGTTCAACCATAAAAATGGTTTCCTGACTAATAATTAAGGAGAAATTGAAGAATAAAACTTCGTCGTCCACGAAGGTTATAAATTGGAACCTCATGGATGTTGATTTCATTTATAAAATAAAAGAGAGAGAGAGTAAGGATATTGATGATGGTTCTTACATTAACATGATATAATTCTAGTATATATATGATATTATATCTATCATGGTCATTTGGACAGAGGAGGTGAGAAGATGATAACAAAAGAAGATAAAATGAAATGAAACTAAATGAAAAAGAAAGGTGCTTTACCTCTTGAAATAACCTCTTTGAGAACCTCCTTAAGGGAATGGATTTTGGTCTTTTGGAAAGAACAATAGCTTCTTGGAAGTGGGGAGTGACTAAGGAAGGGTATTTGGGAAGAAATTTGAGGCGCTTCAAGGCTTATAGGAGTGAAGAGAAGATGGAGTGAGGGGGGGGGGGTTTATAGGGGACGAGAGGAGGGTTTTCATAATTTTTTAATCATTAGTTTATTAATTTATTTAAGACCAGAAATAGTGATGATTACATGACCAATAATATTAATAAATTAATGTGAGTTTGAACCAAGTGGTCTTACATCACTTATGATATCATAAATAATGTATTTAACTGATAATTTGTATATATGGTATTTTACTGTATTTCACTATTCATAAAAAATTCAAGTATTTTAGAAAAATACAAAAAATTCACCCTAACCATTTTTTTATGTGTAGAATCCAAAAATGAAGTCAATTTTTCAAAAATAATTTTCTAAATATTATTAATTAAATATTTAATTAAAATCCTAATTTATTCTAAAAAACAGATTTAAAATATTTATTTACTAATTCCAAAAACATAGGTATATCATACTTCCACTTAAATATTATTATATACTATAATAGGTAAGGTTAATATTCAATATCATATATATCTATTCATAAGGATATGTTAATATTCATAAGGGTAGGTTATTATTCACGAAAAATTAAAATTTTCTTATCAGACTCCAAAAAACTTACTGATCCCAACTATGTATGTCATATTTTTGAAATTCACATCACAAAAGTGAAAAAATTATGTTTAATTGGATATGTTATTAAAAAGTGGTGTTTTTAGAGCCTTAGTGATCCATGAATTATATAATAAATCTATTTGTAAATTTTTGGGGTGTTACATTATCCCTTCCTTACAAAAAATTCATCCTCAAAATTTTAAATTTAACTTCGAAAGTTAATGGTTGATACTTGAAAATTTCCTTATGGAAACCCACATCAAAAATAGGGTTAATAAAATATCCTCCTAAAAAAATTTAAGGGATATAATGTGATCACCCCAAAAATTATTCTTTTGAATGAGGTGACATTAGTTAGAAGTAAAAACCTAGACATGGAAGAAAAATCTAACTATGAAGTTCTGATGGAACATGATAGAGGACATGTTCAGATGAATGTTGATTACTAAAAAAATATAAAATAAAAAAATCATCGATATTATCCCCAATTATTATAATAAGATTTTTTTTATGACTATTTTACTTGAGTTGAGGAATTATTCCACTCTATAAGAGTATAGATATACATTTCTACTTACAAACTCACGCTTTTATTTAACTTTAACTATCTATACCCCATCACTTAGAATGGTTTACGCCATTTTGTGAAGCAATACATTAACCTCTAAAATGTCATACAATTATCAGCTTAAAACATTTCATAAATGGTTAAAACAATTCCAAAATATAATGATTCAAAACATTATAATGAAGTCCACTAAATTTTCAAGATGAACTTATCATTAACCCTTAATTAACATGAAGAATCTCTAAATTTCACATTCCAAACATGTGAATAACTTTATTATGTATCCTCTTGAAATATGGTAATAACTTGAATTACCATAAAAACCATATTGGAAACATGCATTCTTCTATATTTTTAAGTAAGATACATGATATTGGACATATTCCTTAAATCCAAAAGTGTTTCAAACTTCATCGATGATAGCATAGAACACTTCTCGACAAGTCAATAATCAGTTCGAAGGAAGTCATTACTTATCCAAATCAATCATTTCTTCATCATTATCTCAACATCAGATATATATTAAGGGTTGTATTTCCATCAATCATGTTTTTTCTTAAAATTTTTATCTTTCCACTGAATCACTTTTCTTTTGTACCATTCATCATAAAACCTCAAATAATTAATGAAATAGTTCTACAGTACAATCCTTATATATATCATAATTCATAAAACTAGTACATTACTGAAAAAATATTCAAATGGCGTGATTCTTGACTAGGCATATTAATCATTATACTTCATCTTCGGTAGCATCCTAACTTGATCATTATCTAAAATCATCATTTGGGGTATATTACTTTGTCGATTGGGAAATTGATTTGCATAGTGTCTCATCTCCTTACAGTTGAAGAATTGTACATTAGAAACCATTTTCTTACCCTTACAATCATGAACTTGGTGTCCTTTTTCTCCACACCTGTAGCAAACACCCATTCCATTCAAGCATTTACCAGGGTGATTCTTTCCGCAGTTATCACATGTGGGAAAACACCTCCTTCCATTATTCCCATTATCCCCAGATCTATTTTCCATACTCTTATTCTTTTTCATCCCTTAAAATCTATAGGACTCAGATAAGTCTTTACATACCTTGTTAACATATGATATTATTTCATCATATGATGATGATATATGGGAGACAATCTTCCTTTGAAAAGATGGATTAAGACCATTAGAGATATGATCCTTCTTACTCTTCGCATCATGTGTATTGGTGAAGTTATCATTCCTTCTGCTAGGCACAATTTCTAATCAATTATATATTATATATTAGATTATAAAATTATGAACTCTCTATAACTCTAAACATGGTATAACACATAACATAAATTTATGCATAGTAAACCCTAGAACCATATACTTTGGTTACTTTGGGGACATAAATCCTTCAAAATGGTGGTAATTAAAATTTGAATTATCCTAAAAATATCTCCTGGGAGTGTCAAACCAAGAGTATAGAAAGACCCATTGTCGTATACCGAGATACCCCGGGTCAAGCCCAAAACTCCTTGTCAAAGTTTTCACTCCTAGGTACATATAAGCCAGAGCCACCTCTACTTGTTTGTATCCCGACATGTATGTATTTTCCAGAAAGATCCATATAATATATTTCTTACCAAAATTCTAGGATGTACTTATATTCTTATCCCAAAATACTTTCTTAGGGTTTTGTTCACTAATCTACGTTTTCTATATCTAGTTTCTAATTTTTCTACTAAACTTGATCTGATACCAACTGTAATGCTTCGACCCTAGATACCTACAGCTGATGCATTATTTTAATACATTGGCATGAGTTCAAGGAATCAAATCCTGAAGGACTGATTAGTTTATTAGTTTTGGAAAACCATATACATACATAGGTTCAACATTACAACTTGAAATAAAAAACATAAAAGTTTTATTAAGAACATCCACAACTCTAAGTTTATCCCTATAGGCCATTCATAATAAAATTATTCATGTACTAAGAAAATGAAACATAAGAAAGGGGTGATATCAAACACTCAATAAGGGTAAGAAATATAGTGGAAGATATCATAACATAAACATTGGGCATGCTGAATAACTAAAAACATATGCTTTTAAAAAAACCTGAACACATTAAGGCAAGAATAAGAGAAGAATAAATAATTCCATAATCATGGGTATTCTTCTAGTCAAATAACCACATCATCCATAAATAATATCTTCATAATTAGGGGATGCATAATGTGGGACATCCTAAGCATACCGTCAAGGCCTCATGCCAAGACCATAAATAATCATTTTGTCAAGGCCTTGTACAAAGACCATAGTTTGTCTCATGAGACCTACCGATGCACCGGGGGGATATAGAAGGCCCCACCCAAAACTTAGTATGTCCAATGAATTACTATTATGAATATGGGTAAACATAGACAACATAAACATTCATATTGAAACTAACATATGAAATGTTAATAACTTTCCCCAATCATTAATCATAAACACTAACCATTCAATGTAATATGAAGAATGCTTTCAAGATAGCACATCTACAGTTAAACTAATCACAAACCATTAAATAAAAAATAGTGAATGATATCATAGGATATAAACCTCAATGAAGTAAAAGATTCAAGAAATTATGTTGACATAGATGAGGATATTTTTAAATGAGACCATTGAAAAATCTTTGAGGAAATAATCCTTAAACATTCCAAAGTGTCCCATACAACCTTGAAATATTCAAATCAGAATCCCTTAGAATATCATGAGAATAAGAAGAATCTTGATATGATATAAAAAAGGGCAGTACATACACCACATGAAATAAATAAGTAGAAAACAATGAACATATCTCATAAAAGTTAATGTGATATGATAAAAATCCTTTTTTACTTTTGAAAGAAGAGTTCTTTTGAAAAATCATTTATATTTTCTATGAAATCAGATTGTAAAATTTAATATCAAAATAAAATAAAATAATTGTACATTAAAATTATATTTTAGTCCTAAATTATCTCCCACTGAAGTGAAATCATGTAAAAAGAGTTTTTAAGATTCTTTAGAAATAAAACATTTTAGAGCATTTAAATGAATGTATTCAAAATAATTTTAAAGCGGAAAGGAATGTTTGTTCTCTTAAATACAGAAATTATCCACGATAATTTATCATGATAAAATGAGTGTTTTTATAAAAATAATTATGTCTTAAAATATATATTTGTGTGTATACTAGAAAATGGGTAAGAATTTGAAAATATCCCTTGAATCGGGTTTGTTTATCGGGATAAATTTTTTGAATGATCATTTTAAAACATGTCAATAAACATAAAATAAAGAAGGATTATGGATGGTAAACATATATAGAAAATTAAAACAGAATTTATGTGGAGTAAATAAGAATAAATAAGAATTTAATTGAGGTAAGTAGAGAATAGGAGTAACCCGAATTAAAATGGAGTTTTGGATAGAAATCCCTTACCACACTGTAATCAATCGATTCATATGCCCCAAAATTAATAATATTCAAGTGATACATTTAATACCATGAAAATAAATATATTCATGATATGTTACATCAATAGGAAGTATACATACAACATAAAAAATTATTAGCAGTGAATACATAAAATTTCACAAAAATGGAAGAGAGACGAAGAAACCCTTACCTTAAGTCTGAATGTGTTCCGCTCTTGAACTTAAGGTCCTGGAATATAAAATTATACTTATTAATAAATTATTTAAAAACCTATTATACATGTATTTAGTTTATCATAATTCTGTTTAGTTCATTTATTCCCTTACTGATAAGTTATTATATTGAATTTTGTCATTCCAGAGTGTTCGTTTTCTTTATTTTCATAATTGGTTCACTTGTTCTTAAGTAATGGAGTTCATGTGGAGTGGATATAAATCTCCCGAATTGAAATTACATATTATTTATGAACATACTGAAGTGTTAATGGTCATTTCTATCATTTGGTTACATGGAAAGAGGATGAATAATTAGATAAAATATTTATGACATTCACTTAGATTATGTTAGCGTTATTTGGATTATTAGGAACTAGTTTGGTCATACGATTTAATAATATGTATGTATACTTGTTCCTGAATATTAATTAGGTTATAATACATATATTAGTGTCTGGTTCAATAATAAAAATGGTTTCATGACCAGTAATGAAGGAGAAATTGAAGAATGAAACTTCTTCATCTATGAAGGTTTTAAATTGGAACCCCATGGACGTTGATTTTGTTTATAAAATAAGAGAGAGAGAGAGAGAGAGAGAGAGTAAGGATATTGATTATGGTTCTTCCATTTACATGATATAATTATATTATATAGATGATACTATATTTATCATGTCCATTTGGATAGATGAGGTGAGGATAGGATAACAAAAGAAGATAAAATGAAATGAAACTAAATGAAAAAGAAAGGTGCTTTACCTCTTGAAATAACCTCTTTGAGAACCTCCTTAAAAAGGGATTTTGGTCTTTTGGAAAGAACAAGAGATTCTTGGACGTGGGGAGTGACTAAGGAAGGGTATTTGGGTAGAACTTTGGGAATATTCAAGGCTTATAGGAGTGAAGAGATGAGGGAGTGGGGGGGGGGGTTATAGTGGAGGAGAGGAGGGTTTTCACAATTTTTTAATCATTAGTTTATTAATTTTCTCAAGACCAGCAATAGTGATGATTCCATGACCAAAAATAGTAATAAATGCACGTGACTCCGAACCAAGTGGGCTTACATCACTTATAATGTCATAAATAGTGTATTTAACTGATAATTTGTATATATGGTATTTTACTATATTTCACTATTCATAAAAAATTCAAGTATTTTAGAAAAATACCAAAAATTAACCCTAACCATTTTTTGACGCGTAGAATCCAAAAATGAAGTCCATTTTTTCAAAAAAAAATTCTAAATATTATTAATTTATTATCTAATTAAAATCATTATTTATTCTAAAAAAAGTTTTAAAATATTTATTTACTAATTCCAAAACATATGTATATCGTACTTCCAATTCAATATTATTATATACTATCATATGTAAGGTTACTATTCATTAGGGTATATAACTATTCAAAAGGGTATGTTACTATTCATAAGGGTAAGCTACTATTCACCAAAAAATAAAATTTCCTTATCGAACTCCAAATAACTTAGTGATCGCAACCGTGTATGTGAGATTTTCAAAATTCACATCACAGAAGTGACAAACTTATGTTTACTGGGCTAGGTTATTACAAAGTGGTGTTTGTAGAGCTATAGTGATCCATGCATTCTATAATAAATCTATTTGTAAATTTTTGGGGTGTTAAAGATAATTAATAAAAATTAGCGATAATTAGCTATAATTAGCAGTAATTAGTATTAATTAGTGGTAATTAGTAAAAATTAGTGGTAATTAGTTAAAATTAGCGGTAATTAGCAAATGTTAGTGATAAATAAATATAATTATTAAAAATTGGCATTAATTAATAAAAAATTATTATAAACTAATAAAAATTAGTAATAATAACTGGTATTTATAGTAATTAGTAATAATTAACAGTAATTAGTTATAATGAGTGCTAATTAGTAAAAATGAGCGGTAATTAGTAATTTTTTTTTATAAAATAATAAAAATTAGTAATAATAAGTGGTAGTTAGTAATAATTAGTAAAAATTAGTGGTAATTAGAAAAAATTACCTGTAATTAGTAAAAATTATCTGTAACTAATAAAAATTAGCGGTAATTAGTAAAACTTAACAGTAATTAGTAAAAATTAACAGTAATTAGTAAAAAATAACATTAATTAGTATTAATTAGCAGTAATTAGTAAAAATTAGTTATAAATCAATATAATTATTAAAAAATAGCAGTAATTAGTAAAAAATTGTCGTGAATTAATAAAAAATTTGTAATAATAAGTGATAATTAGTAGTAATTAGTATTAATTAGTGGTAATTAATAAAAGTTTTCTATAATCAATAAAAATTAGCAAAAATTATTGGTAATTAGTAAAAAATAGTTGTAATTAATATTAATTAGTGGTGATTAGTAAAAAATAGTGATAAATCAATATAATTATTAAAAATTAGTGATAATTAGTAATAAATTATTATAAAATAATTTAGATTAGTAATAATAAGTGGTAATGAGAAATAATTAGTACTAATTATCAATAATTAGTTATAATTAGCAGTAATTAGTAATAATTAGCAGTAATTACTTATAATAAGTAATAATTAATAAAAAATTATTATAAATTAAGAAAAATTACAAAAAATTAAGAATAATTACTATTAATTAGTATTAATTAGTAATAATTAGTATTAATTAGTATAAATTATTATAAATTGTTATAAAATAAAAAAATTTAGTACTGATTAGTGGTATTCAGTATTAATTAGTGGTAATTAGTATAAATTATCATAAATTAGTGTAGATTAGCATAAATTTTAAATAATTTACTATAAATTACTATGAAATAATAGAAATTATTATAAATTACTAGAAAGGTTAAAATGAAATAGGTCATCATTTTTTTGGCCATGATAAATAATAAATTTTTACATACATGGTTCACACAAATTAGTCATTTCTCTTGGGATGAAGATTAGAAATTATATGATTTACATCTTTTTAGTAATTTGTAATATATTTTTTTACTTTATAGTAATTTATAATATTTTTTTATTAATTTATAAAAATAATCTATTAATATTAAAGGTAATTAGTAATAAAACAATAGTAAATAGATAAAATATATAATATTAACTAATCAATTCTAATTTTTTAATTTTTTGCACTTTTTTGGATCATGTTTTTCTTATATCAAATTAATCATAAAAAAATAATTATTTTATATTTTTAGAGAAATATGGAATAAGGAATTTGACAACTGTCATTATTAGATGACCGTGCTTGAATAAATCATCCCAGGAATCCAAATAGTTTTGGTATAAATCCTATATCTATTGAGGGTATTGAATTTTTTTTATCATTTACCTTATCAAAATGAGAATTTGTTTTAGAAGAGAAAATAAAGTGTCCTTGTAAGAAATGTGACCTGAGAACGTTTGAAACATTTGAAAATGTTAGGGGTCATATATTGCATTTTGGTTTTCGAATAGATTATGTTTTTTTGGTATCAACCTGGTGAACACAGTTCTAGAGAAGATACTAATAATTTGGTTCTAGATCCATCATGGTTTAAAAATTGAGTACATGATGTGGAAGGTCTATCTTTTCAACAAACTAAAACTCAGGATGATATTGATTTAACTCATGAGTCAGAACCATCTCAATTTTATGAGTTGTTGAGGTCTGTTGAAGATTCCTTATATCCTGGTTACAAGATAAGAAAATTTAATGCGGTTGAAGAATTTATGGCTATTAAATCAGACAATGAAATGTCAAATATTTATTTTAATTAGATATTCTCTTTGGTTAAATCATTGTTACCTAAATAAATTTTTTTTCCTACAACTTTCTATGAGGGAAAGAGGCTAGTTCGTAGTATGGGTCTTAGTTATCAGAATATTCATTCATGTTCAAATGATTTCATCTTATATTAGGGTAAAATGATTCATTGTATATGTTTTATACATGTGGACAATCGAGGTATAAAGAGGATCAAGTAGGGAAGAATGGATTTATTTTTGTAAAATTGTTGAGGTATTTCCCACACAAACCCAGATTACAGTGTTTATTTATGTCTCATAACACAATGTCATTGATGTTATGGCACAAAAACAATATTTCAACAGGTAAAAGATTAAATCATCCCTCTGATGATGATTCATGGAAACATTTTGACCAAGTACATCTGTATTTTTATTCAAAATCTCGAAATGTGTGATTGGGTATTTCTACTAATAGTTTATGTCTATTTGGTTCTTATGGTAGTTAATATTTTTATTGTATGGTCTTTATAACTCTGTACAATTTACCTCCTTGGATGTTGACAAAGTATCTATATATCTTTTTGAAATTATTAATTTCATGACACCCAAAAAAGAATATTGATATTTACTGGAAGCCATTGAATGATGAGTTAAATTTATTGTGCATTAATGGTGTCAGTACATATGATGTTGTTGGGAAACAAAATTTCTTAGTGAAAGTGGCATTGATGTGGACAATTAGTGACTTACCAGCATATGAAATGTTATCTAGATAGAGTAAACATGATCCAAAATCATGTTCATACTGTATGAGGGACAATAAAGCATTTATGCTCGTCAATGGAAGAAACCCTTATTTTTTTGACCGTCATAACATATTTCTTACAACTGATCATCCTTTTTAAAGGAACAAATATCATTTTAGAAAAGGAAAAATTGAAAGAGATGGAACTCCAATAATGATCTCAGGTGTGGAGTTAAAATCATTTTTCACTTCCTTACCTCCCATTATATTTAGACCAACTCTAAACCAAAAGAAAATTAATGGATTTGGGAAAGAACGTAATTGGATAAAACAGAGCATTTTTTTGGGATCGCCCATATTGGTATAATTTTTTAGTTCATCACATATTATATTTCATGAATATTGAGAAGAATTATTTTGATAATATATTTTATAAAATTTTGGAAACCCCAGGTAAGACCAAATATAATGTAAAGGCATGATTAGTTCTTGCTCAAATTTGTAGGTGACTAGAACTTGAACTATTTGAAAATTTCAAATCATAGAAGTTAATGAATCCAAAAGAATCTTATACAATTTTCAAAGAAAATAGATTATTATTTTGTTAATGGAATGTGGCTTTGAGACTTCTAGATGGTTATGTTTCCAATTTGGCTAGATGTTTCAAAAATGGTTATATTTTTGGATTAAAAATCCATGACTATCATGTTATAATGGAAAGACATATATTGATTGGATTAAGAGGTTTTTTGAATTCTATGATTTGGGTTGATCTAACAGACATATCATATTTTTTGAGACATTTTTGCGGTGACAACAGACTATGATTCACTAAGTAAACTATAAGAATATTTTGTTTTAATTTTATTTAAATTGGAAAAAATATTACCATCATATTTCATTTAATCAATGGAAAATTTGATATTAAATTTTCCGCATGAAGAAAAATATAGAGGTCCAGTACAGTTTTGATGGATATACCCATTCAAGATATACATACATAAATTGAAGAAAAAAGTATGTAACAAAGTATCAGTTGAAGGATCAATTGCATAAGCTTATTTATAAGAGGGAATTTCTTTTTTATACTCTCATTATTATTAATCAGAATATCCCTCAAAACATAACCTCATGGGATATAATGATGGAAATGTTGATTATTAAATGAACAATCAATTATTAATTTTTAATTAGTCCAAACTTGGATTCGGTAGAGTTCATGAATGATAGATTTTAGATGATGAACATCATAGAGCTCAAACATATATTCTGCTTAAATGGGAAGAAATGACACCATTTGTACTATGAGTGCTTCTGTCACTTATTCTATAATCTTTGTTATAGTAAATTAATATTATTTTATTTGTAGATTATATGATAATCCTATCATTAAACAACTTTCACAAATTACAACAACTGATCTTGAAGAACATCGACAAAATAATTTTTCCTTCTGGTTTCAAAAACTTGTAACATAAATTATTTATGGTTTAACATATAAAATCAATTTATTATTTGTTATATTGATAATTTTTTTACAAATTTTCAGGTATCTCAACATGCTGATAAAATAGATAATCAATTGTGTGTATTGATTTTCCCACCATCCAAAATGGTTAAATTTTATAATTCATATGCGGTGAATGTTTTTCAATTTCATACATGTGTATATGGGGAATAAAAAAACAACAGATAGTAGTATTTTCTTGATAGGATCTCATCATAGATAAATTGAAGTTTACTTTTATGGCATGCTGGAAGAAATAATTGAACTGTGTTATCTGGGAGAGAATTACATAATGATGTTTAAATGTCAGTGGCTAGATACTGAGAGAGGATTTCATGTTCATTTGAGCTTTGGAACCATTTATATTAAATATAAAAGACTTATTATAGTAAATAAACCATTTTTATTGGCTCATCAGGCACATCAAATTTATTATGAAAATTATTGTTCTATTTCAAGAGAGTTAAGAGATTGGTGGAGCATAATAAAAATATAATCTTAGGAAAATCAATTTATTCAAAGTGAATGTGGTTCTGCTGAAGTGAAACAAATTAATTTTTTACAAGTGACCACTCCAAATCCATCTTTTCCACAAAGAGACATGAATATCGATGATGAGACCCCATAGTTAAGGGTCGATGATGATTATGATTTAATTGATGTAAAAAATGAATTTGAAATGACAAGAGATGATGAAAATAAAAATTATATGGAAATTGATGATACTAAGGAGGAATATGAAGACATTCACACCGTCATATATGAAGATGAGAATAGAGATAAAGATTGACATAGTTAAATATTGGTTATAATCACATATGATATATATCTATATAAAATAGTTCTTTCAACTATTTTCTAACAACAATTATTAAATATTTTCTAATAATAATCATTTTGTGTTTCACATGGACTCATATCTGTTTTGTGAGTTAGAGGGGTTGATCTACCTGATGATGAGCATGATGTTAGATCATCTGACCCTCAGACTGTTGGTGGTTCAGTGATGACTTAGAGGTGTTGTGGTCTTGTGAGATTGATGATTCCGAACCCTATCCCCGAGCGATGTCCACATCTTGGATTTAATCGATACATATAGAGGTATGTTTACTTGTGTATTTTAGTTATTTTTCATTAATTATTATTAATTTATTTATATACTAATTGTTTGATTATTTTTTATCTTTTTTTCACAGCTTTTCACATATATATATTGGACAAGGGAGTTATATATTGAAGAATTATTTTTCTGGAGCATGAGTTACATGGGATAAGATTCCCATTGATGTTCAACACTGCATGTTCGATCATTGACTGATACATAAATAAATAACATTTATCTTAAAATTTATTTAATTAATAACTTGATATTATTAATTATTTGTAGGGTTTATGGTATATAATAGATGATAGAGTACATAAATCTATCTGGGAGGCATGGGAGAGTTGTATGTGCGAGCATTATCATCAATTTCTAGACAATTTGAGAAGAACATCAACGAGGAAAGCAAGAGTCTTAGAGTTTGACCAGTCTTGATGCACCCACTAACCTAATTACATTTAATCTTAGGTTTGGGTTGGATTATGTTCACACTAGATGAGTGGTATTTTTCAGAGATCATAAGTATGTTAATAGAACTAGGGGAGACAGGATGTGACATATCGAGATGGTAGTCATACATTCTGTAGTCATAGGAAATATATGGTAAGTACCTTTTTTAAATAATTTATATAACTTTAAATACAAACTATTTATTTTATATTCATATAGACAGTCGAACAACTCGATATTACAATGTTCGATGTTTAGAGAAGAATGTACAACAATATTATCACTGGAGAGATTAGAGGTTCACTAGTGTTAGATTATGGTATGTATTTTTTTTGAGTTTTAAAATTAACTACAAATAATATTTTAACTATTTTAATTTTAAATTTCAATTTAATGTGTCATATGAGGCTCCGACATCTCAGACATAGACTGAGAGTCAGGACGAGACCGAGAATCAGACTAGTGAAACAAGATTTGATGAGGCAATATAGATGTTGGTGACCCAGTATCTTTGAGAAAGGCCGAGTTGTTGACATCGAATCTCAATTGACGCATGTGAGTTATTATAGTACTGTCATGATGTCATTATGCAACTTGAGATGAGATCGTGGAGAGTGATCATCATATACTGCATAGTATCAGGAGCAGCTGTGAGTTCAGGATGAGCTTATAGAGAGAATGGGTAGGGAGTATGAAGAGCTCCATTGACAACAACAACAATAGTAACATGAAGAGATGCAGCGATGACAACTACAACAACATGAGCAGACAATGAAGCACATTTTACATTTGACTCATGGTTTAGGGATGAAGTTCTCTCTTCTAGTTCCTCCAGCCCCTCCAGAAGACCCTCCTCCTCAGTAACTTATTTACTTTTTTATGATAAACATTTGAATGTAAATTTTTTTTGTAATATTTTTATTATTCCATATATTTATATTTCTATATAGTGCATTTTTATATTGTGGAAAATATTGTTTTTTTATTATTTTTATTATTATATTATATTATATTTATTATTATTATTTTATATTTTTTAAAATATTTCATTTTCTAAAATTTTATTATTTTAACTATTTTTACTAATTTTATTAATTATTAATATTCCATATATTTTATTTTAATAATAATAATAATAATAATAATAATAATATATATATTATTATTTTTATATCATCATCATCATCATCATTATTATTTTATTAAATTTTATTAATATTTTTTATTATTTTATTTATTTTTCGCAACGGGCCTGTTGCAAATATTTAATTGCGACCGGCCTGTATAAAAAAGTTATTTGGGATGAGCCCGCTGTGATTTTTTTTTTTTAAAATTGGATAAACTATTTGCGACTCCATTTTCAACGACAACAAAATTGCAACAGGACCCCATCCCAAATAATCTTTTGCAATGATATCTCATCACAGTTTCCCCATCACAAATGGTTCAATTTCCAGTTTTTAATAATAATAATGCTAAAAATAATTATAATAACAATAATTCTAATAATAATAACAAACATGATCAAAATTTTAATATTTTATACTACATATATAGCTTCAAAATTTTAATTATTTTATAAATTACCAATTCATTAAATGTTCATAAATATTTATATAAAAATTAATATTAATAATATTAAAAATTAATATTAATCTAGGTATATAACATCTACCCTTGTGGAATTTGACCTAAGGAAATAAACACCCCCAGGACTCGAACTTGGGTGAGCCACGACCAAGCACACCCATCCCATACCAATCACCCATGAGGCTAGTGGTCTTAACAAGTAATATTAATATTAAAAATATTAACAATAATACTAATATGAATATATTTACAATAATATTAATATTAATATTAGTGACACTAATATTAATAATATTAATAAGAGTATTAATAATATCAACACTACCGTTAGCAATATTGATGTTATTATTAATATTAACACTATTATTAATAATATTTATAGTAATGTATTATTTATTAAATGATAAAAAACTACTTTAATGTTGATATATAAATATATATTCCGTGTAATAAAATGAAAACATATAAATTTTAAGTTCAAATATTTTTTTAAAACAAGTCGGGGTCAAACCCCTTATTAGTAAGAAAAGAAAAGAGGGACCTTTTTTAACTTGGTTAAGGGATAACCTGAACATGACCCATAGGCCTAGTGGTATGAAGGTCTTAGAACATGGATAACCCAAAGGACAAAAAAAGGTTACCACTTGCACATGAAGACTGTACAATGATACACCACCAGTCGTAAGGCACGCCGATCCCTTCGAGAGTCATTTCACCTGCCCTCCCATCAAAGTTACTACATAATGCTAGATTGATACACACACCATGAAATGGAATCCCTTCACCCCACATCGAAGTATGGGAGGAAGGTTTAATGATATATGACATCACACATCTCTCTCTCTCTCTCTCTCTCGATTCACCTACCCGATGATGCCTGCGTGGAACCCGACATCACTATCAACCTGTTACTCTACACCATTAGTCTAGTCCCAATATACAAAAAACAAAATAAGGGCACCCATCCATCCCGTAAAAGAGAATGAATGACTAGATGATATATATCATCATGCTCATCCTTTTTTGGAGGCCGGCCACCCAGTAATACCAAACTTGTGAATTCTGTGCTACCTGCCAAAGGCATCGAACTAAAATCAACATGTTCCTGATTAACTTGTGATTGATGTGATTCAAAGGCCCAATGAATGGAAAAAGTCCCAATGGAAAATGGAAACCTAAGATGAAACCCCGGAAGAACCTCCACTACCCAACATCGCATCTCTCATGGCGTGATCCACTGTGAAAAGCCCGAAAACACCCCCATCATCAAAGAAATCACTATCCATCCCATCTTTCACCACCATTGACACCAAATTACACTTATAGTGACTGTTTTATTCAAGCCTACGTCATGTGTCCTCATGCCAATTCCATCGGAAGAGCATTCCCAAGTCAGCCACCACATCACATACGATCCAGTTGATACCCAACTTCTGACCTACTGCAGGACACTCCAGATCTGAAACATGATTTCCTAGGACTCAAGTACATTAAGGAAATACAAAGATAAAACAGAACTATGCATAGAAGGTTGGATTCAAGCATGATTTCTATGGAATCTAGTATGTGAAAAACCCACAGAAAGTGAAGATGAAGCCAGATAAAGCCAAGAATCCCCCCAATCATCAAAGAATGTAGAGAATTAGGTGAGGAAAAGCCTAGGATTATTGAAGAAGACATCAAAAACTGAAAGAGGCTCTGGTTGAGATCCCCCTCAAAGAGAGATATCCTGACCATGGGGGAACTTCTTTTATGACTTTAAATTTTAAGTTCACATATAAATTAAAAAATAATGAATATATATATATATATAATAAAATCCTCACACATATGTAATTGATAGGAATCATTGTATATTTTTGATAAATATAACAATAATATTTCTAGTAATATTTATAATTTTATGTATGTATATATTAATTAAAACATAAATAAATAAAGTATAACATTTGAAATTACCAAAAAAATATTTGAAATCTAAATGATAAAAGAATTGAAAATTACATATAGAAAAAAGATTATATTTTTTAATAAAATATTCATGCCTAAAATAAAAAAAATATCAAGTTATTCAAAAAGAAATAATATAAATATAAAGTTTTAAAATTTGATAGACAAGAATAATGAAATTGTCGATGAAAGATCACATAAAAAACTAAAAACATTAATTTTAAATTAGGTAATACAAGAACAATTATATAAAATAAATATGAAAATAATCTGCATAAAAATGAAGATTAATATATACATTTGAGTTTAAAAATTTTACAACAAGAAGAATACAAAATAAGTGATTTATTTAGATGATACAACTCCAAAATGTAAAAAATCACAAAATGATGGAAGGAGATTATAATAGAAGAAGGTCAATAGAGGTGGATGGTGATTAATGGTGGTGGATGGAGATGCGACTTGGTGAATAGGATTACCCAAAGAGAGAGAGTTGGGGTTGAGGTAATAACTATTTATTAGATCAAAATTACCAACAAAAGAATAAGTCGGGCCCAATTTTTTAGAAATTTTAAAAGGATTTTCTCTATCACTTATTAATATAACCACCATGAAAAAACCACTTTTTTTATGTCAGTTATCTTATAAATGATGTAAAAAAGCACAAAAATTGGTTTTTTACATCGGTTATAAAATAATTGATGAAAAAAACCTTTTTAATGCCATTTTTAGAAAAACAATGCTAAAATATATTTTTTAAAATTACTTTCATACTTGTGTCCCTACAATTCCAACTGAAAGAGTTAAAAAATGACTATCACAGTTCCTAATATCATAGTTTAGTCAAATAATTTTCAAGAAACATGCTCCTTTGTTCTATACACACTCCCAACTTGTTATGGTTTCCATGAATTCTGACATGAGTCTAACCCAACCTAAACACTCTCAGGTTAGACACAACACACCCATAGTGTAACACTATGACTAAAGCTTCTTGAAAAAAACTTTATTTGGGGTTACAAGAACTCAAGAATACATACTCATACACCATAGGCAGGTAACAAGTTCCTTTCATGGGGTGTGACAAAAAAAAATATTTCCTAAGTTAAAATTCAGTAAAGTTTTGACCTAAGATGTATCTAGAGAGGAGTGAATAACAATCATGTTTTTCACTTTAATTTGATAAATAATTATAGATTGTTTTTGAAATTTTTTGAGTTTAAAAATAAATAATGTAATTGGAATGATGTTTAAACCCAAAGTGATGAAGAGAGTGATGGATTCAGAATAAGATCACATTTTTCAATTTCATCATGGTCATAAAAATAATTCCTTCTCACTTTCTATTGGATAATAAATGAAAGACTCCTCAATCAAGTTGTCAATGACCCTTAGTTAAAGGATACAATGGAAACCACTCCTATATGCATGAAAATTTATAAACTATTCCTAAATAACAAAGGTAATTCCTGATTGTGAATTGTCGTTCCTTATAAATCTAGAAAAATTTCACTTATTCCACACACATTCCAATGATTTCTAGACACTCACCACCTAATACAATCGACTTGATTGATAAAAATTGCACTAGACAGAGGGAGTTTAAAGCTCTTCAACCAAAGTTATAAAAAATTAATGAAACGAAAACCCAAAATACAATAACATTAAAATAATTAGACACCACTAAAAATAGAAATAATTCAATAGAAAAAGATAGTTTCAAATTAAAGTGAAAGACTCCAACATTAAAAAAGTGAAAATCCCCCTTCCCCAATAACTCAATGGTTTTACCCCTCCATATAAAGGGTAAGAGAGTTGAAAAGTGAATAAGAGAGCATTATGAAACTAAGAAAATATACAAGAGAAAATAAAAATCTCTTCAAGTCTCAAATACTCTAGAATATCCCCAATTTCATCTTCTTCAACCCCTTGAATGGAAGCGAACACTCATATATATAGGGTTTAGGGGTGGAAAATTTTCCCTCCAAATTCACTCCTCCAAAAATTTAAGTTTATTTATCATAATAAATAGAGTAATATAAGGAATGTTTATTAATAAAATTTGTTCCATTATCTCATTTTAATGATACCAATTTTTTTTATCATATTTGGATAAGTTTTCAAAATGTTATGCAAAAAATACTAATGAAGACTTTTTCTGCCTGAGAAGACTGCTCAACTTTCTCCACTTTGGCACATTCAATGGATGCATTAATGATCGAAATTATCCATGAAATTTATTGTGGAAATGAATATAGAAGATATATATTTAATAAATCATTAATCACTCCATTTTTATGTCTCTAAACTTATATATAATTCAATTATTGATGTGGGGTATATTCTGTCAGCCATCAAACGTTTTCCAATTGATTGATTTTTATGGGTCATTATGTGTCGAATTGGATCTGGGTTCAGAAGAAAAAGTTGAATCCCATGAAAAAAGGAAGCATAAAAAATGAATAACTTAAATTGTATCGAAATTGTAAAAGTTATTCTTGAAAAAAAGGAATCTCCATAAAATTACCAATTTTCCATAATTAAGCAATTTTCACAATTAAGCCCAAAATTCACCAAAAATAATAGATTAATTAAAATCAACTCAAATTGATTAATTGGAATGGATTAAATCATTGAAACAAAAATTAAAAATAATGAAAATATCATCTCTATCAATTCCCCCATACTTAGCACTTGGACTCCTAGACAAGTTAGCATCAAAATCAAATCAGAGAAAATTCAAAACACATACCCAAGAGATCTATAAATTCCAAATCATGAAAAAAATATGTCATGCCTCATAAAAAACCTTTATTTAAAGTCATTCATTCAGGTCATTCAATATATTTACACTTAATTTCTCTTCCCATGCACACAAAACACCTGTCTCATGTGAATTTTCTCTCATATCACAAATGTCTATTTTTAATAAGGTTTTTCTCATACAAACCCATACAAGAGTCACCATAGTCTTTATAAATTTCTACTTCTCCGCCTGATGCGGGTCAAGTACATGTGTTTATCATGAAGAATTTTCAAGGTTATTCTATGGCTTCTAGTTTGTAGGATTTAGATGCTAAAACTTCTGAGGCTGAATGAGGAGGGCTTGACTCTTTTTGAAGCAAAATTATAAGTTTCTAATTTGTAATCCAGTATGGTATCCTTATCACTCCCCGTAGAAAAAAACCATCTTCATAATCAAGAAAAATCATATAAATTTCACACCATCCATCATTTTAGAAGCAAAAATTTCATTCATCTCAAGCATAATTTTTCTAGAAAGCTCCAGAAAATACACTACTTTCTTTCTCCATTGGAAGATCCAGAAAGGCACAACTTCTCTTATTATGAAATATTCAGAAAGGAATTTTTTTTGAAATAATGAATTCTTTAGTAGAAAAATCGTCTCTTTAAAATTTTATTTTCCACCGAAATTATCATCAAATGAGGAACCACTACACAAGACAGCTTCCCCCCACACTTAAGTTCAACTAGATCATGAAATTTTACTTCAAGAGAAAGTTTGATAGAGAAAATTTGATTTTAATTTGGCTAACCTAATAGTAAGTTCATGGATTCTAAGGTATACAAGGATTAAATGTACAAGAAAGACTATAATGAAAAGTATTCTCTTGAAAATGGGGCTTAAACCAAAGAACCACCTCAATCATTTAAAACACAAGTACCTCAAACCCACAAGTTTGGAAAGGAATGAATAAAATTATATTTAAAGAAATCATGGTTTGGTTTGATCAAGAAGTGAGGTTAATGAAAATAATATGACAAAAATGGTTCAGAAGGATCACAGGAAAGTGATTTCAAATATAAATACACTGAAATGTGGATGATATTTAAAATTCAGAGTACTTTTCATGAAATTACCAAAGATTTGAACTTTAAATAAATTCTTTTTCAGCATTCATTTAATCTCATTTTCATGGAATAAATTTGTTTAATAATTGAATTGGGTTTTAAAAATGGAAAATGATAATCATTTCAACTCAAAATTTTCAAAAAGACACAAAAATTAAAAAATAAATACACAAAATTTTGAAGAAACACACATTTTTTTTGAAAATAGAAAAAATAAAAAAATAAAAATCCTAAACTAAAAAGGTTCCCTACCACACATTTAAATGAATAAGTGTACTCAATATATTAAATTGTATTTTAAATGTAATAATATTTTTAATTAAATCACAACAATCAAGTATGTGTTAAGGCGAGGTACAACCTGATTTATTAGTAGTGTAACATTGAGTTATGCTCCTAAGTGCTAAACACAAAAAACATATAAGAAAAAGTAGAAAAGAAGACATAAGAGATTTATTGAAATAAATAAAAATATAAATATAATGTGAAAATAAGTATAGATATTGGTTTAATCTCCCAAGAGGGCCCTGGGTTTTGAATACATCCTGATGGCAGTTTCTAGTCAGTTATCCCCAATCTGATGGTGGGTGAATTTTCTTGCTCATTAACCAAAAAATCTACTTTATAGTATGCAATTTTTACTTTTTATTGAGGAATCCATATATATATTATATAGAATCCACCCCTATGAAAATGAGAAGCATCTTTCATGGTGGTGTTAGAGAAATAATGATTCCTCCTCCTTTATTTCCACTTTCATAACATATTCTTCATTTTCCAATGGTTTCTCAAGGAATGTTTCATCAAAAGTAAAGTCAAAGGGAAAGTCAGAGTATAATTATATTTGAACAAAATTAAATCATGAAGTATCAATATAAAATAATTAACTTTAAATGAAAACATCTTGTATCTCTTTTTTATCCGGAAAATCCACTTGGATATCCTCTTGAACTCTCTATAATAAATTATCAACATGTTAGGGGAGCTCCATATGTTCCTCTTCAAGTGTATCATCCCATTCATCATATTATTATAATGAGAAAGAATATTTAGTAGATTATGAAAATTTAAACTAAGGGGAGGTAGTACTAAATTCATATTAAATAAAATAAAAATATAAAGAGTTCAAGAAAATATCATATCCCTTAATTGGATAAGCTTCAATTTCTTATTTAGTGGGAAGTTCCTCTTAGAGTAGAGTGGTATTAGATGGAGGTGGGTAGTTCGGATCCTCTATTAGAAATATGAGTGTGGAAATCAATTCCACCACTAGTTTTAATTTTGGATTAGGTTGTGTTCCCTTATCCAATTTAACTTCATCCTTAGACTTGAATATTTTATAATTAGGTTTTACTTGATTAACTACGTCCATCAATTTTTGAAGTGAGAGACCTGTGACATGGCCATTCAACATTTTCTTGGCCAAAAAAAAGTTCATAAAACTTTTTTAATAAGTCAATCTCATCACTATCTACCATTTCTCCTTGAACCTGTGAGTTATCAATATAAGAAGAATAATTTAATTTGGAATACATCATGGATTTTTTAGTTTTTTTTAAAATTAAAGAAAAGAAAATATTTACAAAATGTTAGAATTAGATTTTTGGCATAACCTCCCCGACAATGATTCCAAGTTTTTACTCATTCCTATCATGGGGTGTGACAAAAAAATATTTTCTAAGTTAAAATTCAGCAAAGTGTTAGCCTAGGATGTATCTAGAGAAGATTTTACAACAATAAATTTTTTCACTTAAATTTAAGAAAGAAGTAGATGTTGTTTTTGTATTTTTTTGAGTTTAAAAAGAAATAAATCGATTGAAATGATGTTTGAAACCAAAGTTATGAATAGAGTGATGTATTCATGTAGGATCACCATTTTCAATGTCATAATGGTCATAAAAATCATTCCTACTCACTTCTTATTGAATGATAAATAAAAGACTCCTCAATCAAGTTGTCAATCACCCTTTGTTGAAGGATTCAATGTAAACCACTCCTATGTTCATGAAAATCCATACAACATTTCCAAATAACTAAATAAAGTCCCAATCAGTAATTTTAGTTCCTTAAAAATCTATAAAATGTTCACATATTCTATACAAATTTCAAGAATCTCTAAAAACTCACCACCTAACACAATATGCTCAATTGAGACAAACTACACTAGGCAGAGGCAGTTTAAAGTTCTTCTACCAAAGATATAAAAAATGAATGAAACCAAAACTAAAAATACAATAATATTAATATAATTATAAACTAATGAAGATTTAAATCATTCAATATAGAAAGAGAGTTTCATATTAATGCGTAATACTCTGACATTACAAAAGTGAAACTCCCCCTTCTTCGATCACTCAAAGGTTTTACCCCTCCATGTGAAGGGAAAGAGGGCAGAAATAAGAGGAATAAAGAATTATGAAAATAAAAAAATAGATAAGAGAAAATAAACAACTCTTCAATTCTCCAACCCTCTAGAATATCCCCACTTTCACTTTCTTCAACCGCTTGAATCGAAGTGGACACTCATATATATAGGGTTGAGTGGTGGAAACTTTTCCCTCTATATTCACTCATCTAAAAATTCAAGTTTAGTTATCATAATAAATGGATGAATATAGAGGAGTTTTATTCATAAAATTGTTCACCAATATATTTTTCATGCTACCAAAAAATCTCAATATATTTAGAAATGTGTAGAAAATGTTATTCCTAAATTATTTATGAAGACTTTTTATGCCTGAGGAGACTGCTCAACTACCTCCAATTTAGTGCCTAAAATGGTTACATTAATGAATGAAATTATCCATGAAATTTATTTTAAACATGAGTCTTGGAGTTATATTTATAATAAAACATTAATAACTTCATTTTGATATCTATAAACCAAGATATGATTGAATAACTGATGTGGGGTTCATTTTGTTGTCCAACAAACTTTTTCCACTTGATTGATTTTTCCGGGCCATTGTGTATCAAATTGGATCTGGATCATGAAGGAAAAGTCGAATCCCACAAAAAAAGGAATCCTAAAAAATAAATCACTTAAATTATATCAAAATTTTAAAATCTATTCCTGAAAAACAGAAGCTCATGAAAACTACCAATTTTCTAAAATTAATAAATTTTCACAATTAAGCCCAAAATTCACCAAAAATACTAAATTAATGAAAATAATCCCAAATTGATTAATTTTAAGGGATTAATTCATTGAAACACATATTAAAAATAACAAAAAAATTAGCTCTATCAGTCAAAAACTAGTAGAGAGAGTCCATGATCAATGTTTAGGATAATATACTCTATATACCACAAACATCAATAATAATAAAGAAAAAAACATAATCCATAACAGATAATTATAGTACATGGGTATGAAATTATATCAAAATTAAAACATAAAAAATAAACATATTCTATGCTATAAAAAATTAAAAATGTAGTCATATAGTTATACATCCCAATTGACCACCCACTAGGATGATCACATATAAAAAATAAAATAAAAATAAATAAAGTATGAAAGAGGCTCCACTACCAACCAAAATTCTTAGCTCAAACCCATATACAAAACCTTTAAAGATGCTCCATCATGATCCACTGTGGAACTTATGATCAAACCTATTAACAAAACATAATTTTTACACATGCACAGAGGTTCCCATTCAGGGTGTGATAAATGTATCTCAGTAGGGTCTCAACAAGTGCCCCTAATATACTCTATCATATAAATGTGTATTCAAAATGAAAATAAATAACAAACTATACTTTTAAGACCAAGGCCTATTTGGAATTATTTTAATACTTGGGGAGACTGTGGAAATGAATAAGTTTTTATATAATGTGGTGTTCATATAGATAAGAAATATTAGAGGAGGTTCAAGTGGATGTGATTCTTGTCATGTATTTTGTTATCAACACATAAATCATGTTAAATATCAAGTGATGTTTGATGTTTCATTTGAGATGAAGTTCATTACAAAATTTATAAAGTTTTTTAAGTTGATTGGAATTAGTTTTGAAGATTTTAGAACAAATATGAAAATATTTTTAAGTGTTATATAATTTGTAGTTAAGCTAAAAATTTCCAAAGTCTAGAGGTGTATATTAGTTATCTTGGAAGACCATATAGGTAATTATTAACATTCACATGAGTCATTTTGAGCTTTTTAAAAGTCATTGAAACTATGTATGAGCCATTTTTTCCAATGTATGATTCCTTTGATCCAATATATGAATCATGTATCTCTACATATGAGTCAATTCAATCTATGTATGAGCGATTATGCATATGTGTATTAGTGATCTAGAATTATGTATGAGTAAAAGTATTTGTTAAAATTTGGGACCTCTGAGGAATTAAAATATGAGTTTTTAGAATTATTTATAGAAAATAAAATAAATTTGGATGACTAATTTTTTTTTCTTTCATGAATAAAACATCAAAAAATTTGAATTTTCATGAAAAGGAAGATTAAGGTTCACAAAATGAAGAATAAGAAAAGAAAAGAAGTTATAGAGTAACTACTTGATCATGGTAGCACCACTATTTATTCATTGTATTAATCTAGAACAAAACTTAAAAAAATAAGAAAGGAGTAAAATGAATGAGAATAAGTTTAAAAGTAGTTTGATGAAGTTATTTTGTTAATTTTAATTTTAAATTCAAATTCAAAGGAGTTTTGTTGCTTCATGCTATGTGATAAAATAAATAAATAAAAATAAATACAATATCATGCATGAAATATGTAGGATAATAATAGAAGTATGAGTGATATCTATGAGACTCAACAAGATTATCAAGAATATTTTTGAGATAGTAATCATAATAATAATAAGTTTTATAGTGTTCACAAAGATAAGAAAATATACTTGTGACTATACTAGTTAAAAAAGATGAATGAGATTCAGCACTGCAACAACTCAATGGAAGTCTAGTTCTATATTCAAGGATTTATTATTTTTAAAAGAATATAATTAATTATTAGAAAAATGTGGGAATCACTCAAACACAATCGGGAGATGAGTATCATGAGTACAATAAAATTCACTACTCATTTGTACCTATATGTTGATAATAGTGGGTTGTATGGTATTGGTGAAATTTGAATAATGCTAAGGATTAGCTTTTAATTATGAAAGGTAAAACTTGTAAATTAATTATTCTCTTTTATGTGTGTTCCTGGATGTGTTGAAAGTGAAAATACTTAAAATCTAAATTTGTGTAAAATGTTGTTTTAATAAGAAACATAAAAATGAATTTATAATCACAGATTCACCCCCCTCTTAGTGATTTAACTGATCTTTTTGTTCTTTTCAAGTGGTATTAGAGATCAGTTTCCTTTTTTTTTGTGATCTTCTATTTAGTGTTTAGATAATTATAATTTCTCTATGATTGAATTTATTATCACTGATTTCTTTTCTCAATAATGGATGATATGGATTTTGTGAAAAAGGGGATTCCCCTATTTTATTGGAATGGTTATCATATATGGAGGGATGGTATATTTCTTTACTTATTATTTATTAGTTATAAAGTTTTAGAAGTTACAACTAATGGATTTACTCCTCATGTTTAAGTTCCTTCCATGACAGTGGTAGATAAGAAGAATCTTGAACTTGATGGATATACTCATAATTATATATTTTCAACCCTTCTATAGAATTAATTTATGAAATTCAAAGGAATTAAAATAGAAAAATTCATATGATAAAATCTTTAGAACATATTTGAAGATAAAACCAAAGTTAAGTGGGAAAAACTATAAATTTTGAGGTTAAATTATAAATAAATCATGATGTATGATGATGAAATTATGGATGGCTTCTTTAAAAGGGTTAGTTAGATTGTAATAATGATCATAGGATTTAGTTTGAAGTTAGAATATTCTATAGTGGTATAAAAGATCTTCCAAATTCCACCTGACAAGTTTGATGCAAAAGTTTAAGATTTGGAAGATAAAGATACAAAATCACTCCTTAAAAAATTAATTACACAATATTATAATTAACTATGAGATGAGAAAAGAAATTTTTTTCAATAATAAGTTTAAGGATAAAAAGGAAATCTCTTTTAAAGGCTCAAATAAAGGAATTTATAGGAATAAGGTTGATAAAATTGAAGTAGACTATTCAAATTAATGTTCATATTTGGATATGATGTTTGATAAAATGATGTCTCTTACTTCTAGAAATGTGTAAAGATGCAATGGAATGTACAAGGAAAATATTCCATTAATTTTTTTAAGTGTTAAGTAATTTATCATTTTACTAAAAACAACCCAAAGTTAAAAGAATATAGGGCCAATAAATAAGAAGAAGAAAAACCAAGAAGAACTTTATAGAAGAAAACAATAAAGACTGACAAATAAATGTTTTCTTCTAAAGTAAAGGGAAATAATTTATCAAAATTCAAGAAGAGTAATTTCTTATAAAAATGTAAAAGTAGTGATAGTAGTGATTAAGAAGCAGAAGTTGAGACTTTTAGTTATATTGATGAAAATAGTTTAATTGATATGGTGAATGAAGAATAATTTAATAGTGATGAAAGTAAAATTTTTGGAAGTGAATAAGAAGAAATTTATATGTGTTTTTTGCTGAAGAGATAATTGAAATAATTTCTTACAAATAACTCAAAGTTGGAGAAGGGGATCATAATTAAAAAGAAAAATAGTCAATATTCTAGTAACAATGGTTCTTTCCATGAAAATGAAAAACTAAAAATGTAGAAAGAAATTTAATATATAAAGAATTTTCTTAATGATGATAAAAATATAAAAATAAACATGGAAGTAAAAATAAATTAGAAAGATAAATAGTTTGACCATATTGAATAGAAACTAGTTAAGATAGAAAAAGAACTGAATAATTCTATATCTAGCTTATAGAATTTTATTTTAGAGTTTAAAGAATTTTCAAATAAGTATGAGGTTTGTGAAGAACAAAAAATAACCCTAAAAGGGTGAAAATAATCCTTAAAAAGTTAAAAATAGTTTTATAAGAGGAAGAATATGAAGAAGTCCAAGTTTTTAGAAAAATCAAGTGATCCTTATAAATCTATAAATTATGGGAACTATAACTTTAAGTCAAAAAAGTATACAATTGGTAACATTAGAGAGGATAATAAGAATAATAATATAAATAAACATGATTCTATAATAATTTTGGTATGAAAAAATGATCCATGATCAATGAGCCAAAAAAGGAAGGAAGGTAGGTTCCAACAACTGGACAACATAGTGTGTATAGTGGAATGTGCGATTTTTATGGGTATTGTTGGCACTATAGAAGCTTTAAGAATTTTTAAATAATGTTTTATTTTAATTATAAAAACTATTATGATCTAATGGGTTTTGTAAGTCAAGGTTTGAGGGGGATTCAGTCCTCTCAAATAAATAATGTTTAGAAACAAATTGTAAATTTTGGATAAACATCATAGAATAGGTTTGAAGTTATTGAATAAGCATATGGAAGATGTGACCTACCTGGTCACCATGAAATTGAATGCCTCATATTTCTACCATCCCAAAAAATATTAGTTATAATACTCAAAAACCTTATAAGAATAAGAACAAAATAAAGGAAAAATATTTGGTTTTGGATGTGAAACTTAAAGAATCAAATGGGCATAATCCATGGTTTTTGGATAGTGGATGTTTCTCTCATATGATTGGGGATTTAAATCTCCTAAAATATTTTAAAAATTGAACATAATACTTAGTGACATTCATAAATTATGGTTTACTCAAAATCAATGGCATTGAATTAGCTGTGATTGGGAAAGATCAATTGAAATCCATGAATAATTTATTTTTTAAAGAATTAAAACATAATATTATTAGTGTGTATCAGTTATTTGACAAATTAAATAGAATGATATTTTAAAAGGAAGAATTTTTGGCTAATATGTTATAATATGGGTGTATTTTGACAAGATTTCAATGAACATGGGATAATCTATTTTAGGTTGGTGATGTTGTAAATTTTTGTTATTTGAGTATGAAAGAAGAAAATAAAATGTGGCATAAAATACTTGGTCATATAGGCCAAAAGAACATGAGAAATATTACTTGAGGATACAATGTTTATGATATTTATATTCTATAAATATAGGGGAATTATATGTGATCAACATGTTAAAAGGTAATGATTGTTAATTCTCCAAACAAGATGCTAGATATTCAATTAACTCATCCCTTGGAGTTCATCCATTCAGACACTTATGGGTCAATGATAAAGAAATCAATAATTAGAGACAAGTATTTTATTTCCTTTATTTATTAATTTACCTATATTACTTATATTATGTTTATGAAACATAAATAAGAGGCTCTAAAAATGTTAAAGAAATTCAACAGATGTGTAGAAAATTAATATGGTTTTCCTTCAAAGAATATCCAGATAGATAATGGTGCTGAATATCTCAATGGAATATTTTATGCCTATATTTAAAATCATGGTATTCACCATGAAATAATTTCACTATATACACCATAAATTTTTTTATTTTGAATAGAATAATATAAGTTTAATGGAGATAGCTTAATAAATTCTTATAGAATTTGACGCCTAATGATATTTTTGGAGACAAGATATTTGTGAAACAATTCACATTCAAAATCATTTCTTGAATATTCCAAATTTATATATTTACTCATATGAGATGTATTATAATAATTATCCAAGTTTTAATTATAACTAAGTTTGTTTGGAAGCTCTTGTGTGATCAAGGTTAAAGGATAAAATCTTGCGAAGTTCGAGCAGAATGGAATTGATGGGATCATTCTTGGTTATCCTCAAAATGGAAAAGAATACTATTGTTTAAAAAAGTGATAGAGAATATTTTTGATATTTCTAATTTGAAGGTGATGGAACACACAAATAATTAAAGTAAACATGAATAATTAAGTTCCCAAAGTGATGGAGAGTAATCTTTTTCATCAACCCACATGAATAATTTTTTGAAAATTATGAAAGCATGGAAGATTTGTTTGATGGAGAAGAAGATTAATCCATTTTAAGAGATTAATAATAAACTTATTCATCTCATCCATGTCTAAGAAGATATGTGTGGTATAAAACATCATTGGAGATAAATGATAAAAAGTTTAAACTATACTAATTTTTATAACTGCATCACATACCTCATTTTTTTCATAGGATGAACCAAGATATGTGAAATAAGATTTAGAGCATCAAGAGTGGATTTATTCCATGAATGAAGAGTTGGATCAGATAGAGAATAATGAAACTTGGTATTTGGTACCCAATCTGGAACACAAAAATTTCATTGAAACTAAATGGGTATTCTAGAACAAGTTGAATGAAAAGGGTGAAGTTTTGAGTAACAAAGAAATCCTTGTATATAAATATTATTCTTAAGTGGAAGGAATTGATTTTTATGAGTCCTTTTTATCGATGGAAAGGTTAGAAACCATAAGGATATTTTTTTATATTTCATCCCGAAGGAAATACAATATATTCCAAATGGATTTCAAGTATTCCTTCCTCAATGGATACTCAAAAGAAGAGTTGTATATTTAATAACCTTGTGGATTCTTGATTGGTGAAGAAGATAATTACATTTTCTAGTTACATAAGGATTTATATGTGTTGAAATTTCTATGCTTATTGAGATGAGATATATTATAGGTTTATAAATCTCTCAAGAGGAATATCACATCTTTATTTCTCAAAATAAGTATTCTCAAGATCTTTTAAATAAATTTTATATGGAGGATTAAAATTTTGTTTACACACCAATTTTAGTGGGAACTAAGTTTTATAAATATATACAAGGAAAGTAAATGAATCCAAGTGAATTTTAAATTTTTATTGGGAGTTTTTTGTACTTGACAACATCAAGACCCGATATAGTTTATGCTATTATATATTGTTCTAGGTATCAATGTGTCCCAAAAGAGTCCCATTTTAGTGATGTAAATTGGATTCATAGGTACACCATAATCATAATAGGTTTTGGTTTAAAATATGACAAAAAACGGAATCATGATTTGTTTGGCTATAAAAATAAAAATTTGGCTGGTTGTGTTGATGATAGGAGATCTATGTATAGTGGATTTTTCTTCCATGTAGAGATGTGTGTTTGTTGGAATACAAAAAAGAAATGTTTTGTTACTCTAATTATTTCTTAAGTAGAGTATGTGGCTTCCACTCAATCAATAACTCAACTTATGAGGATGAGAACTCATTTGGAAGATCTTAAAGTGGAAGTGGATTTACCACTACTCATGGGATGTGATAATTAGAGTTCAATGAATATTTTAATAAATATAGTTAAATATTCAAAGCCAAGGTACATTGATATAAATTATCAATTAATTAAATGGATTGTGGAAAATAATAATCTAAAGGTGAAATTTATTCCCAAAAATGATAAATAAGCTAATTTTTTCATTAATATACTGCATAAAGATGAATTTTAGAAGCAGGGGTTAATTTTGAGTGTTAAACATCACCCATATCAAGGTGAAGTCATGGTTATTCATTCCCCTCACTCATCTTGTTCTTTATATTATCAATTCCAAAGGAGGAGAAAAATTAGTGATATAAATATCATTATGTTTACTCTCTTACTTTAGTCACAATATTGGAGAATAACTATATAGGGGGAGTAATACATTGATATGTGTTTAACCTTTTTGGGGAGTGATCTCTTTTGGGGGAGTATATATTTAGAGATATTTATTAAAATGGGTAACATTATTAATTCAACATTGTGCATGTATGAAATTCTTTAATAGTTTCTTAAAGTGCATGAAGTGTTAGAGTTAGAAACTTAGAACCAATTGGTTTTTAATTTAGATTACTGAATATATTCAAAAAATTTATTATTAAATATATCTTATCACATATTTATCATTATTATATAAGATTTTAATGTGATAATGTCCTAGGGTATCTTTCACATCAAAATAAGTAATAATAGTTCCCCACTATGATGAGAATATTGAGATACTATGATGATTTATCTTAAACTTGTGCTCTATAGTCAACATGCAGAACTATGATTGGGAACATAGTTTTTTGAATTTTATGTGAAACTTCCCATAAGGGGATGATTCTTTATCTCATTAAGTTTTTAGTTGGTGATCTCTAAGATAGAAGATTATGAGGACATAACTACCAATATAAATTTTATATGTTTGTGTGTCATCAGATGTTCTTATATGTGAGAATGTGTTATGGTCCTTTGAAATTAATATTATTATTAATACACATCATGAATCATGTACTTAGATGTATTAATGAAACCCATGATGCACTATTTTCACACTAAGTAGGATACATTGGGTATGTCATGATCAGTATGTTATTAATTAATAATTTGAGGAAGTATTTTTCCCTTCCATTTATAGAAGTTAATATCTTGTCCATTTGATTATAATAGATACATAAAAATAAATTCCATGGCCATGGTGATGAATATATGTTCATTGTATATAATAAATGAAAGATATATCAATTATTAAGGTTGATGACACAAGTATGCAACCTTCATGATGTGATATCGAGAAAAAGGGATTATATTACACAGTATACGATCGTATATGGTTATAAATGTTGTGATATTAGATTATTCTTCTTGGTTTACTTGAACAATTTTTAGATAGTAATCTTTGACTTAAGGCCAACCTGCCTAATTCCAATGAGGAAGAAGATCAGAGTGTCACACATTAAGTGTTTTTGTTAACCTCAATTAAATTATATTTGAATTTAATTATTGGAATAAATATTATTCTCAAGCCTAAGTAATAATTTTATCCTGGACTTATTGATCATATAAATTAAATAAATATTTATTCAAAAGGTAATTATTTAATTACACAGACATATAATATTTATGTATTTATTTTTGAATGAATATATATTTAATTAAATATTTATTCGGGTAATCATTAAATTTAAAGGAGGGAGAGCATACCAAGATGAGGTCTAATGATAAAAATTAATTTTAAATATGATAAAATAAAATTTATCAGTGCACCAATAATACACACTATGAAAAAATAATAATAGTTTTTTTATTACATGGAACAAATTCATTTAAGGGTTTAATATATTATTAAAAACCTATGTATAATTAAATAATATTTAACCCTAACCCATTAATATAAATATATTTATATGTCTATTTCTAAGGTTAGTCGATTATTGGGGAGTCATTGGGCATAATGAAATCTAGAGATCACTCTCAAGTTCAAAGAGATTCTCCCCCTCCTCCATCTTCTCAAGAATGAAAGTGAAATGACATTTCTTCAATCTTGAAGGAATAAACATAGTGATTAAGGTGAAAATTACAAGATGATCGATCCTCCATAATTGCACTTAAAAATCTATCATCATTATTTAGAGATCAAAGGATGACATGTGGATTATCGCTAGAGGGATTAAACACTTGGATCCTACAAGCACAATAATTCTAGACCAATGTGGTTTTGAAAGATCAACATATTCATTAAATAAATATCTCAAGACCGAGGTATTCTTTCTTTCTATCTATTTAAATTAATTATAGATTTAATTTGAAAGATCCTCTTGGTTCTATATTTTTTGTTAAGTTTCATTAGAAAATTTTTCATTGGTCATGGATCCCACGTCATATACATCATGTAATATCCATTGAATTCAACTATTACTGAGTTGGTCCTGACCCTGATAATTGCTTCCATTGTACTCGGAACCTACATGTGTTATCAAATGGTCATGTTGAATTTATAATTATTTAATTATTTTTGTTCTATATACAAATTTAATGTTAATTTTTTCCATTTCATGCAATTTTTTTCTTAAATATGATCAGGGAGATATATTATTTCTATCTTCATTTATCTTTTATATTACCTACAACTGGTTAAAAAAACAAATGAAGAACATCCAAAGATACATTCAGAGGTGCTGTATAGTTCCAATGTTACCCGGCATATAACTCACCAACATGACATGTATCTCCACACACCGCGATGGTCGTGTGGTCAATAGATGCGGGGTAATTAATTCACAAACATGTAATTAATACACATGTGATGTGATTAATACAAATAAAGTGTAATTAATTTACATGCAGTGTAATTAATTCACATTCGATATAATTAATTCACATGTAGTGTAATTAATTCCATGAAACATAATTATTTTTATACCCATTTATATAGAATACATTCTATGTTAGAATGTAAACCACATAAATTAATCTACGTGGAATGGAAATTAATTTATTGCTTCATTAAACCTCATCAAAATGAGTTTCATGAGTTATTAATTTGATAATAAATTCCAATTATTAGATTTTATACATATTAAATTCTTAATTGATTCCACGTAATATTTGAAATTACAATTCATGTATGGTTCTTTCATTTTAAAGAATCAGTGTGAATTAAATTGTACATGAAACATAATTTTCATGTGTTTTGTGTGTCATTAATTTGAATGTACACACCATGAAATTATGGAACATGTCATGTATGTAATATTTCATGCGAGTGAATTGTAGACAATTAGGACCATACTGATTAGTTTAGATGGTTACTCATTAAGATTCTTCCAAGTAAAAAGTTATGTAATATTTTTATTAAATTTTAAATAAAATAAAGTAATTTATTTTATTTAAAATCAAAGTAGATGGGAATATTCAGGATAATTTTATAGAATAAGATAAAATAAATCCATTGATTAATAAGATAATTAACCAGATTAATCAATGAAAGTTTTATCTTATCAAAAAACATATTGAAATGAATTATATATAGTTATTTTAAATGCATATTCATTGCATGAGTATGACTAATCACAAGATTTGAACAGACCTATATATGTGTTGGTTTAATTTAATTTAATTTAATTGCATGTGTTTTCAATTATTTATTATTAAATTAAATATTATGTCCTGCGTGTCATCCCTCTCTCCTTTATTATATAGGACCTACATGTCCAAGGTTGTTTTATATAATTCCCCTTAACTAATATTTGGTTCCCCTCACCTATCTATGAGTTGTAAAACATATATAATAAAAGGAATATCTAAAGGTGCATGAAGTCTGTTCAAGTAAAAACTAAGGTGAAACCAAACTAGGAAATACATAGGTGCATAGGTGGGATACTGTAACTCATTATAAGGCCAGTATAAAGAAATTTTCCCTAGGGCCATTGGTTGATTCACTAGACACTCAATAAATAAACCACTAGTTAAAGAGAATGATCACATGATTTATTTATTTATTTGATTTCTATCTTATGCATGATTTATTTTATGGATGCAAGGCTGAAATCACATAAATAAATGGACAAATATAAAAATATAGAATTAAAATAAATGGATTATGTGTGAATGTTTTATAATAACATGGTCAATCCCTAAAATAAAATATATTTAATATTAACAAAACATGTAAAGTATAAACTAAGAATATTTTACATATAATAAATAAAATATCTCTATTAAATATTAAGTCAGACTAAGCCTTCTATTACTTAAAGAAGAATGAAACCATAGAATCAAGTGTTGGTTCAACCCTTGTTGGGAAACTTTTATTGGGTATTATTATGAATTTTTTTTGGTTGAATTAACCATTATACATCAAGAGGAGAATAAATTTTTAGAATTGATGTAAATTAGAGGTAAGTGTTGAGGAATTACAAGTGAATGTTTATAGATTGGGGAGTATACTTAATATATCAAGGAGCTGCAATACCATAGTTGGAAAAGACTTTCCTTCTTAAATACCTTAGAGTAATTAACCAAGCCCTTTCTTGGGTTATGAGAAGGGGGATATGGATCCTTGACACTATAATATCCATACAAATAGATATTCTTATTCAATGGTGAGATATATTGGGACTTGATAAAATAGTGGGAGATATATAATTAAATTTATTTATTCTCACATTTGGTAATAAAACAAAGTATTAATAATGTACTCTAAATTTTTGTATAATCAAATGTTATGTTCAATAACCACAACACTATCCCTAAAAAACATCATGTATGAAGACAATATACTTATCATCATGAACTTATAGGAATGGTACATGAACTTATTTATCATACTATACTAGGAACAAAAGTTATATGTCCTGGAGTCCCTAGTTTCTGATCTACCTACTATAGAGGTGAGTGATAAAGAGTTACTTGTCTATGATAAACACTTGGATGATGCAAAAGATTTCCAATGTTTAATTTTATCTTCCTTGTACAATGAACTATAAAAATTTAATGAGACTATGAATGCATATGTTTTGATGATTCATCCATGAGATATTTATTCAGTGAGAGAAGGACAAGAACTATTTGAGATATCTAAGTCACTCTTCATGTGAAATATTAGAGAAGGTACAACATTTGAACTTCATGTGGTCAAAATGATTGTCTACACCGATCATCTAAATTTTGAACTACCTAATAAATTATTCACTAATCTCATTATCACCTCCATTCATCAGAGCTTCTCTAAAATTATTGTGAATTTAGAAATGAACAATATATATAAGTCATTCCCATATCTTCCCACATTAATTATCTATACTAATAAGGAACTGGATCCTGAAATTTTCTTTCCCTTATGGTGAATAAGAAGAAAGGTAAGGAAAAGATAACCAAGACTAAGTCTAAGTCTAAGGATTTTATACATCAACCTTCCATGAAGTGTAAGACCAAAGGAAAAGTAAGGGATCATAATACTGTATATTTTTATTTTGTAAAGAAGTGATAATGGAATAAAAACTATTCCATGGGAAGGAATATAGGTGATTCTTTAGGTATATTAATTTTTGAGTGAATCCTTTCAATTTATATAAATTGGGTATTGGATAACACATGTGGTTCTCATATTTTTATACAAATGTATGTTCCTATTATATTTCAAAAAGTTACATGGGGTGAGATGGATTTATAGTATACAAATGAAGATAATTTGGAAACACTATCCATTGGAGATTACCACCTTACATTGCAGACTAGAATGATCTTGGTTCTTCATAATTATTACTATGCACCAATAATTACCAAAAAAATATTTTTGTATCTAAATTAGATATGGAAGGATTTATTTTCAATTTTATAAATTAATGTTTCTTATTTTATAAAGAAATAATATTTTATGGTAAGGAACATTTAAATAATGGTATTTATATAATATATTATAAGAAATAAGTGTTGGAAATAAATAATGAATTCAATTCGCATGAATCATACTACACACATCTATTAAATCACCACTTAAGTCATGTAAATGATAAAAAATTGACTAAGTTACATCAAGATGATTATTTATATTCATTAAAACTCAAAACGCTTTGTATTTTTCAAGCTTGTTTATAAGGTAAAATGACCAAAGCATTATTTTGTGGAAAAGGTGAAAGGGTCATAGAGATTATATAGTTGGTTCACACTAATATGTGTGGACCATTCCTAGTTGAATCATGAAGTGGGTAATAATACTTCACAACTTTTACTAATGATTTTAGTAGTTATGGATTGATCAAATTAATTATCTATAAGTCATAATCCTTTGAGAAATTCAAATAATCCAAGAATGAGGTTGAGAACTAGATTGGTAAAAATATTAAGAAATTTTTCTTAGGCTATGGTGGATAATATCTTAATCAATACCTCATTGAATATTTAAGGGACTAATAGATTTTTTCCCAACTCACTTCTAATTATACACCCTAGTGGAATTATGTAAGTGATAGGAGGAACCAAATCTTGTTGGACATAGTGTGGTCAATGATGAGTTATAAAAATCTTCTACTATCATTTTGGGGTTTTTCAATATAGGTAACAAAACACATACTAAAACAAGTACCAACTAAATCAGAAAAAGATATACCATAATAATTATGTGAAGAGTTTATTAAATCCTCTCTAGGAAAAAAACTTGCACCCCGAGGCACAAAGAGTATCTTTATAAGATTCCCCTAGGAATCAAGGAAATGTTACCTATATAATCTTGTAGATAAAATGGTAACAGTGGAAAGAAATTTCATTTTACTTTAGAGGGAGAAAATATATAAAATATTTGGTGGGGGTGAGATATATTTAGATGAAGTATAGGCTCAGTATATATAGGGGTTGATATAGAAACAAGTCCAACAATGCCCCATGGAAGAAAATATTCTAGAGATACAAGTACCTCATAGGGGCACAAGAGTGGTTAGAGAACCTAAAAGATATTTTTTCTAGTCAACGAGTATGGTGAATCATTATTAGTCAATATTAATTACCCTTTAACCTATAAGGAAGTAATAAATGGCATATATTTTACCAGATGGAAAGAAGTAATGAATTATAAAATGGGTTCCATGTACCAAAACCAATTCTAGATTTTGGTGTATCCTCCAGTTGATTCAAAGGTCATTGGTTCTAAATGAATATTCAAGAAGAAATTAGACCTTGATGGTCAATCCGGTATGTATAAAGAATGACTAGTTGAAAAGGGTACAAAAACAAATCAATTAAAAGACTATGATGAAACCTTTTCACCAGTTTCAATGCTTAAATCTATGAGAATTATACTTTCCATAGAAGCATACCATGACTATTAAATTTTCAATATGGATGTCACAACAACCTCCCACAATGGGAAACTATATGAAGTTTTATATATAACTCAATAAGAAGGTTTGTGACTCTACGTAATTCTAATAAAATATGTATGTTTTAGAGATCCATATATGGATTAAAGTAACCATCTTGGTCATGAAACATTTATTTTGATGAATCCATATAGTAATTTGGTTTTGTAAGAAATGAATATGAGCCTTGTGTCTATAAAAAATTTAGCGGTAGTATATTAATTTTCCTAATAGTATATGTCATTGACATTTTACTTATTGGAAATAAGATATCAGTCTTACAGATCATTAAGACATAGTTATATACATGAATATTTATGAAAGACTTAGGTGAAGAAGCATATGTTTTTAGGATCAATATCTGTCATGATATATCCAAGAGACCGCTCAGTCTAAGTTATGGTATATATATGTATAATATACTAGAGATACCCAGAATGGAACAATACAATAGAGTATTTCTGCCTATGTACCATGCTATTCATATTTACAAGAAAATGTTTCCTTAGACACATGAGGGGAGACTAAGAATGTTAAGGATTCTATATGCATTAATAATTTGGTTAGTCACGTATTCAATGTTTTTACCATTCTAAAATTTTTTTATGCCTTAAGTGAAATAGGTAGATATCAGGGAGACATAGGAGTCCACCATTGGATGGATACCAAAACCACCATTAAGTATGTAAGTAAAACTAAAGATATGTTCCTATTATTTGGAAGAGATGAGGAGTTAGTTAGTAGAGTATATAAAAATTATAGTTTCCAAATAGATCAAGATGATCTAAAGTTGTATTCAGGATATGTATTTACCATAAATGGATAAGTCATGAGTTATAAGACATCAAAGAAATTAGTGGTTGTTGATTCTATAGTAAATTCAGAGCATATTTCTTCTTTTGATGAAACTAAATAAGAAATATGGATAATAAATTTCAACCAAGAGATAAATATGGTTCCTAGAAATAAATACCCCATCATAATTTACTATGATAAATTTTATGTAGTGGATATTAATAAATAACCAAGGTCACATCAAAGGATGAAGCCCATACTTTGAAAGTATCATCTCTTGAAGTATTTTTTTCTCAAAGACGTAATGTTGTAGTGAGCATCGTTTCCATGGAATAAAATATGGAGGATCCATTAACAAAACCCCTATATTAGAATAATCTTGATCATTATGTGAGAGATAGAAAAATAAAATTCATTAACAAATTTCTCTAGTCCTTGTGAGATTTTTTTGGTGTTGTCATCTAAGAATTAACTAGTATGTACTTTAAGATTACCAAATATATAAAAAAAGTGAATATTAAATGTATCTTATCATATATTGGTAATTATTTTACATGAATTTAATAGGATAATGTCCCAGGGCATCTATCACATCAAAATAGGGCAAAACATTTCTCTTCTATGATAAGAATGTTGATATGATAAGATGATATCTCTTAAATTCTTGTCCAAAGGTTAACATGATTAACTATAGAGAGGCACATAGTTTATTGATTATAAAATGTTAGTGATAATAATAGGATGAGGTTTAATCTCATAAAGTTCACACTTTGCGATATACAAGATGAGAGATTACAATGAAAAACCACCAATAGGAATTCCACTTGTTTTCATATCATCAGATATTCCTATCTGTGAGCATGTGTAATGGCCGTTAAACTTTAAAATCCCATATCATAACTCACATAATTAGATGTATCTAAAAAACATATGATAAACTATGTTCACATTAAGTAGGATACATTAGGTATGTCACAATTGGTATGTTATTAATTAATAAGAAAATGAAGTGTTTGTCCCTTCTATTTATGAAAGTTAATATCTCTTCCCTTTTATTGGAATAAAACCCTCAAAATAAATTCCATGGCTATGGTGTTGTAGACATGTTCATTCTAGATAATCAAAAAAAGATATATCAAACATTAAGGCGGATGACACAAGTATAAAACCTGTTTGATGATACATCAAGATAAAGAGATCATATTACATAGTCCATACTGATATGTGGTTATTGACATTACAATATTAAGTTATTTCTCTTGGGTGTATTGACCAGTTTCTAAATAGTAATCTTGGACTTTAAGTAATCCTGCCTAAATGCCAATGGGGAAGAATCCTATAGGGATGCACACTAAGTATTTTCACCGATCATAATTAAAGTATATTTTAATTTAATTATTAGATTAAATATTTTTCTCAAGCCTGAGGAATAGTTTTATTCAGGATTTATTTATTGCAAAAACTAAATAAATATTTATTCCCAAGATAATTATTTAATTACACACATATATGATATTTATTTATTTAATTATTGAATGAATAAATAATTATTTAAATATTTATTCATGTATCAGGTAAATGTAAATGAGGAAGAGTAGATAAAATAAGTTCTAATGATAAATATTAATTTTCAATATGATAATATAATATTTATCATTGCACCAGTAAGTGCATGCCATGAGAAAATAGTAATAAAATTTTTATTACATGGAATGGGTTCATTTAAGGGTTTAATATATTATTAATAGATTACATGAAATTGAATAATATTTAACCCTATACCATAACTATATAAATAGAATAATTAGTCTATTGTGTTAGGTTCGATCAATTATTAGAGAATCATTATGCATAATGAAATGAAAAATTCTCTCTCAAGACTCAAGAATGCTCTAGGGTTTCTTCTCTCAAGCATGAGAGATTCTCCTTCCTCCTCCATCTTATCAATAATGAGAGTGAAAATACATTTCTTCAAGATCAAATGAATCATCATAGTGATCAAGATGAACACCATAAGATAATCGATCCATTGTACTGGCACAAAAAAATCCACCGACATTATTCGGAGAGCAAAGGAGCATGCGTGGATTGCCGCTAGAGGGATTATACACTTGGATCCTATAAGAATAACTATGGTAGACAAAATGAGTTTTAAAAATTAAACATCTCTATCAAAGAATTTTTTTAAGACTGAGTTATTATTTATTTATATCTATTTAAATTAATTATAAATTTTACTTGAAAGTTATTATTGGTTCTGGCATGTTTGAAAAATTTCATCAGAAAATTTTTCATTGGTCATGTCTCCCATGTCATGTATATTATATAATATCCATTGAATTTGATAGTGTCTAAGTCATGCCTAGCCCTAATAAGTGCTTTCACTATTCCCAGAACCTATATGAATTAATTTCTTTATTAAAAATTCTTTGGATATATTTGTAAATGTTTTTGGAAAATTTTATATGATGATTAAGTATTGATTTAAAAATAAGTGATCTATTCTAAAATCAATTTTCAAGTGGAATCATTTCATCAAGTTGAATCAATAGGTCAGGTTTGAATAATTTGAATGTAAATCGCTATTTTATTATGGATAACATGATATTATTTTTCAATGTTCTTGTTTCCTACAATAGGTTTGGTTAAGAAGGCTTAAAATTGTTGGATGAAAATTCATTTCTACGGGGATTGAGTTTGATAATGATATATGTTCATTAGTTTCCAATAAAATCCAAAGGGGGATATTGGTAATCCCAAGAGCTATTTGGAAGTAGTTTAATACTTGGTAAGATTTTGGAAATGAAGAAGTTTATCTATAGTGAGGTATTTCTCTATAGAAGAAAGATTAGAAAAGTTTGAAGTGGATTTGATTCTTGTGTTTTCTTTTTTTTTTGTCAACACATAAATCATGTTCAAAATCAAGAGATGTTTGATGATTCATTTGAAATAAATTTCATTATAATTTTAATGGAATGTTTAAAGTTTATTTGAATAGTTTTTGATGATTTTAGAACAAATATGAAAGTATTTTGAAGTATTCTAGAATACAGAGTTAAGATAAAAATTAGATATGTGTGAAGGTGCATATGAGTCACCCTAGAAGATCATATGAGTCATTATTAACTTGCATATGAGTTATTTTGAGATTCTTACAAGTCATTAGACTTGCGTATAATTCATTGTGGTTTTCATATGATTCATTTGATCCAACATATATGTAATTTATCTCTAGGTATGAGTCAATTCACTCTATGCATGATTGATTCTTCTACTAAATATGAGTGATCTAGAATTGCGTATGAGTCAATGGATTTTTTAAAATTCAAGAAATTTTTAGAAATAAAATGTGACTTTCTAGAATTATTTTGTAGAGAATAAAAAAAATTATGAAGATAAAAAAGATATTATTTCATATATTAAACTTCAAAAAATGGGATTTTTGATTCATGTAAATGAATAATAAGGTTTAGAAAATAAGGATGAAGAAAAGAAGAGTAGTTATAGAGTAACTTCCTAGTCATGTTATTGTAATTTCTGATTCATTACAGTGATCTAGAACATGGTTTTAACAGATAAACAAAGAAGTGGGAATAAGGAGGAGAAGTTGAAAATTAGTTGGAGGAAGTTATTTGTTTGAATTTAAATTTTAAATTCAAATTCAAATGAGTTTTACTGCTTCATGTCATGCGATAAAATAAATAAATAAATAAATATAATATTATGAATTCATGTAGTAGGAGATCAAGAGAATTATGAGTGATCACAATGAGACTCTATAGAATTATCAATAATATTTTTGTGAGATTAATTAGATAAATAATTGGATATATAGTTCACACAGAGAGAATAAAAGAAACCTATAATAATATAGGTTGAAGAATAATAATGAGTATCACTATAATAACTCAATGGAAGTTTAGGTATGTTAAAGGATTTATTATTATTGAAAAAAAATAATTTATTATTGTAATAGTGTAGGAAGCAATCAAACATTATCTATAGATGTATATAATGTGTATAAGGATATTCCCTACTCGTTTTTACTTACATGTTGATAGTAGTGGGTTGTATGGGCTCGATGAAATCTGAATTATGTAAAGGATTAGACTTTCATTTTGAAAGGTAAACCCTATCAATCCACTATTCCATTTTGTGTGTGTTATTATATGTTTTTATAGAGAAAATACTTAAAATATTAATAGGTGGAAAGGTTATTTCAAGAATAAATATAAAATTGAATTTAAAATTAATGATTAACCCCCTCTCAGTGATTTTATAGATCTTTCATGTCTTTTCACATATGAAAAACAAGAATGTATGTCAGGCCATCATGTATTAACTAGGATAACATGGCACTTAACTATACCTGGTCTGGTCACCTTTGATAAATATCATCTGTTACAACCTCATGAATAGGAGGATGTTTTGTGGAATCTCAGAATATTTCTGGTGTAACCACAGATGATAAAAAGTGACTGATAGCATCCTAAATCTTGATTGGTCTAACCATAATCCTTAAATGTCATATGGAACCATGATATATTATTAGTATAAACAAAAATTCTAAATTCTATAGGGTATCTTAAGTCCACAGTCAGTCTAACCATCAGTGGAAAATATCATACGACATCCTAGAATCTCTGTTAGTCTGACTATAGGTACTAAATGCAGTATGTTGTATTGAGCTCTTATCTAGTCTAACCATATGCTATAAATGTAAAATGGAATCTTGAAATATCTTAAAATATAAATATATATAATAAATTCAACATGTAATCCCAATATCTAATCCTAATTGATCATCAAAATAAAATATCATATGGAATCCCTGACTCTTTACTGGTCTAACTATATACACTCGCGTCTTGGGATCTCTATCAGTCTAACCGTAGGTTCCAACTAAAACTTATCAAATTAGAATATCACACAATTAGTTGAAGTAAATACCCCACTTCCAAGGTCCCCATGTCCCCATTAACATAATACCCATATAAACATAATTGTAAAAAAATATTAAACATGATAAACAAAACCCCAGATGTAGTATCTGACCAACATCCAATGTATCTGGCTCACTCCGTATCATAGCTCATAACCCAAGTAGTAGATGTACATGGATCAAACTTACCATCCTTAAAGTATCTAAAATTTTAACTAATCCTTATCATATGATCCTTTCATATCATTCAATAACTCACAGGGCATGATGAGTCACATCCATCGATGTGCCCATATAGCTCAAGATGGTAACTACTCATCTATTTAGGCTAAACCCAATTTCTACTTTTGATGCCAAGTCAATCCTTCATCCCATGGTGATATCATATCTCATAATCCTTACCCAAACCTGGACTTATTAGTCTATTCCAAATACCCTTTGAATTTCCTATGTCATTATCCTAATCTTAACACCTAAAGACTATTTTAATCTAAACACCCTCAAGGCCCCTTAGAAACCCATTTTTAGGCCATATGAACACATGTTCCATTATCTATACCAGGGTCCCATCCCACATCTCCTATAAGAGATTTCTCAAGCCCATTATTTAGAGAAAACCTTCCTCATTTTATCATATTATAGGAATTATCACACTCTCCTCATTCACTATGCCTACTTCTCACCCTATGGGTTACTCCCAACCATATGTGAGATATATAATCATCTCACATACCTCCCCTTGTACCATGCCTTCCATGTATGCCACACTATCCTTAGGGGATCTAACCTAATATATTTAAAATTCATCCTTACCCCATGACCTATCTTGGGAATCCCATGAACTAAATTTATATCCCCACCCCCTTGGAGACAAACCATCGATTAATTATAAATACTCAACATGCTAAGGAGTACTTTTTCCAAGTCCATGAGGCATTAAGCCACCTAAATACCCCACTAGGGTACTCTTGGTCCCTTTCCAATTTACTCAATCCAAAATATACATATAATCATGCATGATAATGAATGAAAAAGAATATAGTTAAGTATAATAGGGAACAAATACCTCCATATAATATTTAACACTCACAAGTCATTCTTTTTATATCCTCAACCAAGCCCGTTCCAAGCTACACCAAGATTCTACCATACCATGAGCCCATATCTCATTCAAAACTCTCAAATAATTAACTATAACCTTTTATAATTAATCAAAAATATAAACCAATGAGTAATAATCCTTGAAATATTACAAATAATCTTTCCATGGTCGATACCTCGATAACAACACACTAATGACCGAGGAATTCCACTAAAACTCCTTTGAACAAAAGACCCATCAATCAACACCAAATCAATTTCCATTTTTATCCAATTCAGTAAAAAAATATAAAAAAATATGGAAGATGACATACCGTAATAAAAATGGTTAAAAATGGTGTATTTTCATCATTTTATGACACCTTTTATCCATTTATAATAATTCCCCATGGTCCAGGATGATTACACTATGATATAATAGAATTTATTGTCAATCCCTTACTCAAAAATACATGAAATCAATGATAACTAAAGGTGAATATGAATGGGGTAATAATTAAGGTATCATAACTTTAAGACAATATGTGTATACAATTAGGATCACCCCTCATCAATGGGGACTTCAATGGAGAATAGTGGTGGAAAATAAGTGAATAACTGACAAAAAATTTCTATTCCTGTTCCCTCCTCCAACGATGAACTGAGGGGGATCAATGGTAATACTTTTTGAAACTACTATAAAAAAGAAATATAGGACCAAATAAATTCACAATTATCCTTGATTGGGTACTATATAAGCTAATATCCACTCAAGTAGAGTTCCATTGGACACCTGATGGAACTCTAGATCCCACAACCCGTCTACCTCATCCACTGAGAACCTGGTGGATTTCTATTCTACACCCAGTGGTAATTATAGTAATGATGCATATTACCAGATAAGATACCTCCCAAATATCTAAAAACACCAAAAAATGTACAAGGATACATCCTAAAGGTGTTTTAACCCTCATAATTCTAATACAAATCTGAATTCTCAGATCACCTCAGCTTTAGATCAAAAAAATTATAATTCCATTTGAATTACACTAAACTATAATGACATAGTCCATTAAAAAATTTCCATCATGATGATTATCATAAAAAATTATCAATTTTAAACATCACTTGTCACCAATAAATTGATCAAAATTGGATACCACTCCTCATTCTATATTTCAAACCGAAATATATGTAGTGTCACCATCCATGCACAAAACCTGGTTACACCATATTTCCCCTAAAAATTCCCACATAATCCTCAAATAACACCCATAATACCCAATATAATTCACCAAACAAAAATTCCATAGATCCATATCTAATTACTCATGAAAACTGGTTGGTCCTCCACTAACTGACCTCCCTAAAACACAAGACCCCTCTTTACAATAGGCCATCACCACAACCTGATCACATTGACTTGTATAATGGAAGCATCATGAAACACCCAAACCACTCACATAAAATTTTGTACCTAATTTTGGTGTAATTCAACAATTTAATCCTCACTCAACCAAATTAATCATCATAATCTCCCTATGAGCACCAAAAAATCCATAGTTTGGGTCCCTCTTCGATAATCATTGAATTATGCCCGTGTCAGTTTACTGAGGCACTAACTTCAACTGAACACCATAGTTGAATTATCATTCTTGTGTTTACTATGGAACCATATGTGATTCTTTATCTAAAAACTAAAACCCCAATATATGATTCAACTACCCACCTATTTATTTCTACTACACTATGATCTTGTTAATGTGAGATATATATACGAAACAATTTGTAAGGATCCCCCACCATAGGAGTACTTTTATTGTCCCCACACTGAACCAAATCACTTAATTTTCAAGGTTCATGATCCATATATTATCGAACATAATGAATGTATGTGACAAACCCACTCATATCCAAGTTCCCATAAGAGACAATAACTACTACCGATATTAGGATTACCAGAGATATTGTTCTTTATGTTCACCAAAACTCATTCAAAACAATGTTCACACCCTCCAACGACTAATGGTTCACTCAGCAAAATATGGATTCCTTACCAAAACCTTTTGAGAATCCACCAAGATAGGTCCCAACACTAATTTTGTGTCTCTCCTTACAATCCATAATCATCTAATTATAGACAAACCATACTAATCCATATTACCTAATCAATAACCTAATGGGTCTCTGACCCATGGTTGTTCAAATAAACTAATAAACTCTTACTCATATTTGAAACCTCAGTATATGTGACCTGAATTGGTATGTTCCACAAAAATCATCCTCTTCCTTACACCTCCACCCATAACGGGTTTTATCTCATACCACTACATCCTAAATGCTCATGGATGTCCCATCTCACTAAAGATATAATAACTTTAATCCCATCAAAACATTGAGCCACCAAGACTATGGATGTATCACTAACATGAATTGTTTATATGACCCCAAGGGAAAAAATTTATCCAAAACCCACCAACTTCCAATGGTCACCTCCGAGCAGCCAGGAACTAGGGGTAATCACCACCTTAGCATTAACTTTACATTTCTAGGGTCCTCTCAAAACCCCGATAATTCCAAATAAACCCATATACTCAGCCCAATTAAATTTTATACAAACAAAACATACACCACACACAACCAATGTGTATATGAATTTTCATACTTATAATTTTCCATGAAAACCAACACCTTCACACACCATCCTCCTTCCAAGGAAGATTGAACTCCCAGGAACCCTCTCACCAGTTCTTGTCCCATCACCCATCTCGACCGCATTAAAACCAAAGAGTTATATTATCCCATATTATGCAACTACATAACCCAAACCATGATCCCATGAGTTTCATCTTATCCATACTAGGATCACGTTCTTAATAAACTATCCATACACCCATTTCATTGAATTTAATAACCCTATACGCAATATCAATTCTTCCCTTCCCAAAAAACCTGAGGTATATCACCTATTCCAAGGATAACCACATGATTAGCCACCACTCAATTTTGTTCTAAAAACATATGTGTCTACCCACACTATTCTCATCCTAGACCCAACTATTTATGATCACCTTTTACACTCCCTTAAATACAATATCCAATCAGAAAAGGATAAGCATCCAACTGATCCCACCTATTGAACCCAACTACAATACCATGAACACTCAAAGTGATTCATATTATAATACCCCATGGTCTCCCAATTTACCTTATCTACCCTCTCAGGGGTATCAAAATCATCAAGGTAACTCATTCCCATCATGAACCATATCTCAATCACACCTCATCTATGATAAATTATATTCATCACCAATGAATCAAATTCCCAAAAACTACCCAATCAAAGTTACCATTCAACACCTATAAATTGAACATTAATAAGATAATGTACCATAATAAGATACACATGACCTATAATTATAGAAAATTAAATTTTTATGAGTTACAATTATAGCTAATATGAGTAAAATTCTACCAAAAAGTTATATAGGAAAACTTTATATACGTTTTTATTGACCCTTTATACAACTGGACCCTTTATCATCACTAATGATCAACCAGACACAACCAAATTAATATCATTCAAATACTATGTTCTAAGTATGATATATACAAACACAAATTTTTCCACCTAGGAAAAGGATAAAAAAACTTAAATATGTGCATCATACTTGAATAAATATATCAAATATAATAATAAAAACCAAGAACTATAATCCCATAACCTTGGTGACCTATACTTCCTACTAGATAAGTGTTCATGACTAACAAAATTTAGGACCATCACATTCCATGACACATTCCCATCTCTGAAAACCATGTAAAAAATTGTAAAACTACCAAAAAAAATACTATGATACTATTTTGAAACATCCCAGTTAAAATATTTTGAACTATACTCTACTCGGGGACGCAACAAGACCTCATTCACACCTACATGTACACTAGAGGCTTCCAACAAGTGATGAGAGTCTATAACAAACATTGGGGAGACTATTATATATATATTATTAGGATAAATGATAATAAATAACCAAATTTCATCAAAAATAGATATTTAGAGTATGCAAGTATGGAATTATAGTTGAAGAAAACCATAAAAAATTAAATATACACCATGTTATAACATATGAACAATGTATTCATAAATAAATTAATCTAAATAGATCATCTACCATGTTAGTCACATATATAGAATAAAATAAAAATAAATAAAGTATATAATTGTATCCATTACTAACCCTGAGCCTCAACACAACCCTATCTCTAAAACCTATTGACATATTCCAGTCGATCCTCTATAAAACTTGTGATCATACCTACATACTAAACATAAAGTTTTTAGGTTTATTTGGGTTATTTTTCAAGGTGTGAGAAATTTATCTCAGAATGGGATTATGTACCCATAGTCCAAACATAACTCAGGGGAGAATGACCCATCACCCCTCATCTCATAAATCATGGTGAATGAGTCATCACCACACCCATATTCACTCAGTGAATAAAACATCACTGTTACAATATTCCCCAAGTGAATGATACATCACCTTCACATATACCCTAGTAAATGATGCATCGCCAATACATATCCATCAGTGAATGATCCATCTCTATCTAATTGCCTCCGGTGAATGACACATCACCATCATGTAACCCCCGATGAATGATGCATCACTAATTCAATATCCCCAATGTTAATAATACACCACCATCACATATAACCCTATCAAATGATTCACCACCATTACATATCCCATGATGAATGATAAATCACCATCACATAGCCTAAGTTGAATGATACATAATGATCACATAAACCATAAGGGCGGATGAGGTACTTTTAGAAAATAGGGTGGATGATATACCACCACAAAAAAATTATACTGAATTAATTATGACTAACATTAAATAATCATAAGTGGGTGACATATCACTATATAAACCCTATAAGTTACTAAAATATCACTATCCAAATAGAGTTCCATGATAGAGCTAATCTATTCCCATCCCAACCTACTCTTAATCTTCCTTTTATCAAGGAATGGTCTAGGAAACCCCAAAAGGATACTAAGGTCACACCATAAGTGAAAACACCCTTCATGGGCTATGAGTCATAATTCTATAACACTTTAAATGATACACATGTCTATCAATGTACATGGCATTGATACAAAAACTATTTAAGGAAAACTCATAGCATTAATCCACCTTACCCACTTTATAGTGAACAAATAAAACCATTTAAATTTATTTCTATGGATTTCACACATTTTTAACACTACCTATACATCACAGAAAATATGAAAATCTTATAAAAAATGGTAAAGTTTAGTAAACACCTACCTTATCTTAGTAGGAACCCACTAATTATAGATCATTAGACGATTTGGATTCAATTAGAAAGAATCATGAAATCTAGAATAATCCCTAAAACATTGGATTTCTAATGAATAATAAATAATGATAAGAGAAACAAAGAAAATATATAAAATTAAGGATATACTCATCCATGATGATCTTATGGGAAAAGCGATGCATAGATCTAACTACAAACAAAGGATATCCACTCTTAAATAATGATATGAAAGGGAGATATGATAGGGAGTTCATATGACCTATATGTGAGGAATGGGGTGAGTGTTTACATTTTATAAAATTTAACATTTAGATTAAATTAATATAATTTTAAAAAAACTAGATAGGGGCCATCTTGTACTCAGTAAATTGTCACTAAGTACCCAGTTGAGGGACATCAGGTGTTTGGTGGTCCTCTAGGACCTCCTCCATTTCTGCCTGAGGCCACAAGGTACTTGTTCTACTACTAATGGATACCCAATTCCATCTATTATCAAGGATAGATGTCCCGTATTGGTACCAACTTTATGAAATATGACTCATTACCATCATATTTTTTTTCTAAAAACCCAATACCACCAAAATACATGTGGTTTAACAAAAAATAATTGAAAACTCACCTCAAAATATTTAGGGTATTAAAAATGATTTCATATTAAGTTACATGTAAATTGATAACATTCAAGAGTTCATATAATAATAAATTTTAAATATTTATATTTATTTATGTTATGTAATGTACAAAGAGAATGTTTGAATTATAAAGTGTTTATAATTTCTTTGTTTATGAATTGTTCAAAAATTATTTATCTCATGTATAAATATATGAAATGTTCATTTTTTGTATTATTTCATAATTTATCTATAGATATTTTCTTACATTATTAATTGATGTATTATTCAATTTAAAAGTTTTTAAATTACTTATTTAAATTACCATACATACATTTATGGATTTACATGATAGATATTATAATTGATTTGTTTCTATTGTAACTTAAATTTGGATTATATTATGTTTCGAGATTGAATTAAGAAGTTAATTATTGTTTATACATGTAAGGTATTAGAACCATGATGGAATTGAAGTCTCTATTGAGTATAAAACCATGGGTGGAGGGACTTTGGATTGGACTGCTCACTGAACTCGAAGTTCATGGTTTTTCTAGGAACATGGGGGTAGGTCACCTATCACTCCATGCTTACTCTTGTGGGGATTATTAATTTCATATGATTCAACATGTTTACATAAAATGGTTTCATATACCCTATGTATATTATGAATTTTAATATGTGTAAATATATTTGGATTTTAATTTAGGTTAGTAACACAAGCTATGAGTTATGTAAAGAGTTACACATCAATATGGCTTGAACATATTGATTTGGTGGAAGTGATAATGATTCTAAACTAAATAATTATAAGCATACATACATGTTAATGGAATATATAATATAAAATGTTAATAATTAAACCCCATTATAAATAAAAATTGTTATATTACTTCTAAATTAACTCTTGTTAAGACCTTGATCATCAAACTGGGGAAGGTTCTACTAAATAAGGGTGCCCATGGATTATGTTGTGTATGTAATGAAAGTTATGGGTGACCCTAATAGGATTAAGTGCATGTATTTGGTGTATTATTTGGGTTAAAATTAGTTGGGAAACTATAAATGTTAGGATACCAAAGAAATAGAGTTATGTTGTTCAATTATATGGATTAAATAAGTAGTTATCCACTCAATTATCCAATATTAATATATAATATGATTGGCATGATGGAATACCTAAATAGTTAAGTGGTTAGAGGATCAGTAAATATGACTCATTACTTAGTGAAATATGGATCTTGGTCCACTAATGGATATTGTGGATTTAAAAATGGTTATCATTTTATTGGGAGTACATTTAATAGAAGTATTTATTAAATGAATTTAAAACATGATAATCACATGATAAAACCATATATTGTAGATATAATGGAATCATAATCCAATTTAAATTTTAGATAAATATTGAAAAAATAAAATTTTAATGTAAGAAATTTCTATACTGATATAGAAAGTTCTGAATAGTTATGAAGCAAGAAGGAAGATTTTATGTGTTAAAGTAACCCCTTCCTGAATAACCAAATTTTAAATCAATTCAATAAGAGAATATAGATACTTATAAGAAGTATAAAATGATTAGCTTGAGGTTTCAAAGGAATTTAATACAAAATTAACTAAGTAACTTTAGTCTCAACTCATGTAATTGATATTATTAGGTATGTTAATAACTTTAAGAGACTGAAACTTTTTAATAAGGATATATTTATAAAATTAGTTTAGTTATAAGTGCTCAAAAAATATTAACGAATTAAATAAAATATTACCCAAATTCCTCAAAGTGTCAAGGATAATTAGGTAAGACATATGTTATATATGTTAAAGTGTTGTGTTGATAGTAAAAAAGGGAAAAGGTTTAATCTAAATAAAAAATATTATATGGTCCAATTGTCAACCTTGGTCATTCGAACCAGATGGACATGTCAGGATGAAGGGGAAGTGTATCCATTATATGGAATTTTCTAGAATACCTAAAGGATTTTAAGAAACTCCCTGGATATTCCATGCCGGGTATCAATGTTATAGAAATTAATTATTCTATTTTTTAGGATATATAATACCAACTATACATTATACAATTTTTTTTAATATGTATAGGAGTTAAAAATTCATAGCGGATTTATTATTAGAGGTTAATGTTTTTATTCAAGTAATGGAGCAAGGGGTTGGTACATCAAGGAGTTTGATGTAGTAGGTTACTTTAAAGCTCTACCCAATCAGAAAAAATATTTCATTTTTTCATTTTTTTTCATATGATAAGAGGATTTATTTTAAATAATTGATGTTATAAGTAAATAAGATGATGGTTTTGATAGACATAGTTATGATTAATACAATTATATAACATGGTTGAAAAGAAGGAATAAATGAAAGGATTTATTTTTATTAAAAGTGTTCATCGAAGATATTTGTAAAAATATAAGGAAAGAGTTTCCACTACCCTATAGTGGAATATGTTAAAGAATAAAATCATATTTTTTTGAATATTTTTCTAAAAACATATAATATAATATAAGGTATGGGTGTTAATATATTTTTTTAAATATTCTTGTTAATGTAAATAAGTGTTATTTATTAACAAAAATGAGTTTGTGTATCTTGGAATGATATTCTAGAGATAATATAGTTTTTAATGGGATAGTCAGATTATGTTTGGACTTAGAGAGGTTTAGAGTATGAAAAATAATAGATCAAACCAATTAAATTCAAAATAAAAGTCACATTGTATCCTAAACAAGTTTAGGATGTGATAGTAAATAAAGTTAATATAATGACCTTGTTACAAAAATTATCACAAATAAAAGTTTACATGGAAATATTACATTATTAAAATGATGAACTTAGGTGTTCTAAGTAGAAAATATAAGTTATTAACATCATAATATTTAATATTGCGGAGTAAATGAGTTTGAATATACTATTAAAAAAATTGAACATTAAAAATATATTGAAACCAAGTTGATATAAACTAGAGATTTATGTTGTGTTTGTAAACTATCTAGTTATAGTGGAGAAGGTTTTAGAGATTGAGGTTTATGTAAAAAACTAGTATTGTAAAATATTTCTTATGGAGGTCAATGATTCCACAAGTTCCTATGGTTTTGAAGAAAAGGGAGTTTCTTGGAAAATTTTTAGAAGTTTGAAATTTGGTTATAGGAATCAAAAAGTTGATTCTGATGAAAAGAATGGTGTTTAAAACTAGTCAAAGTAATTATGCACTATTTAAGGAACTTTTTACTAGTTAGAGGGATATTTGCAGGCCAGGTTTCATGCTTGTAATAGGATTTTCATTATTTTGGAACTACACTAGTAAGAATATTCGTATTAGTCAAGCATCATGATAGTGTGGTGTTTTATACTATTTAGGCATTGTGAAAGTGTATTTATGCGAATAATGCACCATGAAATTTTAAAGAAAATGATTAATAAAAGGTTTGGTATTTTATTATAAATAATGGCTCACCTCCTCATTACAAATTTATAAAGATTTAGAGAAGTGATAAATGATAAAGTTTCAGTTTTAGTATGCTAAATGAAGATATAAATATGAATATACATAATCAAAGAGAGTTTTGTGAAATATACCTAGGTGAATGAAGATATAATAAATAAGTTGGGATAAAAATACTAGAGAGAACATACCATAGCACATGAAATAGCATGAAGATGGTTGTGTGAAAATACTCGAGTGATTAGTCCCTTATAGAATATTAAAACTTTAGAAAACATACTTGGGAAAACCAATAATTGTGTTAAGTTATTTAGTAAGAGTTATTTGAGAAAAATTACCCCAAAAAAAACCTAGTTAGAGTTTCATGAGAAATAGTATTTGAGAAAATATTACTTGTGTTTTTTCTTGAGATTGTAGACTAAATTATAGAATGAAATTTAGATTATCATGATTAAAAAAATATTAAAAATTTTTGATGATATGGATGTGAACTTATTTTCAATAAACTGAGAATACATTCATATAAAGAAGTGAGAAAAGGAGGAATAAAAAAATTGATCTAATGGAGGGTGTGTACTAATATTTGAATAAATTTTTTTAATGGTAGTGATCCTAGAATGGATTTACCTTGGTTAAAAAAATTTATCCATTGAACTAGTGAATATTAATGTATTCTAGTACACCAGCACATTACTGTGTGTATTCTTCTTAGATTATCCCTTTGCTGTGAACTTAGTAAAATTTTTGTGTCTTTATATTAATTTTTACATTTGTTATTATGGTGGATGTGTGATTAATTGTGATAGGTTTAACAAGTTCCTACCAATGTGGAAAAAATATCCAATGCAATGAAAGAAAAATTTTACACCCTTATCCACCCTCCCATATTTGTGCGTATCAATTTTCAATAAGTGGTATTAGATATAGGTGATAGAAATTGAATATATCATTGGTAGTTATGGAAAATAAAATAAATGAAATGGTATTTAATCTATTTTATGAAATAAATTTTTATAATTGAAAGAGTAAAATGAAACTACACTTATGATCTTTTACTTTAGAGGATTTTTCTATTATTATACATGGGATACAAGTTACTGACACATCAAAACTGTAAATGATTGAAGTGGACATAAAACTACTTGATAATGATGCCAAGTATTTAAATAATTATATGGAGATATTTCAAATTAGATTTATATAAATGTGAGGAAATTTCCTAGTGCCAATTCCATATGGTAAAAATTAGATAATATATCTGAAGGTGAAAAAAAAAACATTAAGTGATTCATAATAATTTTGATGGCTTAAAAATATTCCATGATAAAAATATCAATGGATTATTCAACTGAATCATTAATGTTTTTATAGAAATTTAGGGTCTTAGTTAAGAGAGAAATGATATTTATAATATAAAGAATATCATGGGAAGACTACCACTTATTTATAATCTAAAGGTTTTATCTCTTAAATATAGAAACTTTGAAGAAATTTTATTAGATGATTTGTAGATCATTTTGGTTGCATATGAAATGTATAGTAATCTAGAAGGAATGCCTATTAAATTAGATAATGACATTTATTTATAATCCATGGAGAAAATTATCATTTATAAAGATAGTGATGGTGAAGTGGATGCATATAATGAATTTCTATCCCTTACGACCATAAAATTTAAAAGAGGGAAGTGTAGATTCATAGGTAGGATACACTTAGTATTCTTTAAATATTTTAAAGTTAGGAACATTGTAGAAATGTGTAAAAGAATATTTAATTAGGAATAAAGTAAAACATACATCATAAAAAATCCATAAAGGATATTTCCTCTCAGAATAGACTTTAAACATAGAAATTCATTAGGAAAAATGTTTTAGAAGAGGAGATTTATAAGAAAAGAATAAGATGATAATAAATATTACCTAGAGAAAGTTTAAACATAATTTAAGTCATATAGAAGTGATTATTTTATAGCTACAGTTGAAAAAGAAGAATATAAAATGAGTAATACAGTCGACCAGAAGGTGTAGTTGATATCAAGGTGGAACTTTAGGTATCTCTCAAAGATCTCAATATTCAAAGAATGAAAAACCTTAATATTGATGGATTTCTAAAATAAAATCTCAAATATGTGGATTATCTTGAAGCTGATATTGATAAAATAGAAAAAGAACTAGAATATAAATCAATTAGTCAACTAAAACCAGAATAGGTATTGAATATTAAGATGAATATTAAATAATAATATGAGTTTATTAAAGATATTAATTCTTGTATAAAGGTGTATACAAAGAAAGTTTAATCCCTTCAATAAGAGGTTGTTACCTTGAGAAATAAATTTGAATATGAAATGAAACCAATAGATTCAATGAATAATCCACACTTTGAAAAGTTCTCAAATAGTGAACTATTAGATAGGGCCAAGAAAGGATCCAAAGGTGTTGAGAAAATCCAAAGTGAAAAAATACCCAAGTTCATGGGTAAAAGTGGAGTCATCTGTAATGAAAATACATTAAAAATTGTATTAATAATAGACCAGAACAAAGGGAAGTATAAGGTGGGTGATTCTAATGTCAACACCAGGGAACTAGAAGCTTAGATAAAGATATACCTAAACAAAAGAAATTAGAGTATTGAAAATGATTCTTAATCCTAAAGAGTTAATAAACTTCCATAAAGCATTTATAAGGATGGGGACACATGAAGAAGTGAAATAAAGAAGATATGCCCCTTATAAAGTGTCAATTATGTGGCTGTCTAGGCCATACTATGTCTTAATGTGAATAGGTGTGGAGCTATTATAAATAAGAAGAACTTTGAAGTTGAAAAAAAAGAATGATATCACACCCTTCACCTTATAGAAAAAATTATTTCAATATATGTTTCTTTTATTATTCTAATTTTGGACATAAGTCTATTGATTATAGACAAAGAATAAATAAAAGTAATCATTAGGAAATTTAAATCTATATGAATATAAGGTAACCCAACCTAACAGTACTGGGCAATAGATACACCCCTTTGGATGAAAAAGATGAATATGATTATACTACCATGATAAAGATAAGTATGAGTATATAACTTATGACTCAACACAACCAGAATATCATGGATGGAAAATAATAAGAGAGAGAAGGATAACCTAGAAGTGATATCTCTAAATGATAAAAATAAATGTTTCACCTAGATCCTTTATTGTGGGTGATCATCTCACATGAATATAAATATGAATATAAGGACCCAGCCTTAAACATTAGATAATATATAATTAAGTTAATAATTCACATTGAATATCTTTTCACGTTTAGAGCTTTAGAGAATTAGGTCATAACATATACATAACAACTTGAATATTACTTGTAGACACTTCTACTCTGTATCCATTTTTTTCATAAAATAAAAATTCTTGAAAAAAAGATCCATGTCTAGTTCAATGTTTTAGATAGCATGACTTTTCCTTGATCCCATCCTTGACCCTATTCATCTTTAAGTCCTATGAAAAACATTTCAAAACGCGAGATGAGTATAAAAATATCAGTAAGGGTTATAAAATAAAGAAAGAAAACACTATTCCATCAAAACATAAGTTTTTTAACATACCTCATGAAATCATAAGATTTATGAATAACAAATAGTAATCACAAATCATAAAGGTAACTTGTGGCGTCCATAACATACTTACACTGTAGCTTTCACAACTATATAGGGAGGTACATTTGGAATACCCATCACAATATATTCCCTAAATCTCATTGGAGAAACATTATCGTTTACCTCCATCATGTTACCCAATGAATTGGAGAGATATCTCAGGCTCAACTGCCCTAGGTTTATCATGTAACCACCCATATACATAAACAATGCCAAAGAACCATAACATATTCATAACACATAAAAAAAGCATAAAGGAAAGAAAAAATTTCCACATTTCAATGAAAATATATCATTTAAATATATTGACATAAAAAATCCATTATAAAAACCATTTTCAATACCAAAATGCATAAAAGAGTATATGGTATTTATTTTCCTTTTAAAAACATTACAGCTTGTTAAGGAAGCCAAATATCAAATAACGCTCACGATAGTGGAAAGTTCATTGTCACCAAGTATGATAAAAAGAAAACATTCCATTTGTCATTTTGTAAAATTCTACGTATAAAAATATTCCCTTTGAATGAAATTAAAAGTCAAAGGGGTTTATACGCCATATCAAAATATGCCTCAATGAAATGAGATTGGGACGAAGTCCCTTATCTCATGTCCGACTTGACCCGTTGGTTCTTTAATCTCCTGAATAATAAACTAAAGTTAATTTATAATTTCTTAATAACCTTTTTCAAGTTTATTATTCTTTTTATATTACTTATTTCCATGTTATAAACATCATGTAATCATTTAAGTTAATAACGGTCATTTTGTTGATATTTGGTACTTATGTCAAAAATAAACTTCTAATAATTACAAGTTGTTCATGTGTTTAAAATTACATTATCTACAAAATGATATTAATGATTTATATATCATATTTATCATATATATCCAATATATATATGTATTTATAATATTACATAACATTTGGAGATAAGAAATGAAATGCACCATTCATGGAGACGGTAAACCGTACGTACACATGAACACTACTATCATTTCTATTTTGTATTTTAATGGAATGAAAACTTAATTACACATAGGAATATTATAATTCCAGTATAATATAATATATATAATTTCATTTACTCCATCATTTATAAATTCCACGTATGGCTTGAACGAGTCATATCACTTTGAGGGGGAAGTAGTCTGCACTTCCTCAAATGAGATTATTGTATTTAACCATTATGGAAACCCTAAAGGCATGATATAAATTAAAAATAAAAAAGTATAAAGAAAATATAAATATAATATATATAACATATAAATACAGTTCCATCTTAATGGCCACCATAATAGGTGGTAGGAGAATATTGAACAATCATCGTTTCGTGAGGCAGTAGTTCGTTGTCCATAGAAACAGTATCTTATTTACCCATTAGATGGAGGTGTGTGTAAGTGTAGTTCAAATAATTCTCATAAAAACAACCTAGTATATTGAGTATACTGGTGTTATTATAAAATAAAGTAATAAAAATATTTTAGGGGCTATAGAAGTAAAATAAAAGAAAAGAACTTAAGAGAAGATGTTACCTTTAAATCAGGTAACTCTCTTTGGTTTAAACCAAAAAGATTTCTTAAAGTGCCTTATGCCTAAGGTAAGGCTTCTAGGAGAAAGAGAGAGATGTAGGGAGCTTAATTGGGTAGAGTTTTGACAAGTCAAGGGGCTTGAAAAGTGTGAGTAATGGGTTAGAGGTTAGAGCTTTTTATAAGGGGGAGGAGCGGCTCTTCAGGAAAGCTTGAAAATATTATTTTATTATATAATGATTTTCGGTTTCTAAAGGTCCAAAACTTATTAAAGTCAAATATAAGACGACTATTATATGAAATAAAATTATCCAATAAGAATTGTATAGGTTTTGGATATTGTCTTAATTTTAATAATCTTATTTATTTAAAACATTCATTAATGAGGTAAACACTGTATCATTATTGTGTCATAAATAATTTTATTTATTTGATGTCTAAAAATTATAAAAAAATACCATGATGTAGGAAATATTTTTATATTTTAAATTAATATTCATAGTATAAGAGATAACTTATATAACCCCATGTAAAAATATATTTACTAAAAGATATATGTTTATGTCATTTTTGTCATTACTTTAAATTAATTAATATAAAGTGTCATTATCACTCTTTAGTGGATCCATGGGGTCCCAAAATCAACCCAAGGATGATCATGGTCGGAAATATATCAACCAATAGGATTATGACCCATGTTAGGGTAATTTAATATTATTATAATACTATTTTTACCTTGAATTACCCTATTTACATTTAACCGCGATAAATAAGTCAAAAGTTACTATTCACCAAAAATTATTTTCATCTTATTGAACCATATTTAACTAAATAATAAAAACAATGTATGTCAGATTTTATAAATTCAATTCAAAGAAGCGGTAAAATTTCATTTAAATGAAAAAGTCGGTATTTTAACTACTACTCAGTGTTTTCACTATTCATAAAAAATTGAAGGTTTTCAGAAAAATACCAAAAAATCAGCCTAAGCTATATTTGATATTATGAATTCAAAAATGATGTCTAATTTACCAAATTAAAAACATAGAAGTTGAATAAATTAATTTAACATTAATTCCCGTTGTCAAAACAAAAAATGTGTTTTTAAGAAATAATAACTATCAAAAGACTGACACTTGTTTATGACCAATTTCAAAGTGAAATTAATCCCAATGACCAAAATTTTATTAAATGGTAAAAATATAATCTAATTATACTTTAAAACTAATTAAAAAAAATAATCTAACCATATAGATAAAGTAGATTAAAAGGTTGTTTTGAATTAAAATACATTATTTTTCACTGTTCATTAAAAAATAAATTTTATCAGAAAAATACCAAAAATTTACCCAAAGTAAATTTTGATGTCCTGATTCTAAAGATGAATTTTATTTTTTCAATTTGAACATATAAAAGTGACCAAAACTAGATTTAAAGAGGTTCTCCATCAAAAGGTGGTAAATCAACCTTTTAATGAATATTAGAGTATTTATGTTTAAAATTAGATTCTTTCTTATTTTAAGCCTCTAAAATTTACTAGATAAATGTAAACACATTTAAAAAATATGTATAATCATATTGTAGTTAGATCTGTTTATTTCTGCCAATACAATGAAAATGTGTTAACTACCATTTAAAATAATATTATGTTATTATTTTTTAGTTTGACTCAGCATTGTGTACAACATTAGACTTTTGAGAAACCCATTATTGTGTGTCAGGTATGCCATTAAACATAGAATCCCCTTTAAAGTAAAAATATTATTTAATTCACAAATTTTAATAAATATGAAAATGTCTTATTCTTTATTTACCTAGGATGTTACATCCTTCCCCCATTTTTGAAATTGTGTCATCACAATTTTTTATTCACTTATCAAATAAATGGGGGTATTTAACTCTCATATAATTTTCAAATTCTCACGTTTCCTCTTCAACCATATAGTTTTCCCACAAAACCTTTACCAGATTAATTACTTTATCCTGCAACACTTGCTCTCTTCAGTCAAGAATATAGACTATTTGTTCCTCATAAGAGATATTCTTTTCCAACTGAACTACCTCTAGGCTCAAAACATGAGATGGATCCGGCATATACTTTCTCAACATTGAAATATGAAAAACATTGTGTACTTGGGATAAACTTGGAGGTAAAGACACTCTTTATGCAACTGATTAAACATTCTCCAGGATTTTATAAGGTCTAATGAACCTCGGACTCAAATTTCCCTTCTTGACAAAACAAATCACACTTTTCCATGGAGAAACTTTTAGAAAGACATGATCACCTACCTCGAAAAAAAGATCCTTCCTCCAGTTATCCGTATAACTTTTTTTGCCCGCTTTGAGCTATTCTCATGTGCTTCTGAATCAACTGAACTTTTTCTACCATCTCTTCTACCAATTCTGGTCCCATCAACTTTCTTTCTTCTACTTCATTCAAAAAAGCTAGAGTTCGACACTGATTCCCATATAATACCTCAAAATTAGCCATCTATATACTGTAATGAAAACAGTTATTATAAAAAAATTAAACTAAAGAAAGATGTTGTTCCCAAATTCCCTAGTAATCCAGTGAACAAGCATGTAACATATCCTCCAAGGTCTGAATTTTTCATTCTGATTGCCCATCTGATTGAGGGTGAAAAGCTGTACTAAAATTTAATTCATTACCAAATAAATTATAAATTCCTTTCCAAAAGTTATAAGTAAACCTGGGATCATGATAAGATACAATGGAGAGGGGAACTCCATGAAACTTGAATATCTCTTTAACATACAACTGTGAAAGTTGATCTAGAGAGAATGTATCTCAAATAGGAAGTAAATGAGAAGATTTAGTCAATCGATCAACAATAAACCAGATTGCATTATTACCTCAAGATGTATTTTGTAATCCCACAATGAAGTCCATGGATATATTTTCCCATTTCCACTCTGGCATCGGTAAAGGTTGAAGAATACTTTTTGGTAGCTGCTTCTCTTCTTTAACCTGTTGACAAGTCAAACACTTCACAATAAAGTCATCAATATCTCTTTTCATTCCATCCCACCAATAATACTCCTGAAGATCTATGTACATCTTAGTACTACCAGGATGAACTGAAAACTGAGAACTATGAGCTTCACATAACAAATCATTCTTCAATTGTGAATCATAAGGCATAAATAATCTCTTCCCAAACCTCAAAAAAAAATCATTATCAATGTTAAATTAGGAAACTTACCCTTCTAAACCAACTCTTCCTTTTTATGCAACTCATAGTCTTCCTTCCACGCTTGCTTAATTCTATCTGATAGAGATGATTTCACTAACACCTGAAACAAAATAGAATAATTTTTTTCACCAATAACTTCTATGCCAAATTTCTCCAAATATTTAATCAAAGGATCTTGTTCCAAACTTAAAAAGGTTAATGTAGCATTAATTTTTCAACTAAAGTCATCAACCACTTTATTTTTCATTCTTCGATAGTAATTAATTGTGCAATCATAATCCTTGATTAATTCCAGCCATCTCTTCTATCTCATGTTCAATTATTTTTGAGTGAATATATAATTAAAAATTTTGTGGTCTGTATATATTTCACATTTTACTCCATACAAATGATGCCTCAAAATTTTTAAAGAAAAAATAGAACTATCTAATTCCAAATCATTTGTAGGGTAACTTAACTAATGAGGTTTCAACTGATGTGAAGCATAAGCAATTACTTGATCAATCTGCATAAAGACACAACCAAGTCCTTTCAAAAAAGCATCACTATAGATAACAAACTCACCATTTCTGGAAGGAAATTACAAAATAGGAGCATTCACCAATTTTCATTTCAATTCCTAAAAACAATCATCACATTCTTTTATCTAAATGAACTTAACACCTTTTCGAGATAACTTAGTCATTGGACTAGATAACCATGAAAAATTCTCAACAAACCAATGGTAATAACCAGATAAACCAAGAAAACTATGGATCTAAGTTATATTTTTGGGTCTTAGATATTATTCAATAACTTTTGTTTTAGAAGGATCAAAAGTTATGCCATTTTTTGAAATAATGTGACCAAGGAATGAAATTTTTTGTTACTAAAACTCACACTTGATGAATTTCCCATACATTTTCTTTTCTTTTAAGGTTTTCAAGACAACCCTTAAATGAATTTCATGCTCCTATTTTCTTTTAGAATAAACCAAAATATCATCAATGAAAACAACTAAACACTTATCCAAGAACTCATAGAAAATTTTATTCATAAGATCCATGAATACAACAGGTGCATTAGTCAACCCAAAATACATCACTAAAAATTAATTGTGGTTATATCTAGTAAGAAACGCAGTCTTCAGAATGTCTTATTCCTTTACTTTCAACTGATGGTACCCTGACCTCAAATAAATCTTCGAAAAATACTAAGCTCCCTAGAGCTGATCAAACAAATCATCGATATGAGGAAAATGACACTTGTTCTTAATAATGATGTCATTAAATTCTCTATAATCAATGCAAAGTCTTATTGAACCATATTTCTTTTTAACAAAAAATACAGAAGCACCCCATGGTGATGTGCTAGGTCAAATTAAAACTTTATCTAATAACTCATTCATTTGCTTCTTTAACTCTAAATGTTCATTTTGAGTCATTTGATAAGGGGGTTTTGAAATTGGATTAGCATCAGGAACTAAGTCAACAATAAATTTAACTTCCCGATTAGGTATTATACCAGGAAACTCATCAGAAAAAACATTAAGATACTAATTTACCACTGGAACATCATTAATTTATATAGTTCCTTTGTTTTAAACAATATGTATAAGGTAACATTCATTTCCATATTTTATTAGTTTCTCAGCTACCTGCTATATTATCAAAAGTAAGTGTTCATTCTTATACAAAAACTGAAAATCTTTCTGAAAAGAAACCTATTTATCTATGTAGTCAATCTTAACAAGATAAACAAAAATCCAATCCATACCCAAAATAATATCAAACTCTACAAAAAAAAAACAATAAGGTTTTCAGGTAGATTATTTCCACATACAAGGAAATTAAGGTTCTTATAATTTCTTTTTGTCTCAACATTTTCCCCCAGTGTTTTTACCAAAAGTTTAGGATTCATACTGTAGTGACCCAAAGCTTGACGTACATGGACATTACATTACTTTAGTGGAATACTTAGTACATAACAAAAACAGACACACAAGGACCGTAATAGTTTAGTGTCTTTGGAAACTTGGAACGTAATCTTCTAATCGCGGTGAAAGATCTTCAACATCTCCCATAAAGATCTTCCCCTTTTTTTTTCTTACCTAAAACCTTTATTTATATCATGGGGAAAATAAAACATAAAAAGGGTGAGCTCAAATGCTCAGTAAGGGTAAGCATGGATAAAATAAAACATACCATATACATTTGAACTTAAAAACATGAACATAATGTTTAAACATCAAAAGCTTGAGAAATGGCATAAAACATGGAAGTACGTAAGGAATAGATCATAAAGAAACATTAAGAATGATAAAATAGCATGGGAATAAAACATGTAATTGTGGAAACCATTAAGCACATGATATGATTTCCATAGTAGCCAAGGCATCGCTACCAAGACCATCTTAGTGGACAAAGTCCCTTTCTGAATCGAGTTCACTCCTTGTTCCTGTCCTGTATTACTGAACCGATTTAACTTGCTGTTCCAGCCATGTCTATCTCATCAGATTTAAATCTTTACCCAATGAATTGGAGGGAGATATAGGTCCCACCCATATCATAATGAAATCATTCTTTCGTGTGCCACAAAATCATAAATCATACATCATAGCATAACCCAATAAATAAAATGGGTTTCATAAACATCATCCCATCATCACATAATCCATATAAAAGAAATGGATATCATTTCATAATAAGAAAAGTGAAACCATGTAAATCATAGAGACATGATACTTGAAACATACACATGTGAAATAATGTCATCTTAGATGAAAATGGTTTTGATAAAATACTTGAAATGAATTCTTGAGAAAAATATCTTTTTTTCTTCAAAATCATTTTCTTTTAACAAAATGTCATGAAATTTTAAAAGAAAAGGATTTTGTTGAAAATAGTCATGAAATATTTTGTAGGAAGCTTCATGAAAATAAGGCTTTATAAAACTATAAAAATTCTTTCATTCCGTATACGTTAAAAAAATATTCTTCTCGTACTTTTGTCGAAAAAGTCAAAAAGTACCTTATAGGGTAAATAAAGGAAAGATTCCTTCCATACCAAGGGGTAAAAGTCAAAATGGGTAAAAAGGACTTTAAAAATACATGAATAAATTTTTATAAAACATGGACATGGATGATAGCAATAACCCCAGTAAATACTTACGAATAAGCAATCTCGGATAAAAATGAGATTTGCAAAATTATCCCTTAACTTATGTCCGATATGCTTCGTATGTATCCGAAACTCCTGTATAATGATTTAAATAATTTCATTTACTTATTAAAAAATCATATTCATTGTTATGATATAATATATGGTTCACTTATGACTTTATATTACCCATTCTTTTGTAAATTCCATGTTAAAGAGTGTTTTGGGTAAAATCGTTTCATTTGCCGTCCGTGTTTTGACTTGTAATTATTCATATGATTACTTAGATCATGATTTATTAATTAAAGAATATAAAACATGATTTATATATAATATATATTCAGAATATACATATATATAATAGATCTATAAATGGAAAGAAATACACCGTTCATGGAGACGGTAGGTCATACGTACGCATGAAAGCTGTTTTCGTTTCCTTATTGAGTTGAATGGAATTAAGTAGATGACATACATATATATATATATATATATATATACATAAATCCAGTAGCTTTATAATGTAATTTATTTAATTATTATTTCTTATATATACTGTATAATCATTCTTAAATGGTTAACATGGAGAATGAATCTCATCGCGTCGTGGAGACGGTAGTCCGTACGTACGCACGAGCGATGATATCATTTCCATAATTATTGAATTGAATTGGAGTGGATGATACAATATATCAGAATCAGTATGATGTTATAATAACTATGTATAGTTATTCTTTACACCATTATACCCATCCATTTAAGGTGTTGGTGGAAAAACAGATTACACCACGACGTGGAGACGGTATTCCGTACGTACGCACGCGCGGTGATTTTGTTTTCCGTAGGATGGATAGAAGGTTAAATGGGTTTGTTTAATATTTATAATAACATATCAGTATATTAGTGATACTTATGTTATTTATTTATAATGAAACAACTAAAGAAGAATAATTTGAAGAAGAAAGAAGCTTGAAAGAATCGGTAGAAGAAATTACCTCTTCTTCGATACGCCTCATTGAAACCTCCTCTTAGGGCACTAAGATTGGTATTGGAAGTAGACCATGACCTCTAGGATGTTTCTATGGAAGTGTAGAAGATAATTTGGTAGGGGTTGTCTGAGCTTGAAGGCTCAATATGGTGTGAGGAAGAGAGGGAGGAGGTTCCCTTTTATAAGGGAGGAGAGGGGCACCTTTGGAAATCTTAAAACTATTAATTTATAATAAATCTAACCCCACTTAAAAACCTCCAAAAAGGACTCATATTAAAATATTAGATGAGATAGGGTTGTAATATCATCAACCAATATAATTTAGACATGTTAGGAATTTATTTTAAACATTATCAACTTGATTTATCCTTATTTAATCAATTTAATTATATTTGTGGTAATAACATTCTAAATTTTAAATTATAACAAATAATTACTTATTTTTTGTGAATTGTCCATAATTGGATACTTTATAACATTTTAGACCATATAAATTTAAATTTATAATTTTTAAATATTTTTTTGATTTTTAAACAATTTAATAATATATTATTTTTATAATATAACAATATTGTCAATTTTGACACTATTCATTTATTTGATTTTAAATAAAAACTAAACAGAGGATATATTGGAACTAAAATATTTAATAGATTTATAAAATGTCATATGTATTTATAAAATTAGTTTAGCACATTAAATAGTTCATATAATATTTATTTTATTATTTTTAAAACCATTTATGTGGTTTATCTCTTAATAAAATAAATACTACAACATTTTTCTATAATTATTTAATATACTTATTTATTGCATAAAAATTAAAAATAAAATCCTATGATGAAGATAAATCTATTACCTTTCACAATAATACTTTTACTCTAATTTATCATCTTAAAATTACAATATTTAAATTGTTATATTTATTAAATTATGAAGGTGACAACTTTGGAATTATTTAAAATAAAATAATATAAGTGTCATAATCACTTTTATAAGGCTCTAAATGGTAAACTATTATACCATTGGATGATTATGGTTTACATTTACATGACCAATAAGTTTTGGTCAGAGTTTTGTGCATTTTATGGTCACTAATAGTTTAATAAAAACTATATTCTTGATTTTTCACTAGATAAACAATTTCTGCATCACTATTGTGTCATAATTAATGATAACTATTTAATCCATAAAAATTATAAATAAATTAATATGATGTAGATAATTTAATTACCTTTCTGGAGACTACTTATATCCGAAGTTTCATGAAGTTTATCACTAAACTAAAATTATTATACTTGTAAGATTTAAGAAAGTGACATGTTGTCACTTTCTTTGGTTTTAATGATAATTAAATTATTTCCATGGAACAAAGTCCATTAAATGATTCTAATACGACCCTTATATGATATGGGTTGACTTTTAGTCATCCAATAGGATTTTTTCAGGTGTTAGGGTAATTTTATAATCTTATATTTACCCTTAATTACCCGATTTACCTTTAACTATGGTAAATAAATTTTACCGTAGTTACTATTCATAAAACCCAAAAATAAAAAGTAGCTTATTAACATAATTTGGACCCACTGATTCCAAATATGGAATCCATTTTTCCAAATTCAATACACAAAAGTCGCAGAAATTAAATTAAAATTAATCCCGTTGTCGAAAGAAAATAGGTTTTTGTTTAAAACATTGCATAAGATTGAATTGATTTAACCTACGAATTCAAGGTAAAATCAATGATAATGACATACATTATATTAAATGGTAAAAATATATCCTATTTATACTTTAAAACTGTTCAATATTATAATTTAACCATATAAATTATTACGATGAAAAAAGTTGTTTTTAATTAAAATATTGTGTGTTTTTACTATTCATTAAAATATGAAAGTTATCAGAATAATATGAAAAATTTATCCAAGGTAAAATTTTACACCCTGATTCCAAAGAATAATTTTATTTTGTAAAATTGAATTTATTAACATGTTAAAAACTAGATTTAAAGTGGGTGCGCCATCAAAAGGTGGCAAAACTGCATTTTTTAAAAAATACTTATTTTACCCGAAAAATTTATTTTGTTCTTATACTATGTTCTAGAAAATGTGTAAGATGAATAATAATGTTATAAAATTCAAAATTTAGTTAATACTATTCATAACGGCTAGTTCATAATAATATTATAATAATATATCGTTGTTTAGTAATACTCGGTATTGCGTACAACACACACTATCGAGGAAGGTCGCGATTGCGTGTAATGCAAGCCAAGTCAGGGTTACGTGTTGTGCAAGAATCCTTTGTTGTTTCGTATAACAGAATCCAACCATATTTCATTTATACATTGAATATATATATATACACACACACACACACTCAATGTTGCGTAGAATGACTATTATAAAACGAACATGAAATTGTGTGTAACACGATCCAAGAATAGCGTTGCGTATACTGCAAGCTAATACAGTGTTGCGTATAGTACAAGATAAACTTGGTGTGTTGTATAATAGAAGACATCAATGAAATTAAAAGAATATTTTTCATAAAATCTCGGGGTGTTACATTCTACCCCCCTTAAAATGAATTTCGCCCTTGAAATTCGTCAGGGTTATAAATTGTTTACTATTCATAGAAACCCACATCGTAAAAAGGAATACTAAATTTTAATTTTAAAAACTATAGTATGAAATGAAATGATTACCCAAAGTAACTCATCATTGGGTTTCCATATTGGAGAACATAGGTGAAAATATGGATATGGAAGAAAAATCTAACCATCAAGTTCTGATGGAGAGTGGTAGAGGACATGGCTATGAAAAAGCCAACAATCACAAAGCCATAAATTTTTGATGATCTAGGGTACCATCTGATTCATCGGATATAAGGGCACTAGGACAACATTTTTGGTTTTCAAGATCATTTCCCTAAAGTTGAAGAATTTGAATTAGAATAAATACTTACTTTATTTTGGTACAAACTCACTGTTGTTCGTGCCTTGAACAATTTCCACTTCATCTATTAAAGAAATGAAGTTGAATGTGTTATTCGTGAAGTGTTAACAGATTATGTGATAAAATAACAGGTCATTCCATCTGTCTCAAACAAAAGGTTAGAAAAAGTTATTAAATATACATAAGTCGATCTATAGTGAGATTAATCATATAAGGTTCCTAAAATGGACTTATACTTCACATATCATACTGCTTAATATAATAAAACTAGTTTCTACTAACTAGGGATTTTCTGTAGGCCAGTGGTATGCGATAAAGGCCAGTCGCACTTCGGTTGTGGGTTCGATTCCCACATCCTTGTCCAATGCGATGGGCTGTCGCCCGTCCTGCAGGTTGTCCTTTTTCTAAAACTACATTACTATAACATCCCATTAATAAAATCGAAAAAATTTCTATCTTTAAACAATACTATCTTATGTCCAACATAATCCATTCCAATATTTATCTAAAATACTTAGGTCCAAGCTCATAGTATAAAGAAAACTATTACTTGAAATTTCATCAACCAACCATCATTTATCCCCCATTATCTTGTTGGTCACATTCCAATCATGTGAATACCTTAATCATGTATTCTCATGAAAAATGAATACCCATTGAACCTTAGTGAAAACATGAATGCAGTTAAAAGTTAACATTTTCCACATACCAAAATCCTCAAAATTCTATATACTCAAACCATGATATTACTTAGTCCTTATATCAATCATGAGCTCATGAATACAATAAAACATCTCATTATCTTCTTATTCCTTCATTATGCGCATATCATCTACTTTACAAAAATATCTGAATAAACTTCCATGGTTACTGGTACCATTCAACATATAATTTCAAATATTTTTTGGAAAATCAATAGTGTAACAGTCCTTAGATGATTCTTTATTCCATAGTACCATTAACTATACAACATAACTCTCGATAAACATACAATCATTCCACTACCTTCTAAAACAACCGACTGAGCTTCAACACTTCTTTCAGCTCATATATCATTTGTAGTATCCTCATCATCATCCACATAAATACTACCCATATGACCATGCTGATTCTCTTCATGAGATTTTCCATTAAGGCATTGGTTTTCATAATGCCCGTATATTCCACATTTAAAACATCTAATCATTATTGATGTCGTAGCAATACCATTATCCTTGTCCATGGTGTTAACTGAACCTTTTCCTTTGCACTTACTAGCTTTGTGTCCTTCTTTTCCACACCCAAAGCATCTTCCAGTTCCTTTGAAAGAATCTCCCTGATGCCTCTTCCCACATGATTTACATTAGGGAAATTGAACTTTCTTTCCTCTATGATCATCATGAAACTCCATCATTCTCTTATTATCTAAGTCGGGAAACTTACCAAAGTTGAGATTATTGATCATATTATAAGATTGCTGATTAGGCATAATAATGATGTTTGGACTTCCAGATCCCATTTCATTTGGTTTCTCATGAAGAAAATCATTCCATTGTATATCATATCCTCCATTATCATGAATCTTTCTGTTTCCAGCCATTTTCTAAAACCCAAAAGAATAGTGTGAGAGGCAAAAATCATGCTAGGGAAAACAACATAGTAAAGGGGGAGTATCCTCAATATCTAACATCTTAGGTTAAATTCTATGATCGTTACCGTAGTTCTAGGATTGTATCCTATACGTATACTTATCCTTAGGGACATCCCTAGATATACCTCAGAAATATCTCTAGGAATCTCACTAATGTTTTCGCATCCTAGTTTCCAAAGGTTGACTAAACCTTTCCTCTGATACCAACTGTAGAGACCCAAAGCTTGACGTACATGGACACTACATTAATTTAGCAGAATACTTAGTACATAACAAAAATAGAAACACAAGGACCTTAATAGTTTAGTGTCTTTGGAAACTTGGAATGTAATCTTCTAATCGTGGTGAAAGATCTTAGACATCTACCATAAATATCTTACCCTTTTTTTCTTACATAAAAACTTTCTTTATATCCCGGGGAAAAGAAAACATAAAAAGGGTGAGCTCAAATTCTCAGTACGGGTAAGCATGGATAAAATAAAACATACCATATACATTTGAACTTAAAAACATGAACATAATGTTTAAACATCAAAATCTTGAGAAATGACATAAAACATGGAAGTACGTAAGGCATAGATCATAAAGAAACATTAAGAATGATACAATAGAATGGGAATAAAACATGTAATTCTGGAAACCATTAATCACATGATATGATTTCCATAGTAGCCAAGGCATTGCTGCCAAGACCATCTTAGTGGACAAAGTCCCTTTCTGAATCGAGTTCACTCCTTGTTCCAGTCCTGTATTACTGAACCGGTTTAACTTGTCGTTCCAGCCATGTCTATATCATGAGATATAAATCTTTACCCAATGCATTGGAGGGATATATAGGTCCCACACATCTTATAATGAAATCATTCTTTCGTGTGCCACAAAATCATAAATCATACATCATAGCATAACCCAATAAATAAAATGGGTTTCATAAACATCATCCCATCATCACATAATCCATATAAAAGAAATGGATATCATTTCATAATAAGAAAATTGAAACCATGTAAATCATAGAGACATGATACTTGAAACATACACATGTGAAATAATGTCATCTTAGATGAAAATGGTTTTGATAAAATACTTGAAATGAATTCTTGAGAAAAATATCCTTTTTTCTTCAAAATCATTTTCTTTTAACAAAATGTCATGAAATTTTAAAAGAAAAGAATTTTGTTGAAAATATTCATGAAATATTTTGTAGGAATCTTCATGAAAATAAGGATTTATAAATCTATAAAAATCCTTTCATGCCGTATATGTTAAAAAAACATTCTTCTCGTACTTTTGTCAGAAAAGTCAAAAAGTACCTTATAGGGTAAATAAAGGAAAGATTCCTTCCATACCAAGGGGTAAAAGTAAAAATGGGTAAAAAGGACTTTAAACATGCATGAATACATTTTTATAAAACATGGACATGGATGATAGTAATAACCCCATTAAATACTTACGAATAAGCAATCTTGGATAAAAATGAGATTTGAAAAATTATCCCTTACCTTATGTCCGATATGCTTCGTATGTATCCGAACCTCCTTTATAATGATTTAAATAATGTCATTAACTTATTACAGAATCATATTCATTGTTATGATATCATATATGGTTCACTTATGACTTTATATTACCCGTTCTTTTGTAAATTTCATGTTAAAGAGTGTTTTGGGTAAAATCATTTCATTTGTCGTCCGTGTTTTGACTTGTAATTATTCATATGATTAATTTGATCACGATTACTTAATTACAGAATATAAAACATGATTTATATATAATATATATTCATAATATACATATATATAATAGATCGATAAATGGAAGGAAATACACCGTTCATGGAGACGGTAGGCTGTACGTACGCATGAATGTTGTTTTCATTTCCTTATTGAGTTGAATGGAATTAAGTAGATGAAATACACATATATATATATATACATAAATCCAGTAGCTTTATAATTTCATTTATTTCATTATTATTGCTTTTATATACTGTATAATCATTCTTAAATGGTTAACATGGAGAATGAATCTCATCACGTCGTGGAGACGGTAGTCCGTACGTACGCACGAGCGATGATATCGCTTCCATAATTATTGAATTCAATTGGAGTGGATGATACAATATATCAGAATCATTATGATGTTATAATAACTATGTATAGTTATTCTTTACACCATTATACCCATCCATGTAAGGTGTTGGTGAAAAAACAGATTACACTACGGCGTGGAGATGGTATTCCGTACGTACGCACACGCGGTGATTTTGTTTTCCGTAGGATGGATAGAAGGTGAAATGGGTTTGTTTCATATTTATAATAACATATAAGTATATTAGTGATACTGATGTTATTACTTTATAATGAAACAACTAAAGAAGAAGAAGTTGAATAAGAAAGAAGCTTGAAAGAATCGGTAGAAGAAATTACCTCTTCTTCGATACGCCTCTTTGAAACCTCCTCTTAGGGCACTAAGATTGGTCTTTGAAGTAGACCAGGACCTCTAGGATGTTTCTAGGGATGTGGAGAAGATAATTTTGCAGGGTTTGTCTGAGCTTGAAGGCTCAATGTGGTGTGAGTAAGAGAGGGAGGAAGTGCCCTTTTATAAGGGAGGAGAGGGGCACCTTTGGAAATCTAAAAACTATTAATTTATAATAAATATAACCCCACTTAAAAACCTCCAAAAATGACTCATATTCGAATATTATATGATATAGGGTTTTAATCTCATCAACCAATATAATTTAGACATGTTAGGAATTTATTTTAAACATTATCAACTTGATTTATCCTTATTTAATCAATTTAATTTTATTTGTGGTAATAACATTCTAAATTTTAAATTATAACAAATAATTACTTATTTGTTGTGAATTGTCCATAATTTAATAATTTATAACATTTTAGACCATATAAATTTAAATTTATAATTTTTAAATATTTTTGTGATTTTTAAACAATTTAATAATATATTATTTTTATAATATAACAATAGTGTGAATTTTGACACTACTAATTTATTTGATTTTAAATAAAAACTAAACAGAGGATATATTCAAACTAAAATATTTAATAGATTCATAAAATGTCATATGTATTTATAAAATTAGTGTATCACATTAAATAGTTCATATATTATTTATTTTATTATTTTTAAAACCATTTATGTGGTTTATCTCTTAATGAAATAAATACTACAACATTTTTGTATAATTATTTAATATACTTATTTGTTGAATAAAAATTAAAAATAAAATCCTATGATGAAGATAAATCTATTTAATTTCACAATAATACTTTTACTCGAATTTATCATCTTAAAATCACAATATTTAAATTGTTATATTTATTAAATTATGAAGGTGAAAACTTTGGAATTATTTAAAATAAAATAATATAAGTGTCATAATCGCTTTTATAAGGATCCAGATGGTCAACTATTCTACCATTGGATGATTATGGTTTACATTTACATGACCAATAAGTTTTGGTCAGAGTTTTGTGCATTTTATGGTCACTAATAGTTTAATAAAAAATATATTCTTGATTTTTCACTAGATAAACAATTTCTGCATCACTATTGTGTCACAATTAATGATAATTATTTAATCCCTAAAAATTATAAATAAATTTATATGATGTATATAATTTAATTATATTTATGGAGACTACTTATATCTGAAGTTTCATGATGTTTATCACTAAACTAAAATTATTATACTTATAAGATTTAAGAAAGTGACATGTTGTCACTTTCTTTGGTTTTAATGATAATTAAATTATTGGCATGGAAAAAAGTCCATTAAATGAATCTAATCCGACCCTTAGGTGATATGGGTCGGCTTTTAGTCATCAAATAGGATTTTTCTAGGTGTTAGGGTAATTTTATAATCTTATATTTACCCTTAATTACCCGATTTACCTTTAACTATGGTAAATAAATTTTACCGTAGTTCCTATTCATAAAACCCAAAAATAGAAAGTTTCTTATTAAAATAATTTGGACCCAATGATTCCAAATATGGAATCCATTTTTTCAAATTCAATACACAAAAGTTTCATAAATTAAATTAAAATTAATTCCGTTGTTGAAAGAAAACGGGTTTTTGTTTAAAACATCGCAAAAGATTGAATTGATTTAACCTACGAATTCAAGGTAAAATCAATGATAATGACATAAATTATATTAAATGGTAAAAATATATTCTATTTATAATTTAAAACCATTCAATATTATAATTTAACCATATAAATTATTACGATGAAAAATGTTGTTTTTAATTAAAATATAGCGTGTTTTTACTATTCATTAAAATATGAAAGTTATCAGAATAATATGAAAAATTTATCCAAGGTAAAATTTTATACCCGGATTCCAAAGAATAATTTTATTTTGTAAAATTGAACTTATAAACATGTCAAAAACTATATTTAAAGTGGGTGCGCCATCAAAAGGCGGCAAAACTGCATTTTTTTGAAAAATACTTATTTTACCTGAAAAATTTATTTTGTTCTTATACTATGTTCTAGAAAATGTGTAAGATGAATAATAATGTTATAAAATTTAAAATTTAGTTACTACTATTCATAATGGCTAGTTCATAATAATATTATAATAATATATCGTTGTTTAGTAAAACCTGGTATTACGTACAACACACACTTACGAGGAAGGTCGCGATTGCGTGTAATGCAAGCCAAGTCAGGGTTGTATGTTGTGCAAGAATCCTTCATTGTTTCATATAACAGAATACAACCATATTTTATTTATACATTTAATATATATATATATATACACACACACACTCAATGTTGTGTAGAATGACTATTATAAAACGAACATGAAATTGTGTGTAACACGATCCAAGAATAGCGTTGCGTATACTGCAAGCTAATACAGTGTTGCGTATAGTACAAGCTAAACATGTTGTGCTGTATAATAGAAGACATCAATGAAATTAAAAGAATATTTTTCATAAAATCTCACGGTGTTACACATACCTTGATATGGAATTCCCAATTTACTAGAAAACTTCTCAGAAATGAAAGAATGTGTATACCTTGAATCAAACAACACATTGTCATAATTTGAACAAACAAACAGTATAACTAATACTACTTCATTTGATATCCCAACATCTGCTGATGTAGTTGAAAAGGATTTCAAAACCCCCTTTATTCATGTAGTCTAGCTTATTTCCTCCAGTTGAGTTCTTTGTTGGACACTCATTTGCATAATGACCCATTTCATTGCAATTAAAACATTTTACTGACTGTAAATCAAATTTTGTCTTACCATTAACCTGATATTTTTCAGTGAAATTACGATCCTTATGTCCCATTTTACCATATCAGTAGCACTTAACAAAAATCAAAATACATTCCCCAACATGATTTTTACCACAATTTTCACAAATTGTAAACTTAAGTTTATTACTATTAGACTTTTTTGAATAGTTATTCCCTTTCATCTGCTACCTCGACCTCTTATTCTATTGTTTGTAAAAGAACACCTTATCACCAAAAAACTCTATTTCCAACTTCTCCTCACATTGAAAAAGTTTTTCATAACTTTTGAACTCACAAAAAGATAAATCCCTTCTATACTATGGCTTTAATCCTGAGTAAAAATGATTTTTTTACTATCAAGATATCGTATAAAATTTGGAGCATACCTTTCTAGTCAAGTGAATTTTTCTTTATAAGAAGCCACTGAGTCATCCTCTTGCATCAATTCCAAGAATTTATTTTCCATCTTAAGATGAACCACCATAGAAAAATATTTCTCAAGAAACATATCTTTGAATTCATTCTAATCAAGAGCATTAGTATCCTCACTATCCCTGATATTTTTCACCATCTACCACCACTTATCAGCTTCACCTTTAAAATGGTAAACATCAAGACTAACCTTTTGATATTCGGAACACCCCATGACATCAAAAATCATTTTCCAGTGCTTTAATCCACCCTTATGCTAGCACAGGGTGAGATGATCCTCTGAATGATGGGGGATGTTGCCTCATGAAATGCTCTACTACTGACATGTTCTTCTGTAGTTGATCTAGATGATCTTGTGCATGGATTCCAACACCATTTGTAGCCTGATTCAACTATGTTATCACTACCAAAAACTATTCGGTACCAATTCAGACCATCCCAGGTTGCTAATTTGGAGGGTTGTCTTCCTCCTGATGTCGTCCCATCACAGCTTCCCTATTTCCTATGTGGAAAACCATTATGAACACAAAAATATCTTAGGAAAATAAATATGGTAATCTGTAAATGCTATATCATTTTAATCTTACCATAAATTAATTTATAGATATTAATTTAACAATATCACAACTCCTAAAGATGTCTAAACTGACCTATAATACCAACTATAAGGACCCATCCTTAAACATTACATAATCTTGAATTAAGTTAATAATTAACATTGATGATCTTTTCAGGTTTAGATATTTAGAGAATTAGGTCATAACATATACATAAAAAATTAAATATTACATGTAAAAACTTCTACTCAGTATCCATTTTTTTCATAAAATAAAAACTCTTGAAAAAAAGAGCCAGGTCTAGTTCCATGCTTTAGATAGAATGACCTTTCCTTGATCCCATCCTTGACCCTATTCATCTTTAAGTCCTATGAAAAAAATTTCAAAACATGGGATGAACATAAAAAGATCAGTAAGGGTTATAAAATAAAGAAATAAAACATAAGTCCATCAAAACATAATCTTTTTAACATACCTCATGAAATCATAATATTTATGAATAATACATAGTAATCAAAAATCATAAAGGTAACTTGTGGCATCCATAACATACTTACGTTGTAACTTTCACAACTACGTAGGGAGTTACATTTTAATACCCATCACATTATATTCCCTAAATCTCTTAGGAGATACATTATTGTTTAGCTCCATCATGTTACCCAATGCAATGGAGAGCTATATTGGGCTCACCCACTCTAGGTTTATCATTGAACCACCCGTATACGTAAAAAATTCCCAAGAACCATAAAATATTTATAACACATAAAACAAGAATAAAGGAAAGATAGAATTTCCACATTTCAATCAAAATATATCATTTAAATATATTGACATAACAAATCAATTATCAAAACCATTTTCAATACCAAAATATATAAAATAGTATATGGTATTTATTTTCCTTTTAAAAACATTATGACTTGTTAAGGAAGCCCAATATCAAATAACACTTGAGGGGGTGAAAAGGTCATTGTCACCATGTACGTTAAAAACAAAACATTACCTTTTTCATTTAGTAAAATTCTACATATAAAAACATTCCCTTCGAATTAAATGAAAAGTCAAAGGGGTTTATACAATGTATCAAAATATTCCTCAATGAAAGGATATTGAGATGAAGTCCCTTACCCCGTGTCTGATTTAACCCGTTCATTATTTAATATCCTAAATAATAAACTAAAGTTAATTTATAATTTCTTAAGAACCTTTTTTAAGTTTATTATTCTTTTTTATATCACTTATTTCCATGTTATAAACATTATATAATCATTTAAGTTAATAACAATCATTTGGTCGATATTTGGTACTTAAGTCAAAAATGAACTTCTTATAATTACAAGTTGTTCATGTGGTCAAAATTCCATTATCTATAGATTGATATTAATGATTTATATATCATATATATCATATATATCCAGTATATATATTTATTTATAATAGTACATAATATTTGGATATAAGAAATTAAATGCACAGTTCATGGAGATGGTAAGCCATACGTATGCTTAAACATTACTTTCATTTATATTTCATATTTTAATGGAATGAAAACATAATGATACATAGGTATATTATAATTATAGTATAATATCATATATATAATTTCAGCAACTCCATCCTTTATACGTTTCACGTATGGCATGAACGAGTCATATCATTTTGAGGGGGCGGTAATTCGCACTTACTCAAATGAAATTATTGCATTTACCCATTATGGAAAACATAAAGGCATGCTATAAATGAAAAATAAAGAATTTTAGAGACAATATAAATATAATACATATAAAATATAAATATTGTTTCATATCAATGGACACCATAATAGTAGGTAGGAGAAGATTGAACAATCATCATTTCGTGAGGTGGTAGATCGTCGTCCATAGAAACAATATGTTCTTTACCCATTAGATGGAGGTGTGTGTAAGTGTAGTTCAAATACTTATCATAAAAACCACATAGTATATTGATTATAATGGTTTTTTTATAAAATAAAAGAATAAAAAGAGTTTAGGGGGTTGGAGAAGTAAAATAAAATAAAAGAACTTAAGAGAAGACATGACCTTTAAATCAGGTAACTTTCTTTGGTTTGAACCAAAAGGATTTCTTCAAGAGACTTATGACTAAGGTAAGGCTTCTAGGAGTAAGATAGGAATGTAGGGATCATAATTGGGTAGTGTTTGGACCATAAAAGGGGCTTGATAGGTGTGAGTAATGGGTTAGTGGTGATAGATTTTTATAAGGTGGTGGAGGGGCTCTTTAGAAAAGCTTGAAAATATTATTCTATTATATAATGAGTTTAGGTTTCTAAAGGTCCAAAACTTATTAAAGTAAAAGATAAGATGAATCTTGTTCGAAATAAAGTCATACAATAATAATTGTATAGGTTTTGGATATTTTTTTAATTTTTATAATCTTATTTATTTAAATCATTCATTAATGAGGTAAACACTGCATCATTATTGTGTCATAAATAATTTTATTTATTTGATGTCTAAAAATTATAAAAAAATAACATGATGTAGGAAATATTTTTATCTTTAAAATTAATATTTATAGTCCAAGAGATAACTTATATAACCCCATGTAAAAGTTTATTTACTAAAAGATATATGTTTGTGACATTTTTTTCATTACTTTAAATTAATTAATATAAACTGTCATTATCACTCTTTAGTGGTTCCATGGGGTCCCAAAATCGACCCAAGGATGAACATGGTAGGAATTTATCAAACAATATGATTATGACACATGTTAGGGTAATATAATATTATTATAATGTTATTTTTATCTTGAATTACCCTATTTAACTTTAACTACGGTAAATAAAAGTCAAAAGTTACTATTCACCAAAAATTATTTTCATATTATTGAACCACATTTTTCTTACTAATAACAACCATGTATTTTGTATTTTTAAAATTCAATTCACAGACATGGTAAAATTTCATTTAAATGAAAGTTGGGTTTTCAACCACAACTCAGTGTTTTCACAATTCATCAAAAATTAAAGGTTTTCAAAAAAATACCAAAAATTAAGACTAAGATATATTTGATATTATGAAATAAAAAATTATTTCTATTTTACCAAATTCAAAACATATAATTTGGATTAATTATTTTAAAATTAATTCCCGTTGTCTAAATAAGAAGCATGTTTTTAAGAAATAATAACTATCAAAATATTGATACTTGTTTATGACCAATTTCAAAGTGAAATTTCTTCCAATTACCAAAATTGGATTAAATGGTAAAAATATAATATAATTAAACTTTAAAACTAATTAAAAATATAATATAACCATATAAATAAATTATATCAAAAGGCAGTTTTGAATTTAAATACAGTATTTTCACTGTTAATTAAAAATGAATTTTATCAGAAAAATACCAAAAATTTACACAAAGTAACTTTTGATGTCCCGATTCTAAAGAATAATTTTATTTTCTCAAATAGAATATATAAAAGTGACCAAAAATAGATTTAAAGAGGGTTCTCCATCAAAAGGCGGTAAATCAACCTTTAAATTAATATTAGAGTATTTATGCTTAAGTTCAAATTTGTTCTTATTTTAAGCCTCTAAAATTTATTTGATAAATGTAAAAATATTTAAGAAACATGTATAATCATATTTTAGTTAGTTATATTCATTCCTACCAATTCCACGACAAGGCATTAACTACCATTTAAAATAATATTATATAATTATTTTTCAGTATGACTCAGCATTGTGTGCAACATTAGACTTTGGAGAAACCCATTGTTGCGTGTCAGGTATGACATCAAACATAGCATCCCATTTAAAGTAAAATTAATATTTAATTCAAAAATTTTAATAAATATGAAAATGTCTTATTCTTTATTTACCTGGGATGTTACCATGAATCTCCCAAAATATATAAAGGGAAGATTTATAGAATAATGCATTTCTATAATAATGGAAATTTGAAAATGAAATGAATTGGAAATACCAAATTAGAAGGTGATGTGATAAAGAAGAAATAATTATGTGGGTTACCTACAATATAACCTGCTAAGTGTGAGTTAACTCTTTGAATCTAGAATTGAGGTTACTTTCAACCAAAAGGGGTGCTTAATCAAATGAATATATGTAAAGTCACTTATGAAAGGTTGGAGGACTAATAGTAATCTATAACAAGTGGATAGTAAAGAAATAACCTATTTCATAACAACTAAAGAGAAGAGTAACTTGTGTCATTAAAGGCTTGGCTATATTCACCAAAATATCCTAGAGAATATATACAAGTTAAAAGTTATAGTGTATATTTTAAACCTAAAGAGAAATTATAAAAGGACATGTTATGAATGTATGTAGGTAAATATGGTTATATATCCTTACTAATCAAAGAATAAAATGGAATCTAATCTAATTTATATAGTTTTCTCTAACATTTGTGGGCTAATGAATCGACCACACACACATAGAGAGAGATATTTCATCTTGTTTATTGATGATTATAGTAGAATGTCCTGTGCGATGTTCATGCATAGAAAAATATAAGTTCTAGAGTACATGAATAGGTATTGAAGGAGAGTTGAAAATGAGTTGAGACACACCATAAATATCTTGTAATTTTAAAATTCAATTGAATACACATCTATTTGAAATGGAAACTCCCTCAAGAAACACAACATTAAGCATGAGGTATTTTCAGTAAGAACTCCATATTAGAATAGAGTTTTTGCATGAATAAATCAACTTGTGAATAGTATGGATAAAACGTTTCTCATTGAGAGTAGTGTATCATGACACTATTAAAAGGTGGTACATAAAGTATTGTAATATACACAAAACTAGGATTTTCTAATACCAAGAGAGGTGAAGAAACTATATGAAATATATAATATAAGGGAAACCTATCTAATTTTTTTGGGTCTTTTAAAGTAGATTATATATCCATAATAAGGAAGGAAATCAAGGAAATTATGGTGATACAGTAAATTAATGAGAGTTTTTAGGATACTCAATAAAGAGTAAGGTATATAACTGCATGAATAAAAGCCTAAAAAAATTATCAAGAGTAATGATTTCAAATTCATTAAAGTGAAAGATTTAAATATTCCTCAAATTTCAAACTTTGATTAATTATGTGAATAATGGAAAAAAGTTGATTCAAATCATATGGTTTTAAAAATTTCTATAAATGATGAAGATTATGAGGTTAAATCAGAAGAGTAGATGATTACTAAATAAATTTATCCTACAACTTATAGGAGAAGCATGTGTGTAGAAGTTGATTCATCCAACATAATTAGATATAGATCTAATCCTACATAGACATTAAGAATAAGGAATGTTGAGCATGATGCAATAGTGTCGATGGTGGCACTAAAATCATTTGAATAAAGAACAAAGAATGAATCTTGGGTTAGATCCATGAATGAATAATTGGATAAAATTAACAAAAATAAAACTTAGGAATTTATAAATAATCCTAGACATCATAATGTGATCATGAAAAATTGGATCTTCAAGAATAAATTCAACAAACATGATAATGTGATATGAAATAAGTCATGTCTAGTTTGTAAAGGCTATGAACGAATTGAAGGAGTCGATGTTGAAAAAACATTTTCATGTGTGTCTTGACTTTAGTTGATACATATCATTTTAGAAATAGTTATTCGAAGAGGTTTTAATATTTATCATATGGATGTTAAAACAAAATTCTTGAATGGTTTTCTTTAAGAAGAGGTTTTTATTGAACAACTAGTGTACTTCCTGATTAGTAATGATGAAGCTAAAGTTTGATGGTTAAATAATCCATGTATAGTCTAAAATGGGAACCATAATCATGACATAGATGGATAGACTCATATTTGAAAAATTGGAATACTAATGGTGTGGTGTTGATCATAATATTTATTTGAAAATATCCAAGGAAGAATAATTTATGGTTTTGATCTATGTATATGACATGATATTTAGTGGAAGTAGGTAGAAATCCATAGAGGAATTTTCTATTCTAATGAGTTCGTATTTTAAATATCCATTATAAGTGAAATCTCATACTTTTGGGGGTGTAAGTGGTTTAAAAGGAGATATAAAATTGTATCTCGCAATACAATTATGCAAGAGAGATACTAAATAATTTTGATATGCATTATTCTAAGACAATTTCAACTTTGATTGTGGTTAAAACCAATCTTTGAAAGCATGAGGGTGGGAAACCTATGGATCCCACTTTGTATAGGTGGATAATTGGATGTTTTCTATATTGGACTACAACATAACCAAATATCATTTTTCAACATGTTTATTATCCCATTTCCAATGTAATATGAAGGAAGAGTATCACATAGTAGTTAAAAAATTATGGGTTAAATCTAAGGTACTATGAATTATGGATCAATTTTTTATTTAGTAAAACATTACAAGTTATTAGTATTTTTTAATACAGACTAGGTTGGTGATATGATGGACTAAAAGTCCAATAATATAGGTGTATTATTCATTAAAAGTAAATGTTTATGTTGGTTGAGTAAAAAGAAAGAAAGAAATTTGTTGATCATGACAGAAGTAGAATACATATCAGTAACCAAATCATGCACTCTTTTTTATGGATGAAGAAATAGTTATAGGATGTTGGAAAAGAAGTTAAATAGTCAATGTTAATATTCTATGATAACAAGAGAACCAAAAAAACTCAGTAAAAATCCTATACAAAACTCTTATAATAAAAATATTTAAATTATATATCACTTTATCAAAGATATGGTGGGGTAATGAGTGATAAAAATTGATCATTTTTTAACTAATCAGAAAGTGGAATATATCATGGAAAATCCATTTGAAACTCCAACATTTGATAAACATTTGTTGAACCTCAGTGTTCAACCACCCCCTCATCATGAGGAGGTTCAGAAATACCCTATACCTATTTGTTTCTTATGTTTTATATGGTTTTTGAGTGTTTGGAATGTTCTTACTGTAAAAAGGTGAAGATAACTATGCTTCTAGTGAAATTCAATAGAGAATGATAGCGACTGACTATGTTTCCTAAAAAGTGGTGTTAGTGATGATATTCTCTCAGAAATGGGGAGTGCATGATATAAAAACCAGCGATATATATGATCCATAGGGAATGAATTTTGATCACACTAGAATGCATGATAGTTATGGAAAGTAGAATAATACACGACATCTAATACTCTATTGAACTCTTGTTTTCTATATAGAGAATTTCTTATGTATAATTATAGTGATGGATGAGATATTTTTTACATCTTGAATAAGTAAAGTATATGTGTGGAATTAAATTTTACATTGCATTTCCAATAATCCCAAAGGGGGTGAATGTTGGAACCGAGGTGATCCAAGTTAAAGATTGATGTTTAGTTTGTTTTCAATTTGTTTGTAGTGGAGAAGGTTATAATAATTGAGTTTTATATAAAAAACTATTTTTGTAAAGGAATTTTTATAGTTGTCAATGATTCTAAAAGTTACCACAATTTTGAAGAAAAGGGAGTAGATTGGAAATTTTTTGGATATTTAGAAGCTAATTAGAGGAATCTCAAAGATGAATCTAGTGTAATGGAAGGTTTTTCATGCTAGTCAAATCAATTTTATGCTAGTCAAGGTACTTCACGCTAGTATAAATAGTTTCACACTGGATGAGTTTTATGGTTATAAGGAGACTCACACTGGTCTAGCACTTCACTAGTTGGGATATTTGTGCTAGTCATATATCACACTATTTTATTGTTTCATGATAGTAAGGAATAACAGAAGTGGATCTATGTGAACGACATGACAAGAAATCCATAAGTGAAGGGTTGGGGGAAAGTTTAGGGTTTTCTAATAAATATCATCTCACCCTATCATTATAAATCAATAAAGACTTAGAGAAGGGATTAATGGTAAATATATTTTTCAATTAAACTACATTAAGATACTTATATGAATATAACTAAGTGAAGAGAGTTTCACAAACTCTAACAGCTAGAAGGAAGCTATGCAAAAGGAGTTAGGAAAAGTATACTTGAGTGAACATACTATGGTGAAAGTAGTTTTATAAATATATTTGTGCAAACATACCAGAGAGATCAATACTTTAGTAAATATAGAAATTTGAGTACACATACTTGGGTGATCTAATACTTGGGTAAAGGTATTTGGGTAGAATTACTTGAGAAAACTTACCAGAACAATGACCAAGGTGGGGTTATGAAAAAAGTTTTATTTGAGAAAATATTACTCGTAGTTGTTCTTAATACCCATCAAGTTAGTCAGAGGTAAGAGCCTCTGACCATATATAAAATAAAAAGAAAAAGAGTACAATCATACAGCCATACAGTCATCAAAATCCAAGACTAGAGCCAACAAGACAAAAGCAACTACATATCATTGTAACCACAGTCCTCACCATATCCATAGACATCCTCCACAGTTACTGATTCCCACTCCGAGTTTGTTTCATATTGTTGCAACACCTTGGGATACTTCCTTCTAAGCTCCATTTGCTCCACCGAGATTTGCGCCTTACAAGGTTGTTTGTTGACTCGACCCTTCTTAGTAGTAGGGATATTCCATCCTTCCTTCCTAGACGATAACCTGGTCGATACTGGCTTCAGCAGGTATGAGTAGTCCTTCCTTGGCCTCCTATTTGGTGGAGCAGTCATGACACCTTCACTTTCAGACATCTTCATTTGACCACCTTGAACAATATCACTATATGAAGGTCTGGCGGCTCTGCCACCATTCTCTTTCTCACTATCAGATATATTCCCCCATTTATCAGTGATATTCACAGAAACCAAACTCTTGCTTCCAACATCTTTCTTTCCCAAGACATCATCTGAGGCTTTAAGAGACTCTCCTCCAGTCTGAGAGAGCCTATTATGATCAAGAACAACAAGGCAATGAGGGTTCATTTCACCAACAACACCACCAAATGACTCCTTTCTTGGGATATACACTGCGCCACGTTCCAGATTATTAAGAACCTCAAAATCCTACGGATCAGCCATCATAGTGGGTGGTTACTCCTACTCCAGCCCTACAAATCTATTACCAGAAGAGGCCCAACCAGCTAGGGTAAGATTTTCCTTATCAAGTCCACCTCCTTCATCCCTCATATTGTCAGAAATTGGCTGCACTTTGCATGAATTAACAGCAACCTCCATCAAAGGTGGACCTCCAGCACCAAGATCACTTTTGAGCCGGTCAAAAACCTACTTCACTGTTGGATGTAGGGGCTCCCGAACCTCTTTCACTGCACAAGCACGCGTATTCACCTCGATGCCTGTATCTTTCCATTCCCCCTACTCCATGTTTGCAACATTTAGTGCAACATCAATGAAAGGACTCCCCATGTGATTACCCCGATCAGCAATATTGCCAGCACCAACACATTCCACATCCCTATCCTCAGCCACACCCCCTCGCACACTCAAATGGTCTTCCGGAACACCCGTAGGAGGAGTGGGAGTCGATCCAGAAGCATCTCCACTAAGAACTCCTCGCGCCTTCATCGCTTGGGAGAACCCATCCTTTCCTCCGCTGCGGCAAACCAAATCAGAATGACCAAGTCTACAACATTGCACACAGTACTGCATCCAAGACTCAAAGAGGACTTCTTGATGCCAATGGAATTCCTTGCTGTCTGTGATCCAGAAATGATTCACCGATGATCTTGCGACATCAACTTCCACGCAGATCCGCGGATAGATCGGGTGACACACAGACTCGGTTCGGCGGTCAGAACATAAATATCGGCCAATCATGTTCCCAATTGCACATAGAATAGATTGATTTTTGAAGGACAGAGGTAATACAGGGAGACTTAACCGTGTCACAATTATTGATGGATCCCACCGCATATGGAAGTCGAAGCTCCAACGAAACAGGTAGAAGGATAAACCCTTGCATCTTCGATTGGACCTAGACCAGACACAAATCAAATCCTCCTCTGACCCAAATCGTATCATGATATGTCACCGATCAATCAGACCGACAACTGTGTGTTCCTGAAACTCCCAAGAATCAGAGAAAAACCACTCGAACTCATCAACCGATGGGCGCTGAGGACAAAAACGGGTGAAAATGGTGAGCTTGCACAGGTCTTCGACCCCATTAATATCTGCCGAGAGAAGGGAGAGCTGCGGTGCCTCCTGGAAAATATCTAGAACCTTCGGGGTGAGATGGATATTTGGGAAAGGGAGATTCACAACATAATGAGAACATGGTGAGAGAGGCCTACCCTGCTCGTGCGGAAACGATCACGCAAATCCCCCCTACGACTGGGAGGGAGAGCAGAACAATGCTGCATCAGATCTAGGTCATCGTCGTGGAGTAATCCGAAGACGTGGCGGCCTCCATATCATAGTTGTTTTTAATATTATTTACTAAATTAGAGAATCATAATTAAGCTACCATGATTAAAATAACCCTATATATTTCTAATGATATAAAATTAACCATCATGTTAATTATCTAAGATGACATCCATTTGATGTAGTTAGTAGAGGAGGAGTCAATAGCAGTGATCCAAGGTAGGAAATGTGCTAATCACTAAATCAATTTATGAATTCAATGATATTATAAAAGAGTAATCATAGAAGAAAATTTTATCCACTGAAATAGTGAAAATACGTAGATTTTGGTACACTATCACAGTTCCATGGGTATGATCATTAGATTAACCCTCAGTGGTGAACCAAGAAAAATTGTTGTTTCATAGTTTTAATTTACGAATTTGTGATTATAGTGGATGTATGATTAATTACAAAAGTTTCAATGGGTTCTTAATAATGTGGGAATAATATCTAACCCAATGAAAAAATTCACACATTTATTCACCCATTCCCTCTCAGGGTGTCTTGGGTTGCAATAGAATATGATTCCTAAGTCACACCATTATTCAAAAAAAATATTCATATATTCTACTCATTAAATGATATTAGTGGGAGGGTTTTATAATATTATCATATAGAGATGTGGAAGGAACTATATAAAGATGTAATTAGTTTAACAAAACCCTAATAGTGCAACAAACATAAGACCTATCTAGTGTTCTATCATATGAGTTATGATTAGATGGATGATTATATACAGTTTGTTAGGTCCACAAGGCTGAATAACCTAAGAGGGGGGGGGGGGGGTGGTGAATCAGGGTATGACTAATTTAAAATTAAATCCAATTCTGATATTGTTTCACTACTAAGCAAAACAATCTTCTCTCTATTTCACATTGCACAATATGAGCAGATTGTAAAGCATGCATAAGACACACTAATTTTTACTTTGTTCACCCTCACTGGGCTACGTCTAAAGAGCATACACTGACAATGTGCCGACGTACCAGATTCACTATAAGAGAACTTCTGCTTACAAGGTTTGGGATAGATCACTTCTATTATTAGGCTCACTGCCTTTACAAAGTTTAGGGTCAGATCACTGCTTTCCCAAGGTTCACTCCCTGTTTCTCTCTCTCTGGCTCACTACCGGTGGAGAGGATCACCTTCTTCCTCTTCATTTTCTCACTGCTCTAGAAAGGATCCACTCACAGTTTATAGACCTGTAGGTCTCTTCATTATCACTAAGTAATACATCCTCTTTTGTATGTAGATGCTCTATTGAAGTCCAACTTTCACCCATAGATGAATTTCACTTTGCACCGAAGGTATTGGGCAATCTTCCAGCTTCCACAAAGCCCTGAATCACTGCCGTGAAACAACCTTACATGGTGCCCTTCTCTAATCTGGCATGCAAGTCTCGATGCACAAGTCAAAACTAGCACACAAGTCCACCTCAACCACTTGCGCGACACAAGCTTCTGCTACTCCAAACTTGCGCGACGCACACCCTTTAACACCCAATCCAATTTTGGTGCGCAACCAAAAACTTTCGCGCTTCTTCAAAATCCGGTGTGAAAGTGTCACCAAACCACTTGCGTGACACTTCCTTCTTTGACTCAAAACCTGAGTGACTCTCTTCCTTCCTCTCCCAGACAACCTTGGGTGCGCAACAAACAACTGTCGTGCAACTACTACTTGCGCGACCCACCACCACTTCTGCGACCACCACACCTGCGCGACGAGAGATATGATTTTCTCTTAGTCTTGAAATCGTCCCGAATGAGGAGGGGTTGAACTGTATTTATAGGCATTTGAAAAACCTATGCGTTGATGCACAAGTCTCCCTTAGGCATGCATGTTTTGGCGTGCAAGTCTACTTCCGTGCAAATCACTTGCACGACCAACTCCAAAACTTGCAAGACCCTTATCCATTTTACATATTTTGATGCTTTGATCTTGAAAAACATATGATGCACAAGTTCCCTCTCCTTCAATTACACGACGCGCAAATACCCTTTCCGAAAACCACTTTTCTCTATTTTTTGATTTTCAGGCCCAAAAATTTGGCAGACACTGGAAAATGGCGCCACCTTGTATCTGCTCTTTTTTGTACCGCCTCCAGATCATCCATTCCTTTGTCGAAGTTCTTGAATCAAACATGGATCTTTAACCACATCCCTTGAACTCAACATGCCACCCTGAAATCTCTTTTTTCAACAAATTTTAATATCATGGTTTTCTTTGTCAACAATCACAACACATATGTCCACTTTGTCAACAAACACAATCACCTCAAAAATGTGAGGGATTTTTGCCCAGCACAGTTTCTTTAGTTTTCTTAAAGTATTTTAATAATATAAAATATAGCTTGTTATATAATATAAAGTCTCCAATTTATCATTATTTCATGTTGACTGCATATATTCATTACGTGAAATCATAATTAAACTCTCAAATTATAAATCAAAGTTATCCCCAATTAATGTTAATCTTGGAGTATTATAGATTTTGATGAAATGTTAAGATTGGTTTGGGTATGATTATTTATAGAGATATGAAATATGATCATGAGACACAAAATGATTTTTTTGGTATTGGATGACCCACTAAGTACACCCCATGGAGTTTAATACACCATGTCTTTGGTATGATAGTGGTGTATGTTTCTATTGGGTTTTTAGCATGAACATGGACTATATTTTCCATTCATCAGATGCTAGATATAGCCTATGACACACGTGAAGAGAATTATCAATCCCCATGGGTTAGCACAAGTGTCTGGGTATCTACGAAACACCACTTGGGTGTGGGTTTTCCCAATAAATAATTTAAATAAATAGTATAAAAATTGTAAGGTCCACTTCGTACATTAGAGGCCCATAATCATTTAAACAAAAGCAACGAAAAATCTATTGAATCCCTATAATCACCCCAAAATCCATCACATGTAGAAAAAATCACCACTGTATGGCTATCCTTGACTACTGTAATAATAGTACATATCCAACCATAGAAAGTAGTAAAAGGGCCTACATGTTTGGTGTGATAAAGTGAACTAAAAATAAACATTGGCATACATGATCGAACATCCTATGTGACCTAAGGCCATGATTCACCCCAAATTGGATCCAATTCTAAGAGATAAATACAAAACCTTAAATGCCACTCAATTTACAAACACTAATTAGTGTGATTATTGTGTAAGCTCAATAGTCTTGTAGTTAATCACTATAAATTCCATGATTTCTCTTTCCAAAATAAACCAAACATTATAATTTTAAATCATAATAGAAAATATGTTTTCAATTTTATAAGAAAATACAATATCACATTATCAATTATTTATAAATATCATATTATTTTTCATTTAAATGAAAACAATCACGTGTAAATAATTACATAGTCCTATGGAAATATTATTAAAGAACCAAATTTGAAAACTACTATCTAAAACTTTTTTTTAAAACATCACGTTTTAAATATTTTTGGAAATATTTTAAAGTAACCACCAAAAACCAAGAACAATGATAAAAATGGGACATGATATAATGGAGGGGTAATAAATGAAAATAAATAAGACTTAAGAACAAGTAAACAATAAAAAATACAAATATTATAATCATGGTCAATATAAATTAAATCTAAAATGATATAAAACTATAAAATATATATTTTAAAGAAAACACCCTAAAAAAATTAGGCCATCAAAGGTTTTTACCCCCTTATATCCTCATATTAGCTCATGATCTAATTGGTCAACAATCCAATGTGTGCACTAACTACTAAGAATAACTTGTCTTGGCCTAGAGGTATGGTGATGCCCAACCATGGAACCATATCCAACACTAATAGGGAGTGCATGCCTTGACCTAATGGTGTGGTGACACCCAACCATGACACCATGGACTTTATCCAAGTTTAAGATGTTTTATTAGTGTGACTTAATTCAAAGTGTTACTTAATCTAGTATTCCCCCTCAGATACCTGGATTCCCTTGTACTTTCAATTTTTAAATCTAAACCATTGTATTTAAAAAATTAAAAACAAGTCTTCAAAACCATTTCACTTTTCTAACTAATGGAAAACACTTTAAACCATCAAGGGACATATAATAAACCAAAAAATCCATCCCCAAACACATTTCAAACATAAATACATAGATATTTAGAAAATATGTCAATAATTTAAAAATCCATTTAATCAAGGTGCTAACAAAGACTTTAAATCATACTTTATAAAATATTCATATTTGAAAACTCATTTTAAATTACAATTCAAACATAAAGGTTAAATTTCAAAACATCACTTTTTAGAATTATACCCATATGTATTTTCATATATATATATATATATAAACACCTATAAATGCACATATTTACATATTATCAAGTGATTATATGAACGTGATTATATATATATATACATATGTGTATAAGCACCAAACATGACAAGTGGTGTGTAGAACATTAAAAATAAATAAATGACATGAGGAAGAAAAAAATAAATTTAATAAAAATTCTCAAAAAAGGAACCGTAATAAATAAATATATTAAAATAATTCATTACCAAATATAATTAATAAATACCCTGAAATAATTTTAAAATACCCATTTACTCTTTAAAACTCCCCATAAATATTTTAATAGACAAAAGTATAACTAAATCTTTGATTAAAAACCAAAGGCATGTAAAATTTACAAAGAGATTGTTTGAAAATAAATTAAAATCACTTAAAAAACATAAGAAATATACAATTCTAAATTAAATTGAACTTAAAATAAATTTATAATTTTTTGGAAATCAATTTGGAACACCAACCATATGCCAGAATATTTGGGAAAAGAAAAAAACATTGAACCACCAACCTAGGACTTGCAAAGATGACACAATTACTCTAACAATGGTGAGAATAAGTCTTGAAGAACCCATAACACACCTAATAATTATGAAAAATGATGAAATAAAACCCAAAATATCTCTTTAGGGTTCATTTGGGGCACACACAATAATAGGTAAGAAGGAAAATCATGGGGGAAGTAGAGGAAGAATAAGGAGAAGGGGAAAGTGACTCATCCAGACTGATTCCCCATTGAAAATGCTTGAATAACCAAGGGAAGAGGGAGGAGGTAGGATAAAAATGAGGGGGAGGGGTATTATCCCTGGGAATCACACAAACATGAGATTAGGGGGGATAAGTGAGTCATGGGAGGGGTAAATTAAGAAGGGGGGAACGTTTTTGTAATTTTAAAAAATTATAAAAACCTAGGTGTATTAGACGGTTTACAAAAACTATGCGTAAACTATGCACCCATCACTGGTAATAAAATACACATGAATGGTTAAGAAAATTTTGTTCTAACCATGCAGAATGGATCTATCCCAATACATACCCCATCGCACGATTAACACTAACCATGCTTTAGCTGTGCAACATGAAAAATTCTTAAAATTTAAAGTAATGACCCCTTAAAAACAAGAGTAATATTAAATACCAATAAATAAATAAAAATATTAAAATATAACTAGGATAGGGTGTGATAAGACTCCCCACCATAAAAATTTATTCCCCTAGAAATCCATTAAACTCAAAGGGAAGATTCAAAGAGGAGAAACCAATCAGAAAAGGATAGGCCATGATACAATGTCAAAGTCACTCTAAGATAAATGAAACCAAAAACTAGAAGAATATCCAAAAATACTAATATATTTAAGTCCTCAAGTAATAACTCACACCTGACTAATTATAGAAAAATATCAAGGAGAAGATACCCATAGTGGGTCACACCACTATTTAAGAATTCAACTATCATGATGGTTCCATAAGAACAAAATCACTTAAGAAATTCCATTATAAACATGATTATAGTTTCTAACTAATATAAATCAAATAGATTACATAACTAAGACATAAATAGAGATTTTACCCAAGGCATACAAATCCCATAATAGGCATAACATAAAATAACTCAAATACAAATAATTGATCCTTGATAGGTAGAGGAAATGAGAAATAGGTACCTAAAATTTTCTAATAAACCAATCCTAGAGGAGATCAAAACCTTAAGAACAATATAATGATTTTGAAGTAAGTATAATCTTATGACCCACCAACTAGGAACAAAGGGAATAAGTAATAAGTCCAAGAATATACTGTTGAGCCTAAGAGGTGATTTGATGGTTGTTGTGATTTGTGAGAGTGAATATTTAGAGAAGAGGATATGATTAAGTATGTTGGATTTTATTTTCAATACATAAATGATATTTTATTCACAAACTAGGTGATGTTATGTGATGTGTTATTAGTGGTTATATATCATGAATAAAGTTTATGATGAATGCTATAAGGGAGGAGAAGTGAAGATATAGTGGACCACACTATAGTGGAAGGACTACACTATAATATCAATGAACACAATGTAGTATTTTTTTATACACCATAGAAGATATTTTATGTACACCATAGAAAAAGACCATGAAACAGAGGAGGTTGGGTAAGTTTTTTGGGGCCTCTAGAGATTTTGGCACCTCCATACTATAGCAGGCTATTTATAATGCAAATATTTGTTCCTGGTTTTCAAAAGTTATAGAGTTTCTGAAACCACCACATCATAGCTAATAAGATCACACTGCAAATTTAATTTGTCTATAATTCAGTATTTTTAGATATTTGGTGACCTACATACAATAAACCATGTGCTATTTCATGGTAAACAGGTTTGGTGAAAGACCAAGCTGTAGTAAGAGTAGAACACAATGCATCCATATAAAGAATTTATTTAAAATCGGCTGAAAATCAGAATTATGAACCATAATTCCACAAACCACATCATAGAAGGGTTTTTTCTAGATAATTTTGAGGGTTTATTATATATTGGATTTATCTAATGACATTAGTTATTATTAAAGTCTTTAACAACTATCAATTTAAAATTGGATGATCTAGATCTTTTGAATTAAGTTCTAAATTTTGAGTTTGAAATTGGATTTGGTTGTTTGAATTTAAATTTCAAATTTAAAATTGAAAATAAGAGAAATCAATTGCTGTGAAAAAATTAAGGAAGAAAAATTAAACATAAAATAGTTAGAAAATAAGAGGGAGGAAGAAGAGTAGAAATAGAAGAATAACTATTGTTCATATTGGAATAGATTAAAGAGATAATACCTATGCTTGTATCGGTTGAAGAATGATTATAGGATCACTACATCAAAATTTTATGTCTATGGTTGGAAGGGTTTATTTTTATTGATATAAATTTTTTTATATTATTATTTCAATATGAGATGAATTATCACAGTCGGGAGACTTTATGTAATGAGAGTTCATGGAAAAACCCTTCTTATTGTACTTACATGTTAAAACTAATTGTTCATATGATCTTAGTAGAATCTAGATCATTCCATGGAATAAAATTCTCATTTTTAGAGGTTAGCCTTGTAAATTTGTTTTTCCCTTCTTTTGTGCATGTTTGTGTGTTTTGTAATATGATTAATATTCAATTTAACCGGTGATGAGGGTAGTTTCACCAAGAAAAACATAATATATTTTGAATCACTAATTCAATCCCATATTAGTGATTCCTTATAGATATAGGAGGTTACTTTTAAATTGGTATCAAAGGGAGTTTCCCCTCATCAGCAATTTACTGTTTGATGTTTGAGAATAAGTTTCTCTCTATTTGAAGTGGTTAGTTCTTAATTTCTAGTGGGTTTCATAGAAAATTATAATATAGTTAATAGAAAGGGGTTTTACATCTTTTATGGGGGAAAATTATCATTTATATAAGGACATAATGTTTCTTTATCTTATTTCAATCAATTTTGGAAGTTCCTGTGGTTATAAATTGTTGGTTTACACCTCATATTGAGAATGTTTCGCTGAAAACAATAGATAAAAAAGAATATTGGGAATGATGGTTATGCTAGGAATTATTTACTATCATTATTATACAAGAAGTAATTTATCAAAATGAGAGGTATCATGATAGGAAAATGAATTTGGGACAAACTTATTGATATCAATATAAAAAATAAGAAGGTAAAGTAGGCCAAACTACATATTTGGAGACTAAAATATGAAGATATGTATTTGAAAGAAGATGAAACTGTAGATGAATTCCGCACAAGAGTTAATGATATTATGAGTAAAATTCAAAGTTGTGGTGATAAATTAGAAGACACTATATTAGTTTAGAATATATTTCATATCTTACCGAACAGGTTTGATGACAAGTCTCTTCTCTTGAAGATAAGTATCCATAATCACTTACTCTAGATGTTTTTTATATAATTATCATTACCTATGAGATTAGGATAGAATTTATTCTTAATAATAAGATTAAGGCTAAAAAATAAATCTATTTTAGGGCCTCAAATCAATAAAATCATAATAATAAGGTTGATAAAAAGTATATTTATTTTTTTATTTGAGTCATAAGTTTGATAAGATGATGTCTCTAATCTTTATAAATGCAAGAAGAGGAGGATGAAGGTTTAAAGTTAAACCCCCACTAAAATTATTTTGGTGCGGAGCATTTAGACATTTTTCTTTAAATTTTCCTACGTTAAAATAATGTGAAGTCAGTGAAGAAGGATAAGTATCAAGGAGATTATTTATGAATAGATCATCAAATTTTGAAAGAAGTATGGTTTCTTATAAATGTAAAAGGAAATATTTATCAAAATTATTAAAATAAAGTTTCTTATAAAAATGTGAAAGTAGCGATAATAGTGATGAGGAAGAATAAATGGATACATCAAGAGTTTTTAATGAAAAAATTCCCATTTCAAAGGTGAATGAATAAGAATTCACTAGTGAAAGTTGTAGTGAAGTTGAAAAAATTGAATAAACTTAAATTGAAATATTGATGAAAATAGAACTCAATGAGTGTCTCACAAATATATCTAATTTAGAAAAGAGATAATTAATCTAAATAAGAAAAATCAATATTTTAGAAGCAATTAAATGGTTTTAATTAAAGAGAAATTAAAGTTGAAAAAGAGAGGTTGATGAATTGAATAAGATGTTGTTGAGATGAAGAATCCAAGGTTTAAGATGGAAGGAGTGAATGATAAAAAATATGGATTTTGAGATTCTACAACTAAAATTGGTGAGTATGGAAAAATTTCTTGAAAAATTTATTCTAAATTTTCATATCTCTATTCATGAAGTTTGGGAAAGCTCAAGTATGGACAAGACTCATTAACATCAATAAATATCAGTCACAAATGAAAGAAGAAGTACTGAAAGAATTTATTCTATGTATTAAAATATGACTAAAATCAATAAGACCAATCTTGCAGCAAAATCAAGCAATTTTACAGATTTTGGAAATTTTGACTACACCTACTTGAAAATAAAAACTACTGAAAATGGTGAAGAAAATTGGGATAATAAGAAGTTGGATATGACTAATGAAGATTCAGAACATCATAACTTTTTTTGAATGATGGATAAAAAATTAATGGTGGGGGGAATGTTGTAATAAAGGTTCACAATTATATAAAACATGATATCTATAATAGAAAATATTCCTTTTATCATTATTATTGGTAGTATGGTGGTTTTGGTAACATAGAATGGATGTGTTGATTTAATTACCAATAAAATTACAAGACAAGATGGTATAAAAGACAAATATTGAGGGTGATTAATCTCAGTCAAAAGAGAATATTTCAAATACATCCTTTGAAATATGAATTTAAAATTGAGAATAGATTTAAACCATTAGAAGATATTTGTGAATGATGTAAGTAACCTAGTCATATTTTAAAAAGGAGTATTTTTATGTTACCAGATCAAATTTTCTCAGGATGAAATGTTGATAAGTCCTAGAATAAGAATGAGAAATTTAAAGAAAAATATTTGGTTTGTGTTGTTTCCTATAAATAATTCAAATGATAATGTATATGGATTTTGGATAGTTTTTTTTTCTTATATGATATGAGATCTGAATCTACTCATGGATTTTGAAAAAAGTAAAGAATGATTAGTGACCTTTGTAAATGATGGGTCACTCAAAATCTAAGGTTTTGGATCAACATTGATTGGTAAAGATAAATTGAAATCCAAAATCATGTTTTATGTTGAAGTAATGAAACATAATTTTCTTAGAGTGTCTTAGTTATGTGGTGAAAGGAATGAATTTATCTTTCATATAGATGGGGTTTTCATGAATATCTTGAAAAAATGGATGTATCTGGACAATCGGATAATGAACAAGAGGTAATTTGTTTCAGATTTCCCATATTGGAAATTCATTTTATTTAAGCATGAAAGAAAAAAATCAAATATGGAATCAGATACTTGGTCATCTTGGAAAAAAGAAAACTTGTAAGATTATTTATGGAGATAATGTTCATTATCTTCTTAAGTTTAAAAGAGAAAGAAATTTGATGTGTTCCACTTTTAAAAAGGGAAAGATTGTGAATACCCTATAGAAAATGGTTGAAATGAAAAATACTAATCCTTTGGATCTTATTCACTCTAACATTTATAGACCGATGAATAAGAGTTAAAAAAATGGAGATAATTATTTTATTTCCTTTATTTATGACTTTAGTAAAATTAAATGTATTATGTTTATTAAATTTAAACCAAAGGATTTAAAATATTTTAAAAATTTCAGGATAAGTATAGGTAAATATCATGGTTTCTATTTGAATATGATTCTTATTATTAATTTTTTTGAGTATAATAGTGGGATATTTTAATACTATCTTGAAATACTTGACATTTATCATGAACTTAGTGAACCATACACACAATATTAAAATGGTGTTATGAATAAAAGAATAGAAGTGTGTAGATGGCCTAAAATATATTATTAGAGAATGAAAGATATCATTATTTATCAATAAAATCCGTTAGAGTAAAGGTTCATATCCAAAATCATTATCTTTATAGGATAAATTATGATATGTTATCTTATGAGATGTGTTACAATAAATCACCAAGCTTGAATTATCTGAGAGTTTTTTCATCCCCTTTATGATCAAAGTTAAAGGAAAAAATATCAGCAAATTGAAAAGAAGAGGTGTTGGTAGTATCTTTATTTAGTATCTACTAAATAAAAGATGATATAACTATAACATAAAATATAAATGAATTATAATTTATGTGAAAGTGATGAAACATATAAATAAAGTAAACTATCATAAACAATCAAGTTCTAGAAGTGATGATGATGAATTTTTTTTATGAAACATAAATGTGAAGCTTTAAAAAGTAGTGAGAATAATAAGGAATTTATAGGTGAAGAAGTTGATTCAGAAAATTCATGTGATGAAGAACAATATCATTCACAACATCTTTGTTTGAGAATACAAGTTTAGATCCAAAATATTATTAGAAATTAGGGACAAAATATTCAAAATAGAAGAACATTTAGGAAAAACTCTTATATCTCATTATTTTATCAAGTTTAACCCAAATATTTAAAATAATAAATGAAACATAAATAATGTTTTGATGTAATTAATGAATAGACGGGGGAGTCTTACACTGCCTATCCGATGTCACCTCCCCCTTTATGGCCTTCTTTTACTTTCTTCTTCCCAACTTGTCTCGCCTAGATATCTTCCTCTTCAGGATGACGTCTCACTTCATCATTCCCTTCATCGCCTCCCCCTGCTGCGTGGTGGTATGTGGTTACACTTATTCTTTCCTTCTTGCCCAGATTGATTCTTCTCCATATTCTATGAGTTTTCCTTCCAGCCTCAAGTGGAATTGACTATATCTGGTTCCTAGAAATGTTTAGCCCATCCGTTTCTCTCTTTAGAGCGGCTAGGGTACGAATTAAGATTTCATGCATCGATGGTGGTCCTAGTCAAGGATTTCCCTTTAGATGATGTTTTGGTGATGGCATGGAGTGTGGTTTAAACATCATTACACTTCATGTTTTCTGGTGTTTTTGAGGTTCATGTTATTGGGTTTTTTCTCTTCATCAGCATTGTATTTTTCTTCCCTTGATGATGTTCATTCCTCTACTTCAGTTTTGTTGTTACATGTTTTTTATTGATGATCTATTTTTGATGTTCACATAAAAATTTAAAAATTATGGTTCGAGTGAAGTTTTTTTCATTCTGTTCTTGGTTTCTGTTGTTTTGTTATGTTGGATTTGTGGTTTCAGTAGCAATGGATGCACCGTCGCCGAATGAAGACTTTGGTGATGTGTTTATGTGAAGACAGTGAAATTGTTTTGTTGGATACATGTTGATGGTAGTGAATTGAGTGGTAATTGATGGTTATCCTCTTAGTTAGAGAGTGATTGGTGTCTCTAATAGAGCGTGACTCATATATTGATTCAGTTTGATGACTTTTTTGGATGTGAAAATGGAAATTATTCTGGGGATGTTTTTGGAATCTATAAAGGTCATGATTTAAGGAAACATTTTGGAATTTGTTTTAAAAATTTATGTGTGAAAGAATCCAACATGCTACAAGGATCATCTCTAGATGAGGATCAAATCATAAATCATTTACCAGAGAATTACCATTTGGATTTGAAAGTTCGAGAGGGTATGGGTTTTCCATCGGTACCAGACCCGTGAAACCCTGCACGGGATAAATATCCAAGAGATCATTAGAAGGTGGAGGCTTGGAATCATGTTGTAGTCATTGGGGAGGGGTATTTTCTATAATATTAATCAGGGTTAACTTATTTTATGATTTTTTGAATGTATTGTATGAAACTTTTGGTTTCTCACTTTTTCCTCAAAAGTATTTTGATAATAAAAAATTAAGTTTCAGTCAATTAAGAGACGGAAAAAATTGAAAATAATGAAACATGGGAGTGGGTAACCAAGTCTAAAGAAAAGAACATTATTGGGGAAAGTGGATTTTTCAAAACAAGATGAATGAAAAAGGTAAATCTATGGGAAATAAAGAAACATTAGTTTGTATAGGCTATTCATAGGTTGAAGGATTTGGATTTAATGAAACATTTTCACCAGTTTATGAACTTTAAACCATAATAATATATCTTTAAATTGCAGCACAAAGGCACTAAAAGATATTTAAAATGTATTTCAAGTTACCCTTCCTTAATGGTGAATTGTAAGAGGAGGTATATATTGAAAAACCATGTATTTTCTTACTTGTTGAAAATGAGAATTGAGTTTTTAGGTTAAATAAGTATTTATATTGTATAAAATAATCCCTAAGAGCTTGGTATTATAATATTTATACCTGACTCCATAAGTTTAATTTTAAAAAAGGAAGAGTGAAAATAAAACTCTACATCAAAGATGATAAAGAGTTATTTCTATTTTCATTGTTTATATAGATGGAATTATTTTTTATGGAAATAATAAATGAGTTTGTGAAGAATTTAAAAAATAAACGAGGAAGATTTTTAAAATGACTACGATTAGTGAGTTAAGATACTTTATTATCTTACAGATTTATCAAGAGAAGGATTATATTTTTCTATCTCAAGAAAATTATGCTAATAAAATATTATATAAAATTTTTAATGGAGTATTGAAATCTTGTTTCTACAATTTTTTTGTAGGAATGAAGTTAACAAAAGTTGAATAGGGAATGGAAGTAAATGCTAGAGAATTTAGGAAACTAATTAGTAGTTTAATTTACTTAATAGCTTCAAGAATGGATATTTTGTATACTGTTACACTTAGTTCCAGGTATTAAAGTACACCAAAAGAGTAATTTTTTTGTAATGAAAATACTTATATACATTAAAGGAATAATATATTTTGGGATAAAGTATGCAAGTAAAGGGAATATTAATATGTTTGGTTTCTCAAGAATGGATTGGGAATAATATGTAGATTACAAAAGATATACATCTGATAGATATTTATTTCTAGGAAAAATATGTTTTTCTGGAATTAAAGAAAGAAAAATTCAGTTACCTTGATCACTACTAAGGATGAATATGTGGAAACTACTCATGCCTCAACAAAAATTATGTGGATAAATACCCAAATAGAAGATCCTAATGTTGAATTAAAGTTTCCATTACTTCAGGTATGTGACAATCAAAGTGAAATTAACCTTTAAAAAATATAGTTCAATATTCATAGTCTAAGAAAAATGATATAAAATATGACTTAATCAAAGATATAATATAGAATGATTAATTAAAAATGGAATTTGTATCTAAAAAGAATAAAATTGTAGATGTGTTCACCATGACACTTTTGAAGGAAATGTTCCATAATTTGGTATTGAAGTTAGGTGTTAAACCTCAATCTTTACATGACTAAGGCACAATGTGGTTGTCCTATCTCTTTTATTGTCTTTAGATGTTGTTGTCAAAGGGTTAATATACAATATAGATGGATTATCCATTGATATGTTTTATCCTTTGAGAGAAGAATATATTTTGAGAGAGAGTTATTAAATTGGGTAACCTGTGATTTTAGAATGTAAAATCTATTTTAACAATGTATTTTAAGTGACTGTAGTAATTTTTCATGTTTAAAAAATTTTTTGATGTGATTATGAAGTACAGTTTAAAGGTTGTGAATATTGTATTAATAAATTTTCACACACACACACATATCACTATCTTATGGACAATATGGTTTTCTTTATTCAATGTTCTTATTTCTTATATCAATTTTACTCATGTAGGATTAGAATTATTGATTGGTGATACATTTTTATGTTTTAAATGTTTATTAGCGATTTATGTTAGTTTCTAGAAAAATCTAAAGGGGAATATTATTGAGCCCATAAGGTACTTTGATGGTTGATGTGATTTATGAGAGTGAATATTTAGAGAAGAGGATATGATTAAGTATGTTAGATTTTGTTGTAAATACATAAATTATATTTTAATTAGAAATAAAATGATGTAATGTGATGTGTTATTAGTGAGTATATATCATTAATAATGTTTATGATGCAACCAAGATGAGAGGAGAAGTGGAGATATAGTGGACTATGCCACAATATAAGTAATAATGATGTAATATATTTTCCCACACCATAGAGGATATTTTCTTCATACTGCAGAGTAGGGCCACACCATAGAAGAGGCTATTTCTATTTTTGGTGCCTCTAAAGATTTTTTGACCCCCACGTCATAATTTTATGTCCAAACCACAGAGCTCTGCTGCTGATTTTTGATGATTATAGAGTTTTGTGAGCTCCACATTGCATATGCGAGGACCACACTGTAGACTTAATTTGTCTAGAATTCAGTGGTTCTAAAGATTTGGTAACCTCTACACTATATCCCAGGTGTCATTTCATAGTCATTATGTTTTTATAAAGTACACACCAGTGAGAGCATACCAAATTACATACTTATGTAGTAGTTATTTTAAAACCCTTAAAAATCTTGAGGTTGTTCCATAATTCCATAAAACACATCAAAGAAAGGTGTTTCTATGATGTTTTTATGGTCTATTCTTACTTGTCATTATATTATGACTTCAGTGGTTAGTTTAGTCTACAATATCTATCAATTTCAAATTGGATGATCATGATATTTTGAATTAAGATCCTAAGTATGAGTTTGAAAGAGTATTTGGTTGTTTTAATTTGAATTTCAAATTTAGACTTGAAAATAATGGAAACTAGTTAATGTGAAAAAGTAAGGAAGAAAAATTGTAGAGAAAAAAATGTGATAGAAAAATAGGGAAGAAGAAGAGGATAAAGAGAAGAAGAAGAAGAGCTATTAATTTTGGAATAGAGTAAAGAGATCATACCTATGTTTATATTAGTTTAAGAATAATAAGAGGAGAAATAATTCAACATTTAAAGGCTATAGTTGGAAGAATTTATTTTTATTGATATAAAATTTTCTATTATCATTATTTCAGTGAGGGATGCACTTTCATAGTCAAGAAACTTTATGTAATGAAAGTTTAAGGATAAACCCTGATCATTGTACCTAGATGTTAAAACTAGTGGGTTTTATGATATCATCAGAATATATATCATAAAAGGACCATCCATATCCTTTTTAGAGTGGAAATATGGCATCCCACTTTTTTATTACATAACTTTTCATTACATTTTACAAATAGAGGATCTCTAAAGTCTAGTGTCTTGGAAATCAGGAATAATAAAAAATGAAAAAATAAAACACTCTTTTAAATACCCTTTAAAATATTCTTGAAAAGTTCATCCTATTTACAATTATTGCATCTCATAACCTGGAGACATACATCAAAAGAAAGGGTGAGCTGAAGGCCCAGTAAGGAAAGCAAGGGAATCAGTTTACTTGTGATATCAATAAGAACTTGATGAAGAACATAAGACACGTGCAATAGGAAAAGAGGCATATCATAATAAAAATAACATGAATCACAACTTGAATATGTTTTAAAAAAAATTCATTTTGACATTCCTGAACATATCATCAAGGTTCATCCCAAGGTGTTATAAAAAAATTACCAAGTTTATTCACCAAGGTATCGTGAAACTTGTCATCTCTAGAGATTAAATTTTTTACCCAATGTATTGGAGCGCTATCAGGATGAACCCTTAAAATATATTTATATTCATGTGATCCACATAGATCATAATCATACATTTCATAAATAAACCAAAGAGAGTAAAAGAAATGGGGTTCACTTCAAAATCGTGACGTTTTAAAAGTGCTTAAAAATAAGACCACTATGTAATTTACAACCCATAGAAATGGAGTAAAGGTTATATGTATGCCAATTATAGAATCAAGAATATAATTTTTATGTATTTATGAATACCCAAAGAGATTAAATAGGTCTGGGTATTCACATAAATAAGAGAAGATAATTTATTGAGAGAAATAAGAGAAATTTTTAGACAAAATTTCTGCAGCATAACGGATATATAACATGGTTTTAGAAAACAATAAAAAGAGAGGGGAAAATGGTCTACCATACATAAATGAATAATTTTACATTATATGAATATAATAAAATTGAAATAAGATCATGGTGTGGATATTTGAATAACATACTACATGAAAATGAAACTTGAAAGAAAAGAAGAAATTGGATTTCTTTTACAAAAATTTGACAGCCTAAAGATGTCACTTAAAAATTCATAAAATCAATTGATGAGAGTGGAGAGGGTATATAATAATTTGTAAATGAAATAGATATTAATAAGGATATATAATAACATACCCCAAAATAATAAAATGGAAACTAGAAGACATAACATAAGGGAAGTCAAGACTTAAAAGAGGAGGGTGAAAGGTTCCCTTACCTTGAAGAGTGACTTCGAAAGCTAGAAGTTTGGGACCTTGGGGAATTGAGGGAACCTTGGAGGACTCATTGGGAGGAAAAAACACCAGATCTTAGTTGTGGAGGATTTTGGAATGAAATGAATGAGTGAATGACTTGATATTTATAGGAAAAGTGAGATAATATTTAATTAATTTCCAAGGGACACCTCATCAATGGTATTTGCAAAACCATGGGCTTTACCATGGTATTTGCCCATGGTATTGGAAAATTGGGAGACCTCATAGAATATATTACTATTAACAAGTCTACCAGATTTATTAAATCATGATTACATCATCAATGATTTCATTAAACACCTGAAACTCAAAAGCGTATTTTTACTATTCACTGACAATTGAACTATTTCATAAAAATCCCAAAAATTCACTCCAACCTAATATCGATTCTCTGAATTCAAAAATTAACTCCATTTTATGAAAATAATTTTTTAAATATTTTTAATTTAATTCTTAAATAAAATCATTATTTATTTAAAAAATACAACTTTAAAACTATAACTCCTTTTGAAACACCTTAAGAAAGTAATCAAGGTCCCATAAAAATATCGTATAACGATAAGAAAATAAAGTAACAATTTATGTTTACATTTTATGAATATAAAATTCCATTTTAAATTATTAAATTAATTATAAGATTTTAAATAAATTATTTATGACATATAAAAATACCAAAACATATATTATGACCATTTTTTAAGATGTCTAAATTATATTTATACATTCATGGGTGAAGTTTCTATTTTTTAGCCTATTTACTATTCATTACTATTTATAAGGGCATATTACTATTCACACTTTACTATTCACCAAAAATTATGTTGATCTTATTAGACTCTAAATTTATTACCGGTCATAATTGTAGAAGAACATTTTCTGAAAATCATTTCACATTATTAATTATTTAAAGTTTACATAAATATTTTAAAATGCCCCCTTTTCCAAAATTCATCAATATGGTACTTCTATAAACTCATCCTATGTTTATCCAGACATTTGAAATTCACTAATATTACCATAAGAAAAATAACATTTTTATTTATACAAAAGGATTGTAGAAAGTAACTAAGGCTTCGTTACATATCCCCTTATAACACCTGCATAAGACCTAAGTGTATGGTGTGCTATGGTGATAGAATATTGGGGTGTCTCAGACAACATTTCCCGAGTGGTGATTTCTATCAGCTTGAATTTCTCTCCTAGATGATTCTGTTCAAGCTTCACATGTTGAAGTTCGGCTTGGGATTGGTCCATAGCAAAGCCCAGTGATGTTACCTCCTTCCCAAGCTCTGACTGATGGGTTTCATATGACCCAAGTCTGCTAGATGATTCCATCGACTCTTCTTTTTTGTATCAATTAACCAAGAACATTTGAATTTATAAACAATAATTGTAACGTTAAGAGTTTAGTTTCCAATGGTCATATTGACCAATGATCATATAATAGTCGAAACCCAATAGTCTCATTTAATTATACTCACTTCATTAATTAAAGGATATAGTTTTGTTTATTATAAAATAAAAAAACACACAAAATTAGGAAACAAATATTATTAAAAAGTTTGGGTTGTTACATTCTTCCCTGAAATTTTATCTCATACCCTCTGTTGATAAAATATGTGGGTACTTATATCTCATAGATTCCTCTGGTTCCCATGTGGCTTCTTCACATTTTTGGTTCCTACAAAACACCTTAACAAGGTGAGTGGTCTTGTTGTGTAGAACCTTGTCTCTACGATCCAAGATCTCCACTGGCTGCTCCTCATAAGAGAGGTCATGTTCTAGTTGTACCACCTCTATATTTTGTACATGTGAAGGGTCTGGTATGTACTTCCTCAAGAGGGATACATGGAAGACATCATGAACTTGTGATATATTTGGAGGAAGTGCAAGATGATAGGCCACTACTCCCACACAATCAGAGATTTCATAGGGGCCAATGTACCTAGGTATGAGCTTCCCTTTCTTCCTAAACTTCATGACTCTCTTCCAAGGTGAAATCCAAAGAAAGAATTTGTCACCAACATCAAACTCCAAGTCCCTTCTACGGTTGTCGGCATAGCTCTTTTGCGAATTCTGAGCATCCTTAATGTGTTGCTGGATGGTATGGACCTTTTCTGTCATCTATTGCACAAAATCAGACCCAAGAAGCTTTCTCTCACCAAATTCATGCCAACAAGTAGGAGTTATACATCGATTACTATATAAAGCTCCATAGGGTGGCATTTTAATACTCGAGTGGAAGCTGTTGTTGTAAGAGAACTCAACTAAAGGGAGATGTTGATCCCATCCACATTTAAATTCCATTGAGTATGTTCTTAGCATGTCCTCGAGTATTTGAATAGTCCTTTTAGATTGGACATAATTTTGGGGGTGATAGGTTGTACTGAAATTCAATTCAGTGCTTAAATCATGTTGAAGACTTTTCTAGAATTTTGATGTGAACCTTGGATCATGATCAGATATGATAGAAATTGGAACTCTATGCATCCTTATCACTTCCTTCACGTAAATCCTATCAAGTTGATCAAAAGATAAATCTTCCCGAATAAAGATAAAATGGGCAGTCTGGCTGAAACGGTCCACAATAACCCATATCGCATTGTTTCCTTTAAAAGTTCTTGGGAGACTAGTGATAAATTCCATAGTGATATTGTCCCACTTTCATGATGGTATGGGTAGTGGTTTTAATACACCTTTAGAAAGTTTTCACTCTTCCTTCACTTACTGACATACCAGGCACCTTTAAGTGTAGTCTGCAATCTCCCTTTTCATATTATCCCACTAATAGTGATCATGAAGGTCCCTATACATTTTTGTGCTTCTAGGATGTATAGAGGAAGTAGAGCTATGAGATTCATCCATCATACCCTTCTTTATTTTTGGAATAGATGGATCACATAGTCTCGTACAAAATTTCGGTACACCTTCTTGATCAATACTAAACTCAGGTAACTTCCCATCCTTTACAGCCTCAAACTTCTTCTGTAACAAAGGATATACTTTCTGAGATTTCTTGATCTTCTCTATTAATGAAGGTTGAGAAATCATTTGGGTTAGGGTTGATGATATCCTTCCCTTATAATTCCCACGTCCAACTTTACTAGGTCGTTGATCAAAGGATCTCTTTTGAATCCTCATCATGGAAAGAACAACTGGTTCTTTCCTGCTTAATACATTAGTGACTTTATTTTCTCTTTCGATATGATAATGAATTGAACAATCATAGTCTTTGAGTAGTTCCAACCATCTCCTCTGTCTCATGTTCAATTCATTTTGTGTGAAAATATACTTCAAACTTTGGGGGTCTGTGTATATATCACATTTCTCCCCATAAAGATAGTGCATCCACATCTTCAAAGAAAAAATGACTGCAACTAACTCTAGATCATGTGTAGGATAGTTCTTCTCATGAGTCTTCAACTGTCGAGATGCATAAGTAATGAATTTTTCATTTTTCATAAGGATTCAACCAAGCACTTTTAGACATGAATATCTAAAAATAATGAATCCTTCTCCACTTGAGGGTAGAGTTAACATGGGTGTAGTGACCAATCTCTTATTCAGATCTTGGAAACTTTCCTCACACTCCTTTTTCCAGATGAACTTAACCCCTTTTCGAGTTAACTTGGTTAATGGATTAGAAATTCATGAAAAGTTTTCCAAAAACCTCCTATAATATCCCACTAGTCCAAGGAGACTATGAATCTTAGTTATTGTTATAGGTTGACGCCACTCCTCTACAACTTTTGTCTTTATAGGGTCCACTATGTTTCCTTCATTGGTAACAATGTTCCCCAAGAAATCAAATTATTGCAACTAGAATTCACATTTTTTGAACTTCCCAAAAAGAATTTCCTTCTATAGAGTTTTTAAAATAACCCTGAGATGATCCTCATGCTTCTCACGACTTGTGGAATGTATCAGAATATCATTAATAAAAACTACCAAAAAATTATCCAGGTAGTCTTTAAAGAATTTATTAATCAAATCCATAAAAATAACAGGTAAATTAGTCAGTCCTAAGGGCATAACAACAAACTCATAATGCCCATATCTTTATCAAAAGGCAGTTTTTAGAATATCTTCTTTATTCACCTTCAATTGATGATAACCGGAACGAAGATCAATCTTAGAGAATAATTGACCCCCATGAAGTTGGTCAAATAAGTCATTAATTATTGGAATAAGGTATTTGTTCTTTACTGTGATCCTGTTCAATTCTCTATAATCAATTCATATTCACATCAATCCATCCTTCTTATTCAAAAAGAGAACATGTGCTCCCCAAGGAGACACACTCGGTCGGATAAAACCCTTCTCCAAAAGATCTTGGAGTTGTTTCTTTAACTCCTCCAGATCTACATTTTCCATCCTATTCAGGGTCTCTGATATCAGATGGGATCCAGATACGAGTTCAATGGATAACTCCACCTCTCTTTATGGGGAGGACCGGGTAACTCCTCGAGAAAAATGTCAACGTATTTCTGGATGATGGGGACATTTTCTATCCTAAAACTCTCATTTCCTTCTTCCTCTTCATTGATCAAATCCATAAATATGGATATAGAAGGTTCTTCTAGGCAAATATTAGTTTGATATATCTCACCTTTGAATATAACTGTAGGTTTTCCATTCAATACCACTGATATTTCCTTGCTTCTGCATTTGATCTTAGCATTATAACTTTAGAGCCATCCCATCCCTTGTATAATGTCAACTTCCATCATGGGAATGACTACTATATTTGAAATATGATTGTGCTCACTAAAGTTAATACTAAATTTTCTAAACACTGATGATTCTTGGATAATCTCACGAGGAGTCTTGATTGATAACTTTACTTTTAGAAAATCGGGGGTTGATTCTAAATTCTTTGCAAACATGGAGAAAATAAAGGAATTCGTAAAACCAGAATCAAACAAAGTACTTGAAAGATTTGAGAGAACAACAAGAGTACCTATCACCACATCATTCAGAGATTCAACTTCAGTTATCGTGATGGAAAAAGCACGACTTTTCTCCCTTATCCTTTACTGAGGGTGATAGTGGTTACCCTCCACTGCCCTTAGATTTGGACATTGATTGGAAAAGTTACCAAGTTGTCCACACTTAAAGCACTGGACATCAGGTAGGGCCTGCACCATCTTCCCATCATCATTAGTGTTTTGAAGTTGAGGTTTCACCTCACTATGATAATTCCTCTCAATATGGACATATATTCTAAACTTGTAGCATTTCTCTCTCCTGAGTAGGAACTTCCTCAAATGCTTCCTCCCGCATTTATTAAATGTGGGATATTGTACTTGCTTGCCTCCTCTTCCCTGATCAAAGGTCCTCCCTAACATGGGCTCCATCGATCTCTTTTTGTTGTTATATTTATGAGACCACTGTGTCTCACTAAACACCATCTTGACTTTCATCACACTCCACAGGATCTCTTCATAGCTATCATAGTCTAAATTGGCTAGATTCTTTCGCATATGATGCCTTAGTCCATCAAAGAATCTATCAACCTTACCATTTGGATCAAAAAAAAAAATAGAGATGTAACATGAAAGACTAGTGATGTTCATCTAATAGCTTCCCATAGATTCATTATCTTTCTACTTCAGCTTGAGAAACTCCTTCTCCATTCTTGTTCTCATGGAACAAGGGAAATAATTACTAAAGAATATCCCTCTAAACTCTTACCACTCTATAGATTCAACCTCCACTCTTTTCCTCATGCGTTTAATCAGTTCCCACAATTGATTAGATTATCCTTCTAAGCGATAGACAGCCAGGGTGATCTTCTATTGCTATGAATAGCAGAGCACAAAAAAGATCTTCTTGATAGAGATGATCCACTACTCAAAAATCAGTGGGTCAATCTATCCACATAAGGTTAGTGGTTGTTGACATATAAAGGACTCAAAATAATTTTGTTCCCTATATGGTGATATTGGTCTCTAATATTGATTCAAGTTATTTCCCATAACTTTAGTCAGTTGGTTCATCATTCTTATGAAATTTTCCATTTCGGCTTCCATCAGAGGGTCGTCAGCACATGGTCTATTGTGGTCATCATTTTAATGGTTCCTCCTATTTCGCACCATTTTCTAAAATAATAAAACCTTAGTGAGATGATTATTTAATTTATAAATCTTTTAACTATAAATGATTTTATGTCATAAAACTTTATTCTTTAAACAATTACATTTTTCTATAAATCCATCATAATGATTCATAAAAAGCTTATGATTAACCAAACATATCCCCTAGAAGTGTCGTAACCAAGAGTGCAACAAGGACCATTTTCATGTACCAATATACCCCGGGTCAATCCTGAAACTCCTTTTTAGAGTTTTCACTCCTAGGTACATCTGTTCCAAAGTCGCATCTACCTGCTCGTATCCAGACAAGGATGTATTTTATTGATAAACCACTAACACAATACTCACCAAAATACCTTGAAGTATTCCTATATTTAATCTTTTATATAGGGTTATTACTAACATTTTCATAGCTTAATTTATATAAATAACTAAACCTCCATTTGATACCAACTATGGAATCCCACCTTTTCATTACATAACTTTTCATTACATTTTACAAACATAGGATCTTTAAAGTCTAGTGTCTTGGAAATAAGGAAAAATAAAACATGAAAACTTAAAACACTATTTTAAATACCTTTGAAAAGATTCTTGAAAAGTTCATACTATGTAAAATTACAACATCTCATAAGCTGAAGATACACATCAAAGGAAAGGGTGAGCTGAAGGCCCATTAAGGAAAGCAAGGGAATCAGTTTACTTGTGATATCAATAAGAATTTGATGAAGACCATAAGACATGAGAAATTGAAAAAGAGTAATATTATAATAAAAATAACATTAATCAAAACTTGAATATGTGGATAAAACACTTTATTTAAACATTCGTGAACATATCACCTAGGTTCCTTCCGAGGTATCATAAAAAAATTACCAAGGGTATTCACTAAGGTATTGTGAAACTTGTCATATCTAGAGATGAAATTATTTACCCAATGCATTGGATCAATATTAGGGAAAAACCTTAATACGTCTTTATATTCATGTGATACACATATATCATAATAAAACATTTCATAAATAACCCAAATAGAGTAAAAGAAATGGGTTTCACATCAAAATCATGATGTTTTAAAAGTTCTTAAAAATAAGACCATTATGTCATTTATAACCCATGGAAAGGGAGTGAGGGTTATATGTATGTCAATTACAGAATCAAGAATATAATTTTTATGTATTTATGAACACCCAAAGAGTTGAAATAGGTATGGGTATTCACATAAATTAGATAATATAATTTATTGAGAGAAAGAGAGAGAAATTTTGGGACAAAATTTCTACAGCATAACGACTATATAACATGTTTTTAGAAAACAATAAAAAGATAGGGGAAAAGGGTCTCCAATAAATAAATGAATAATTTTATAGTATAGGTACTGAATAAAATTGGAATAAGATCATGGTGTGGATATTTGAATAGCATACCATATGAAAAGGAAACTTGAAAGAAAAGATGAAATGCAATTTCTTTTACGAAAATTCGGTAGCCTAACAGTGTCACTTAAAAATTCAGAAAATACATTGATGAGATTGGAGATGGTATCTAATAATTTATAAATTAAATGGACAGTAATAAGGATATATAATAACATACCCCAAAATAATAATATGGAAACTAGAAGACATAACATAAAAGAAGTCACGACTTAAAAGAGGAGGGTGAAAGGTTCCCTTACCTTGAAGAGTGACTTCGAAAGCTAAAAGGTTGGGACCTTGGGGGATTGAGGGCACCTTTGAAGGACTAATTAGGAGGAAAAAAATACCAGATCTTTGTTGAGGAGGATTTTGGAATGAAATTAATGAGGGAATGGCTTGGTATTTATAGGAAAAGTGAGGGAATATTTAATTAATTTCCAAGGGACACCTCATTGGAGGTATTTGCAAAACCATGGGATTTCCAATGGTATTTGACCATGGTATTGGCCACTTGGGACAACTCATAGAATATATTAATATTAACAAGTTGACCAGATTTATTACATCATGATTACATCATCAATGATGTCATTAAACACCCGAAACTCAAAACTGTAGTTTTACTATTCACTAAAAATTCAACTAGTTCATAAAAATCCCAAAAATTTACTCTAACATAATATCAATCCAATGAATTCAAAAATGGACTCCATTTTATTAAAACAATTTTATAAATATTTTTAATTTAATTTTTAAATAGATTCATTATTTATTCCAAAAGTACAACTTTAAAACTATAACTCCTTTTATAACACCTTAAGAAAGTAATCAAGGTCCCATAAAATTATTGTATAACCATATGAAAATAAAGTAACAATTTATGATTACATTTTATGAAAATAAAATTCCATTTTAAATTATTAAATTAATTATAAAATTGTAAATAAATTATTTATGACATAAAAAAATACCAAAACTTATATTATGACCATTTTTTAAGATGTCTAAATTATATTTATAAATTAATGGGTGAAGTTTCTATTTTTTGGCCAATTTACTATTCATTACTATTCATAAGGGTATATTAATATTCATACTTTACTATTCAACAAAAATTAAGTTGATCTTGTTATAATCTAAATTTTTTACCAGTCACAATTGTAAAAGAACATTTTCTGAATATCATTTCAAATTATTAATTATTTAAAGTTTACATAAATATTTTAAAATACCCCTTTTTCAAAAATTCATTAATATGGTACTTCTATAAATTCATTCTATATTTATCTAGACATTTGAAATTCACAAATTTTACCATAAGAAGATATAATGATTTTATTTATATAAAAGGATTGTAGAAAGTAACTATGGATTCTTTACATAGCCCCTTATAACACCTTCATAGGACCTAATTGTAAGGTGTGCAATAGTGATAGAATCTTGGGGTGGCTCAGAGAACATTGCCCGAGTGGTGATTTCTATTAGCTTGAGCTTCTCCCTTAGGCGATTCCGTTCAAGATTCACATGTTGATGTTCAGCTTGGGCTTGGTCTAGAGAAAATCCCAGTGATGCTACTTTCTTCCCATGCTCTGACAGATGGGCTTCATATGGCCCGAGTCTACTGGATGATGCCATCGACTCTATTTTCTATATCAATTAACCAAGATCATTTGAATTTATAAACAATAATTGTAACGTTGAGAGTTTAGTTTCCAACAGTCGTATTGACCAATGACCATATAATAGTAGAAACCCAACGATCACATTTAATTATACATACTTCATTAATTAAAGGATATAGTTTTGTTTAGTATAAATTAAAATAACACACCAAATTTAGAAGCAAATATTATTAAAAAGTTCCGGTCATTACATGAAACTTTTAAATATTTTTCCCATTCTTGTGTGTGTGCGTTGAATAACAATTAAGATTCACTTTAAGAGGTGATGAGAGTTTTTCCACCAAGAAAAACATAACATATTTTAAATCATTGATTCACCACCCTCTCAGTGATTCCTCATTGATATAGGAGGTTCCTTTTTAATATTCCTCCCCAAAAACATGAGTTCAAACCCTGGGTAAATAATAAAGAAGTCTAAATCTAGGACCTCGTACCCGGGTCAACCGTCACAATTTTTCCCAAAAAGTTCAAACAGATACAAATCATTTAATAATCTCAACTGTTCCCACATCCATCCTAGGTACTCGAAACACACCCAAGGGTTTTCTCCATTATAGAGGAACCGAAATCAACCTAATCACCAAAAGTCACACTCAAAACCCAAAGGATATAATCATACCAATTTAAAACAGAGAAAACCAAAAGCACCAAAATTCAGAAGAAATAATTAATAAATTCTATAAGGAAATACACCTAACAAGGATCACCCCAAAATTTGATCAGATAAATACCCCCAAATTAGATCATCTCCCAAACCCTAATTATAAGGACCCAAACTTTTATAAATGAAATTTGACTTCTTATAATTATATTATATTGTATAAAACACATATAATAGAGAATCCAATAAAAAAAATTATTCTCATAAGTGAAGAATGAAGTAAGTTGTATTTATAGGAATTAAGGAACCTATACTGTTGGAATAGTAACCTGACCATTAGAATAGTAATATGACCATTAGGAATAGTTGTTTATCCAACAGAATAGTAACCTCACCTATGAAATTATAAATAAAATTTAGACATATTATAAATTAAAATATTATATAATTATATTATAGTATAAGTAAATAAATGTTTTAAAAATGATAAATTAAGTTTTGATATTTTTGTGAAATGTAAATATTTATTTAAAATTTTATAATTAATATAATGATTTAAAAGAAAATTTATTTTCATAAAATATATTCATAAATTAATATTTTTGTTTTATTATAATTATAAGATAATTTTATAATATGCAAATTAATTTGTTAAAGTGTCATAAAATCGATATATTTTTCGAATAAATGATGCTTTTATTTAAAAATTAAATGTCTCATATTTAGAAAATTATTTTTATAAAATGGAGTCTATTTTTTAATTCTAAATTTGAAAAAATGGTTAGGGTAATTTTTTTATATTTTTCAAAAATAGTTGATTTTTTGGTGAATAGTTAAATTCGGTAATTTATGGTATTTAACAATACATGAATTTTTGAGTCATGGTTGATGTATTTATGATGTAAGCATAATAATATAAAAACCTTCTTATATATTTATTGTATTTAGTAATTATAATAAACAACATTTTTATTATTAAGCTAAAATAATAAACGAATGAGTAAATTAAATAAAAACACCTCTCTCCTCCCCTCCAAACACCACCCTTCACCACCTCTTCTCCTCAAAAATTTTGAGCTTTTAATATTATAAAAATTATGCCCAATTACTCTCCCATGACTCCCCCTAAATTAAAATAGATATTGGTATCAAAAAATACCAAACCCAAGTGCATTAAGAAGGTTCTCAAGGAGAAGAAATTCAAGAGGTGAAATCCTATTTTGTTCTATTTTAATTTCTTTTCTTTTCTTATTCTCTCATAAACATACTTATACAAAAAGTTATGATAACTATAGTATCATATGTATAATATAATTTTATTATTTTAATTTAATATCCATTATAAAAACTATTATCTCCTTTTATTCTAAAAATGAAAACATCATCTATGATGTGTCGATTCATCACCTTTGTGGACGAAAAGTTTTCATTTTCCATTACCACCTTTAAGGATGATAATAAAACAATTATTATGGTTAAATAAGATTTTAATATACATATTATAATTTATATCATGTTCTATAACAAATATATAAATATAATATTAAATATAATGATACAATTTTTTGATGGCTGTAAAAAAACAATCAAAATAAATTAAATCATTTTCATTAACATTTTATCTAATGAATCATCATTATACCATATATCCAAATGATATATATGACCATTTAAAATTATGGAAGTTAATTAATACTAATTAAATTCACTTTTGTAGAAGTTATTCACATTCATCAAGAACTCCCATATTTATACTCAAGAGAACAGACTATAAACCATGAGATGAACACTTATAGAATGTTGAAATTAAACTCTAAAAACCATCAAAATGGCTATAAAAGAACTTAATAAAAATATAATAAATAAAAAAATGTAAAATAGGTTCTAGATTTATTAATTATTGAATATAATTTCATTATTTAGGTTATTAAGTGCATTTTAATAATGCTTTTGGGCATAAGGTAAGGGAATTCTTGAACCCAACTCCTTTTCTTTGGGTTATTGCTCTTTCATTCCAAATTTCAATGCAGATATTATTTTAATATACCTCAAATATAATTTTATTGTTATTACATTTTTTTTTTCTGAGATATACATGCTTTCAATCTAATTTTATGACTCATATAATGATTTTCCAAAAGAACTCTTCTTTCCAAAACACATTTCGACTCCTCTTGAGTTCTTTCTTCTTCTCTTAAGAATGATGAATATTATACCAAATATGTTTTTAACTTTTCATTAGGAAGCCCCAAGTTTATTCATGATTGATGGAATATTTATGAAACCCATTCCATTAAATGGACTACTTCATGAATTTGATTGATATACATTATATGTGGTATGCATGATTATGAAAATGTTATGATGTGATGGGTGTGCCTAGAATTATATAGCACTCCAATGCATTGGGTAATGTGATGTATCTTCTGAGATAATTTGAAATATATCTGAACATGATTCTATATTTTTATGTATTTAAAATGTTATGATTATTCACATATGTTATGTGTGAAAATGATGCTAGCTTTGTTCAAAACTATGTGTAGAATTTAACCACTAAGACATGATGTTTCATTTTTATGCATTGCCACATTCCATGACATTATTTAATTCTTCCTCTCATGATTATAATGATGAACATATGCTTATGTCATGATGATTATTATTATTCTCACCCATGTTATGTTGATTCATGTCCTTATCTATCCTATTACTGGTCTTTTAGCTCACCCATTTATTTTATGTATATCCTCAGGTGACTACATCTAATAAGAATAATGTGATCTTCAATGAGATAAAAAATAATATTTTAAATAATATTTTAATTTTTTTATTGCGCAATTTATGTATATGTCTAATTTTTCCAAGATACAAAATTTTTGGATCCCATATTGTAATAATTTTATGTTGTTTATCTATAAAACGATGTAATACTTATGTAAGAAAAGTAGGGTATTTATAGTTGGTATTGGAGCCTGGTTTAGTTAATTTGGGAATTAGGATTAGAGAAAATTAGTGAAAACCCTTTGTATGAGATTAAGTATTTGTAATCACCCAAGAATATTTGTTTTAGAAAATTTTTAAGCATAGGGATCACACAATATATTCCTTTAGAGTTAACTGAACTATGGAATAAATTATTTATTCATGACTTGTTGACTTATGTTTTGTTCTAACCTTTTCTATTTTAGAAAATTGTGGGAACCAGGAGAAACCATACCAACAACCCACATGACATACAATGAAATTATTTCCCAAATGAAATCCCCAATTCCTTAGGCAGTGGAGTTTATAATTTCAGGGTGATTCTTACCCCTAGTTGTATTAGTATATGAATAATAACCTAAACAATGTGGAACATACATCTTTACCTAAGATGGAGAAACTATCTATTAAATCTTTTATTCAATAACTACCATTTAAATTTAGTGGATATTCTAATCCACTTGTTGTGGAACAGTGGGTTAACTCAATAGAGGATATCTTTTCTATGCTATGTTGTTTAGAGAAGGATAAAATGACTTTATCTATCTATCATTTAGATGGTGAGGCCAATCAATTGTGATTATTGATTAAGAAAACCAATATAGGGGATAAAATAGAAGAGATAGAGCAGGTAGACTTTAAGAAAATATTTCTTAACAAGTATTTCCCTCAAACTCTTCTTAAAAATATGGAGATATTATTCATAGAGTTGAAGAAAAAGGATAGTGAATCTGTCATGAATTAAAAAGAAAATTTCACAAGGATTGAAAGGTAGGCCTCAAGTTTTTTGATAAAAAATGATAGAAAAATAGATATATTCTTTAGTGATTTAAAAACAAACCATATAAAGGATATATAAATCTAATACTTTGGGAGATATGAAGAGGTGGTTTGATGTTCTCTCAAATTAGAGATGGAGTTTAGAGAATAGTCCCATGGGTATGGATACAAAAGAGAAGAATGGAGTTTCAAGATTTTGGGTCAAATAAAAAAAGGAATAAAGAGGTTCCAACTACCCACATGTCTTAAATGTGGGAAGACACAACATGGTAATTTTCTCAGAGGAATGGGGAAATGATTCAAGTGTGAGAGAGAAATCCATAAAGCTCATGAATGTTGAAGAGACATAAAGAAGTCATCCAACATGATGGAGTAAAGGAGAGAAACACCCATGATTCAATGATTAAAATGAAAGGGAGAAAGGGAACTATACAATCTAGTTCACTAAACCTTTACTCCTTGGGGGTAATCAGCATCAGTATCCACCAAATCTAAAGGAGAAAGGGAAATATTATACCATAACCACTGCTGAAGTGGAGCAATAAAATTAATTCATACAAGGAACACTTACTATTGAATCAATAATGGAAAAAGTATTATTTGATTATGGATCTACACATTCCTTTATATCATGCTTGTTTTCTAGAACTATTGAATTGAATTCCTAATACCTTGATGTTGATATATCTATAAAAACACCTGGTAGTGTGATCATTACAACCCAAGTGTTGGACTCTTATGCTGTTGGTGTATGTTGGACGATTCTTATAGTGAATATCATGATACTTCTGTTGGTGGGATTAGATGCTATAATGGACATGGATTGATTCTCATTATATAGAGAACACATCAAATATTAGGAAAAGGAAATATATTTTCAAATTTCAAATCATCCCATGCACCTCTAAAAATTCAAGTAAGACCATGAATATCCTTTAGAAAATACCTCAACAGTGTGGGTGTTGATTCCCTGTGAATAAGTATACCTCACTCAAATGGTTGAGTCAATATAAGGTATCAACCTAGGGAAAACTTCTATTGTTAGAGAATACAATGATGTATTTTTTGAAGAGTGACCCAAAATTACCCCAGACCTTGAGGTAGATCTCTCAATAAAACTGATACCTGAAGCTATTCCTATCTCAAAATCCCTCTATAGAATATCCTTTTCAAATAAGAGGAGTTAAAGAAGCATCCACAAGAGAATTTGAACAAAGGGTTCATATTCCCTAGTACATCACCTTGGGGTGTGCCAGTGCACTTTATAAATAAAAAGGATGGATCAATGCAGTAGTGTATCTATTATTGGGAACTCAATAAGATCACCATAAAGAATAAGTATCCTCTTCCAAGGATTGATTACTTGTTTGATCAACTATGAGGAGATAAATACTTCTCAAAGGTGGATCTTCATTATATATATCATGAAATTACTGTAAAGAAGGAATATAATCACAATAATGCTTTACATATAAGGTATGAGCACTATGAATTTCTAGTGATTCCCTTTGGACTTACTAATGCCCCTATAATATTCATGAATTTGATTAATATAGTCTTTATACACTACCTTGACAAATATTTGGTAGTGTTTATTGATGATATTCTCATATAATCCAAAATAAATGAGGAATATGAAGAACATATAAGGATTGTTCTGGTGACATTATGGAAGGATAAATTATACAACACGTTCAGTTAGTGTGAATTTTGGATATAGAAAGTATTATTATTGGGGATCATGATCACAAGTGAGGAAATTTTTATGACCCTTAAAAAACAAAGGTAATTGAGGAATGTTCCAGACCCACTAGTGTCATGGATATCTGTAGTTTTATTGGATTAGTAGGGTAATACCCAAATTTTGTGAGTAATTTCCCACAATTTTCTATCTTTCTAACTTATTTAATAAGTAAAGGGGAAAATTATGTCTGGATAGAGTAATGTGATAAAAGATCCAAGGATCTAATGAAGAGGATAATCACTTAACCTATACTCACACTACTAACAAGTGGATAAAGTTTGCTGATATAAAAAGAAGATTTAAATAAAGGCTTGGGTTGTGTACTCATGCAGAATAATGAAATGATAGACTATGCCTCAAAATAGTTGAAGATCCATGTGTAGAATTACCTTATGCATGATCTGGAGCAGGAAACTCTGATTTTTACCTTAAAAATATAGTGGTGCTACCTCTATGGTGAGAAGTGTGACATATAAAACGATCAAAAGAGTCTAAAGTATATATGCACACAAAAGGAACTCAACATGTTTCAAAGAATATAGTTATATCTAATAAAGGAATATTATTTCTCTATTCAATACTATCTAGGAAAGGTGAATAGGGAAGCTTATGCTCTTAGTAGAAAATAACCTGCTACACTATCTATGATGCATATTGAGAAAGATCATATCTTCAAGGATATTCAAAGGATGTATTTGGAAGTCATAATAGTAGAGAATACATCGTAACTTTCCCAAATTATTTCCCAACCATCTATATAATAGAAGATTAAGAAGGCATAAAGGGATGATCATGAGTTACAAAAGAAGGTGAATATAGTAATGGAAATATAAATGAGTTCCATATCGATGATGATGGCTTGATTCGGTTTGGAATGAGTTTGTGTGTGCCTTTATAACCTGAGATAAAGAAGGAGACATTGTATAATACAAATATCTCACCTTTCTCTATCCATCCAAGAAGTACCAAGATGTATTGTGATCTTTGAGAACACTTCTAGTGGGATAACATGAAGAAGGATATATTATATCTCAAGGCACTTGATATGTTAGAAAGTTAAATCAGAATGAAAGATGTCTAAGGGGATGATGAAACCTTTTTATATACCCATGTTGAAATGGGAGAATTTCACTATATCCCTTATCACCGGTCTCCCAAATACATCCAAATGAAATAATGCAATATGAGTTTTGGCAGATCATTTCACTAGAACTACCCACTTTATTATTTTTTGGGAAGATCTGTTGATTGAAAAACTTCCCAATATATATGTGAAGAAAGTGGTGATTCTATATGAGGTTCAAATTTAGATCATCTCAGATCATGATACAAGGTTCACATCTAAATTCTATAGAAGTCTTCATTATTATTTGAGTAATGAATTGAATTTTAGCATAACCAATCACCACCAAACTGATGGTCTATATGAAAGGTCTATTAAGAAACTTGATGAAATTCTAAGAGCCTGATAAATGGAATTTAAAGGTGGATGGGATCATCATATCCCATTTGTTGAGTTCTCATACAACAATAACTTCCACTCTAATATTTAGATGGATTAATATGAATATTTGTGTGGAAATCGATGTAGAAATCCAAACGGTTGGGATGAATTTGGTGAACTAAATCTAATTGGACCAAATATTGTGTAAGAGATGACAAAGAAGGTTCAATACATCCAAAAAATATATCAAAACTACTCATATTCTAAAAAAGAGAAATTATAATAACCATTGAAGGGACTTGGAGTTTGATGCAAGAGAAAAATTCTTCCTTAGAATATCACCATGGAAGAGAGTCATGCAGTTTGGGATGAAATGGAAGCTTAACCTAATTTACATTGGCCCCTTTGATATCTTTGATTGCATAGGATCAATGGCATATTTGATTTCACTTACACCATGTATCGATCAAGTTCATGACATGTTCCATGTGTCACTTCGAATTAAGTACATACAAGATCCCTCACATGTATTGAACTGAGAGATGATTAAGTTAAAAGATGATATCCCTTATGAGGAGAAGTCAGTAAATATTTTAGACCAGAGAGACGAGTTTATATGAAAAAATATGACCCACTTGGTCAAGGTACTATGGAGAAACCATAAGTACAAAGAGGAAACTTGGGTATTGGAGGAAGAAATTAAGAAGAAGTACCCTCACCTGTTTTCACCTTAGTATGTAAAATGAAATTTTGAGGGAAAAATTTCAAAAGGGGGGAAGAATGTAATGAACAAAAATTTAATCAATGTAATTTATCTTCTTATAATTATGTTATATGGTATAAAACACATAACATATAGAACCCAATAAAAAACATTATTATCATAAGTAAAGAATGAAATAAGTGGCATTTATAGAAATTAAAGAACTTATACCGATAGAATAGTAACATGAACATTGGAATAGAAATAAGACCATTAAAAATAGTAATTTGACCAGTATAATAGTAACCTTACCTATTAAAGTATAAATAAAATATAGGCATCTTATAAATGAAAATATGGTATAATTATATCATTATATAAGTAAATAAATGTTTTAAAAATGATAAATTTAGTGTTGGTATTTTTGTGAAATATAAATGTTTATTAACAATTTTATAATTAATATAATGATTTAAAAGGAAATTTATTTTCATAAAATATATTTTTAAATTAATATTTTCTATATTATAATTATAATATAATTTTATGAGATGTTAATTAATTTTTTAAAGTGTTATAAAATCAATATTTTTTCTAATAAATGATGATTAAAAAAAATTAAATTTCTCAAATTTAGAAATTTATTTTCATAAAATATAGTTCATTTTTAATTCTACATGTCGAAAAATTATTAGGGTGATTTTTTTTTGATTTTTCTAAAATAGTTATTTTTTTGGTAAATAGTGAAATATGGAAATTTACAATATTTAACAAATATATGAATTTTTGAGTCATGGATGATGTATGGATGATGTAAGAACCATAATATAGAAATATCCTTCTTTATTTTCTATATTTAGTCATGGTAATCAACACTATTGATAGTCCTGAGCCAAAATAATAAAATAATGAATAAAATAATAAAAAAACCCTCTCCTCCCCTATAAATAACACCCCTCGCTACCTATTATCCTCACACCTAATATGATTTGAAGCTTGTATAAATTATACCAAATTCACTTCCCAAGACTCCTCCCTACATCCAAGAGATTCTGGTCTCAACAAAAGACCAAAACCAAATTCCATAAGGAGGTTCTCAAGGAGAAGAAATTCAAGAGGTAAAATCCTCTTTCGTTCTCTATTAATTTATTTTATTTTTTTATTCTCTCCTCACCATCCCTATTCAAAGAGTCATGATAGATTCAGTATCATATATACACTATAATTTTATTGTGTTAATGTAATATCCATCATCAAACCTCTTCTCTCCTCCTTTTTTTCTTAAAATGAAAAATCAACCATGATGTGTCGATTCACCACCTTCATGGATGAAAAGTTTTCATTTTCCATTACCGCATTCAAAGATGTCCATAATACCATTATTATGGTTAAATAATATTTTAATATATGTAAATATATTATAATCTATATCATGTTTTGTAACCAACATATGAACATAATATTAAATATAATGATACAAGTTCATGATGGTTATAAAAAAACAACCAAAATGTAACGACCCAGACCCGACCAGCCACCCGAACAGTGCCAAACGGGTCGAGTGTCACTATCTTAGGCGCACCACCCCTGAGTGCCAAAGGCTTCTGACTAGTAGCGAGGGTCTGAATAGGTATAGTGGGGAGGCTATACCCTCTTAGAGGATCATAATAAGGGTACTGGTATGAGAATAATAATAAATATGCAGCGGAATGAAAGACTCAGCAGACTCAAACCAGACCTGCAGAGTGGAAGCATAATCAACATAGATAAACATAGGAAGAAATAAATATAACCACCGAAGCAGAAATAACACAACAGCATGCTGAAACATGTAACAACTACTGAATAGTAAAACTTTCATCCAAAGCAGGTAATATACAACTAAATATAAAATGGGCGCCAATGGCTAACCAACAGTAGCTACAACAAGTAAGCATGCCGATACAAAAAAGTAAAAAAAAAACAAAGTAAAACTAGCTAGGAATGACCTCAAGGCCCATACCATCTCCATGCAATAACTAACGCAGCCTAGCTCCTGAAGCTGGCCTCTTTCCTTCACGTAAATCCATAAAGTCTGCACGCATCCCGGAGGGCCTGTGCAGGGTGTGAGACAAAAATCAGTAGGATTCCACCCAACAGTGCGTACCAAATATATGTGTTTAAGAAGTCAAGAATTTACCAGAAAAGTAGTAAACAATAAAATGCACAAATAAACACAAACTCTACTAGTTCTCAACAGCCACCATGGAGTGTCACCTGCTTCAGCCAACGCCGAAATCTTTGTCATGTAACCTGGTACCATGTGCCACCTGACACCTCGTGTCTCAAGTACCGACGTCCTGAAGGCACGCCCAAGAATAGTAACCTGCATCACGTGCCTCTTGACACCCTATGTATCAAGTACCGACGTCCCAAAGGCACACCCAAGAGTAGTAACCCGCCACCACGTGCCTCCTGACACCCTGTGTCTCAAGTACTGACGTCCCAAAGGCACGCCCATACCCTGAAGGATCCTCACCCCCCACATGGATTTCTATAGAAAGAACCCCCAACCAAAATACCTAACTGTAACTACATGATCCTCTACTCACACGAGTGGTCAAAACCACCACATCACGGAGTATCTCTGTGTGCACACTACTCAAGTTCCGGGTGAGCAGTAATCACCAAAATAGTCCTAAGCCACCAACACGTCTGACACCTCGTGTCCCTGCGACCATGTCGCTCAAGTCCAATGACATCACTATCCTGGTAACCCAGGAAATGCCCAACCTGGAAGTCATACTACCTCAATCCAACGTCCATGATGCCCAATCCCATGGTCAAGCCACCCATCGTAACCTGGGAAAATCCCCAACCTGTGATCAGTATCACTCAAGCGTAACCGGGCAAAGCCCAACACAACCCAAAAGGGTCCAGAAGATGCAATTCAGCAATTGAATATATACATATATTCAAATAGAAAACATAAACCGGAAAAAAAAACTGAACAGTTGAATTGCACTCTACCAGGTGTTGTCCCATACCAGCACTGAGGTCTTAAATGCCTCCAACAATTAATATTAGACATCAATAAATTAAACTATCAGTTTATAACAGTAACATTTCAATTAAAACAATTTTGGATTTCCCCAGCCAAAATTCCCTGACGAGAAACGACCCCTCACCCGGCCCTGTTAATGAAAACTGGTAACAGGGCATACCCAAAGGCATCCCATAGGTCCAACAAGCAATACTATATGAAATAGCAGATAAAACGGGTCCCGCTCAAAATACCCAGAAACACACCGAAAGCCGCGTCACCCAAACAACCAAAAAAACACAAAATGAGGTATGCACCACCTACCTGAGACTCGTACGATGCTACTCCTCCAGTAACAACCACCAATTCGGTCTAAAACGCGGTAAATTTACAAAAGATTCAATACCGTTCAAACCCCTATAACTTGTTCTAGAATGAAAATAAAACAAAACAGACAAAGAGGAATCTAGGCCTTACTTAGGGGGTTCCAACGCACTAATCATAGCTCGAAATGGGTCTCGTACGGCGATCCGGGGAAGGATTGAAGTCCTGGCCGGCTTGGTTCGCGAATCCGGGTGGAGGGTATGAGGTTTTACCTCAATACGAGGCTACTACCTATTTTAAGTGAAAAAAAGAAAGTACACAATGTGTACTTTAGGACTACACGCCATGTATATTTCATTTAACTGTTCATAAGATGACAGGATTCTGCCGACTTACTTTCCAAACCTGCCGACATGAGTACAGGGCGTGCACCTATGGGTACACGGCGTGTACCGAGTTTCTCTTATCTTCCTCGCTGACTTACCCACACGCCATGTGTTTTCCTTATACACAGCTAGACTACACGGCGTGTCCAAAGGGAACACGACATGTCCCAGGTTCTACCTGGACAATAGGCCTACACGCCATGTATGGCCTCACACGGTCGGGGGTATACACGATGTGTTCAAAACTACACGTCATGTAGTAAGAAACTACTACACGGTCATCACAGGGCATGTACATACAGATCACACGACCGACACTCGCTTAACATATACATGGCGTGTACTTAAAGTACACAGCGTGTAGTTTGGAAATTTCAAGAAACTACCCATTTAATCCAGTTTACTTGGAAACAAGTCAAAAATTCAAACAGGGTCAGGATTTTGACCCGTTCTAAAAACCCGGGTTCTTACAAACTCCCCACTTTAACGTGGCTTGTACCCGAGCTACCGAACAAAACCTGGAGATGGCACCGAACACGCCCATCCCAGTTTAACAACCTGGACTACCCCGGTCCCAAGGTTCTAGCTAAATTCCTCAAGGGGATTCCCACCTTAGAAATTGCCTACTCGGTCACAACCAACAAATCATAAAACAAACAAGGTTTTACTAACCTATTTTCTAGACGCATAGGCCTCTCCTGACACATCGTCACAACTGCACCCCATTGGTGCTCCTGTGTCATTCCCGACACCCAACGTATATCGCACCACATCGGTGTCTTCCTCTATGGGGTCCTGGTGCCTAGAACCTCAAGTAACCCGCATCCTCAATGCCCCAATGCACACAACACCTCAATTAACCCGCATCATCGATGCCCCGATGCCCACAACACCTCAAGTAACCCACCTCCTCGATGCCCTGATGCCCATGGCACCTCAAGTAACCCTCATCCTTGATGACATGATGCTACACATCTCATATATATATATATATATATATATATATATCACACACCTGATATGGTGCCAATCCCACTGACTAGCATCTAGTCAGTCCACATAGATCCTGTACACCACGTGCACTCAAAACAGACATGCCTTTTACAGGTCATGCCAAAAAGGAAACATGGTGATCACAGCCACACCGTAGTGTACCTCTAACTGTCATCAGCTCACCAGCCTGCTCAGCCTCTGGCAGCTCCACGGTATGCACCTGGCCTAAAACATGACTGCGTGATGCCTGACCTCCCTGCGATGCTGCTCCAGTCACCAGCCACTGACCCCTCAGTTGGGTCCCACCATCTCTGTCACAACCTCTGAACACAACTAAACCTCGACTACCCTCTCTGGGTACCGAACCTGAACCAACTCTAGATGCTACAGTCTGTCCTGGACCCTGCCTGCCGGCTATCTTAGAAGGATGCCTGCAAAACCTCTCTAGATGCCCATCCTGTCCACATGCCCGACACTCTTTCAGAGGCCTATCACACTGATCCCGAACATGTCCCGGCTGTCCACAATAAAAGAAAATCACTGAAGAATTACCATGAGGTGGTCTAGCTGAATCGTTGGCTTGACTGGTCTGCTGGACCTCATCCCGTCCTCACTTCCTGCTGTCTGAACCATCACATGAAGATGTCGTCCTGCCCAAGCGAGATTTCTCTCTCTCGTTTCCCTCGGCTATGAGTGCCTGGTTAACCACCTCAGAGAAGAACCCATCATGAATATGTTCACTTGGACCCAAATGGCATGTCGTAATCCATCCTCGAAGCGCCTCACGCTAGCTGCGTCATCACTCACCATACCAGGTGGAAAAAGAGACAACTCTGTGAAGGTAGCTGCGTAGTCCATTATATACATATACCCCTATTTAAGGCTCAATAACTCTCGAGCTCTCTCTGCCCTCAGCATCTCCGGATAAAAGTGCTCGAAAAACCCATCCTCAAAGTCCTTCCATTCCAGTCCCTCGTGCCTACGAGCCTGAACCTGTACGTACCACCAACGCTTCATCGGTCCTCTCAGCATGTACGTCACCAGCTTGACCCTCTACCCTGGAGACGTCTCGAGCTACGCGAAAATCATCTACATACTCTCTATCCAGTTCTATGCCACCTATGGACCACCCTCACCCTAAAAAAGCGGTGGGTGCTGTGATTGGAACTCTCGCGTCAGATACGCCATAGAAGACTCTGTACCCTGCGTGCCTCCATCACTCCCCTACAAGATGCATACCAGGCTAGCTTGGAGCTGCTCGATGAACCACGGTCCGAACGATTCCAAACCCGGCTGCTGTCCTGCCTGCACTGGGTCATGAACCTGTTCCTGTCCCCGAGCCTGTACCTGCGGCTTGTGCTCTGCCTGTACCGAATTCTGACCCTGATACTACGGCCCTGTATCATCTCCTGCATGACGCTCCATCAAGATGTGAAGGAGTAACCCACTAAATACCATAAATGGTCAGACAACCCATATATATATAACAATATATTCTACTCAGATAAGGAAATCAGTAAAAGGCAGTTCTTAACAACCACCCTTACCCCCCCCCTCACCACAACCCATGCCCCACGGCATCCCGGCCTCATGGACTCCTTACCCACCCTTAACAGAGCCAAGTATCAAAAGTACCTCAGGCAATGCCCATCCCGACAACTCACGTTGCCTCAAACCGACAACTGAGTTGCCCAATCTTGACAGTTACACTGCCTCAGCCATAGTACCTGCCTGCTCTCATAAGAGTCAGACCCAAATATCCAGTAGCATGTAATTATACAAAATATACATCATGGCATACACATTTGCACAACTAGAAATTCTATCAGGAATTTCACCAATTATTATTTTAAAGCATATAAAGCATGGCATTTGATATTTCATTCACATGACATTATCACTTCACAAAGCATACGTGCAATTATGAAATTGAAATACCCTAATATGTGCCTATTAAAATCCATGCAACCCAGCCTCGCCATACCGGGCCAAGGTCCAATTATCCCTTACCGCACCGGGTCAAGGGTCACATATCACAATCACGAACATCACACATCAAATGACACACCGAGGTGGAAATCATATAAACGGTAATCTGAGCAAAAAGAAGACAACAATTCCCACCCATGGAAACTTGGTCCATCCCTCGTACCTGGGGCTGCAGGCACCCAAGCACAAGCTAGAAACCCAGTCCCTGTAACAAACTATCTCCAGTCTACCATATCCCAAATAGTAAAACCAGCAAAAATAAAACAAGAAGTCTCAAACTCATTAGTAGCTAGTAAAATGGTGCTACTAAATCCTTGTCAAGGACTCCTCTGATACCACTTTGTAACAACCCAGACCCACCCAGCCACCTGAACAGTGCCAAACGGATCGAGTGTCACTACCTTAGGCACACCTCCCCTGAATGACAAAGGCTGCTGACTAGTAGTGAGGGTCTGAATAGGTATAGTGGGGAGGCTATACCCTCTTGGAGGATCATAATAAGGGTACTGGTCCGAGAATAATAATAAATATGCAGAGGAATGAAAGACCCAGCACACTCGAACTAGACCCACAGAGTGGAAGCATAATCAATATAGATAAACAGCAGAAGAAATAAATATAATCACAGTAACAGAAATAACACAAAAACATACTAAAACATGTAACTACTACTGAACAGTAAAACTTGCATCCAAAGCAGGTAATACACAACTAAATATAAAAATGGCGGCAATGGCTAAAAAATAGTAGCTACAACAAGTAAGCATGCCGATACAAAAAAGTAAAAAAAAACAAAGTAAACCTAGCTAGGAATGACCTCAAGGCCCATACCATCTCCATGAAATAACTAACACAACCCAGCTTTTGAAGTTATCCTCTTTCCTGCACATAAATTCATAAAATTTGCATGAGTCCCAAAGGGCCCTTGCATAGTGTGAGAAAAATCTCAGTAGGATACCACCCAACAGTGCGTACCAAATATATGTGTTTAAGAAGTCACACATTTACCAGAAAAGCAGTAAACATTACAATGCACAAATAAACACAGACTCCACTGGTGCTCAACAGCCACCACGGAGTGTCACCTACTTCGGCCAACGCCAGAATCTCTATCATGTAACCCGACACCATGTGCTACCCGACACCTCGTGTCTCAAGTGCCGACGCCCCGAAGGCATGCCCAAGAATAGTAACCTGAAACCACGTGCCTCCTCACACCTTGTGTCTCAAGTACCGACGTCCTGAAGGCATGCCCAAGAGTAGTAACCCGACACCACATGCCACCTGACGACCTGTGTCTCAAGTACTGACGTCCCGAAGGCACGCCCATCCCCTAAAGGCTCATCACCTCCCACATGGCTTTCTACGGCAAGCATCCCCAACCAAAATACCTAACCGCAACTACGGGAGCCTCTACCCACATGAGTGGTCAAAACCACCTCATCACGGAGTATCTCTGTGTGCACACTACTCAAGTTCTAAGTGAGCGGTAATAACCAAAATAGTCCTAAGCCACCAACACGTTTGACACCTCATGTCCCTATGACCATGTCACTCAAGTCCAATGGCATCACCATCCTGGTAACCCGGGCCATTCCCAACCTGAAAGTCGTACTGCCTCAAGCCGACGTCCAGGACACCCAATCCCATGGTCAAACCACCCATTGTAACCCGAGCAAAGCCCCAAACTGTGATCAACATCACTCAAGCATAACCGGTCCAAGCCCAACACAACCGAAAATGGTCCAGAAGATGCAATTCAGCAATTTCATATATACATATATTCAAACAGAAAACATAAACCGGAAAAACAAACTGAACAGTTGAATTGCACTCTACCAGGTGCTGTCCCATACCAGCACTGAGGTCATAAATTCCTCCAACAATTAATATCAGACATCAATAAATTAAGCTAATAGTTTATAACAATAACATTTCAATTAAAACCATTTTGGCATTCCCCGGACAAAATGACCGAATGAGCAACACCCCTCACCCGGCCCTGCTCACGCAAAATGGTAACAAGGCATACCCAAAGGCATCCCATAGGTCCAATAAGCAATACTACATGAAACAACAAATAAAACGGGTCTCGCTCAAAATACATGGAAATGCACCGAAGGCCGCGTCACCCAAACAACCACGAAAACAGAAAATGAGGTATGCACCACCTACCTGAGACTCATACGATGCTACTCCTCCAGTAACAGTCGCTAATTCGGTCTAAAACGCGGTAAATCTACAAAAGATTCAATACCATTCAAACCCCTATAACTCATTCTAGAATGAAAATCAAACAAAACGACCAAAGTGGAATCAAGGCCTTACCGAGGGTGTTCCAACGCACTAATCAGAGTTTGAAACAGGTCTGGGACAGCGATTCGGGGAAGGATTAAAGTCCCGGATGGCTTGGTTCATGAATCCGGGTAGAGGGTATGAGGTTCTGCCTCAATACGAGGCTACTGACCGTTTTAAGCGAAAAAATAAAGTACAGGGCATGTACTTTAGGACTACACACCGTGTATATTTCATTTAACTACTCATAAGATGGTAGGATTCTGCCGACTTACTTTATGAACCTGCCGACATGAGTACACGATGTGTACCTATGGGTACACGGCATGTACCAGGTTTCTCTTCTCTTCCTCGCCGACTTACCCGCATGCCATGTGTTTCCCTTATACATGGCTAGACCACACGACGTGTACAAAGGGAACACGACGTGCCCCTGGTTCTACCCGGCCAACAGGCTTACATGCCATGTATGGCCTCACATGGTCGGGGGTATACATAGCATGTTCAAAACTACACGTCGTGTAGTAAGAAACTACTACACGATCATCACACGACATGTACTTGGAGAGCACACGGTTGAAACTCGCTTAACATCTACACGACATGTACATAAAGTGCATGGCGCGTAGTCTGGAAATTTCCAGAAACTGCCCATTTAATCAAGTTTCCTCAGAAACAAGTCAAAAATTCAAACAGGGTCGGGATTTTGACCCGTTCTAAAAACCTGTGTTCTTACACAATATAAATTAAATCATTTTCATTTATATTTTATCTAATGAATCATTCTCATACCATATAAAAAATGATATAGAAGAAAATTTAAACTCTAGGAAGTTCATTAATACTAAAGAATTTCACTTTTGCAAAAGTTATTCCCATTTGATAACAACTCCCATATTTATACTCAAGGTAACCGACCATAAACCATGAAACAAACACTTCCCAAAAAAATGAAATTAAACTCTTAAACACATAGAAAAGGATATAAATGTAATTTATAAAACAATAATATATAAAACAAATGTAAAATAGGTTCGGGAATAAGTAATTAAAGAATCTAATTTTATTATTCTGGATATTAAAAGAAAGAGAAAAACACTATCCGACATAAGGTAAGGGGATTCTCAAACCCAACTCATTTTCTTTGGGTTATTCATCTTTCACACCAAATTTCTGTGTGTATATTATTTTATATTCCTAAAATATAATTTTATTGTTATTACCTTTTCTTTTCTAGGATATACATGTTTTCAATCTTATTTTATGATAAATAAAAATATTTTCCAAAATAACTCTTCTTTAAAAAACACATTTAGACTCCTTTTGAGTTGTTTCTTCATAACTCAAGATTGGTGATTATTATACCAAATATGTTTTCTCCTTTTCATTTAGGAACCACAAGTTTATTAATTATTTATGAAATACTTATGAAACCCATTCCATTATATGGTTTACTTTATGACTTTGATTGATATACGTTCTATGTGGCATGCATGATTATGAAAATGTTATGATGTGATGAGTGAGCCTAGAATTAAATATTGTGCTCCAATGCTTCGGGTAATGTGATGAATCTCATAAGATAATGTGAAATATGTGTGAACATGATGTTATATTTTTTTTTACAACTATGATTTTATGATTATAAACATATGTTATGCATGAACATGATGCAATATTTATTCACAAATATGTGTTTTATTTGAACAATAATACATGATGTTTAATTTTTAGGAATTTTCACATTCCATGCATTTATTTAATGCTTCCTATCACAATTATGATGACGAACCTATGCTTATGTTATGATTATGATGATTATACTCACACATTTTATGTTGATTCATGTATTTATCTATCCTATTACTAGGATTTTATCACACCCCTTTATTTTATGTATATCCTCAAGTGAATATGCGTAGTAATAAGAACATGAGCTTTAACAAGATAAAAAAGAATATTTTAAATAAATGTTTAAGTATTTTGTGTGTGCAAGTTATGTATATGCCTAATTTTCCAAAGATAATAAAACATTGGATCCTAGATTATAATTAATTTTTGTTTTTTATCTTTAAAATTATGTAATCATTATGTAAGAAAATCAAGGTCTCTATACTAATAATGATCCCAACTTTCCTAGGAGACATACTTTCAATAACAGGTAGAAACACAACACCCAATAAATCACATTTCCAAAATAAAAATCACCCTAATCTGAAATGATATATCAATTAAATATAACCATTTCCAAGGAATCAACCAAAAAAACTACCAAAAATATAATAATACCTTTCAACAAATAAAAATCTCCCTTCTTTAACCATTTCAAAAATCATAGGCTTATGTTTTAAAACCTGAAAATCCACTTAAAATCCTTTTTGAATCCCAAAATCCTTACATTGAAAACATTTTCTAAATCCCCAAACTCTAAAAATATTTTTAATTTATCTATAAAACCACTTTAATACTTTAAAAACCAATTTACCTCATTTAAAACTGAGTTTTCTAACCCAAAATACCAACACAACCCATACATAATTTGTTTACAAACAAAAAACCCCATTTGAAAAATTTTAAGATCAACCCCACCTTTAAAAACCATGTTTCCCCCTTTGTTAAATTTAAATCCAATTTTAAAAATTTAAATAAATCTTTATTTTCAAAAAAAATAATAAAATCATTTCAAAATACACATTTCCATTTGAAAACCTTGAAGATTCCCTTAGAAAACCATTTTAAAACTGTACCCACTGGTTTAAAAATATGAAAACATTACTTATTTTAAAATCCAAAACCATTAATCAAACACCAATTGAAATCTAAATTATTAACATTATACAATATAAGGCTAACATAAATGGTACTACTAATTATGAATGAATTAGCTACATGACTTAGTAGACCACATTCCAATCACATAACCAACATTGGGAGTAGTAAACAACCATGTGTGTGGGATCCAAATGAGTTAACAAGTCTTATAATCTAACCATGTACCACCATATCAAATCTCATTTCATCCAAAAAATTATAAAGGAATCAATATAAAATAAAAAATACCAAAATCATTAAATAATAATTGAAACCCAACCTTCCATGATAACTTGTTACTTGGAATGAGAGAGAGATAACTAAAAACTCCTAACTCATATCCCCTGAGCCCAAAAAATACTATCTCCATCTATCTTACTTCTAAAAATAACAAGGAACACTTAGGGACCTAGGAATTATGAAGAACCTAGGGCTATTATACCATTTTTACATAAAAATTACTTGGGCCATCCATTAATCGAATGCCTAACCCAAACCATGATACACCCAAAGGGAATTATTGATTATCACGGGCCATAAAAAGTGTTTGGTAATCTGGGAAACACCATTCGGGAGTGATTTTTATGAATAAATAATTTAAATAAGCATTAAAAAACAAGAATGACCACACCATACATCGGATGTCCACGCACCGATGGAAAAATAGACACAAAATAAAAATAAAAATAGTTTTAATAATTTAAAACATGGGATAAAATAAAATATAAATAATCACTCCAATCACACCAAACTCCCTCACCTATAGAAACTAATGCCACTATATTCCTATCCCCGACCATTGTAATAACAGTGCACGTAAAACCATAGAAATATGTAAAATGGAATATATGTATTATGATGTACTTGAGCAAAATTCCCATGTGACCTACAATAATACTCTATCTAAACTCAGATCTAATTATGAGAGCTAAATCCAAAACTGGTAATCTAACTCAGTCTACAAAAAATCGTGTGGTGTGAGTTTCATGTGAGATCAACAACCTAGTTTGTAATCACCATATAGCAAATTATTTTACTTTACAAAATAAACCACACATGCTAGTTTGAAAATGAAATAAAAAATAGGTTTTCAATTTTATAAGAAAATCAAGTATCACATTATCAATTCTTTATAAATATAATTTCTTTTTTATTTTAAATGAAAAAAAATCACTTGGAAAGTATTTCACTAGACAATGCCACTATTATGGAAGAACCCAATTTGAAAACCATCCACTATTTTTTTAAAACATCTCATTTTAAATATTTTTTGAAACTATTTAAATTAGCCATAAAAAACCAAGAATAGTTATAATAATGGGACATTCCTTAATGAAAGTTTAATAAATAAAAATAAATCATTGCTAAAGAGAACTTATTTTAAAATAAATTATAATCACCTAAAAAAACTTAATAAATATAGAATTTTAAATTAAATTGAACTTGAAATACATTTATAATTTTTAGGAAATCAATTTAGAACATCAAGCATATGCCAAAATATTTGGGAAAAGAAAAAACAAGGAACCACCTACCTAGGGCTTGCACAAATGACACGATTCCTCTAACAATGGTGAGAAGATGTCTTGAAGAACCCATAAAACACCGAATAAGTAAGAAAAATAATTAAATAAAACGCAAAATATCCTCTTAGGGTTCAGTTAAGGCACACACAATAAGAGGGAAGAAGGAAAATCATGGGAAAATAAGAGGAAGAAGTAAGAGAAGGGGAAAGTGACTCATCTGGACTGATCCCCCCTTGAAATCACTTGAATAACCAAGGTAAGAGGGGGGAGGTAGGCTAAACATGAGAGGGAGGGGTATTATCCATGGGAATCAAAAAACTGTTAGAGTGGGGGGGGGGGTAGGTGAGTCATGTGAGGGGTAAATTAAAAAGGGGTACCTTTCTATAATTTTCAAAAACTATAAAAAACATGGTGTATTACACAGTTTACAAAAACTATGCGTAAATTTTGCACCCTTCACTGGTAATAAAATAAACTTTCATGGTTAATAAAAATTTGTTCCAACCATTCATAATGGATCTATCCCAATACATACCCCCTCACACGGTCAACACTGACCATTCTTTAGCCGTGCAACTTGAAAAATTCTTAAAATTTAACAAATTTAAAGTAATGACCCCTTAAACCCAAGAGTAATATTAAATATCAATAAATAAATAAAAATATTAAAATAAAACCAAGATAGTGTGTGATAAAACTCCCCACCATAAAAATTTCTTCCCTTAGAAAGTCATTAAACTCAAAGGAAAAATTCAAAAGAGGAAAAATCAATCGGAAAAGGATATGTCATGATATGATCTCCAATTCACTCTAAGATAAATTAAACCAACACACTAGAATCATATACAAAACTCCTAATGTATTTATATCATCAAGTAACAACTAAAACTTAACCAATTATAGAAAAATATCAAGGAGTAGATACTCATAGTGGGTCACCCCACTATTTAAGAATTCAACTATCATGATGGTTCAAGAAGAACACAATCACTTGAAAAATTACCTTATAAACATGATGATAGTTTACAACTAATATGACTCAAATAGATTATATAACTAAAAAATAACCAATTATTTAACCCAAAGTATCCAACTCCCCAAATAGGCATAACATAAAATAACACAAATACAAATAATTGATCATTAATAGGTTGAGGAAATGAAAAATAGGCACCTAAAAATTTATACTAAACCAATCCAAGAGGATAAAAAAAACATAAGAACAATCAAATGATTTTTAAGTAAGTATAATCTTAAGACCCACCAAATAGGAACAATGTGAAGAAGGAATAATCCCAAGAATACATTGTTGTGCCTAAAAGGTGCTTTTTTGGTTGTTGTGATTTGTGAGAGTGAATATTTAGAGAATATTATATGCTTAAGTATGTTGGATTTTATTTTCAATAAATAAATAATATTTTATACACAAATCAGGTGATGTTATGTGATGTGTTATTAGTGGTTGTATATCATGAATAATGTTTATGATGCATGCTATAAGGGAGGAGAAGTGAAGATGTAGTGGACCACACTATAGTGGAAGGACTACACCATTATATCAATGAACACAGCGTAATATATTTTTACACACCATATAAGAGATGTTCTATACACCATAGAGAAAGTACATGACATAGAGGAGGTTGGGTTAGTTTTTTGGGACCTCTAGAGATATTGGAACCTCTATGAAGTAGTAGTCTATCCACAATGTAGAGCTCTGTTTCTAGTTTTCAAAAGTTATAGAGTTTTTGAAACCCCCATATAATAGCTAAGAAGACCACACCAAAAATTTCATTTGGACATAATCTGGTGTTTCTATATATTTTGTGACCAATATGAAACAACCCATGTGATATTTCATGGTCATTAGGTTTTTTGGGAGACCGCATCGCAGTAAGATAAGAACACAATGCATCCATATAATTTAGTTTTTTAAAAACTAATGAAAACCATGAGTATGAACCATAATTCCATAAACCACATCATAGAAGGGTGTTTCTAGATAATTTTGAGGGTTCATTTCATCTTGGATTTATCTAATGTCCTTTTTTTGTTATGAAAGTATATAATAATTATTAATTTTAAATTAGATGATCTAGATATTTTGAATTAAGATATAAATTATAATTTTTAAAGAGTATTTGGTTGTTTGAATTTAAATTTAAAATTTAAAATTGAAAATAAGTGAAATAGGTTTTTGTGAAAAAATTAAGGAAGAAAAATGAAATATAAAATAGTGAGAAAATAAGAGGGAGGAAGAAGAGGATAAAGAGACGAATAAGTGTTGTTCATATTGGAATATAGTGAAGAGATAATGCCTATGTTTCTATAGGTTTAAGAAGAATAATAGGATCACTACATCAAAATTTGAAGTATATGGTTATAAGTATTTATTTTTATTAATATAAATTTTTTTTTATCATTATTTCAACATGTGATGCACTATCATAGTTAGGATACTATATAATGAGAGTTCATGGAAAAACCCTTCCCGTTGTACTTACATGTTAAAAATAGTTGTTTGTATGATCTTAGATGAATCCAGATCATTAAAAGGACTAGACTTCTCATTTTGAGAGGTGAACCTTATAAATTTGTTTTCCCCTTCTTGTGTTCATGTGTGTGTGTTCTAAATAATGATTAAGATTCAATTTAACTGGTGATAAGGGTTGTTTCACCCTAAAAAAAATAAAATATTTTGAATTACTAATTCAATCCACTATTATTGATTCCTTATGGATGTAAGAGGTGACATTTCAAGTGGTATTAGAGGGGTTTTCCCCTTATCATATATTTACTATTTGATGTTTGAGAAGAAGTTTTTCTCTATTTGAAGTGGTTAGTTCTGAATTTCTGGTGGTGTTCATAGAAAATCATAATTTAGTCAATAGAAATGGGATTGACACCTTTGATGGGGGAAAATTATCATTTCTATAAGGAAAATATGTTTCCTTATTTTATGTCAATAAATTTGGAAGTTCTTGAGCCTATAAATAGTGGGTTTACCCCTCATATTGAGAATTGTTCTCTAAAAATAATAGATAAAAAGAATATTGAGAATGATGGTTATGCCCGGAATGATTTACTATCATCATTAACCAAGAAGTAATTCCTCAAAATGAGAGGTATCATGACATCCAAATTCATTTGAGATAAACTTTTTGATATCATTGAAGGAAATAAGAAGATGAAGTAGGCCAAACTACATATTTGGAGAATAAAATATGAAGATGTGAATATAAAAGAAGATTAAACTATAGATGAATCCCTCAAAATAGTTAATGATATTATGAGAAAAATTAGAAGTTATGGTGATAAATTAGAAGATACTACTTTGGTTTATAATATAAATTATATCTTACCAAATAGGGTTGATGAAAATTATCTTCTCTTGAATACAAGGATCCATAATCACTTACTCTGGATGATGTTCATAAAATTATCATTAACTTTGAGATTGATAATGAATGTGTTCTTAAGAAGAAGAGTAAGGGAAAAAATAAATCTATTTTAAGGCCTCAAATCAAGTAAATCATAAGAATAAGGTTGTTGAAAATTATGTTGATTATTACTATTTGAGTCATACATTTGATATGATGATGTCTCTAATATATAGAAATGAAATAAGAGGAATACGAATGTTTAAAGGTAAACCTACACTAAAATTATTTAGGTGTGGAGAAGTCAAGAATTTTGATATAAATTTTCCTATGTTAAAAGAATGTGAATTTAGTGAAGATGATTAAGTAACAAGGAGACTCTTTTAGAAGATATCATCAAATTTTAAAAAAACTAGGGTTTTTTCTAAATGTAAGAGGAAAAATTTATCAAAATTTATAAAATAAATTTTCTTATAGAAATTTAAAAGCATTGATATCATTTATGAGGAGGAAGAAATGGTTACGTCAAGAGTTTTTTTTTGAAAAAATTCCCATTTGAAAGATGAATGAAGAAGAATTCACTAGTGAAATTTGTAGTGAAGTTGAAGACATTGAAGAAACCAAAATTGAATTATTTAAAAAAAGAGAACTCAATGAGTGTCTCTCAAATATATCTTAGTTAGAAAAGAGGAAATTAATCTAAATAAAGAAAATAAATCTTTTAGAAGCAATGAATCATTTTTATTTAAGAGAAATTAAAGTTGAAAAGAGAAGTTGATGAATTGAAAAAACATGTTGTTGAGCTAAAGAATCCAAAGGTTAAGATGGAAGAAGGATTTAATGATAAAAATACGTATTTTGAGCTTCTAAAAATAAAATTGGTGATTATGGAAAAATTTCTTTAAAAATTTTTGCTAAATTTTTATAATTCTATTCATGAAGATTGGGAAATCTCATGTAATTAAAAAAATCATGAACATCATCAAATATTAGTCAAAAATTAAAGAATAAATACTGACATAATTTATTCTATATAGGAAAATAATAATCAAATCAAAAAGACCAATCTTGTAGAAAAATGAAGCGATTTTAAAGATTTTGGAAATTTTGATTACACCTAATTGAAAATAAAAAATACTAAAATTGGTGAAGAAAAAATGGATAATAATAAGTTGGATATGAATAAGGAAGAGTTAAGAGTTCAGAATAATTTTTGTTTGATTGATGGATCCAAAATTAATGGTGGGAGGAAGGTTGTAAGAGAGGTTCACAATTCTATACAACATTATATCTATAAAGAAATTTTTTCTTTTGTTGTTATTATTGGTATTATAGTGATTTTGGGCACATGGAAAGGATGTGCATCTTTAATTACCAGTAAAATTACGAGTCAAGATGGTCTAAAAGACAAATATTAGTGGAAATTGGTCTCATTCAAAAGCGAATATTTCAAAGACATCCTATAAAATATGAATTGAAAAATGAAAATAGATTCAAACCATTAGAAGATATTTATGAATGATGTGAGTAACCTAGTCATATCTTAAAAAATTTTATTGTTATGATACCAGCTCAAATTTTCTCAGGATGAAATGTTGATAGTCTTAAAATAATAATGAGAAATGTAAAGAAAAAGATATGGTTTGTGATATTTCCTATAAATAATTTAAAGGAGAATGCATATGGATTTTGGATAGTATTTATTCTTCTTATATGATATGAGATCTAAATATACTCAAAGATTTTGAAAATTTTAAATAATGATTAGTGACCTTGGTAAATTATGGGTTACTCAAAATAAAAGGTTTTGGATCAATATTGATTGGTAAAGAACAATTGAAATCCAAAATCATGTTTTATGTTGAAGTAATGAAACACAATTTTCTTAGTGTATCTTAGTAATGTGATGAAGTAAATGAGTTGATTTTTCATATTGATGGGGTTTTCATGAAGATCTTGAAAAATAGATGTATCTCAGTAAGAGGATAATGAACAAGAGGTAACTTGTTTCAGATTTCTCAAATTAAAAATTCATTTTATTTAAGCATAAAAGAAGAAAATAAACTATGGCATAGAATAATTTTTCATCTTAGAAAAAGAATATGTGTAATATTATTTATGAAGATAATTTTCATGATCTTATTAATTTTAAAAGATAAAGGAATTTTATGTCTTCCACTTTTAAAAAGGTAAAGTTTGTGAATACCCTATTGAAAATGGTTGAAATGAAAAATGCTAATCCTTTGGAGCTTAATCACTCGGACATTTATAGGTCTATAAAGAAGTAGTCCAAAAATGGAGGCAAGAATTTTATTTCCTCTATTGATGAATTTACTCAAATTAAATGTATTATGTTTATTAAACCTAAACCAAAGGATTTAAAATGTTTTAAAAGTTTCAGGATAAGTATAAATAAATATTTTGGTTTTTATTTGAATATGATTCATATTGATAATGTTTTTTAGTATACAAGTGAAATATTTTAAGACTATCCTGAAAAACATGACATTAATAATGAACTTAGTGAGCCATACAAACAATAATATAATGGTGTTTCTTAACGAAAGAATAGAAGTGTGGGGATAGCTTAAACTATGTTGTTAGAGTATGAAAGATCTCATTATTTCTTAATAAAATCCATTAGAGTAGTGGTTCATATCAAAAATCATTATCTTTATAGGATAAATTATGATATGTTATATTATGAGATGTGTTACAATAAATCACCAGTCTTGAATTATCTGAGAGTTTTTTCATCCCTTTCAGGATAAAAGTTAAAGGGAAAAATATCAGTAAATTGAAAAGAAGAGGTATTGGTAGTATATTTCTTTGGTATCCACTAAATAGAAGAGGATATAACTATTTAAAAAAAAAAATACATGAATTATCATTGATGTGAAAGTGATGAAACATATAAATAAAGTAAACTATCATGAAGAATCAAGTTCTAGAAGAGGTGATGATGAATTTGTTTTTATTAAACAGAAATATGAAGCTTTAAAAAATAGTGAGAATAATAAGGGAGTTTTAGGTGAAGAAGTTGATTTAGAAAATTTATGTGATGAAGAATAATATCATTAAAAACATATCACTTTGAGAAGACAAGTTTAGATCCAAAATATCATTGGAAATTAGGGACAAAAGATTCAAACTATAATAACATTGAGGAAAAACTCTTATATCTCATTGTTTTATCATGTTTAACAAAAAAATTTAAAATATTAAATAAACCATAAATAGTCAATTGATAAAATTAATGAAGATATGGGGGAGTTTTACGTCGCCTCTATAATGTTACATCCTCCTTTCCCCCCTCTTTTCCTTTCTTCTTCCCACCTCATCCTGCCTAGATCTCTTCCTCTTTCGGGTGATGCATCGCTTCATCGTTCCCCTCAGTGCCTCCCCCTATCACGTAGTGGTATGTGGGTTAAATCCTTCTTACCTTAATGCCCAGATTAATTCTTATCCATATTAGATGAGGTTTCCCTATATCACTAAGCGATGTTGACTGTATTCAGTTCCTAGAAATGTTCAGCCCATCAGTTTCTCTCTTCAGAGAGAATAGGGTGAGAATTTATCTTTGGTGCATCGATGGTGGTCTTGGTCACGAATTTCACTTTTCATGATGTTTTGTTGATGGATTGGAGTGTGTATTCGGGTTCATTACACTTTAGGTTTGCTGGTGTATTTAAGGTTCATGTTATTGGGGTGAATTTTTTCATCAACATTGCTTTTTTTTCTTCCATTTCTGGCGTTCATTCATCTACTTCAGTTTTGTTATTCCATAAATTTTCTTGATGATTCATCTTGTATGTTCACATAAAAATTTTAAAATTATGGTTCAAGTGAAGATTTTTTTCATTATGTTCTTAGTTTATGTTGTTTTGTTATGTTGGATTGGTGGTTCTGGCATCAACAGATGCACCGTCACCAAATGAAGACTTTGGTGATGTGTTGATGTGAAGATAGTGACAATGTTTTGCTGGAGACATGTTGATGGTGGTGAAGTGAGTGGTAATTGATGGTTAGTGTCTTGGTCAGAGTGTGATTGGTGTCTCAGACTGAGCATGGCTCATAGGTCTATTTGTATTGATGACTTTTTTGGATTTGAAATTTGAAAATTTTCTAGGGCGGTTTTTGGAATCTATAATGGGAAGGATTTGAGGAAACATTTTGGAATTTGGTTTTATTTTGAATTTTTTATTTGAAAGAATGCATCATGCTACAAGGATCATCTCTAGATGAGGATCAGAGAAAGAATCATTTACCATAGAATTATCATTCAAATTTTTAAGTTTGAGAGGGTATGACTCTTCCATCAGTACCACACCCATGCAACCCTGCATGAGATAACTATCCGAGTGATCATGAGAAGGTGGGGGATTGAAATCAAATTGTAGTCAATGGAGAGGGACAATTACTATATTATTGTTATTGGATAACGTCTTTTATAATTATTTTGTATGTATTGTATAGAACTTTTTGTTTCTCACTTTTTACTCAAAAGTGTTTTGATAATAAAAAAGTTAAGTTACAGTCAATGAAGAGATGGATCAAATTGAAATGAATGAGACTTGGGAGTCAGTACCCAAGCCCAAAGAAAAGAACATTATTGGGAAAAAGTGGGTGTTCCAAAACAAAATTAATGAAGAAGGTAATGCTATGAGAAGTAAAGAAATATTGGTTTGTATAGGATATTCACAGGTTGAAGGATTTGACTTTAATGAAACATTTTCACCATTTTCAAGACTTTCAACCATACAAATATTTCATTCCATTGCATAAAGAAGTAAATATATTTAAAATAGACATCATGTTATCCTTCCTCAATGGTGAATTGGAATAGGAGGTATATATTGAAAAACCATGTGGTTTCTTACTTGTTGAAAATGATAATTGTGTTTTCGGGTTAAATAAATCTTTATATTGGAAATAACAAACCCTAAGAGCTTGGTATCTAATATTGACACCTGCATAAAGAAGTTGAATTTTTAAAAAGGAAGAGTGGAAAACAATATCTCTATCAAAGATGATAAAGATTTATTTCTTTTGTCATTGTTTATATAGATGGAATTATTTTTGCTAGAAATAATAAAGGAGTTTGTGAAGAATTTACAAAATAAATGAAGAATTTTTTTAAAATATCTATGATTAGTGAGATGATATACTTTCTTAAATTACATATTTATCAAGAAAAGGATTATAGTTTTCTATCTCATGAAAAGTATGCTAATAAAATATTATTGAAGTTTTGAATGGAGGATTCAAATATGGTTTCTACAATTTTTTTGTAGGAACAACGTTAAAACTAGATGAATAGGGAAAGGAAGTCCCAAAGAATTTGGGAATTTTATTAGTACTTTACTTCACTTAATAGCTTTATGAATGAATATTATGTATACTATTACACTCAGTTCCAGGTTTTAAAGTACACCAAAAGAGTCATTTTTTTGTAAATTAAATAGTTAGATACATAAAAGGAATAATACATTTTGGGATAAAGTATAGAAGTAAATGGAATATTAATATGTTTGGATTTTCAAGAATGGATTGGGAATAATGTATAGATGACATAAGATCTACATATGGTGGAGATTTCTTTCAAGGAAAAATATGTGTTTGTTGGAATTAAAGAAAGAAAAATTTAGTTACCTTGACCACTGATAAGGATGAATATGTGGAAACTACCCATTTCTCAACACAAATTATATGGATGAAGACCCAAATAGAAGATATTACTGTTGAAGTAAGGTTTCCATTAATTTGGGGATGTTATAATCAAAGTGAAATTATCCTTTCAAAAAATATAGTTCAATATTCTAGGTCTAAGAACAATAATATAAAATATCACTTCATCAAAGAGCTAGTGGAGAAGAATGAATTAAAGTTGGAATTTTTTTAAAAAGGATAAAATTGTAGATTTGTTCACCAAGCCACTATTAAAGTAAGCATTCCATAATTTGGTATTGAAGTTAGGTGTTAAACCACACTCTTTACAGGAATAAGGTATAGTGTAGTTGTCTCCTCTCTTATATTGTCTTTAGATGTTTTTGTCAAATGGGAAATATAAAATGTAGGGTGAGTATCCATTGAAATGTTTTATCCTTTGGGAGAATCATATATTTAGAGAGAGAGTTATTAAATGGGGTAAGCTGTGATTTCAACATGTACGAACTATTTTAGCAGTTTATTTTAAGTGTTTGCAAGAATTTTTCAGGTGTAAAATAATTTTTTATGTGATTATGAAGTCCAGTTTAAAGTTTTTTAAGATTTTATTAATAATTTTTCACATGCACACATATATATATATATCACTATCTTATGTACAATATGGTATTATTTATTCAATGTTCTTATTTCCTATATTGAGTTTACTCATGTAGGCTTAGAATTAATGAATGGTGATCCATTGTTAAGTTTTAAATGTTTATTACTAATTTATGTTACTTAGTTTCCAAAAAAAATTAAAAAGGGAAGATTGCTGAGCCCAAAAGGTACTTTGATGGTTGATGTGGTTTGTGAGAAAGAATATTTAGAGAAGAGGATATGATTAAGAATTTTAGATTTTATTTTCAATACATAAGTCATATTTTAAGTAGAAATAAAATGATTTCATGTGATGTGTTTTTAGTTATTATATACCATTAATAATGTTTATGATGCAATCTATATGGGAGGATAGGTGGATATATAGTGGACCATGCCACAATATCAGTAATAATGATATAGTATATTTTTCCACACTATAGAGGATATTTTCTCCATGTTTCTGAGTAAGGCCACACCATAGAGAAGGCTTTGTCTATTTTTGGTGCCTCTAAATATTTTTTCACCTCCACGTCATAATTTTATGTCCACACCACAGATCTCTACTACTAATTTTCGCCGATTCTGGAGTTTTGTGACCTCTACATCACATATGAGAGGACCACACCATAGACCACATTTTTCTTGAATTTAGTGGTTCTGAATATTTGGTAACGTCCACACTGTATCCCATGTTCCATGTCATAGACAATTTGTTTTTCGGAAGACCACATCATAGTGAGAGCATACCATGTCACATCCTTATGATGTAGTTATTTGAAAACCATTAAAAATCATGAGGTTGTGACATAATTTCATAAACCACATCATATAAAGGTGTTTCTAGGAAGTTTTTATGGTTAATTATTACTTGTCTTCATGTGATGAATTTGGTGTTTATTTTAGTCTACAATAACTACCAATTTCAAATTGGATGATCATGATCATTTGAATTAAGATCCTAAGTATGAGTTGGAAAGAGGAGTTGGTTATTTGAATTTGAATTTCAAATTTAGACTTAAAAATAATAGAAACTAGTTAATGTAGAATGTAAGGAAGAAAAATTGTAAATAAAAAAATGTGATATAAAAAGAGGGAAGAAGAAGATGATAAAGAGAAGAAGAATATATATTCATATTGGCATAGAGTGAAGAGATCATACATATGTTTATATTAGTTGAATAAAAAGAATAAGAGGAGAAATAATTCATCATTTAAAGGCTATAGTTGGAAGGATTTATTTTTATTGATATAAAATTTTCTATTATTATTATTTCAGTGAGAGATTTACTATCATAGTCGGGAAACATGATGTAATAAAAGTTTAATGATAAACCCTGATTATTGTACCTAGATGTTAAAACTAGTGGGTTGTATGATATCATTAGAATCTATATCATAAAAAAGACTAGAATTATAATTTTGAGAGGTAAAAAGTTTAAATATTTTTTCCCCTTCTTGTGTGTGTGTGTTGAATAACAATTAAGTTTCACTTTAACAGGTGATGATGGGTTTTCTACCAAGAAAAATGTAACATATTTTGAATCATTGATTCACCACCCTCTCAGTGATTCCTCATTGATATAGGAGGTTCCTTTTAATATGCCTCCCCAAAAACATGAGTTCAAACCCTGGGTCAAGGATAAAGAAGTCTAAATCTAGGACCTCTTACCAAAGTCAGATTTCACAATGATCCCAACAAGTTCAAACAGATACCAATCATTTAATAATCTCAACTGGTCCCACATCCATCCTAGGTACCCGAAGAACATCCAAGGTTTTCTCCCATAATAGAGAAATTGAAATCAACCTAATCACCTAAATTCATACTCAAACTATAAAGGATTCAATCATACCAATGGAAAACAAAGAAAAACAGAAGTACCAAAATTCATACTAATAAATTAATAAAGGATGTAAGGAAATAAACTTCACAAGGATCACCCCAAAATTTGATCAGCTAAATACCCCCAAACTAGATTATCTACCAAACCCTAATTGTAAAGACCCAAACTTTTATCAAAGGTATTTCCATTATTATAATTATATTATATGGTATAAAACACATATCATAAAGAACCCAATAAAAAACTTTATTCTTATAAGTGAATAATGAAGTAAGTGGTATTTATAGGAATTAAGGAACCTATACCAATGGAATAGTAACCTGACCCTTGGGATAGTAATATGACCATTAGGAATAGTAATCTATTCAATATAATAGTAAAATCACCTATGAAATTATAAATAAAAATTAGATATATTATAAATGAAAATATGATATAATTATATCATAGTATAAGTAAATAAATATTTTAAAAATGATAAATTAAGTGTTGGTATTTTTGTGAATTGTAAATATTTATTTACAATTTTATAATTAAGATAGTTATTTAAAAGAAAATTTATTTTCATAAAATTTATTAATAAATTAATATTTATGTTTTATTATAATTATAAGATAATTTTATGAGGTGATAATTAATTTTTTAAAGTGTCATAAAATTAGAATTTTTTCAAATAAATTATGCTTTTATTTAAAAATTAAATTTCTCATATTTAGAAAATTATTTTCATAAAATGGATTCCATTTTTTAATTAAAAATTTTGAAAAATGGTTAGGGTAAATTTTTGGTATTTTTCTAAAAAAGTTAAATTTTTGGTGAATAGTGAAATTTAGTAATTTACGGTATTTAACAAATACATGAATTTTTCAGTCATGGTTGATGTATGACTGATGTAAGAACCCTAATCTCAAAATATACTTCTCTATTTATTATATTTATTCATGATAATAAACACTACTTATAGTCTTAATCTAAAATAATAAACTAATGATTAAATTAATAAAAAAACACCCCTCTCCTCCCCTATAAATACCACCTATCACCACTAATTCTACTCACAAATTATAATATATTAATATTCTAAAAATTATGTCCAATTACATTCCCAAGCCACCTCCCCAAGTCAAAATCTATTTGTCTCAAAAAAATACCGAACCCAAGTTCCTTAAGAAGGTTCTCAAGGATAAGAAATTCAAAATGTAAAATCTTATTTTGTTTTATTTTAATTTCTTTTCTTTTCTTATTCTCTCCCTAATTTCCCTATACAAGAGGAGTGATAACTATTGTATCATATATATATTATAATTTTATTATTTTAATTAAATATAAATCATAAAAACTATTCTCTCTTTTTATTCTAAAAATGAAAACATAATCCATGATGTGTCGATTCATCGCCTTCTTGGATGACAAGTTTTCATTTTACATTACTTATTTTAAGTTTTATTAAATATTATAATTTATGTCTTGTTCTATAACAAATATATAAACATAATATTAAATATAATGATACAATTTCGTGGTTGCTGTAAAAAACCATCAAAATAAATTAATTCATTTTCATTAACATTTTATCTAATGAATCATCATTATGACATAAAAAATGATATATAAGACCATTTAAAATTATTGAAGTTAATTAATACTAAATAAATTTAATTTTTTATAAGTTATTCACATTATTCAAGAACTCCCATATTTATACTTAGGAGAACCAACCATAAACCATGAGATGAACACTTCCGAATGATGAAATTAAACTCTAAAAACCATCAAAATGGCTATAAAATAACTTCATAAAACTATAAAAAATAAAAAAAATGTAAAATAGGTTCTATATTTATTAATTAATGAATCTAATTTTATTAATCAGGTTATTAAGTACAAGTGAATAACACTTTCGGGCATAATGTAAGGGGATTCTCGAACCCAACTCTTTTTCTTTGGGTTATTCCTCTTTCATGTCAAATTTAAGTGTGTATATTATTTTCATATACTTAAAAGATAATTTTATTGTTCTTCCCTTTTATTTTATGATATATACATGATCCCAATCTAATTTTATGACAAGTACAATGATTTTCCAAAAGAACTCTGCTTTCCAAAACACATTTCGACTCCTCTTGAGTTGCTTCTTATTCTCTCAAGAATGATGATTCTTATACCAAATATATTTTTAACTTTTCATTAGGAAACCCAAAGTTTATTTATGATTGATGAAATCCTTATGAAACTAATTCCATTACATGTGTTAATTCATCACTTTTATTGATATAAATTATATTTGGTATGCATGATTATGAAAATGTTATGATGTGATGGGTGTTCTTGGAATTACATAGTGCTCCAATGCATTGGGTAATGCGATGTATCTCATGAGGTAATGTGCAATATGTGTGAAAATGATTCTATATTTGTTCACAATGACGATGTTATGATTATTCACATATGTTATGTGTGAACCTGATGCTATATTTTTTCATAACAATGTGTGTTATTTGACCACACAGACATGATGCTTCATTTTTATGCCTTGCCACACTCCATGAAATTATTTAATTATTCATCTCAGGATTATAATGATGAACCTATACTTATGTCATGATGATTATTATTATGCTCACCCATGCTATGTTGATTCATGTCCTTATCTATCCTTTTACTGGTATTTTAGCTCAACCATTTCTTTGATGTATATCCTCATATGACTACATCTAATAAGAATAATGTGATCTTCAATGGGATAAAGAATAAGATTTTAAATAAATGTTTATTTTTTTATTTTTAAAGTTATTTATATGCCAAATGTTCCCAAGATACCAAACCTTTGGATCCTAGATTGTAACATTTCTATGTTTTTATTTTTAAAATGATGTAATAGTTATGTAAGAAAAGTAGGGTCCTTATAATTGGTATCAAAGAATGGTTTAATTAATTTGGGAATTAGGAGTAGAGAACATTAGTGAAAAAACTTCTTATGAGACTAAGTATATGTAAGCACCCAAGAATATTTATTTTAGCAATTTTTTAAGCATAGGGATCCCACAAGATATTTCTTTAGAGATAACTGAATAATGGGATAAATTATTTATTCATGACTTGGTGACTTATGTTTTCTTCGAACCTTTTCTATTTTAGAAAATGGTGGGAACTAGGAGAAACCATACCAATAAACCATGCGATAGATAATATAATGATTTCCTGAATGAAATCCCAAATTCCTTGGGTTGTGGAGTTCAAAATTTCATGGTGATTCTTACCCATATATCTCATTCTATTAACAATGTGAAACACACACCTTCACCTAAGAGGGAGAAACTACCTATCAATTATTTTATACAACAATGACTATAAAAATTTAGTGAATATTACGATCCACTTGTTGTGGAATAGTGGGTTAAATCAATAGAGAGTATATTTTCTATGCTACATTATTTAGATTAGGAGAAAGTGACTTTATATGTCTATCATTTAGATGGAGATACTGATCAATGGTGGTAATTGGTTAATAACACCAATATGACGTACAAAATAGAAGAGATAAATCAGTAAGACTTTAAGAAAATATTTCTTAACAATTATTTAACTCAAACTATTCTATAAAAGATAGAGATAGAATTCATAAAGTTGAAGAAAAAGGATTGTGAATCTATCATGACTTAAAAAAGAAAATTTCACAAGGATTGAAAGGTATTCCTCGAGTTTTTTTAAAAAAAATGATAGAAAAATAGATATATTATTTAGTGGTTTAAAACCAAACCTTCTAAAGGATATATAAATCTAGGACCTTGGGAGTCATGAATAGGTGGTTCGATGTGCTCTTAAAGTAGATATGGAGTTTGGATAATAGTCCCATGGGTATAAATACAAAAGAGAAGAATGAAGTTTCAAGATGGTTGGTCGAATAAAAAAGGAAGAAAGAGGATCCAACTACCCACATGTCAAAAATATGGGAAGAAACATCATGGGAATTTCCTCAAAGGGATGGAGAAATAATTTAAGTGTGAGAGAGAAGTCTATAAATATCATGAATGTTTAATAGACATAAAAAATTCAGCCAACATGATGGAGGAAAGGAGAGAACCACCCATGGTTCAATGATTCAAATGCAGTGAGAAAGGGAACTATAAAATCCGGTGCACTAAACCTCGACTCCTTGAGGGTAATCAGCATTATTATCCACCAAATCTAAAGAAACAAGGGAGATAATATGCCATCATTACTGATAAAGTGGAGCAAGAAAATGAAGTTATACAAGGAACACTTTCTATTGACTCAATAAAGGAAAAGGCATTATTTGATTATGGTTCTACACATTCCTTTATATCATATAAGTTTTCTAGAACTATTGAATTGAATCCCTGATACCTTGATGTTGAGAAATTCATAAAAACACCTAGTGGTGTGATCATTGAAACCCAAGTGTTGGACTCTTCTCCTTTTGGTGTATGTTGGAAGATTATTCTAGTGAATATCGTGATACTTCTAATGGTGGGGTTCGATGCTATACTGGGCATGAATTGACTCTCATTATATAGGGCACAAATCAACTATTAGGAAAAGGAAATATATTTTCAAATTTAAAATTATACCATGCACCTCTACAAATGAATGGAAGACCACAAATCTCCTTTAGAAAACACCTCAATGGTGTGGGTGTGGATTCCCTATAAAGAAGTATACCTCACTCAAATGGTTGAGTCAAAGGAAGGTATCAACCTCGGGGAAATTTCCATTGTGAGGGAATATAATGATATATTTTATGAAGAGTTACCTAAAATTCCCAGAGATCATGAGGTAGAGTTCTCAATAGAATTCATACCTGAGGTTATTCCTATCTCAAAATACCCCTACAGGATGGCCTCTATCAAATAAAAGGATTTAAAGAATTAGCTACAAGAGAATTTGGAAAAAGGGTTCATATTCCCCAGTGAATTTCCTTGGGGTGTTCCAACTCTCTTTATAAATAAAAAGGATAGATCAATGCGATAGTTTATTGATTATCGGGAACTCAACCAGATCACTATAAAGAATAAGTATCCTCTTACAAGGATTAATAACTTGTTTAATAAACAATGAAGAACTAAATTCTTCTCAAAATTGGATCTTCATTCCAGATATCATTAAATAACCGTGAATAAGGAATATATTTATAAGATTTCTTTCCATACAAGGTATATGCACTATGAGTTTCTAGTAATGCCCTTTGGACTTAATAATGCCCCAATAATATTAATGGATTTGATGAATATAGTCTGTAGACACTACCTTGACCAATCTTTTGTAGTTTTTATTAATTATATTCTTATATACTCCAAAATAAAGGAGGAATATGAAGAACATCTAAGGATTATGTTGGAGACATTATAGAAGGAGAAATTATACACCAAGTTCATTAAGTGTGAATTTTGGATATAGTAAGTATCATTATTGGGGAACATGATCACAAGTGAGGGAATTTTTATGACCCTTCAAAAACAAAGGTAATTGAGGAATGGTCCAGACCCACTATTTTTATGGATATCCATAGTTTTCTTGAATTAGAATGGTACTATTGAAATTTTGTGATAAATTTCTCACAATTTTTTATCCTGATAACTAATTTAATAAGGAAACGGGAAAAGTATGTCTGCACGAAATAATGTGAGAAAATATTCAAGGAGCTAAAGAAGTTGCTAATCCCTGAACCTATACTCACACTACCAACAAGTGGAGAAAGTTTTGTGATATACAAATATGATTTAAATAAAGGATTGGGTTGTGTACTCATGCAGAATGATAAAGTGATAGATTATTCCTCACAATAGTTGAAGATACATGAGTAGAATTACCCGACACATTATTAGGAGATTGAAGCTCTGATTTTTACCTTAAAAATATGACGGAACTACCTCTATAGTGAGAAGTGTGACATATATACTGATCAAAATAGTCTAAAGTATATTTTCACACAAAAGGAACTCAACATGTGTCAAAGAATATAGTTATTAATAATAAAGGAATATGATTTCTCTATTCAATAATATTTATGAAAGGTGAACAAGGTTTCTAATGTTCTTAGTATAAAATAACCTGCTACTCTATGTATGATGTGGATTGTGAAAGATCATATCTTCATGGATATTCAAAGGATGGATTTGGAAATCATAATAGTAGGGAATACATCTTACCTTTCCCAAATTATTTACCAAACATCTATATAAGGGAAGATTAAGAAGGCATAAAGGGATAATCTTGAGTTACAAAAGAAGTTGAAAACAGTAAAGGGAATCTATATGAGTTACACATCGAAGATGATGGTGTGATTTAGTTTGGAATGAGGTTGTGTCTGCCTTAATCACCCGAGATAAGGAAGTAGATATTGGATAATATAAGTAGATCAACTTTCTCTATCCATCCAGGAAGTACCAAGATGTACTATGATATTTGAGAACACTTCTAGTGGGATAACATGAAAAAGGGAAGATTATATTTCAAGGTTCTTGATATGTTAGAAAGTTAAAGCATAATGAAAGAAGTCTAAGGGGATGATTCAACATTTTCCTATACCCATGTGGAAATGGGAGAATTTTACTATGGGCCTTATCACTGGTATCCCAAAGATATCAAAAGGAAATAATGAAATTTGAGTTGTGCTGGATTAACTCACCAAGACTACCCACTTTATTATTATTCAGAAAGATCTATCACTTGAACAACTTCCCAAGATATATTTGAAGGGGTGATTATGCATGAGATTCCACTTTATATCATCTTAGATCATGATATAAGGTTTACATCTAAATTATAGATAAGTCTTCAGCATGATTTGAGTTCTGAATTTAATTTTAGCATAACCAATCACCACCAAACTGATGGAAAATAAGAAAGGTCTATTTAGAAACTTGATGAAATGCTAAGAGCCATCTCAATGGAATTAGAAGGTGTATGGTGTCATCATATTCTATTGGATGAGTTATCATAGAACAACAACTTCCACTCTAGTATTTATATGGATTCATAAGAATCTCAGTGTGGAAATTGATGTAGAAATCCATTCAGTTGAGATGAAGTTGGTGAACCAAATCTACTTGGAGCTGATCTTGTGTAAGAGATGACAGAGAAGGTTCAATTCATCCAACAACATATCAAAACTACTCAGATTCAGAAAAAGATCTATGATGATAAACATTGAAGGGACATGGAGTTTGATCCTAGAGACAAAGTCTTCCTTTGAATATCACCATGGAAGAGAGTCATGTGGTTTAGAATGAAATGGAATCTTAGCCCATCGTATATTGTCCCCTTTGATATCCTTGATCACATTGGATCAGTGGCCTATTGTATTTTACTCCAACCAAGTATGGCTCATGTTCTTGACATGTTCCACATATCACTTCTAATTAAGTACATACTAAACCCCTCACATGTATTGAACTTAGAGGCGATACAGCTAGAATAAGACATCTTTTATGAGGAGAAGCTGATAAAAATTTTTGACCAAAGAGACAAGGTTCAATGAAAAAATATGACCCACCAGGTTAATGTTCTATAGAGAAACCATAAGTATGAAGAGGCAACATGGTCACTGGAGGAAGAAATGAAAACGAAGTTCCCTCACATGTTTTCACCTTATTATGTAAAATGAATTTTTGAGGGAAAATTTTCAAAAGGGGGAATAATATAACGACCCAAACTTTTATCAATTGAATTCCCTTCCTATAATTATGTTATATGTTATAAAACACATAAAATAGGGAACCAAATAAAAATCATTAATTTTGTTAGTGAAAAATTAAATAAGTGGTATTTATAGGAATTAAGGAACTTATACTGGTGGAATATTGGCATGACCGCTGGAATAGTAATATAACCATTAGGAATAGTAATCCAACCAATAGAATAGTAACCTTACCTATTAAAGTATAAATTAAATTTAGGCATCTTATAAATGAAAATATGATATAATTATATCATAATATATGTAAATAAATGTTTTAAAAATGATAAATTAAGTGTTGGTATTTTTGTGAAACGTAAATGTTTATAATTTTTTTTAATTAATATAACGATTTAAAAGGAAATTTATTTTCATAAAATATATTCGTAAATTAATATTTTTTTATTATAATTATAATATAATTATAGGATATGTTAATTAATTTTTCAAAGTGTCATAAAATCAATATTTTTTGAATAAATGATGTTTAAAAAAAATTAAATTTATCATATTTAGAAAAATATTTTAATAAAATGGAATCCATTTTTTAATTATACACATCAAAAAATGGTCAGGGTGAATTTTTTGGATATTTATAAAATAGTTGATTTTTTTGGTAAATAGTGAAATATGGTAATTTTTAGTATTTAAGAAATACATGAATGTTTGAGTCATGAATGATGTATTGATGACGCAAGAAAGATAATCTAGAACTATCCTTCTCTATTTTATATATTTAGTCATGGTAATCAACACTATTGATAGTCTTGAGCCAAAATAATAAACTAATGAATAAAATAATCCAAAAAACCCCTCTCATCCCCTATAAATACCACCCCTCACCACCTCTTCTCCTCACACCTTCTAAGATTTGAAGCTTGTTTAAATTTTACCCAATCAACATCCCAAGCCTCCTCCCTACATCCAAGATCTTCTGGTCTTAACAAAAGACCAGACCCAAGTTCCATAAGGAGGTTCTCAAGGAGAATAAATTCATGAGGTAAAATCCTCTTTTGTTGTCTATTATTTTCTTCTCTTTTCTTATTCTCTCCTCACATTCCATCTCCAAAGAGGCATGATTCCTTCAGTATCATATATATAATGGAATTTTATTGTGTTAATGTAATATCCATCATCAAAACAATTCTCTCATCTTTTTTTTTGTCTAAAAATTAAAAATATACCATGATGTGTCGATTCACCGCGTTCATGGGTGTCAAGTTTTTATTTTCCATTACAGCCTTCATGGATAGCCATAAAACCATTATTGTGGTTAAATATGATTTTAATATACATATACATATACATATTATAATTTATATCATTTTTTGAAACTAATATATAAAAATAATAATAAATATAATGATACAAGTTTGTGATGGTTGTAAAAAAGCTACCAAAATAAATTAAATCATTTTCATCAACATTTTATCAAATGAATCATCCTCATACCATATAACAAAATGATATATAAGACCATTGAAGCTCTAGGAAGTTCATTAATACTAAATAATTTCACTTTTGGAGAATTTATTCCCATTTGACAAGAACTCCCATATTTATACTCAATGGAACCGACCATAAACCATGAAATAAACACATCCAAAACAATGAAATTAAACTCTAAAACTCATAGAAAATGCTATAAATTTAATTCATAAAACTATAATAAATAAAATAAATGTAAAATAGGTTCAATATTAATTAATTAATGAATCTAATTTTATTATTCTGGATATTAAGTGCAAGTGAAAAACACTTTCGGATATAAGGTAACTGGATTCTCAAACCCAACTCCTTTACTTTGGGTTATCCCTCTTTCACCCCAAATTTCATTGTGGATATTATTTTAATATTTATAAAATATAATTTTATTATCCTTACCTTTTTATTTTCTAGGATATACATGTTTTTAATCTTATTTTATTACAAATAATTTTTTTCAAAATAACTCTTCCTTCCAAAACACATTTCAAATCCTTTTGAGTTATTTCTTATTCACTCAAGAATGGCGATTCTTATACCAAATATGGTTTCCCCTTTTCATACAAGAACCCAAAGATTATTCATTATTGATAAAATACTTATTAAAACCATTACTTTACATGGTTTAATTTATAAATTTGATTGATATACATTATATGTGGCATGCATGATTATGAAAATGTTATAACGTGATGAGAGAGGCAAGAATTATATATTGCGCTCCAATGCATTGGGTAATGTGATGTATCTCATGAGATAATGTGAAATATGTGTGAACCTAATTCTAGATTTTTTTAACAATTATGATTTTATGATTATGAATATATATTATGCATGAAAATGATGCTATATTTATTCACAACTTTGTGTGGTATTTTACTACTAAGACATTATGTTTAATTTTTTTAATTTTCACATTCCATGCATTTATTTAATACTTACTATAATAATTATGATGATGAACATTTTATTATGTAACGATGATGATGGTTATAATCACCCATTTTATGTTGATTCATGTCCTTATCTATCATATTACTGGGATTTTAGAACACCCCTTTATTTTATGTACATCCTGAAGTGTCTAAGTATACTAAGAATAACACGAGATTTAACAGGATAAAGAAGAATATTTTTTTAAAAAATTAAATATTTTTTTGTGCAAGTTATGTATATGCCTAATTTTCCCAAGATACTAAACCTTTGGATCCTAGATTGTAATGAATTTATGTTTTTTATTTTTAAAATGTTGTAATATTTATGTAAGAAAATCAAGGTCTCTATACTAACAATTCTCACAACTTTTCCCGGAGATATACTTTCAATAATAGGTAGAAACAGAACACCTAATAAATCACATTTCCAAAATAAAAATCACCCTTATGTGAAATCAAATCTCAATTAAAAATAACAATTTCAATGGAATCAACCCAAAAAAAACTACAAAAAATATAATAATAACTTTCAACAAATAAAAGTCTCCCTTCTTTAACCATTTAAAAAATCACAACCTTATGTTTTAAAACCAAAAAATACACTTAAAAATCCATTTGGAATCCTGAAATCCTTACATTGAAAATATTTTCTAAACCCCCAAACTCTAACCACATTTTTAATTTATATATAAAACCAATTTAATACTTTCTAAACCAGTTTACCACATTTAAAACTAGGTTTTCTAACCCAAAAGACCAACATAACCCATCCATAATTTTTTTCCAAACAAAAAACCCCGTTTGAGAATTTTTAAGATCAACACCACCTTTAAAACCCATGTTTCCCCCTTTGTTAAATTTAAATCCAATTTTAACACTTTAAATGAAAATATATTTTCAAAAAAAAAAATTAAAAAATCATTTCAAAATACACATTTACATTTAAAAACTTTGAAGATTCCTGTTGAAAACCATTTTAAAATCATACCCAGTAGTTTTAAAATATCAAAACATTAATTATTTTAAACTCCAAAAACATTAATAAAACACCAACTGAAATATAAATGATTAACATTATACAATATAATTCTAAAAGAAATACTACTACTAATAATGAATGAATTAGCTACATGACTTATTGGGAAACATTCCAATCACATAACCAACATTGGGAGTAGTAAAAAACCATGTGCAGGGGATCCATATAAGTTACCAAGTATTATAATCTCACCATATACCACCTTATTAATTATCATTTCATCATAACAATGACAAATGAATCAATATAAAATAAATCATACCAAAATTATAAAATAAGAATTGAAACCCAACCTCCCATGAAAAATTGGTACTTGGAATGGGCGAGAGTTAGCTAAACACTCCCAACTCTTACCCCCCAAGCCCAAAAATCCTATATCCATCTACCATACATCCAAAAATAACTAAGGATACTTAGGTACCTAGGCCTTATGGAGAACCTATGGCTCTTATATCATTTTTACATAAACATGACTTGGGACATCCATCCATCGAATGCTCGACCCAGACCAAGATACACCCAAAGGGTGTTCTCGATTCTAATGGGCCATAAAAAGTGTTTGGTCATCTGGGAAACACCACTCAGGAGTGGTATTTATGAATAAATAATTTAAATAAGGATTTACAAAACATGCATGAACACACCATACATTATAGTTCCATGCACCAATAGAAAACTAGAAACAAAATATAAATAAAAGTAGTTTTAACAATTTAAAATAAAGAATAAAATAAAATATACTAATCCCTCCACTCACCCCAAACTACCTCACATATAGAAACAAATTCCACCTAATTCCTATCCTCGAACACTGTAATGACAGTACACCTAAAACCATATAAATAAGTAAAATGGTGTATATGTATTGTGAGGTACCTAAACAAAATTCCCATGTGACCTATAGTCATTCTCTATCCAAAATCAGATCTAATTATGAGATCCAAATCCAAAACCTGAAATATAATTCAGTCTAAAAAATCGTGTGGTGTGAGTATCATGTAAAATCAACATCCCAATTTTTAATCACCATAGAGACCATGCTTTTCCTTTTGAAAATAAACCACACATGCTAGTTTGAAAACAAAATAGAAAATAGGTTTTCAATTTTATAAGAAAAGCCAGTATCACATTATCAATTCTCTATAAATCTTCTTTCCTTTTTATTTTAAATGAAATCAATCACTTGGAAAGCATTTCACTAGAAAATGACAATATTATTGAAGAAACAAATTTGGAAACCACCCATAATTCTTTTTAAAACACATCATTTTAATTATTTTTTGAAATTGTTTAAAGTAGTAACCAAAAACCAAGAACAATGATAATAATGATAGATGCCATAATTGATGAATAATAAATGAAAATAAATGTAACACCAAAGAGAAAGTAAATAGTATAAAATAAAAAACATGTAATCATGGTCAATATAAAGTAAATCCAAATTGATAGAAAATTATACAGTCAATACTCTAAAGTAATCACCATAGAAAACCCTAGGTCATATAAGGTTATTCCCCCACTATATCCTCATATTACCTCTTGATTTAATAGTTCAAAAATCCTATGTTCATTCCAACCACTAAGAAGAACATTCCTTATCCTAGTTTCATGGTTCTGTCCAACTATGAAACCATATAAAACACCAATAGGGAGTGCATGTCTTATCTTAGTAGTGTGGTGATGACCATCCCTGACACCATGACCTTTATCCAAGTCTAAGATATTTTTTCAGTGTGGAGTAATCCAAAGTGATACTTAATATAATATTTCTCTTTTATATACATAACTTCCCATGTGATTTCCATTTTTAAATCCAAATCATTTTCATTTAGCATATCCAAAACATGTCTTTAAAACTATTTCATTTTTTCAACCTAGGGAAAACACTTTAAGCCACTAGGAGATATATAGTCAACCAAAAATACACATTCAAACACATTTTAAACATAAATCCATGGATATTTAAGTAATGGTGTCAATAATTTAAAATATTTTTTACTCAAGGTGCCAACTAGGCCTTCAAATAAAACTTTATAAAACACTAATATTTTAAAACTCATTTTAAAATCATATTCAAAAATAAAGATTAAATTTAAAAAATTTCCTTTTTAACATTATATGCATATTCAGTTTATCGATGAACACATTAACATATTATCATGTGAATATGTGAAAATTCATATATATATATATATATATATATATCCTTTAATATGTTCATCAACACTAAACATGACAAGAGGTGTTTGTAACATTAGAAATAAATAAATGACATGAGAAAGAGACAAATAAATTTATTAAAATGTCTCAAAAAAGGAAACCAAATTAATAAATCCCCTAAACTCACACTTAACTCAAATAAATTTCATAAACAACCTAAAATAGTTTTAAAATACTCATTTACTATTTAAAACCACAAAAAATATTTTATTAGAAGAAAATAGAACTAAATCCTTCAGTGGAGACCAAAATCAATGGAAAGTTCCAAATAAATCATTTAAAAATCAATTAAAATAACTTAAAAACCTCAAAAAATATACAATTTTAAATTTAATTGATATTAAATGAAATGTATAATTTTAAGGAAACCAAAAATAAAACACTAAAAATATTCATCAATTTTAATGAAAAGAACAAACACAGAACCACCTACCCAGGGTTTGGACATACGATGTGATTCCCCCAATAATGATGAGTGTAAGGGTTTAATAAACCATCACACACCTAAGAAAACATAACTATGATGATATACCAAAACCCACATTAGGGTTTGTCTGAGGTGTGTGTTGTAAGAGGGGAGAAGGGAAATCATGGAGGAAGAAGAGGAAGAATAAAGAGAATGGTAAATAGACTCACTAAACTGATTCCCCTATGAATTCTCATGAATAACGTAGGGGATATAGAGGAGGGAGTAAACATTTGGGAGTGATTAGGCCTAGTTGTGGGTATAACATGAACATAATGGGGTGAGTTATGTGAGGGGTAAAATATTAGGGGGAACGTTTTGAAATTTTCAAAAAAATTAAAGTGTTGGGAATGTTACACGGTTGTCATATGGATTACCCAAACTATGAACCAACCTAAACACTTCCATAGGAATACAAAAAAATTATATTATATCATCACAAATTTAAGAAAAACATGCACCAATAATGTATAATGACTCTGTTATAATATAGACACCCCTCACATGGTTAATTCATGGTTTTCACTAACCATGTACCGACCCTATAACTTACCAATTTTTTTAAAATTTCATGAATTTGAAGGACTGAACCCCAAAACTGAAGAGTAAAATTAAAGACCAATAAATAAAATAATAATAAAATAAATGTAGTTTGAGATATGATAGTTTTTAAGGATATAATAACAATTTCTAAACACAATGGAAGAAATTAATAAACCCAAAACGAAGATCACTTAGTTAGATAAGTGAAACCACACATTTTGTAAATGAAATTATCACGAGAATGTGTACCTTACACCATTGATGATGTTAATTAATATTTTTATAGGATTTAATAAGATCAAAAAGATAAAACTAATTGAAATTACCCCTCCCTAAATATCCATGGGCTGTGCTAAACCACTCATCGTGTGAGTGTGATTCTGTTTCTCAAATCAACATGCAAGTGACTCTCTAGGTAAAGGTGTAAGAAGGAGAGCTTCAGGAAGAGAGAGTTTTGAATGAGGCTTAGAAATGATTTGATGTATCCCATATAACTATGAATTATTTTAATGCCTTAAAATTTTCATATTAATAAATACCATGTTTAATATCTTTACTAACATGCAACACTGAACTAAAAAATTTCATTACTTTTTATTAAGATAATAATATAAGTATTAAATGTGACCATTATAATATACCTGTTGAATTAGAGAGTATAAATAGAAGTAAATAAATTTTTAAAAATTTGTATAAATAAAAATAAAGGGTAATTTTTAATACCATTACTTTGGAAAAATTCAACTAGTATAAAAAATAGCTAATAATATCATTTTAGGTTTAAAAAATATATTTTTCCTAAACATTTCCATTTTAGGCACTTTGTATTTTTAATTTAATAATATAAATATCTTATTTTTTAATTATGAATAAATATATTCTTTCTATGAATAATATATTAACACTAATTTAATTAATAATTTATAGGAAATAAGGATAAGAATAGTCAATATTTAAAATTCATTTTCCTATAAAACAATTTTTTATTATATTTTATATTTCCATTTAAAAGTTAAATTAATAATTTTTAGTATTTTTAATTTTAAAAAATTAACTTCATTTTTGGATTCATAATAACAATATTATCTTTAGTTTAATTTTTTACGATTATTCTTAGAAATAATGATAAATAGGTGAATTGTGCAAGATATCGTTTTTGCAAATATCATAACTTTTATGAAATCATTAGGGTATAAGCAGAAATTAAAATTCATGAGACATTTTTTATTGACTAGTTATGAATTTTATAATTAAAATTATAAAATTAAAAATATTATGTTTTTTTTATAAACCTAGGGTTTACATTTTTTCAACATAAGTAATATTTAAAAAAACTGTTTTTATGCGTCAAACACTTGTTATTTTAGAATTAATTTTTTATAAATTTTATAAATTTAATAATATTAAATGGTTTAATTTTTTTAAAATAATAATACCCAAATTATATAATAAGGTTAATTTTATTTTTAGTTATAAAAATAAGTTATCATGGGTAAAAAAGTTACCGTGGTAAAATAAATTATGTAAAAAGTTAAAACAAAGGATAACATGACTATAGATACTCAAAAATTATCTCAAAATATGTGGTAATAGTTTTTATAGATTAAAAATCCTTCCATAAACATTATTTTCCACTCATGGAGCCACTTTCCTTGAATAGTGCACTACTTATCACCAAAAATGCCACTCCCTTCACTTATAAAACGTGACTTTCACCACCCTACTTTTACTCACACCAAAATACCATTAGTTTAAACAAAATAGACTCAAATAACTCTAAAATAATATTATACATATATTATAGGTTCTTTTATCCTCAAAATAATACCCTTAAAATTTTCAGTTCAATTTACAAAGGATTTATTCTATAAAGTAAGGTAAAAATGTTGAATCATTCCTTTTCATTTTTATTTCTTAACGTCCATTTATTCTAAATAAAATTATATTATACCATTTTAAAATAATAAAATAATAATAATTATTATAATTTTATGATATTATTTTGATTTAATAATAATTTTATACCTTCCTCCCTTCTCCTTAGAAGAATGAAAATGGCATCCATGCATACGTGCATACTATCGCCGCCACAAACAATGTGTTTTATTTTTCATCACCATCTTACATGGATAGTTATAAAATATTATTTAATAAATAAGTATTATATTTATAACATATTTAAGATTATTAAAATAAAAATCATTTTATACCTTCCTAACATTCTATGTAAAATGAAAATATCATCCGTTTATACATGTAAACTACTGCCTACATGGAACGACATATTTCATTTTTCTTCATTAACTTACACGAATGGTTATAAAATATATTTGATGAATATATATGATATCAATGATTAATATATATAATTAATGTTATTATTAATTCTTAAAACAAAAAACATTGATCCTTAAAAAATAATTAGTTGATATCAGTAAGTTACTTGAAATACGCTCATCATGGATCTTATTTTCTCAAACCGTGTCCACAGTTTCCATCAAGAGAACATGGGTATGAATAAATAATTGAAAAAAATTGAATATATTTTATAATATCAGAATTATTAACTTAGTATCAATTATTTGGGTTCAACATCATCATTACGAAACACGCGCAAAAGAATCAGAATTATAACATCTGATAATGAAAATTAGTGATAACTAAATAATAAATGTATAATAAATGATTAAAACAAAATATTCAAATGAGTTATATATGTGAATAAGGTTATTAAGAAATTTATTAATATACATATTCTTATTATATATGAGTTTAAATATATTTTATGGAAGTTGGTAATTAAGGTAATAGTTTTGTATCAAATTTAATTTTTTGGGATATGTTATGTATTATGCATCTATTTTTATTTATATGCTGTATATAGTGAATATTTAAAATATTATATTATTATTATCTATTTATTTATGGTATTTAAATTTTTATTTCAATTTTTATCTTTTGAATAGGCTTTGTATCATATGTTATGAAATTTATAAGGGTTTCCGCATCTCATTTTCACTTCATTGAGATATGATTTGTATTCACAACCTCTTTTATTTTGTGGTGTATATAATTCCAATGGAGTTTTTAATATAATTGTCATGAAATTAAAGGGATTAAAAAATAAATATTATGCTCTAGCTTTCATGTGTTTTTTATTTGAAAGGCAACAAAGCTGTAAGGGTTTCTTTCCAATATCATTTTCAAATCAAGATTGTTATGAATGAATTTCTAACTAGAGAAAGATTATATTAAACTTTTCCCTAAAACCCTAACAATTTTATTATCCTATGGTTATTATTTATTCTTTACATAACCTATATCAATTTAATTTACATTTTTTAATAATTTAACTGATGCAATGTTTATGGGAGAAACCAACCCCACCACTTCTTTTTTTCTTTAGGAATTTTCTCCACTATATCTCTATTCATTGGATGATTTTATGGATGTACTTATCTATGATTAAATAACTAATTAATGTTGTTTTTATACTATTTTTATTTTCTTTACAAAATTTTGAAATTATTCTATTAAAATTTTCCACATTGTGTTTTTATAAAAAGCGTGAAAAAATATCTTTTTAACATTTTTTGGGTAAACACATTATTTTAATACCATTATTCTTTAAAAATATTAATTTCCATGTTTTAAAATGTTTTTTCAAATGATATTAATTCTTATTTTTTTGAAAATAAAATAAAACATTTTTATTTTTTCAAACGTAAATGTTTGACTTTAAAAGGAATTCTAGGTTTTAAAATAGATTTTAAAGGATTTTGTTTTTAATAAACAAATATTCATGTTTTTATACCTTCTCAAAGAAAGTATTTGAAAGAAAATTTATTTTATAATTATTTTTTATTTCAAAGGAAGATTTTTAAATTGTTTTATCAAGTTAAAAGTATTTTGTTTTAAAGAAAACATTTTAATGATTTTTAAAGCATTTCAGTAAAGGTATATTAGATATTATTTTTCTATTTGAATTATTAAATAATATTAAAAGGGTGTTTTTTTCTATGTCAACATCCTTATGTTACACCTGAGATATGTTCTTATTCTAGTTTTTAACTTTTCTCTAGAAGACTTATTAAATTTTCTTTGAATGTATTTATGAAACCAATATTTTTTCAGGGGTTAATTAAGTGATATTTTAAATATTAATATTTTCTTTTTATCTTGGAACACATATGTATAATTTTCATTATGTGATGGGTGGCCCAAGAATTATATATCCCTTAAATGCATTATTTAAATACTTATATCTCATGAGATAATTATGGGAATTGGGTATTGATGCTCTCTCCACTATGAGAATCAAGAAGTGATGCTTGTTCTAATATATTAAGGGAATCAAGAATTGATGCCTGCTTCACTATTTTTTGGGAACCATAAAGTGATGCCAAATCCACTAGGTTAAGAGAAATAAAAAGTGATGACTGCTCCACTGTGTTATGAGAATTAGGTAGTGATTCCTACTCCACCAAATTATGGGAAACATGTAATGATTCATACTTTACGATTTTATGACTACTAAACTTATTTTTGAGACACATTCATATTTTTTTTATCCTACTCATGTTATATTGGATTTTATCTTATGTTATGATAACATCCTTGATTTTGGTCTTATGATCCATGTTTATTTGGGTATGAACTCTAAATGTGATGTTTTTGAACATTGATTATGTTCTCATTCCGACATGCTTATCTTATTATTAATTATGATTATTGTTTTTTGTCCCTTATGTTTACCCTTACGGAGCATATTATCTCACCCCTTTCCTATTTTTCCATTTCCCCAGTTATGAAGATGAGTACATTGAATTAGAAGTTTAGAGGGGGTCTAGAGGGGTAAAATTATAGATGAATGTTCACAAGTTTTGTAAAATAAGTTATTTATGTAGCTAATATCCAAATACACTAAAATGTTATTATCCTCAGGATCATGTGAAATTATTGTGATATATAATGTTAATATGAAATATATGAATGTTTATATTAGTCCAAATTAGTTGTATAAAATATAGTGTTAAAATTATGTGTTTTTATCACTGGATTCGAGAGTGTGGGTTTGGGGTATTTTAGTTGGTATTAAAGCAGGGTTTAGTTATATTTAGAGATTCATTATGTAATTTTGGATATCAGGACAATAATAAATTAGTGAAAATAATATGGATAATCCTAAATATAGGTAAACATCACAATATTTTGTTAACGTATTGGGTGTGTTGTTTCCAAGAAATGACATATCTGTTTAGATACAAATAATTGAATGAAATCTCTAACATAGATTCAAATGGGGTGATAACCCTAAAAAATATTGGTCAAGTATTAACTCAATCATTACTAAGTGCTTGAAAAGTGGGACCATCTTCACACCTTTTTTGACACTCCTGGGAGATATGATTGAGATGATTTACATGATCTTTATGAACCATAATGAAGGATTTAAATGGAATTTGAGGATGTAAGATACAACTAGTTATGTTAGGAAACATAATAGGAATGAGACTATGGATAAACTATATTTAAACTTATAGTTTGATATGGTAGAATATGTACATAATTTATGAGTTACTTATTCTAATACTATAGTTGAATTTTATACACCTATTAATTTTCTTATACCTAAACTTTCTTTTATTTTAGTAATTCATAGTGAAATAAGAAACCAAGTTAATAATGGGTGTGATGTGTAATGAAATGATTGTCCAAATGATCAATTAAATTTGATATGATATGATGTGGGAAATCTTAAGGTTATTCCAAACTAACTATTTAGAGTTATAATTAAACATTTTAACCTAGTTGAAATTTTAAATTAACTGTATATGGAAAAAATGGAGTTTCATGTATTCTCATTTGATAAATACTAAAGAGGAAAAATAGATTTGACTTCTTAGGTGTGAAAAATAGAAAAATAATAATCCAATGTAATTTCACTAAGGAACAAGAAAATATTTTAGGTATGGAAGGATTTTATATAAATGAGATGATTTTTGAAAATAGATAAAGAGGTTAGACAATAAAATAGAATGTATAAAGTTCATAATTAATATATCACTCACACATCAATGCTTAAAATACAAGGAGTTTAGGAATTACATAAACCAATTCCCAAACTCAAGGGATAACAAGGATAATAGGAATGAGAAAACTCTATGGGAACAAGGAATAACATATGAAATAACTACAACTAAATTGTATCATGATAATTAATGTAAAATAATCTTCCACTTTAGATTTTAGGATCTATTAATGGATTATATTTCTAGCTACTATTGAGTCAATAATGTTTTCCTTATGACTTTTCCATTCCTTCTTGTTTTGAAAATCACAAACACCTTATCTTTAAGAAAAATGCTTTCTTAAGGAAAATTTCTTTTATAAGAAAAAATGCTTATTTAAGGAAAATTGATTTTATAAAGAAAAATCTTATTTAAGGAAAATTGTTTTTTTAAGGAAAATTGCTTTCTTAAGGAAAATTGCTTTTATAAGGAAATTAATCTTTATCATTTTTTTCCCATCCATATTTTTCCTAAGTATAAAATTCAGATTCATTTCTGTTTTCTCGGATTTATTTAAAACTTTGATATAAAGTATTCTGTTTGAGGTTCCGAATACTAGATAAGAACTGTAAGGAAGTTTCACTCCGGATTCCAGATGAGAACTGTAATAAAGTATCATTCCGAATCCCGGATATGAACTCTGACTAAGTTCTATTCCAAATTCAGGATACAAATTCTTATGAAGTTCGAAATTGAATTATCATTACGAATTCTAATGATAAATTCCCATTACGAATTCTAATGATGAATTCTCATTACGAATTCTGATGATGAATTCTCATTACGAATTCTGATGATGAATTGTCATTACGAATTCTGATGATGAATTCTCATTACGAATTCTGATGACGAACTCTCATTCCGAATTCTCTTATTAAACAGAATCTGGTTATCTTTGTTTTATACACTCTGAATTAATTCAGACTCCGAAAAATATTTTGGTTAGACTCCGAACTTTTATTTCTATAATTTGTCTACTCTTTATTATTTCCTTTACACTCCGAATCTTCACTCCGAAGCATTCATTCCTAACTTTTGAGTTAGAATTAAAACGATGTCGTACATTCTGTTACACTTGTTTTGTTATAAAACGATGTCGTCCATTTTGTTATAAACTAACCGTTGTCTAAGTGACACGTGTACAGGTCCCTCCGATCTTTAAGGAAAATATGACCGTTGGAGAAGGAGCCGACCTTACCTATAAATAGGATCTCATTTGAAAGAGCTCATAACTGATGACATATGAACAACTTGGTTTTGTGCATACATGCCATTGAAGTGATTTCTAGAGAGAGAGGCTCTTATTAACTCTCAAATCTTCATGCGACTCCGAATGTTGGTGATTACATTAGAGGGCTTCCGGGGATAGGAAGACAGAGGTGCCGACTACCTTGAAGTTCGAGGGCTTCCTTGCTGAGGAAGACAAAGGTTGCCAACTACCTTGAAGTTGAGGGCTTGCGGGGATAGCAAGACAGAGACTCCGATCTTCGTATCGAGGGCTTACCCTGGTGTGGGTAAGACATACTTGCTTGAAAGTATAAATCAAGGGACCTTTATCCAAGGTTGTTGGATACCCTTATCTTTGGATTAAAAGACTATTATCTTGTTACTTGTATTTTAACTACTTGTTTAATTTCTGCTGCATTCTGTATTATAAGGAAAGTATAACTTTCCTATACTTCCTTATTTGTACTCTGTTTCATTTAGATTCTATACGCTTTAAGGTAGAATCTCATATTGTAATCTTTTATTAAGGTTCAATTTCCAGAACCATATTTCTGGAACCCACGTTCGGAATCTCTTTTCAAGTTTGCATTTAGAGTTAGAGGTGTTGTGAATTTGCTTAGTTTAACTTTGTTAAACTTAGCCCTTTCCTTCTTTTAAGGAAAACATAGTTGTTCTTAACTAACTTTAAGGGTTCTAAAGGAATTTTTAAAGTGTACAATTCACCCCCCTCTTGTATATTGAGCATCTACATTACTATTTCGATCCTACAACTACTCTACTAAATCAAGGATGTTTTTTAATAGTATCAAATTACCACCCCAATGATTTGATTATAAAATAAAACCTCTAGTTGTATGATTATTTCCTACCAAGTTAAATTTTGTTTGAATTTACATCATGAAAATATTATTATTATTCCTTTATAGGAATTTTATGGGATTTTGGACATTGATTATCTATCTCTATATAGATCCCATATCAATTCTCAGAATAATGATGTTAAATTTCATTTCATAAACCAGCCTATGATACATATTAGTGTAAGTATAATATGAAATCCTTATCAAGATTATTTAAATTATATGGGTCTTAATAATCAATTGTGATATTAGTTTCCTAGTCTCACCCAAGTTATTAAGGCTGATAAAACAAAATAAATATATCATAAGTTATGATTATACTAACAATAACATTATCTATTTTAAATAATGAGGGAAACTAAAATTGTGATGATGTAATTTATTTAAGGGATAAAATGTAACTACATAATATTTTAGTATTAATGAGTACTATGTTTAATATCTTGATTCATATGAAAGACTGAACTGAATATATCTGTGATACTTTTTATTTAGATAATATTATAAATATTAATTGTGACAATTATAATATAGTCATTGATTTGATGGTTATAAATATAAGTAACTAAATATTTAAATATATATAGAAATAAAAATAAAGGGACATTCTTAATACTGATTATTTGATAAAATTAAATTTTTTTAGCTAAATAACTAATAAGATCATTTTATGCTTAAAAATGTATTTTTCCTAAAAATTGTATTTTTTGGAACTATGTATTTTTATTTTAATAAAATAAATACTTTAATGTTTAATTATTCTAAAATATATTATTGAAATTAATAATATATTAAAACCAATTTAATTTTTAATTGATATAAAATAAGAATAAGAATAAATAATATTTTAAGTCATTTTTCTATAAAAAAAGTTTTTCATTATATTTTATATTTATATGGAAAAGTTAAATTTCTAAATTTTAGGATTTTAATTTTAAAAAATGAACCTAATTTTTGGATTCATCATAACAATATTATCTTATAATACATTTTTTATATTTTTTTGGAAAGATTGTTTTTTGGGTGAATAGTGAAAATACTATTTTTACAAATATTGTGACTTTTATGACATCATTAGGGTATAATCATAACGTAAAATTCATGAAATTTTTTATTAAATTATTATGTATTTTATAAGTAAAATTATACATTAAAAAATATTAAGTTTAACTTATAAACCTATGTTTATGATTTTTCAACTTAAGTAATATTTTTCAAAATAACAGTTTTTATGTTTTAAACACATATTATTTTAGAATTATTTTTTATCACATTTAAAAATTTAATATTATAAAAGTTTTTTCATATTTTGAATCATAATACCCAAATTATCTAATAATTTCAATTTTTTTAGTTATAAAGATATGTTATAAAGCGTAAAAAAAAGTTACTGTGGTAAATGTAAATTATGGTAAAAGTTAAAACTAAGGGAAAAGGCCTATAAATCCAACAAACATATCTTAAATATTTTTTAAGGGTTTTATCAACCAAAAATATTTCCCTATCCATTATTTACCACTATTAGAGCAACTTTCCTTAACTAGTTCACCTCTTATTACCAAAATACCACCCCCTAACTTATAAAAGAATACTTTCACCACCCTACTTATCCTCACAATGAAATACAATTATATTAACCAAAATCTTACCAAATACCTCCTAAAAACTTCTATACACATTATATATATTATTTTATTCCTAAAATACCACCCCTCAATGTATTAATCTAATTTTAAAATGAGATATTCCAAGGAAAAATGTGAAAATTTGAAATCACTCTTTTTCATTTTTATTTCTTTAAGTATTATTATTCTACCTCGAAGTATATTATTCCATATTAAAATAATAAAATAAGTATAACTACTATACTAATTTTTTATTATGTTGATGGTAAAATCATTATCTACTTTCCTCCCTTCACCTTAAAAGAATGAAAATGTCGTCTATGTGAACATGCATACTACCACCTCTAGGAATAATGTGTTTTTTTATCACTGACTTACATGAATAGTTATAAAAGTGTATTTAATGAATAAATATTAAATCTATAATTTTTTTAATATTTTTAAAGATAAAACATTTTATACCTTCTTCTGGGTCTATGGAAAATGAAAACACCCTCTATGTGTACATGTAGTCTACTACCTCCATGGAATGACATATTTCATTTTTCATCAATACCTTACATGGATAGTTATAAAACATATTATATAAATAAATATATTTTTATATATATGATATCAAGGATTCATATATATAATGAATATTGTTCTGAAGGTATGACACAAAAAATGATGATCATTATGAAGTAATCTATTGATATCAGTAGATTACTTTAAACAAACTCATCATGAACCTTGTTCTCTTGAACCTTTCCCATATTTTCCAAAAGGTGAACATGGAGATGCTTAAATCATTGATAAAAAAATATTTAAATATATTTTTAAATTTTTTAATTATGAACATAGTATCAAATAATGGGGTTTAACATCTCCATTATGAAACATGTGCGAAATAATCAAAATTACAACATATGATAATGAAAATAAGCAATAAATAACTAATAAATATATATTAAATGATTAAAAAGTAAAAAGGGTTATATATACAAATAATTTTATTAAATAAATTATTAATATAGTTATTTTTATTATGAATATGGTTAAATTCGTTTCATGCAAGATGAGAATTAAGGTAAGGGGTTCATCTCAAATTTCCTTCGTTGGGATATATTTTGTATTATGCACTTATTTTGGTTTATATAGAATATATGATACTTATTTGAAATATTATATCATTATTATATATTTATTCATGGTGTTTGAAGTTTTATTTATGTTTTTTTCTTTCAATGAGGTTTTTGATTAAATGTTATGAAATTTGTACGGGTTTCCTAATCCAAATTTTACCTCTTTGCGATATGATTCATATTCACCAACTATTTTATTTTTTACTGTATATAGTTACTATGTATGTTTATTAAATATAATTATCATTAAATTCAAGGTATTTTAAAATCCATCTTATTTTGTACCTTTCATGCGTTTTTAATTTAAATGGAAACAAAGTTGTAAGGGTTTATTTCTACTCCCATTTTCAAATTGAGATCGTTATGAATGAATTTAAATATGGGAAAAAGTTAAATGAACTTTATCTCTAAAAAAACAAAAAATTTATTATCCTATGATTATTATTGAGGTTTTAAATTTCCTCTATCAATTTAATTTACCTTGGTAAATAATTTACCTAATATGCTGCTTGTGAGAGAAACTGACCCTCTTATTCTTTTTAATCAGGAATTTTATCCTCCATGTCCATATTCATTGGATGATTTTATGGATTTCCTTATATATGCTTCAATAATTGATTATATCCATTTTCTAACATTTTTAATTTCTTTTATTTTTTTGAAAACTTCTTTTAATGTTTTTGACATGATTTTTTTATTAAAAGCATGAAAAAAACACTTTTTTTACATTTTCCATGTGAATAAAATATTTTATGACCATTATTATTTAATAATCTTCCTTTACATGTTTTAATATAATTTTCCAAATTATTTTAATTAATAATTATTTTGAAAAGAAATGTAAATATTGTTATATTTTTCAAAATTAAAAGTTTCATTTTAAAAATAAATTCATGATTTTAAAGTTGATTTTAAAGGATTGTGTTTTTAGTAAAGAAATCCTTGGTGTTTTTATATATTCTCAAAGAAATTTTTGAAAGAAAATTTCTTTTTTTTCTTATAAAAACCCTTTTTTGGTTTTAAATGGTAATTTTTAAAACATTTTATCAATATCAACTTATTTTATTTTAAATAGAGCATTTTAAATTAATTTTCAAGCATTAAAAAAGGTATATTACATCTTGTTTTTCAAAGTGAATTATAAAATAATATTAAAAAGGGGTTTTTTCATCTATGTAAATATAGTTTTCAATTATTTATTTTACACTTGTGATATTTTATTATTATACCATACATTTTATTTATTTGTATGACTTATGTAATTTTCTATGAATGTCTTCTGGAAACACATATCTTTTCTATAGGTTAATTAAGTGATATTTTAAAGATTAATGATTTCGTATTCTATTAGTACACATATGTTTTATTTTTATTATGTTATGTGTGTGAATAAAATTACATAAAACTCAAATTCATTGGATAAAGACTCATATATCATGATATAATTATGGGAATCGAGTATTAATGATCACTCTACTATGGGAATCCGTATGTGATGTCCACTCTACTATGTTAAGGGAATCAAGAAGTGATTCCTACTCTACTATTAATAGCTCAACTAGGATAAATACCATGAGGGTGGGGGGGGGGGGGTGAATTATTGTATTATATATTAAAACAAACACCCATTTGTATCTTGTTTCATCGTTAAACAAAACCCTCTTCTCTCCATTTCCCCTAGCAATATATGAAAGAATGGAATAATGTATGAGACACAAAAATTTTACTTGATTCACCCACACTGGGATATATCCATGGAGCATAGAAAAGAAATGTAACTATGTATCAAATCTACTAAATCACACTTTTGTTACTATATTAAGAGAAGAATCAATGTCCCTCTTGGTTTAAAACCAATCACAATATGAAATCTCACCACTCTCTCAACTGAAGTGTGCCAACTGCTTCTTCAAAAGATCCTCCTTTGATTACTGTAATCAATATGTTTTACACCTCAATTAGTGTATCATTAATTTACACTTTAATTCACATGATGAATACTATTTTACCATATATTTACTAGGAAATCCCTTTTGGTTCATACTTTGTCTTTCATGAAACCTTGTGATTTCTTTCCCCCAACTTTACTAACTTGTGAGAAACATTTAACTTTATCTCAAAACTTCATCTTTCGGGAAAATCTTACACTTTGTGCGAACCTCCCTTGTTCATGAAGATGAAAATTCTTTTCTATACACAAAAAATATTTCAATCGTTACTTTTCACAACACTCTTTTCATGCATCTCTCTTTGCGCACAACTCCCTTTTCGCACACCTCTGAAGCTATTCAGAGTTTGAGTTTTCCCTAAGGGTTGAGCTATTTAAATAAGGGGGTAACTGTCAATTTATAGACCCATATTACCCTATGTGAAAGATCCTTAAATTTATTCATCCACGTGCATAATATTTCTCTAAGCACGAAAGATCCCGATTTAACATCACATTTTTATGTAAAATATTTTAGCACCCAAGCTCCATATCTTTTTTGTGGATATATATAACTCTGAGTTTGTTGCAAAAAATTTTCTTTCACACACATTCAAATATTTATAATATTTATTACCTTAGACATATTTTTATGTGATGATCCTCATATTTACTTTTTTGAAACATTGTAAATCACCAACACCCTTGTCCGCAAAATTTTTCTTTGATAAAAAAACTTTGATAAAAACAACTTTTTCCATCCTCCATATTTAGAACCCAAAAATTTGGAAAACACTTAGAAATAATTCCACCTTGTATAAAAATATTTCTATATTTCCATTATAGAATCCATTCTTTTTTATTGGATATTTTTCATTATACCTTGTTAACAATCTCTCTCGAACTCCACAACAGACCATGGAAGCCTTCTTTGTCAACAAACACAATCAACCCAAAACAATACAATGTTACCTTGAGGGATATTTTCCCAGCAAATTTATTATGGGAATTGGGTAGTGATGGCTACTCTAATATGTTATGGGAATCACGTAGTGATGCATGATCTCCTATGTTAAGGGAACTGATAATTGATTCCTACTCTACTAAGTTTAGGGAATCAGGTTGTGATGCATGCTCCACCACATTATGGGAAACATGGAATGATGTTTGATCTATGATTTTATTATTTATATATTTGGTTCAATGAAAATTCATATATTTTTGCATCGTACTCATTTTAGGTTTGATTTTTATAGTTACCCCAACCCTAATAACTTAGAGATGATGCCAACTTTATTACATTGGCATACGATACAAGGAATCACATCCCAAATGACCAAATAGTTAGTAGTCTTGGTAAAATAGATGAATACATGATTCCATATTACATTTAAAAACAAAAATTACAATATATTTATTTTGATAATAATGTTATTCCCACTAGAATATCCTTACATATCATTCTTAGTACACTTCCTAGATCCATGGGAAAGGGAAACAAATAATGGTGAGATCAAATACTCAGTAAGGGTTAAGTAAAATAGAAGATTTCATGAATCAATAATCATAATCAAAATGAAAATCTAAATAAATTAACACACATTACATTTAAATAACTTGAATATCATAATCAATATAGAAAGGTAAATAACTGAAAACACATATCATTTAATCAATATCATTACTATTATAACTGGATAAGTAAAAATCAATATGACAAGGTAAATATTTGAAAACATATGAAATTTAATCAATAAACCAATAATGAAATGAATTCAGAGATAATATCATTCCAAAAATATCATGGATAATCACAATTTAATCCTCTATGAAATAAATGCTTAATTATTGGAAGTAATGTTCACAGATATGTGATACCTCTACCCTCAAGTCCTTTATTAAGATAGTTTAAAACCATAGTTAGAAACATGTTTAATTATAGTTTACCAATTTGACTTATTATACTACCGATGAATCAAAGGGATATATAATTCCTAGCCCCACATGTCACTATATGTCCAAAGATTCCTCATATATCAAATAATTAATTTAATTCATGAATAATGTGCTTTATCGTCGAATATATGTATTGAATAAAGAATACAAATTTATCAATATTTCCTTAGATAAATATATAACATTCAATATAGAACTCCATATGTAAAAATGATATACATTTTAATCAATAAACATATAAATGACAAATAATATTGATATTTAGGGGAAATTTAATGTCTAATTATCACATGGAAGTGAATATTTCAAGGGAAAGTTAATGAATACAAAAATAAATCAAGAAAGTGAATATAAATACTTTTCTTGTTCAAAATAATCATAAAAATTCCCAAGAAATAATGATTATTATATCAATACAAAATATAACATGTGGATCATATGTACAATAAAGGGTTGATGTCATTGATTAATAAGAATTCCCTAAAAATATTATTAAAAATATTCTAGAGGAAAATAACATTTTTTACTTTGAAAATAATTTTAAAACTAAAAGTTTATTAAAAATTAGAAAATATTTTTCTTTGATAATAACCTTTGAAACATATAAAGGATTTTTTAAACCACATATTGGTCCTGAAGGTAGTAAATTATGTATATACTGAGTATGTTAAAACCAAGATTCCTTTCACATTTTCAATAAAACTAAGTGGTCCTTATTTTGAAAAATGACATGAAGATTCCTTTTATTTTTTCTTAAAAGTAAAAATGGGTAAAATGTATTAAATAAATAATTTTTAAACTGTTAAAAAAATTGATTTTTTATAGAGAATATGGTTTTGGAAGAAAATGGATTTCTGACTAAATAGAGAAATGAAGTCTAATTTTCTTAAAAACCTTTTATCAATTATTTTAACTAACAAATAGTTGAAAAAATGTTATTATTACCTGAAAAATTCATGAATAAAAATATTATAATAAAATTAATTGGGTTTATTAGATAATGATCAAATAATTTCTTTCAATGGAAACTCAAGTATAAACAATTCTAATTAAAATAAGATTGTGAAATGAACCCTTATAAAGATTAAAACATTGAATTGATAATTAATCAATGAATAGATTTTGTGTATCAAATTTAAATCCAAATAAAATAATTGGAAATAAATCATAAGGTAATCAAAAGTAATTATACACATAATATCAGAATATCAAAGACAATGAAGAATTAATATAACCCAATGAAAAGAAATTGTGTTATGAAATTCATTATCACTTGGTAATTTTCATGTCAAATCGCCTTGGATGAAATAATTCAAATTGAATCTTAAAATAACATGAATTATTTATGAATCAAGATATTACATGTAAAATGGGAAGTATGTACACCATATAAAAGAAATCATGTTCATAATAATAAAATATGCCTTAATAAAGGGAAATTGAGATGAAGTCCCTTACATTGAGTCTGACTCATCACATACATTATTTATATTTATGAATAATAAAATTATTCTAATTATTTACTTTATTAATAAAAATTTTCAAGTTTATTATTCCATTTATTTCACTTATTAAAATGTTGTATACAATTACTTACTCAATTAATTTTACATTGGGTGTTTTGATAATATTTGACTTATGTGTCAATAATGACTTCGATAGGTTGACTATTGGTCTAAGTGGTTATTATTTAAACATATACAAAATAATAATCATGAAATAATTATCATATTTATACATAAATTATAATTTTTATACCAATAATGAAACAAAATTTTGATAAATGAAGTATATTAGAATCATGAAGATGGTAGGTCGTACATACGCATAAGTAACATTTCAAATTTTCAATGATCCTTATGGAAATTAGGTAAGTAATATTTTAGATTTATAAATTTATAATAATATAATAAAAACATATTATTTATTTAAATATACTTATGTATATATATATCATTAATGTGATTTGGTGATGAAAATATAATCACATCGCTTCATGAAGGCGGTAGTCCACATGTACATGAACGACATTATCATCTTGCAATGAGTGAAAAGGGAAGAAATAAAATGATATATTATCTTTAAATAATGATAAATATGTCATTAATATCATAATTATGTCATGTTTATCATATATACATTCATTAAATTTATCCTTATTACCTTCCATGTAAAGAGTTAGTGAAAAATTGATCACATAACTTCATGAGGTGGTAGTTCGTCGCACTCATGAGAAACGTTATCGTAACCACTAAAGAATGAAAATTAATAAGATTATATATGATATAATTACTAAAGAGGTATAATTATTTTCTAAATTTCATATATATATATATACCCTTTATATCCATCTTTATACCCAACCGTGAGAGGTTTTTATGGAAAATGTGTCACAACGGTTCATCGGGTGGTAGTCCTCCCTACACATGAGCAACGTTATAAATTTCCATTTCAGGGAAGATGAGATGGATATAGATCATTAAGTTAACATAATAAAATCTAATTATATTTTATATAATGGTTTTATTATATAAGTATAAATGAATACATTTTTAAGGAGTAGGAATAAGAAATTTAAAAAATGTATAGTTATGAATTTTACCTCTTCTCAGACCACCTCTTTAGGATTATACCTAAAGTATTCCTAGAATGGATTTATGAAAAAAAAATCTAGGATGACGGTATGGAATTTTAGAAGGGATTTTTGTAGTTATTGACTAAACCAAAATGGTTTCAAGGTGTAGAGAAGAGAGGAGAGAGGGTGGCCTTATATAACTGAGGTGAGTGACACACTTCTAATTTTTAAAAATAAAAAGCTGTACCCACGTTTTTCACATGAAAGAAGGTCCAAAATGGATTATTCATGAGAATTATACCTTAATAAGACTAAATATTTTTATAAAATATATTTTATACAAGATTTTAGGTCTTTTAAACCCTTATCTTTTTAGTTTAACCCCTCAGTAAAGTTATTTTTACCTTAACCAAAGTAATTAATTTTTATTTTTTTCTCTATTTATTTGGGTAAAAAATTATGTTGAACTTATTAAATGATATAAATTTTTCTGATTATGAACATTTAATCCATTTTTACAAATTTAATTAACAGAATTGTATGAATCCAATTTAAAATTATACTCTCACACATGACTAAAAAGCGGGTTGTCAAAGAGAAAATTAACATAAGTATAGAATATTTTAATATAAAAAATCAATATGAAATTGATTAAAATGACCTAAATTTGTTAAATTGTAATATTATTTAACTAATTTTACTTTAAAACCAACTTATAACATAATTAAACCTTTTAATTATTTAAATGAAAAGGTTATTTTCAAAAATAATCTGCATTTTTCACTATTCAACAAAAAATGAAACTTTGTTGGAAAATAAAAAAAATTCACCCTAAGATAATTTTTATATGATGATTTAAAATATTAAGTTCATTTTATCAAAAAAAATTCTATAATTGGAAAAAAATAATTTTAAATTATGTGCATAAAGGGTGACTAAACCGTCTTTTAAAACAAATACAGTATTTTAAGAAAACATTTTTTTTCTTTTAAATGATTATTATTTTATTTCTAATAAATATATAACCAATGAATTTGTTTTCACACGTGTAAAATATATAATTTTCATAAATTAGTTATTTTTATTCATATCCACATTCTTAACAACTGGGTTATAATAGTATATAATATTACGGTTCATTTAGACTCCAGGTTGTGTGTTCCGCAAGATATCAAGGAAATTAAATTTAAAGAAATATATTTCCTAGGTTATTTATGATCGGTGTTATGTGTCTCATATGCTATCAAATTTTTTTTATTACTTTATAATTTTGGGTTGTTAAATTATCCCCACCTTAAATAAATTACATCCTCCCAATTTCATCTTGTGGTCATAAATCAAGGGTTTTCTATATGAGAATTCCTTTATTGAAAACCGACATCATAAATAGGGTTAATAAAAATTTCTCTTAATAAGATAGAGAAGGAGATATGAAGGTCATTCAGAATAAAATGTAACTTGCTTTCTAATTAGGATAACATTAGTGGCATGTAAAGATATGGACATGGAAGAAATGCATAAATATTTATAGAGAATGATAAAGGTCATTGATTATAAGAAAGTGAATAATCAATCAAAATATAAATATCTAAAAAATCATTAATCTGTGATGATTAAAAATAATATTTGATTCATTAGATATGAAGGTAATATGATAATTTTTTTTTCAAGATCATTTTCCTAAATTTGAGGAATTCATTTACTATCTAAGAATATAAGGGAATATAGTTTCTCAATACATTTCTATTTTATAAGTACAATTTCATCATTTGGGTGTGCTTCAGTCAATTTCAAATTCATTAATTACTCCAATAAATGAATATCCAAAATGAATTTTTATTCTTGTGGCACTAAAATTCATTTTCAATATATCGTATGATCTATAAAAGAGTGAAAATACTTTCCATATATCTCTAACTATTTTCCAAAACTAATATAGTTAGATAAAGTTATTCAATATAATACATTAATCTCCAAACCTAAACAACAACACCATTGGTTCATAATTAATATTTATTCATCAAATAATTTAACTAAAAATAATGAAATATTAACTAGGACATCACATATGCCTATGATAGGTGTTAAACCCTTACCATCCCTTGGTTGTGTCTTCAAGACTCACAGTCTTCATGTGATATAATGAGTTTTCCTTTTTCCAAAACTATATTAATATAATTACTATAAAATTCCAAAATTGTGATGACCCATAATTTCTATAACATCGACTATAAGATAAACCTTAAAGGTTAAAAATAATTTTAATCTTAATTCAAAATGTAAATTCATTCTTCCTCATATATTTTTTTATATACTAAACTAATTAGTTGTATTCCCATAAATGTTTTCTAAAAATATCCTCAATCTTTGTAAACTACCATCACCTAAAACCTAAAAAGGGGTTCTTAAGACTTTTAATTTATGATCAAACTTAAACTCATAAAACCATGATGGTTTCCATAACTCTTAAGTTAATGAATACATATATGATTCTAAAATTTAACATAATCCTCAGATGTTTAATGATTTTTATAACCAAAATACCATTTTTAAAAATACTTCCACAATTTAATTCTTGATTCCTAATACATTAATACATCAACCATTTTATTTTAAACATAGGTCCTCCAGTTCTCTAGTTGTTAATCATTAGAAGAGGGAATTGGATAAGATAATGACCAGGTTCCCCACAATTAAGACAATGAACTATAAATGGATCCCGAGGATGAGATTTATTTCCTTCCATTATACCCTTCTTTTTTCATTGGAAATTATGTGTTTTATACCCTTATTTTCCACACATAAATCATTTTACTATTTCTTTGAGACACTTTTTTGGGTTTCTATTTCCACATTTCTCACATGATGGAAATTAAGCCTTCTTTCATCCATAGTCTCCACCACTTGAACTCTTATAAAACTCCATCCTTATCTTCTTTGGTGATTTGGTTAAGGTATAAGTTATTAATCATATTTAATGATAATTTATTAGGCATAATCATGATATCTTTCACTCCTTTCATTATCTCATTTGGTTTCTTATAGTCACCATAGTGTCCTTCATGTTCAATGTTAACATGATTTCTTCAGGTTCCAACCATTGGAGAAAAACCAAAAGCATAGAATGAGAAACAATAATCATAGTGGGGAGACCATATAATAATTTATATGATGTTTATATCCTAACACCTTATTTTCAATCTAATACACCTTTGGTTTAACTAAGGTTATTTATTTCCATCATCTATTCAAGTCCTTCATAATGGTTTGTAATGAAAATGTGAATTTTCCAAAGTATATCCCCCAGGAGTGTCAAACCAGGTGTGTAGTAAGACCCATTTTCATACATGAGATGATTACTAGGTCATGACTGATGCATCCTTTTCAGAGTTATTACACTTAGGAACATTTTTTCCGGAACCATGTCTACTTGTAGTATATAGATAATGATGTATTATTAAGATAAAAATAATCTCTTCCTTACAAAAACTTTAGGATGATCGTCTATACTTATCCTCAAAGTCTATCATATGGCTATGTTTCCAAATCTATGTTTTAAAAAATCTAGTTCCCAAGGTTTCTACTAAAAATCCTTTGATACCAACTTTAGTGACCCCAAAACTAGTAGCCTAGAGCCAATGTCTAATTTATTACATTGATATAAGATACAAGGAATTACATCCCGAAGGACCGAATAGTTTAGTAGCCTTGGTAAATTAGATAAATACAAAATCCCCATATTAAATTTGAACACAAAAATTAAAAAATAATCTTTTTTCAAGAACAAAATTAATCCCTCTAGAATATCCTTGAAAAGCATTCTTAATACACATCTTGGATTCCTAAGAAAGGAAACAAAATAAGGGTGAGCTCAAATTCTCAGTAAGGTTTAAGTATAGGGGAATCTATCATGAATCAATAAGAATAATAAATATGGAAAGGTAAATAATTGAATACACATTCATTTTTAATAACATGAAAATCAAAATCAATATGGAAAGGTAAATAATAAAAAAACACATTCCATTTAATCAATATCATGATGATCATAACCAGATAAAGAAAAATCAACATGACAACATATATATATGAAAAAACATTCCATTTAATGAATAAACTATGAATGAAATGCATCTTTAGACAATATCAGCATGAAAAAATTATGGATAATAAAAACTGAATCATCAATGAAGGAAATAATTAATTATTGGATGTCATGTTTTTTGGAACATGATACCTCTATTGTCAAGAACTTCCACAAGATGGTTTAAAACCATAGGTAGAAACCCATTTAATGCTAGAATATTGATTCAACTCTTGAGACTACTGATGCATCAAGGGGCTATATAATTCCGGGCTCCACCCATCACTGTAGGTCTAAATCATTCCTCATATATCATATAATAGATTTAATTCATGAATAATGTGCTTATCATCAAATATTCATATTGAGTAAAGAATACATATTTATCAATATTTCTCTGGATAAACAAACAAGTTTCAATATAGAATACTATATGTAAAAATGATATACATATTGAGTAATAAATATATCCATGATAAATAATATGAATATTTAGGGGAAATTTAATTTCAAATGATTATAAGAAAGTAAATATTTCAAGAAAAGTTAATGACTACCAAAATGAATCAAGAAAGTTAACATAAATACTTTCCTTGGTCAAAATTATCATAAAAAATCCAAAGAAAGAATAAGGATGATATCAATATAACATATCCCTAGTGGATCCTAAGTATAATAAAGGGTTGATGTTATTGATGAATAGAAATAGCATAAAAATTTCATTAAAAACATTCTTAAGGAAAATAACATATTTACTTTGAAAATAATTTTAAAACCAACACTACGCAAAAATAGATATTTAGTGGCAGTTTAAACTGTCGCTAAATCATTCTGCGATGGTTTTTAAAAACTGTAGCTAAATCATGTGTCGACATTTATTTAGCTGCAGTTTTTTAAAACCATCACAAAATGATTTAGCGGCAGTTTAAACCATCACTAAATGATTTCACAATTTTTTTTAATTTTTTAACTTTTTTGTTTATTTTTTAATTAATTAATTAATTAATTATTATTATTTTATTATTATTCTCATAATTATTGTATTATTATTATTATTATTTTATTAATATTTTTTATCAATGTTTTATTATTATTCTTGTTATTATTTTAATATTATTTTATTATTATTCCCATAATTTTATTATTATTATTATTGTATTATTAATATTATTTTATTTTATTTGTTAATTTTTGAATTCTACTAATTAATTTATTTACTATTTATTATTATGCACATGCACATGTGTAAGCCATATATAGAAATTATGTGTTGGGTGAGATTTGAACCCATTACCTATTTCTTATTTTCCAAAGACTTTACCACCCCAGCTGACTCTTCATGTGGTGAATAAATAGAATTTAATATATATATATATATATATATATATATTGAGGTATAAAGAATGAACAAAGAATAAATAAATAAATTAAAAAAATTATAAAAAATAAGAAATAAATATTTAAATAGTAATTAAAAATAAATAAATAAAAAGTAAGAATTTAAAAATAAATTAGTAATAAAATAATAGTAAACTAATAATAAACAAATAAATAATAAATAAACAATAATACAATAATGAAAAATATATAACTAATAGAGAAATAATAAATAATAAATAATAATGAATAAATATTAAATAAATAAATAATAAATGATAAATGATAGATAATAAATAATAAATAATAAATAATAAATAATTAATAATAAATGATAAATGATAAATGATAAATAATAAATAATAAATAATAAATAATAAATAATGTATAATTAATAATAAACTAATAATTGATATTTTATAATTTATAATTAATAAATAAAAAATAAAAAATAATAATTAATAAATAATTAACAACAATTAATAAATAATTGATAAATAATTGATAAATAATGAATAACGAATCAATAATGAATAATGAATAAATAAATAATAAATAATAAATAATAAATAATAAATAATAAATAATAAATGAATAATAAAATAAAAATTAATTAATTAATTAATATATTAAAATTAATTTAATTAATAATAAATAATAAATAACAATTAATAAATAATAAATAACAATTAATAATGAATAATAAATAATTAAAATTTAAAATTTAAAATTTAATAAATAATTAATAAATAAATAATGAATAAATTATAAATAATAAATAAAAAAATAATAATAATAACATGATAATAAATATTAAATAATAAATTATAAATAAAATTATAAATAATAAATATATAAATAAATGTATAAATAATAAATAAATAAATAAATAATAAATAAATAAATAATAAATGCAAAATAAACTTATAATAAATAAATTAAAAACAAATTAAAAACGAATTAATAATTAATGTGTACATAATAACTAAATAAAAAATAAAAAATAATAAAAAAATAAATAATTAAATAAAAATAATAATATAATAAACTAATAATGAAAAAGAAATAAATAATAGATAAATAATAAATAATAAATAAATAATAATTAATAATTAATAATAAACTAATAATAAATATATAAATAAATAAATAAATAATGTAATAAATAAATAGTAAATAGTAAATAGTAAATAATAAATAATAAATAATAAATAATAAATAATAAATAATAAATAAATAGAATAAATAAATAAAAAACAAGTAAATAAATATAATTAATAATAAATAATTAATAATAACTAATAGATAATCAATAATAGATAATAAATAATAAATAATAGATTAAAAAATAATAAATAAATAATAGTTAGTTAATTAATTAATAATTAATTAATAATTAAATAATAATTAATAAATATTTAATAAATATTTAAAAATTAATTAATAAATAATGAATTAATTAATAATAAAAAAATAATAATCAAATAAACAAACCCTAAAACATTACGAAACTCTACAAACCCTAGAAAACTGAAATGACCATAAAATCTGATATGGGAGTCCTTTTTCAGCTCTACAACTAGTCAAATCAAAGATAATGAAATGATCATCGATATGATATGTGGTACTAGCTGAAAAGACACAAGGATAAGAACTTATAGTCATTTGAATTTTAAGAAATCGGGTTTGGTGACTAAAAACACTATTTCAGAGGTCTTTTGGGCCTTTATAGGGGAAATAAAATGTCTAATTTTTTTTGTAGAGAATTTCCTTGACCTATGTAGTGTATAGATCATTGCAAACTTCGATTTGAAATCTGGTAGAGCCCAAATGGGTACTCAAATCGAAAGTTATGTCCGTTTGAAGTTCAAGCTTGATTTTTGACCTTTTCAAAATTTTAATATATATTTTTCCCTTGATTATCAGATGATTTAAATATCATGTGGTTTTATCTCATTTCATATGTTTTTATTTGAATGGTTGTGAAGCTGAAACGAACTCTTGGATCAAAAGTTATGGTCATTTAATGTCGAAGTATTCTTTTCAGTTTTTTGTAAATTTATTTTAAGTTTTATTATTAACTAATAATTATAAATATTTATTAGTTAACACATTATAATTCATTAAAATTTTTAATAATAAGCTATATATGAGAGTAAATGATAAATAATAAATAATAAATCATAAATCATAAATATTTTTTTTATAAAAAAATTCTTTTAATATAGTGGTGGGTTTTTTAAAACTGCTTTTATTTTCTGATGTTTTTTAAAAAATCCACCGCTAAACAAAATTAAATTTTTTCTTTGAAAACAAATTAAAGAAAAAATAAAAATAAAATTAAAAAAATTAACAATGGTTTTAAAAACTGTCGCTAAATGTTTTTTGGAAACTCATTTATCAGCGGTTTTCAAAACTGCTCTAAAAAAACCACCGAAAAACCCCATTTTTTGTAGTGTAAAAGTAAAAAAATTGAAAATAAGTTTCTTTGAAAATAAACTTTTAAACTTATAAAGGAAGTTTTAAAACATTTATTGGTAATTTCAATAGGAGATTCCATACAAACCGAGTATTTTAAAACAAAGTTTCATTTCACATTTTTAGTAAAATCCAAACGAGCCTTGTAACAGCCCAAGATTTTATGAAAAATATTTTTTTTATGTCTTGTGTTGTACGCTACACCAAAAGAAGCTTGCACAACACGCATCCTTGACTTGCCTTGCATTACACGCAATCGCGACCTTCCTCGATAGCGTGTGTAGTACGCAATACCGAGTTTCACTAAACAACGATATGCGATTAAAATATTATTATAACTAGCCATTATGAATAGTAATATCCACCTTTTAAAATTTTAGAAATTTTATCTCTCAAAATGGACTTCATTTTTGGATTCGGAGTATCGAATTTAGCCTAAGGTGAAATTTTGTTACTTTTCGGATAACTTTCATATTCCGATGAATAGTGAAAATTACTAAATTATAATTAAAAACAACTTTTTTAATCAAAATAATTAATAGTGATAAATTATTAATTTGAGTTGTTTTAAAGTATATTTAGAATATATTTTTACAATTTAATACAATGTTGGTCATTGGTTGTAATTTCACATTTAAACCAGACATAATCAAGTGTCAATCTTTTGATATATTTTGTTTCCTAAAAACACGCTATTTATTTTAACAGCGGGATTTAATTATAAAATTAATTAATGAAACTTTTATGTTATGAATTTGGTAAAATAGATTTCATTTTTGAATTCGGAATATGAAATATAGCTTAGGATGAAATTTTGGCATTGTTCTGAAAAACATCAATTTTTGATGAATAGTGAAACTACTGAGTGGTAGTTAAAAAAACTGAATTTTTCATAAAACTTAATTTTACCGCTTCTGTGAATGGAATTTCAAAAATCCGAGAGACACGGTTGATGTCAGTAAGTAAAATGTGGTTCAATGAGATGAAAATAATATTTGGTGAATAGTAACTTTTTACTTTTATTTACCACGGGTAAAAGTAAATAGGGTAATTAAGGGTAAAAATGATATTAATATTACCCTAACACATTTTCTAATTCTATTGGACAAGTGTATCTCGACCAAAAACAACCTTAAGTGTAAAATATTATCATTTAGGCCCACTTGAATTAGATTAGGACATTTAATTCAAAGAAGAGTTAAAAGAGTTAAAATCAAAGTTTATTTACTAAAACATTTTTAATATGGAGTTATACATAAGATAAATTCTACTATAAATATTCATTAGAAAGATAAAAATATTTTCTACATAATTATATTTTATTTATAATTTTTAGACTTTAAATAAATTAATTTATTTATGACACAACGATGATGCAGTAATTACCCTTTTAAGGAAATATTAACATAATTGATGTTATAAATACTCAAATGAATGTAATTTGAGACTTTTTATGAATTCCACTAATTTTCTAGGTTACTATGATATATTAGTGTTGATGTAATCAACTTTTTTCGAACATATAATTCTTTTATGACTTTCACAAAAATCATATATCAAATAGTGTCAAAATTGACACAAAATAGTTTTTAAATCAAATATTATATTATTAATTGTTATTTTATTTCTAAAAATCTAAGGTTCGGCCAAATGACTTAGATAAGGATATATATATTAATAATAAACAATTCGGGGTTTGTTTGGCATGTTATAGTAAGTGTATTAACCATATAGTGAAAGAAACCAAAAAGACACGGTAAACGTTAAATTATTTAACTTAGAGTTAAATCTAATTGATAAGGTTAAAATAAGATCCTAAACTTGTCTAAATCCTATTGGATGATAGGATTTCGACCCATCCCCACTTTAGATTCTAAATAAGACCCTTTCGAACCATTATAAACCGATTTTGACTTTAATATAAAATAATATTTTGAGATATTCCTAACGTGCCCCTCTCCTCCCCTATAAAAGGACACCTCCTCCCCCTCCTCCTCACACAACTTTGAGCCTTCAAGCTCGGCCAAACCCTGCCAAAATCCCTTCTCCACTTCCCTAGAATACTCCAATAGGTCCTGGTCTTCTTCCAAGACCAATCTTAGTTCTCTAAGTGGAGGATTCAAAGAGGCGTTCCAAAGAAGAGGTAATATCCATTACCGATCTTTTCAATTTCTTTCTTCTTCAACTTCTTCTTCTTTAGTTGTTTCATGATAAAGTAATAACATCAGTATTACTTACATACTGATATGTTATTATAAATATGAAACAACCCTAATTCACCTTCTATCTATCCCACGGAAAAATGAAATCACCGCGCGTGCGTGCGTACGGAATACCGTCTCCACGCCGTGGTGTAATCTATTTTTCCACCATCACTTTACAAGGATGGGTATAATGGTGTAATGAGTAACTATTTATGATTATTATAAAGTAATATTGATACTGAAATAATATATATATACTCCAATACAGTTCCACGATCATAGGAACGATATCATCACTCGTGCGTACGTACGGAATACCGTCTCCACGATGTGATGCGACTCGTTCTACATGATCATCATTACATAGTAATTATATAAATGGATTGAATGAATAAATATGATATATGTTACACTAATACCATTCTGGATATAAGGTATCTATAACCTTAAAAGAAGAATAAGAATGTATTCGGCAAAACACGCATAAGAACAAAAGGCAATAAAGACCCGAGTAACAAGTAACAATGAAATATTACTAACAAGAAGCTAAGAATATGAACATATATGATATCATATCAATATGTATGATTCTGGAATAAGTCAATAACATTATTTAAACTATTATACAGGAGCTTTAGACACGTACAAAGCAAATCGGACCTAAGGTAAGGGAAATATCACAATCTCATTTTTATCCGAGATTGTTTATGCTTTGGTATTTACTGGGGTGTATTTTATCATCGACATACATGTTTCCTCAATATGTACTATTATTTCCATTCACCTACAAATTTTTAAATCCTATTTTATCCTTCGGCGAGTTTTTAGTAAAAGATATGAAAGGAATCTTTTGTCATTTTTCGTACGAGGTACTTTTTTTGACTTTTCCGACAAAAGTATGAGAAGAATGTTTTTTTAACTTATACGGCATGAATGGATTTTTAAAACATTATTTCCAAGAAACTTCCTTTACAAGTTTTCAAGTTTATTTTTAATCAACTTCTTTTATTTTAATGTCGTATGATATGTTATGAAAGGAAAAATGTTTTTGAAGTAGAAAGGATATTTTCCTCAAGAATGGAGTTCAAGTATTTTATCAAAATTATTTTCCATATAAGATAATAAAAGGGTTCTGTTTTTATCCCTATGATTACATTGGTTTGATTATGTTGTGATGGAATTATTTTTATGAATTCCTTTATCTTATATGAATTGTTTTATGATGTCATGATGTTTAAGATTCCCATTTGTATTACATGGGTTATGTAATGATGTATGATTTATGATTATGTGGCACACATAAGAATGGATTCATTATAAGATGGGTGAGACCTATATCTCCCTCCAATGAATTGGGTAATGATTTTATATCTCATGATATAGACAGGGCTGGAACGGTAGGTTATACCGGTTCGGTGAAATAGGAATGAAACGAGGGTTACTCGATTCAGAAAGGGACTTTGTCCACTAAGATAGTCTTGGAAATGAGGCTTGACTAACAAGAAATGATTCTCTATGATTATGTGTGTATGCCACAAAGTTTCATGTTTTAAGTTATGATTATTGGGATTTTATTTCACTACTATGATTTTTCCCATGTTATGAAATTATGCTCTCTTTTGCAGGTTAAGATTTCCAAAAGTTATGTTCTTATGAATATGATGTGATTGATTTTTCTTTTGTATACCCTTACTGAGCATTTGAGCTCACCCTTTTATGTTTTCTTTTCCCCAGGATATAAAGAAAGGTTTTAGGTAAAAAAAAGGAAGATCTTTATGGGAGATATGGAAGATCTTTCACCACGATTAGAAGATTACGTTCCGAGTTTCCAAAGACACTAAACTATTACGATCCTTGTGTGTGTGTGTTTTTGTTATGTACTAAGTATTCCGCAAAAGTAATGTAATGTTCATGTACGTCAAGCTTCGGGTCTCTACAGTTGGTATCAGAGCAATGGTTTAGTCAACCTTTGGAAACTAGGATGCGATAACTTTAGTGAGATCCCTAGAGATATTTATAAGGTATGTCTAGGGATGTCCCTAAGGATAAGTATACGTATAGGATACAGTCCTAGAACTACGGTAACGATCATAGAATTTACCCTAAGATGTTAGATATTGAGGATACTCCACCTTTATTATGTTGTTTTCCCTAGCATGATTTTTGCCTCTCACACTATTCTTTTTTGGGTTTTAGAAAATGGTTGGAAACAAGAAGATTCACGATAATGGAGGATATGATGGACAATGGAATGATATTCTTCATAATGAAATGGGATTCGGAAGTCCAAACATCATTATTATGCCGAATCAGCAATCTCATAATATGATCAATAAAGTAAAATTTGGTAAGTTTTCTGACTCGGCTAATAAGAGAAAGATGGAGTTTCATGATGATCATAGAGGAAAGAAAGTTCAATTTCCCCTATGTAAATCATGTGGGAAGAGGCATCAAGGAGAATGTTTCAAAGGAACTGTAAGATGCTTTGGGTGTGGAAAATAAGGACACAATGCAAGTAAGTGCAAAGGAAAAGGTTCAGTTAACACCATGGATGAGGTTAATGGTATTTCTACGACATCAACAATGGTTAAATTTTTTAAATGTGGAATGTAAGGGCATTATGAAAACCAATGCCCTAAGGGAAAGTCTCATGAAGATAATCAGTATGGTCGTATGGGAAGTATTTATGTGGATGATGATGAAGAGACTACAAATGATATGTGAGATGAAAGAATTTTTGAAGCTCGGTCAATGGTTTAGGAATGTAGTGGAATGATTACATGTTTATCATGTGTAATGTTGTATAAGTAATATCATGGTACTATGGATTAAAGAGACATGTAAGGATTATTACACTGTTGTCTGATTAATGTTACTAGTATCCATGAAAGGTTATTCAGATATTTTTGGAATGTAGATGATATGCGCATAATGAAGGGATAAGGAGAAAATTAAATGTTTGACAGTATTCATGAGCTCATGATTGATATAAGGACTAAGTGATATCATGGTTTGAGTATATAGAATTTTGAGGAGTTTGGTATGTGAAAAGTGTTAACTTTTAACTGTATTCATGTTTTCACTAAGGTTCAATGGGTATTCAAGAGAATACATGATTAAGGACTTTGAATGTTTGGAATGCGACCAACAAAACATATCTTATGATATATGGGGATCAATGATGGTATTAAATCTCTAGTAATCGTTTTCACTATGTTATGAGAGTGGACTGCGGTATTATGGATAAGCCTAAAGATTGGAATGGATTATGTTGGACATAAGTTATTATTGTTTAAGGATAGAAGTTTTTCGATATTATTGATGGGATGTTATAGTAATATAGCTTTAGAAAAAGGACAACCTGCAGGACGGGCGACAACCCATCGCTTCGGACAAGGCTGTGGGAATCGAACCCACAACCGAAGTGCGACTGGCCTTTATCGCCTACCACTGGCCTACAGGAAGTCCCTGTTTAGTAGAAACTAGTTTTATTATATTAAACAGTATGATATATGAAGTATAAGTCCATTTTAGGAACCATATGTGATTAATCTCACTATAGATCGACTTATGTATATAATTTTTGCTAACCTTTTGTTTGAGATTGATGGAATGACCCGTCATTCTATCACATGATCTGCTAACACTTCACGAATAACAAATTCAACTTCATTTATTTAAGAGATGAAGTGGAAACTGTTCAAGGCATGAACAACAGTGAGATTGTACCAAAATAAAGAAAGTATTTATTCTAATTAAAATTTTCAACTTTAGGGAAATGATCTTGAAAACCAAAAATGTTGTCCTACTGATCTTATATCCGATGAATCAGATGGTACCCTAGATCATCACAAATTTATGGCTTTGTGATTGCTAGCTTTTCCATAGCCATGTTCTCTACCACTCTCCATCATAACATGATGGTTAGATTTTTCTTCCTTATCCATATTTTCACTTATGTGGAAACCCAGTGATTAGTTTATTTGGGTAATCGTTACATTTCATACTTTAGTTTTTAAAGCCAAGTTTTGGTATTCCTTTTTACGATGTGGGTTTCTATTAAAGGAGCTTTCGAATAGTAAACTATTTATAACAGCGACGAATTTCGAGGGCGAAATTCATTTTATGGGGGGTAGAATGTAACAGCCCGAGATTTTATGAAATTTTTTTTTATGTCTTGTGTTGTACGCTACACCAAAAGGAGCTTGCACAACACGCATCCTTGACATGCCTTGCATTACACGCAATCGCGACCTTCCTCGATAGCGTGTGTAGTACGCAATACCGAGTTTCACTAAACAACAATATGCTATTAAAATATTATTATAACTAGCCGTTATGAATAGTAATATCCACCTTTTAAAATTTTAGAAATTTTATCTCTCAAAATGGACTTCATTTTTGGATTCGGAGTATCGAATTTAGCCTAAGGTGAAATTTTGGTACTTTTCGGATAACTTTCATATTCTGATGAATAGTGAAAATTACTAAATTATAATTAAAAACAACTTTTTTAATCAAAATAATTAATAGTGATAAATTATTAATTTTAGTTTTTTTAAAGTATATTTAGAATATATTTTTACAATTTAATACAATGTTGGTCATTGGTTGTAATTTCACATTTAAACCAGACATAATCAAGTGTCAATCTTTTGATATATTTTGTTTCCTAAAAACACGCTATTTATTTTAACAGCGGGATTTAATTATAAAATTAATTAATGCAACTTCTATGTTATGAATTTGGTAAAATAGATTTCATTTTTGAATTCGGAATATGAAATATAGCTTAGGATGAAATTTTGGCATTGTTCTGAAAAACATCAATTTTTGATGAATAGTGAAACTACTAAGTGGTAGTTAAAAAAACTGAATTTTTCATAAAACTTAATTTTACTGCTTCTGTGAATGGAATTTCAAAAATCCGAGAGACACGGTTGATGTCAGTAAGTAAAATGTGGTTTAATGAGATGAAAATAATTTTTGGTGAATAGTAACTTTTTACTTTTATTTACCACGGTTAAAAGTAAATATGGTAATTAAGGGTTAAAATGATATTAATATTACCCTAACACATGTCCTAATTCTATTGGAAATGTGTATCTAGACCAAAAACAACCTTAAGTGTAAAATATTATCATTTAGGCCCACTTGGATTAGATTAGGACATTTAATTCAAAGAAGAGTTAAAAGAGTTAAAATCAAAGTTTATTTACTAAAACATTTTTAATATGGGGTTATACATAAGTTAAATTCTACTATAAATATTAATTAGAAAGCTAAAAATATTTTCTACATAATTATATTTTATATATAATTTTTAGACTTTAAATAAATTAATTTATTTATGACACAACAATGATGCAGTAATTACCCTTTTAAGGAAATATTAACATAATTGATGTTATAAATACTCAAATGAATGTAATTTGAGACTTTTTATGAATTACACTAATTTTCTAGGTTACTATGATATATTAGTGTTGATTTAATCAACTTGTTTCGAACATATAATTCTTTTATAACTTTCACAAAAATCATATATCAAATAGTGTCAAAATTGACAAAAAATAGTTTTTAAATCAAATATTATATTATTAATTGTTATTTTATTCCTAAAAATCTAAGGTTCGGCCAAATGACTTAGATAAGGATATATATATTAATAATAAACAATTTGGGGTTCGTTTGGCATGTTATAGTAAGTGTATTAACCATATAGTGAAATAAAACAAAAAGACACGGTAAAAGTTAAATTATTTAACTTAGAGTTAAATCTAATTGATAAGGTTAAAATAATATCCTAAACTTGTCTAAATCCTATTGGATGATAGGGTTTCGACCCATCCCCACTTTAGCTTCGAAATAAGACCCTTTGGAACCATTATAAACCCATTTTGTCTTTAATATAAAATAATATTTTGAGATATTCCTAAGGTGCCCCTCTCCTCCCCTATAAAAGGACACCTCCTCCCCCTCCTCCTCACACAACTTTGAGCCTTAAAGCTCGGACAACCCCTGTAAAAATCTCTTCTCCACTTCCCTAGAATAATCCTAGAGGTCCTGGTCTTCTTCAAAGACCAATCTTAGTTCCCTAAGTGAAGGATTCAAAGAGGCGTTCCAAAGAAGAGGTAATATCCATTACCGATCTTTTCAATTTCTTTCTTCTTCAACTTCTTCTTCTTTAGTTTTTTCATGATAAAGTAATAACATCAGTATTACTTACATACTGATATGTTATTATAAATATGAAACAACCCTAATTCAACTTCTATCCATCCCACGGAAAAATGAAATCACCGCGCGTGCGTACGTACAGAATACCGTCTCTACGCCGTGGTGTAATCTATTTTTCCACCATCACTTTACAAGGATGGGTATAATGGTGTAATTAGTAACTATTTATGATTATTATAAAGTAATATTGATACTGAAATAATATATATATACTCCAATACAGTTCCACGATCATAGGAACGATATCATCACTCGTGCGTACGTACGGAATACCGTCTCCACGATGTGATGCGACTCGTTCTACATGTTCATCATTACATAGTAATTATATAAATGAATTGAATGAATAAATATGATATATGTTACAATAATACCATTCTGGATATAAGGTATCTATAACCTTAAAAGAAGAATAAGAATGTATTCGGCAAAACACGCATAAGAACAAAAGGCAATAAAGACCCGAGTAACAAGTAACAATGAAATATTACTAACAAGAAGCTAAGAATATGACCATATATGATATCATATCAATATGTATGATTCTGGAATAAGTCAATAACATTATTTAAACCATTATAAAGGAGCTTCGGACACGTACAAAGCAAATCGGACCTAAGGTAAGGGAAATATCCCAATCTCATTTTTATCCGAGATTGTTTATGCTTTGTATTTACTGGGGTGTATTTTATCATCGACATACATGTTTCCTCAATATGTACTATTATTTCCATTCACCTACAAATTTTTAAATCCTATTTTACCCTTCGGTGAGTTTTTAGTAAAAGATATGAAAGGAATCTTTTGTCGTTTTTCGTACGAGGTACTTTTTTTGACTTTTCCGACAAAAGTATGAGAAGAATGTTTTTTTTAACTTATACGGCATGAATGGATTTTTAAAACATTATTTCCAAGAAACTTCCTTTACAAGTTTTCAAGTTTATTTTTAATCAACTTCTTTTTTTTAAAGTCGTATGATATGTTATGAAAGGAAAAATGTTTTTGAAGTAGAAAGGATATTTTCCTCAAGAATGGAGTTCAAGTATTTTATCAAAATTATTTTCCATATAAGATAATAAAAGGGTTATGTTTTTATCCCTATGATTACATTGGTTTGATTATGTTGTGATGGAATTATTTTTATGAATTCCTTTATCTTATATGAATTGTTTTATGATGTCATGATGTTTAAGATTCCCATTTGTATTACATGGGTTTTGTAATGATGTATGATTTATGATTATGTGGCACACATAAGAAAGGATTCATTATAAGATGGGTGGGACTTATATCTACCTCCAATGCATTGGGTAATGATTTTATATCTCATGAGATAGACAGGGCTGGAACGGTAGGTTATACCGGTTCAGTGAAACAGGACTGAAACGAGGGTTACTCGATTCAGAAAGGGACTTTGTCCACTAAGATAGTCTTGGCAATGAGTCTTGACTAACAAGAAATGATTCTCTATGATTATGTGTGTATACCACAAAGTTTCATGTTTTAAGTTATGATTATTGGGATTTCATTTCACTACTATGATTTTTCCCATGTTATGAAATTATGCTCTCTTTTGCAGGTTAAGATTTCCAAAAGTTATGTTCTTATGAATATGATGTGATTGATTTTTCTTTTGTATACCCTTACTGAGCATTTGAGCTCACCCTTTTATGTTTTCTTTTCCCCAGGATATAAATAAAGGTTTTAGGTAAAAAAAAGGAAGATCTTTATGGGAGATATTGAAGATCTTTCACCACGATTAGAAGATTACGTTCCGAGTTTCCAAAGACACTAAACTATTACGATCCTTGTGTGTGTGTGTTTTTGTTATGTACTAAGTATTCCGCAAAAGTAATGTAATGTTCACGTATGTCAAGCTTCGGGTCTCTACAATCCTTGTTTTGAAAATGACATGAATATTCCTTTAATTTAAAAAAATTAATATGGGTAAAATTTTCTTTAATAAATCATTTGGAAAATATTAAAAACATTTTTTAAAACATTTTTAGAAAACATGATTTTGGATGAAAACATATTTCTAACCAAAGAGAGAAATGAAGTCTGATTTTCTTAAAAACATTTTCTCAATTATGTTAAGTACCAATGAGTGTAAAAAATGGATCTATTAAATGAAAAATTCATAAATAACCATTGGTGAAGAAAATGAAATGGTTTTATTAGGAAACTCTCAAATAATTTCTTTCAATCACAACTCAAGTGTAAACAATACTGATTATAATGAGATTGTGAAGTAAAATCCTACAAAGATCATATCATTGAAGTGAGAATTAATCAATTAATAAATTATGTATTCAAATTTGAATACAAATAAAAAAATTGGAAATAAATCACAAGATATTAAAAAGTAATTACGCGCATAATCTTATAATATCAAAGACATTGAATAAGTAATATAACCCAATGAAAATAAATTGAGTTATAAAATTCATTACTACTTGGTGATTTTCAAGTCAAGTACCATTTTATAAAATAACTAAAATTGAAAATTAAAATAACATGAAATATTAATGAATCAGGATATTAAAAATCAAAGGGGAAGTTTGTACATCATATAAAATAAATTAAGTGCACAATAATAAAATATTCCCCAATGAAGGGAAATTGAGATGAAGTCCCTTACCTTGAGTTTGACTCATCACGTACATTATTTATATTCATGAATAATAAACTCATGTTAATTATTTACTCTCTTAAGAACCTTTTTAAATTTTATTATTCCTTTTATTTTAATAATTACACTGTTATATATAATTATTAAATCAATTAAGTTTACGTCAGGTTTTTCAATGACATTTAACTTATGCATCAATAATGACTTCAGTAGGCTAAATATTAGTCTAAGTGGTAATTATTTCAACATAAAAAGAATAATAATCATGAAATAATAATCATATTTTTAAATCAATTATACGTTTTAGACTAGTTATGAAACATTATCTTTAGAAATGAAGTATGTTACGATCATGGAGACGGTAGTTTCGTACATACGCATGGGTAATGTTTCCATTTTTCAATGATCATTATGGAAATGAGGTATGTAATATTTTATCATTAAAAATGATAATAATATCATAAATAACATATTAATTCTTTAAATATACTTATATATATCATTCATGTGGTGTGTTTATGAAAATAGAGTCACATCGCTTTATGAAAGCAGTAGTGCACTCATACACAAACAACATTACCATCTTTCAATGAGTGAAAATGGAATAAAGAAGATGATATATTATATTTTGAGAATTATAAATATTTCATTAATATCATAATTATTTCATTTATATTATATATATTCATTAAATATATCTTTATTACCTTACATGTAAAGTGTTAGTGAAAAGTAAATCACATCATTTCATGAGACATTAGTTTGTCATACACATGAGCAACGTTATTATATCGCCTATGAAAGGGATAATAAAAGATATATATATTATATAATGAATCTATTGGTACAATTATGTTATAAATATAATATATATACTTTATTTACATCATCATACCCAATCATGAGATTTGTTTATGGAAAATGTGTCACATTTGTTCGTGAGATGGTAGTGCTCTGTACACACAAGCGATGCTATCATTTTCCATTTAAGGGAAGAGGAGATGAATATAGTTAAATACATCAATATAATAAAATATAATTATATTGGAAATACTATTGTTATTATATAATCATAAATTAATAAAATTCCAAAGAAGTGGAAGAAGAAATAAAAAAATGCATAGTTTGGAATTTTACCTCTTCTCAGACCACCTATTTAGGATTATACCTAAATTATTTCTAGAATGAATTTATTACAAAAAAATGATTCTATAATTATGGTAAATATTTTTTTAGTTATTTGGGGAGTTATTTTCCAAAATAAAATGTTTTTAAGGCGTGAATAATATAGGATAGGGGGTATCCTAATATAAGCAAGGTGAGTGATGCACTTGTAATTTTAAAAAATAAAAAGGTGTACCAAATTTTATTCACATGAAAAAGGGTAAAAATAGATTATTATCAATAATTATACATTATACGGCTGATATATTTCTATAAAATATATTTTAGACAAGTTTTAGGTCATTTTAACCCTTAAATTTAAGTTTATCCCCCAGTAAACCCATTTTTTTCTTAACCATTATAATTAATTTTTAATGTTTTCACTATTCATTTTGGTCAAAATTTAAGTATAAATTATTATATAATGTAACTTATAATGAATCCAAATATGGAATCCATTTATCCAAATTCAATTCACATTAGTTTTAGAATCTAATTAAATATTATACTAGCCGACTCAATGAAAAAGTGGGTTTTCAAAGAGAAAATCCTCATAATTATAGAAGGTTTTAATATAAAAAATAAATATGAAATTGTTTTAAATGACATAAATTATTTAAATGATTATATAATTTTACTAATTTTACTTTAAAACCAATTCAAAATATAATCTAAACTTGAAAATTATTTAAACAAAAAAGCAGTTTTCAATAAAAATTAGTATATTTCACTATTCATTGAAAAATAAAACTGTCTATAAAAGTTCAAAAAATTAACCCTAAGATAATTTTGATACTCTGATTTTAAAAAATAATATAATTTTATCAAATAAATTTTCTAAAATTGTTAAATATTAGTTTTAAACTATGTGTGCATAATGTGACTAAACCATGTTTTTGAAAAAATATTGTTTTTAGAAAACATTTTATTTTATTTTAAACTATTATTATTTTATTTATAATAAATATATAACCTATTATTTTTTTACATGTGTAAACCATATAATATTTATAATTTAGTTATTACTCTTCATATATACCAACTTAATGGCTAGATTATAACGATATACTATATTACGGTTTATTAAGACTCGGGGTTATATGTTCCACAAGCTATCGAAAAGATTAAATTTAAAGAAATATATTTCATGGGTTGTTAAAGATAGTTGTTGTGTGTCACATATTATATCAAATAAGTATTTATTCTTTTATAATTTAATGATGTTCTATTTTTTCTCACGTTATGACCAGATCGTTGATTTGTATCTTATGATCCGTTTCTATTTGGTTATGAACTCTAAATGTTATTTTCTTGGAATTTGAATATGTTCTCATACCTACGTACTCATATTATTCTCACTTATAATGATTAATTTTTATCCCTAATTTTTACCCATATTTATAATTTTATCTCACCCCTTTCTTATATTTCTATTCCCTATGTTTTGAAGGTATGTATAATGTATGATAATTCTAGACAAGGGTTTATAAGGGTATTATTGTGGAGGAATGTTCAAAATAATTGTAAAATAAGTTATTTATATAGCTAATTTATAAATAAAATAAACATTTAAGGCCCTCTAGATTATGTGATATTAATTTGAGATAAAATGTTAATGCAAAATATATGAAGGTTATCTTTGGTCATCTCACTTTGTATCAAAGCTATTGTTTAAAGTATGTGTTTTTAGAACTAGATACTAGAGTGTGGGGATTGGTAACTTTAATGAAGCATCATTAATACCTCTCCTTAGGTGAACATTAAATTAATAATGAATTATGACACATGAGTAAATGAACTGTACGATTCATGCATCCTTTTCATGAATGCATCTACTCTCATATATTTCCTCACTTGAAACAAATATTAATGCAAAAAATGGAAGACCTTGTCAAATGATAATGAATATCATTCACTGGACTATAAATATTAGTAATAGAGTTTACTATATCATACATCAACATTTATATATTATATATCCAGTCGTACGTTATGTTTGTCCATAAAAATAATTATGATAACATGCTTTACAATATCCCAAGCATATAATAGACCATAAAAAATAACATCATATAAAAAAGTTATTTAGAGAATATCTCTTCTAAATCTCACAATTACACTAAAGAATAAAAATATTACATGCAGTTTCACCTTATCTCATATCATATGAAATAACATATAAAATCATAAAAACACATTTGGAAAGATACTATTAACATCACCATTTATCACATCATATGAAATACTTTGTGAATACCCATCCAAATCTCTTTTGGATAAAAATCTATAACAATTTTAGAGTAGATATCTGAGTCAAAATCAATATCCATTTATTTAACTAAAAAGTGTGACCTTGTGTGAATTTTTAGCATTGAAAAAAATATAAATCACTAGATCCATAAATGTAAGAAAAGAGTGACCTTTAGAAAAGAATTAATGCTACCCAAGTTATAAAGGTATCTAATGTGATCTCCATCAAACATATGTATCTTGATACCTGTGTCCACTAGTCACATCACATTCTAGAATTAATTATCATATGTTCCATTTTCCAAGTAATTGAGTGACCATGGGACACAAAGTATGTAAATCACATATATCCTACTTGGACAATCTTGACTCTTTGAGTATAAAATAACCAATTAAATGAATAAATCACACGTCTTTCACCTTTATGAATGATCACATCACATGTACCTCACTTGAATAGATAATCACATCATATGTAATATCTCGGTGTATTATCTCACTCCCTAGTTTATCACAATTTAAGGCCTATATTCCATACTCGTTATATGAGAGTAAAATACCATCTTAATTAAGCTTCAATTAATGACATGATTAAAAACATACCCAACCACCACCTGATTAGCCAAGTCTCAGGGATTTCATAAAAAATATATCAAATTATAAAGTTTCATGCTAGATATCTTTCCAAAATCAAGTCGTAGGGACTCTAAATATGATCCATGCACCCTTAGTATACCAAATACATAGTTTATAACACTTCATGTGGTATACTTAGTGGATAATTTGTCACAAAGAAACACTTTCTATAACTCAGGTGCATATTTCATATATCCACATAAGAATCCTACTCACACCAGCCTTAACATTTCACCATAATATATAATAATCCATACTGAACATAATTGGGGATAACTCAAAGTTACACTATGTGAGGTCAATCATCATTTCATTTCATGAAATTTATATCAATATATATGTGAAAGAATTATAAAGAGAATATTTCATTTTATATGATATATTTTATATTATTAATAAATTTTAAGAGTAGTAAACAAATGCCTACATAAGAACCTATATATTATATCATATTTGATAGAATTCCAGATCAACCATATGTTTTTTGTACTTTATAGGATTTTGTTAACTCATTACATCTATATGTTATTCCTTCCACATCACTATGTGACCACCTGATAAAAACCTCCCACTAAACTCTTTAGTGATTAACATTTATAAAGTAAGTCAGTTTGAATAATGGTTAGTTTTAGGAATCATATTCCTAATGTTCAAATATTTAAACATATTAAAAATATTTAACTTCACAATATCAAATTTTATGTTGTAAAATACATCTATTATATACCTATAACTCTTTATAAGTATATAATCATTATTCTTGAAACCATTTCCATCAGCCTTTTTCCCTTAAAATATTTTAGATAATTATGTAACTATTTAAACTATCACTTACAAACACATCTTAAACTATTTTAGGATAAAATTACATTCACTTTGTTATGGTAACTAAATTTAAATCTTTAAATTTATCTTTCCCATCACATATAAAAAAATATTTAGTATATTAAGTTAAATTCACTTTAAAATTTGACTGGTATATTCTTTTATTTGTTAAATTTGATCTTCTTAAAGTCTAACCATACTCCCACTAGCCTCTTGGATACTATATTATTTTCATAATATCATTCTAAGAATTTAAAACTATTTTGTGTTAGGAAATAACACTTATTTCCTTTTAGTGGTAATATTTGACAAATAAACTATTTTTTCCATATCATATATGCTATTTTATGTGATTGATGGATCTTTATATGAAATGAAGACTTTATTTTTTAAAATATACTACTGAAGGGTGGAAAGAACTTCTTCCCACATATTTTAACAAACTATATAAACACTTTCATCTTGTATAAAACATTTAACCTTGTATCCTTTTTATAACATTTTATAGAATTTGATGAATCATAAACCATGTGTTTTGAATTCATTATCTCATTTTTTTCATAAAAACAAATTGTTAAAAGAAAATTATTTTTTTATATAAGAGAATTGAGATAAATATAAACATATTTTACTAAGATACATCTGATATTTATATATTAAATTTAAATATTTTATGTAGTAACTCCTTACTTTATCAATTTAATTCAAACTACAATCTCTAACAATTCTTTCATTGGTTTTGAACTCATCTATACTTACAAAATTTTTTAAGCATGCATTTGGTATCGTATACTCTTAGAAATAAAAGAATTAGTTTCTATAATAATGAAACCTAACATTAATATTACATGGGGTTTTTAATATCTTTTAAGGATTATGAACAATTTTATCCTATGAAATTTAATCCTTCCTAAAAGCACTAGTCTTTAATGACCCTGACTAGATACTCAAAGAAACATTACATGAAAATCCAACTAACTTTCCTATTTTGTTTTGGACTTTTACACTATTTTACTATTGATAAATTATAATAACATAGAAAAATTATTCCCTAGTTTATCTATTATAACAACTTTTATAAAAAAAGAGAAAAATTCTTGAATTTATTAACATTATCGAAACATTTACATAGATGAAAATTAAATGAATTCCTTAACCATGATCAACCTCAAGTAAACCTCTAGTCTCCCCAATTCATTTATACGCATGATCATATTGATTATGTGAGTGGAGAATAAATTTTTTTTAGGTCATTTAACAAAATTAAATTGTTCTAGGATTTTTATAATCATCTTGATTCTAATATTTGAACAATTTTAATATTTTGGTTATTTAGGAAGGTGTTTCTCTAAAAATTAAATTTCTCTTACATGATAACTTTTCTTAAGTTATTAGTCTCAATAGTTACTTAGATTAAGAATCTTCTTCCCATATGAATGATATCAATGCTAAATTTGATGATGATGACAGTACTATTTATCTACAACTAAAGAATTTATTAGATGAGTATCATGATTTACATCCATTTAATATGGAATTTTTTTAAATTTACTCTAATTAAAACAATGAACCCTTTAGAATAACATCATTTCTATTAGTGGTCCAAGATCCATATTTCAATAATAAAATTACATTGATTTAGCATGAACCTCACTTAAAAGTTATTTAGGTAGGGTATCATCCCAATAATACCATATATGACTTTTAGAATGTTAAACAGATAACACTTTTCCCAATGTATCATATGGTAACACCCAACTCTATCCCCCAATATTCTAACTCTTAGGTTTTTACAAATAAGTGTAACCCAAATATCATGACAATATTTGGTTACCTAACTCTTAGGGTTATCCATTTCCATTATTACTTACAAAAGATAATATATGGGTACCCCATTTTGGTGTAAACCAACTCTATTGGATTATTTAGATCTTTACATGTGAATGAATCTTACACTTAATATTTTAAGAAGTTTTAATCTCACCATATTATCTCATGTTATTACCTTTACATGTATTTATGCTTCTAACAATTTAATTTGGAATCCTTTTTTATCCCCCAAATTAATATATTCAAACCATATTAATGTATAACTCTTTACACAACACAATTTGTGTTACCCATCCAAAATAGAATCCAAACATATTTATAAATATTCAAATGCATCCTATGAATAAGGTACATGAAATTTTCATGATTTTTTTAGAATAATATGAAATTGATATTCTCTACATCAGTTATCCTAAAGCCATAGATAACCAAACCCACCTTTCTAGAATAATGCATAAGCCACTAAACCAGTGGGAAGTCTGGACCAAATTTATTCTACCTAAGGATACTTTACTCAAGATATATTTTTATTTATCATAACTGTAATACCAAATATGTATAAACTATATTTAATAACTAAATTCTAGTTAATAACTTTAATTATAAATCATGATCAAGGTAGAAGAAAACTAAATCTTATGATGTCACACCGAGCATGAAATTCATGGTATAAAAATTTTATAAGAATAAATTAAATAATTTAAACTAAAGCATACACACATTAATAATATAAAAAATTTATATCCTTGAATAAATAAAGAAATAACATTTTAAAAGATGAAAAATTCACATTTTTAAATATGAGATAAACATTTACAAACATTTTATAAATAAAATTTAATTATAAATACTTTATAATTATAGATATTAATTATAGACATTACATAATGATGAATACAAACACTTTATATCAATTTCATAATAAAAACTCTATATTATAAGTTATATGGAATTTACTTTAAATATATTACATTTCATGAAATATAAAACTTTTATATTTCAATTCTATTATGTAAACATTTTACATAATGTAAATAAAACATGTTAATATTATTTAAACCTTTGATCAAATCATTTACCAAAAATAATTTTTATAATATTTAAATAATTTCCAAACAGTTCCCTTTTAATTTGAACAATTCAAATTTAACATTATGAAAAATTCATAATTCAAATATAACACATTATATTTAGCCTCAATTTTTGTAATTTATAAACTCTTTATAAATTAACTATATGATTTCTAAATAGATACTTTAATTCTAATTCATAAGTAATTCCATAGAATTTGGTAAAAGTTATTTTAATATTAACTCTTTTTATTATGGATTGTTTATTAATAAATATTTTATAAACATGTAATTAATTTATTATAAACATTTTATAATGAGTTAATTTATAAACTTTTTTATAAATTTATAGAATTTTAAAAATACCTTTTATTATTATTTATAAAAAATTTAAAAATAATATAATTTAATTCATAATTGAATTTAATGAAAAATAGTTTTTCTTTAAATTAATTGTATTTAGCGATTTAGTCTTAATCATATAATATGATACAAACCATATTTAACAATCTTGAGAAATTTTAATCTATGATAGATTGGAAAATGATTCTTAAATGGATTAAGCACCATCAGTCACAATTTATTATGGATAACCCCACCATCAAATATGATTAGCATACATAAGGGTTTTTCAATTTCATGGGAAAGTAAAAAAAATATATTATTGGAAAACCTTTGTATCAATGTAAATGTACTTACTTATCGATCATATTTAATTATTTAGCCTGAATCATAGGATAAAATTGATAGGCTGAGGTGCATGAAAATTTTAAGTGTTATTAATCATTTTTTACTGATAGTCTTATCATCTCCTATAATATCACATATAATATTCTACAATTCACAAAGATATTGTACAAGTGACATGATACATTGTTTTGAAAACATGGAGTGTCACTAATCACAAAATACAATATATAGGGTCTTTATGCTATTACTATTACAAAATCAATGTTTTTTTTACTAAGTCGCTAATTACAATATCTCATATCATATTCCATGACTCAACTAGACATATTTTTTGGGATTTTATTATATGATATAAATACAATATGGAAAATGATTTATAAAACCTTAATCTACATAATGATTTCATGAATGAAAATTAATGGTAATGCTCTGATACCACCACTAGGTTTATAAGGATCTAGAAACTCTTGTTAAACACAATACAAGTGATTAGGAAACAAAAAAACAATATCACTATACTAGATAAATGACACCACACATTCTATAAATGTAGTTATCATTTGAATGTGTACCTTACATCATTGATTTTTCTACATCATATTTTTATAGTTTTGAAGATGATCACCAATGGTTAGATGAATGACATCCCTCCACTAGAGGTATAGCATCCCGACTTTTTGTCACATAAACTTTCATTACATTATACAAAACTGAGGATCTTTAAGGTTTAGTGTCTTGGAAACCAGGAACTTTAAACATGAAACAAAAAAAACATTCTTCTTAAACACTTTAAAGGATTCTACTTATGTTCATCCTAGGTTCATTACTGCATCTCATAACCTGGGGACATACATCAAAAGAAAGGGTGAGCAGAAGGCCCAGTACGGGAAACAAGGGGAAACATTTAACATGTGAACATGAGATACATCAACAATGTCATGAAAAAGAACTTTAAGGCATGAGAAAGAAATCATGAGGCATATCATAATAAAAATAACATTTTTCATAACTTGAAGATGTGACTACTACATTTAACAAAGAAAATCATGAACAAATCACCAAGGTCCATCCCCAAGGTGTCATTTTAAAATTACCAAGGTTATTCACCAAGATATCGTGAAAATTGTAATCTCTAGAGGTTACATCATTACCCAATGCATTAGAGTGCTATCAGGGAGCACCCTTAAATTTTCATTTATTATCATGTGATCCACATTTATCATCATCAAACATTTCATAAATAACCCATATAGCATAAAATAAATAGGTTTCATTTCATAATCATAACGTTTTAAAAACTGCTTTAAAGACATGATCTTTACGTCACTTTAAACCCACGGAAGGGGAGAGCGGGTCTCATGTATGTAAATAACAGAATTTAAAATAGAACATTTTGATATATATGTGAATACCCCTGTAGAAATAATATCTTTGAATATTCACTTTATAACATAAAATAATTTTGAGAAAAGAGAGAGGCATTTTGAGACGAAAATTCTGCAGCATAACGGCTATGTTTCGGGGTTTTAGAAAACATTGAAAAGAGAGGGGACATGGGTCAAACATTCATAAATGACCCATAAAACAGTATAGGTACAGAATATTAAGGATATATGAACATGGTAATGAAATTTTAAGGGCATACCATTTTAAAAGAAAAACATTGAAGGAAGACAAAAATTAGATTTCTCTTATGAAAATTCGGAAGCCTAACGACGTCACTTAAACTTTCACAAAAATGATTTGAAAAGGTCAAATAGGGTCTCTCATCATGTGAACATAAGAGTTAAGTATGATAGATATAGAGATCATACACCAACATAATAAAAAGTAACTTTCAAGACTTGACATGGAATTAGAACTTTGAAAAAGGAGAAAGGTGAAAGAACCACTTAAAAATTCGGCAGCCTAACGACGCCACTTAAAACTTCAAAATACTGAATTGAAGAGATCAAATTGGGCCTATCATCATATGATCATAAAAGATCAGTATGATAGATATAGAGATAATACCACAACATAATAAAAATAAACTTGTAAGACTTGACATGGAATTAGAACTTTGAAAAAGGAGAAAGGTGAAAGAACCACATAAAAATTCGGCAGCATAACAGCGCCACTTAAAACTTAAAAATACTGAATTGAAGAGACCAGATGGGGAATATTATCATATGATAATAAAAGATCAGTATGATAGATATATATATCATACCACAACATAATAAAAAGAAACTTGAAATACTTGACATGAATGTAGAACTTGAAAACGAGAAGGGTGAATGAACCACTTAAAAATTCGGCAGCCTAACGACGCCACTTAAAACTTCAAAACACTGAATTGAAGAGATCAAATGAGGTCTATCATAAAATTATCATAAAAGATCAGTATTATAGATATAGATATCATACCCAAACATAATAAAAAGGAACTTGAAAGACTTTACATGAAAATAGATCTTGAAAAATGAGAAGGGAGAAAAAATCCGTTACAAATATTTCGGCAGCCTAACGGCGCCACTTAAAACTTCATAAAAAGAAATAATGAGAGTAAGAGGGGATCTCTCATTATATGAACATGAAAAGTTAATTAAGAGGAATATAAAATAACATCCTTTAACATAATAACATGGATCATAAAAGAAATGACATAAAAGAGATTACTTGAAAAGAAAGAGAGAGGTCGGATCCCTTACCTTAAAACGTAACTCTCAAAACACAAAGGTTGGGACCTTGAGGGCTTGGGGAACTTTTGGAGGACTCCTTGGGAGGTAATGAGACCAGAACTTCGTTGGGGGAGAGTGGGGAGTCGAATGGATGAGAGGATTGCTTGGTATTTATAGGGAAAGTGAGGGGACAAGACATTAATGCCCAAGGGACACCTCATTGGTGGTTTTGGCAAAACCATGGGCTTGACCATGGTATTTGCCCGTGTTATTGGCCACTTGGGAAACCTCATACCTTATATTAATATTCACATGTCGACCATATTGATTACATACTTAATACATCATTTAATGATGTCATTAAACATCCGTAACTTAAAAACTGTATTTTTACTATTCATCAAAATTTCAACTTTCTCAGAAAATTCCCAAAATTTCACATTAACCAAATATCAATTCTCTGATTTCAAAAATGAACTCCATTTTATAAAAATAATTTTTTAAATAATTTTAATTTAATTTTAAAATAAATACACTATTCACCGAAAATTCATTTTTTTCAGAAAAAACCCCAAAAAATTGCCTTAACATAATATCGATTCTCTAAGTTCAAAAATGAAATCCATTTTATAAAAATAATTTTCTAAATATTTTTAATTTAATTTTTAATTAAAAAACACTATTCACCCGAAAAAACCAATACTTGAATAATAAGTTATGAAACCGTTATTTAACCATTTTATTGGATAACATTACTTAATCAAGGTGCCTAGATTATTTTAATGCTTTATTTAAGTGAGATTACTAATCTATTTAGTCACATTACTAATCCTAAGCATAAAATCACTATTCATAATTTAATATTCATCAAAAATCAAGTTGATCTTATTAAACTCTAAATTTCGTACTGAACATAATTGTAGAAGACCATTTTTTGAAAATCATTACACATTTTTGATTATTTAAGGTTTACATAAACATTTTTTTAAAATATCATTTCTATAAAATTCATAAAAAATATGCATACTATATTTATGCGGACATTTGAAAATTCATAAACTTCATCATAAGAAGAAATACCAATTTTTATTTAAAACAAAGGATTACACAAGGCAATTACGATCTCCTTACATAGCCCCTTATCACACCAGCATAGGACCTAAGTGTAAGGTTTGCTAAGGTGAGAGAATCTGAGAGAGGCTCGGCCAACATCACACAAGTAGTAATTTCTATCAGTTTGAACTTCTCACAAAGACGATTCCGTTCTAGCTTCAAACGATGAATTTCGACTTGGGTTTGGTCCATAACAAATCCCAGTGGTGCTACCTCCTTCCCAATTTCTGTTAGATGGGCTTCGATCGGTCCAAGACTACTGGGTGAGGTCATAGAATCTTCTTTCTATATTAATTAACCAAGATTACTTGTATTTAGAGACAATAATCGAAACGTTTAGTTTCCAGCGGTCATATTGACCAATGGTCATATAATAGTCAAAACCCAACTATCTCATTTTAATTATACTCATGTTATCAAATGAAACATTTTTGTTGAGTATAAAAAATAAAATAAAATAAAATAACACACAAAATTAGGAAACAAGATTTATTCAAAATTTCTGGTCGTTACAATCTTCCCCCCTTAAGAAATTGCGTCCTCGCAATTTTTAAAATTGGGTTTTGAAATTTTATTGAAAGTCCCACATCGGAAAAGGAGTCAGTAAAACTATTACTTTAAAATAAAGAAAGGGAAGTACAAAGGTCACCCGAGTTAACCCATACTAGGATTCCATGTAGGAAAATATAGATATGGAAGAAAAAAACAAAGGGTCATGTTCTGAGGGAGAGTGATAGAAAACATGATTTGGAGAAAGTTAACCATAAGGAAATCAAAAACTTATGATGTGTGTATATGGTCTTTGATTACCTAGTAGGAAATTTAAACCAACAACATTTTTTGTTTTATGTTCCTTTTCATTGTTTTGAAGAATTCATTTACTACATTGAATAAAAACATAAGGAAATATACCTACCTTTAAGTAGAGTTTCATCCTTTAATAAGTTTATAACAAAAATAATCTTTTCTCCAAACGATGAGCATTCAAAACTACTTGGTCTCATAAATGCACAAGAATCATCTTATAGATAATCACATAATCCACCAAAGATTAACTATCCATTTCTTCTATCTTTAAACATTATCCCAAAAACAGAAAGGGTAAGATAAAATAACTCTTCCAAAATAAAGAACCCCAGAGGAAGGGAAACTACTTTAAATATTCAAAGTTCCACGGTACTACCCAAAGTTCATCATAAACCATTCCATAAATAACTGTCCTTAAAAATCCTCAAAATAAACCAAACTAATATTGAATCCCAAATACACGAAGGATTTGATAACATAGTCTTCCAAGGTAAACTTTATCATTCATCTCCAAACAACATCAACCACTCCTAACATCTTATAACAAAAGTAACTAACCTAAACATATTTACCACAAGATAGGTTAATAATTTCCCTAAGTAACCTAAATTACTATAAGTCTGCCTTAGATTCATCTATTCTTCAAAATATAATTCAACCTTTACTCCTCAAAGAAAATATTGTAGTAATCTATTTACCTCGATCAAATAGGGTTCCCAAAATAGTGAGCGTCTTCCAAAATAATAATCACCTTTTAATCCCCTAATAATATCTGTCATATTAATACAAAAATCATCACATTTCTTATCACATTGGTTGTTGGGACATGTTCTTCCATTTCCCACCATTAACTGACAAAAGAAAGTACAATTAGGGGCTTAAATACTTATCCAATAATCATGAAAAGGAACTTAAAGCATAGAAGGATAACTTGTAGAAGAAAATTATACCCTAACTTGTGATCCCCTAGGTTCCAATCTAGGTTATCCATGATCATATATTCTTATCTGAATCTTTATTTTATTTTATCTTTGTTCCTTTAATAATGGTTCATACTAAGCTTATGAATTTACCAAAGCATATCCCCCGAGAGTGTTGTAACCAAGAGTGCAACAAGGCCCATTGTCGTGTACCAGTTCCCATTCGAGTCTAGCTCAAAGCAGTGTTTTCAAGTTTTACCCCTATGTACATCTGTGCCAGAACCACCTCTACCTTCTCGTATCCAGACAATGATGTATTTTCTTGGCAACCCCTTACTCAATACTCACCAAAATACCAGGAAGATTTCCTATATATAAACTTTTATATTGGCTTCTTCCTAAAGTTTTCATATCCTAATTTCCACAAATAACTAAACCATCCTTTGATACCAACTATAGTATCCCGCCTTTTTGTCACATAAACTTTCATTACATTATAAAAAACTGAGGATCATTAAGGTTTAGTGTCTTGGAAACTGGGAACTTAAAACATGAAACAAAAAAACATTATTCTTAAACACTTGAAAGGCTTCTCCTTATGTTCATCCTAGGTTCATTACTGCATCTCATAACCTGGGGACATACATCAAAAGAAAGGGTGAGTAGAAGGCCCAGTAAAGGAAACAAGGGGAAACATTTAACATGTGGACTTGAGATACATCAACAATGTCATGAAAAAGAACATTAAGGCATGAGAAAGAAATCATGAGGCATATCATAATAAATATAACATTTTTCATAACTTGAAGATGTGGCTACTACATTTAACAAAGACAATCATGAACATATCACCAAGGTCCATCCCTAAGGTGTCATTTGAAAATTACCAAGGTTATTCACCAAGATATCGTGAAAATTGTAATCTCTAGTGGTTACATCATTATCTAATTCATTGGAGCGCTATCTGGGCCCCCCCTTAAATTTTCCTTTATTATAATGTGAGACACATATATCATCATCAAACATTTCATAAATAACTCATATAGAATAAAATAAATAGGTTTCATTTCATGATCACAATGTTTTAAAAACTGCTTTAAAGATATGATCTTTACGTCACTTTAAACCCACGGAAGGGGAGAGCAGGTTTCATGTATGTAAATACCAGAATTTAAAATAGAACATTTTGATATATATGGGAATACCCCTGTAGAAATATGAGCTTTTAGTATTCACTTTATAACATAAAATAATTTTGAGAAAAGAGAGAGGCATTTTGAGACGAAAATTCTGCAGCATAACAACTATGTTTCGGGGTTTTAGAAAACATTGAAAAAAGAGGGGAAATGGGTCAAACATTCATAAATGACCCATAAAACAGTAGAGGGACAGAATAAGATGGATATATGAACATGGTAATGAAATTTTAAGGACATACCATATGAAATTAAAAACATGGAAGGAAGACAAAAAATAGATTTCTCTTATGAAAATTCGACAGCCTAACGACGTCACTTAAACATCAACAAAAATGATTTGAAAAGATCAAATAGGGTATATCATCATGTGAACATAAGAGTTCAGTATGATATATATAGAGATCATACCCCAATATAATAAAAAGTAACTTTCAAGACTTGACATGGAATTAGAACTTTGAAAAAGGAGAAAGGTGAAAGAACCACTTAAAAATTTGGCAGCCTAACGGCGCCACTTAAAACATGAAAATACTGAATTGAAGAGATAAAATTGGGTCTATCATCATATGATCATAAAATATCAGTATGATATATATAGAGATCATACCCCAACATAATAAAAAGAAACTTGCAAGACTTGACATGGAATTAGAACTTCGAAAAAGGAGAAAGGTGAAAGAACCACTTAAAAATTCGGCAGCCTAACGGTGCCACTTAAAACTTAAAAATACTGAATTGAAGAGATAAAATGGGGTCTCTCATCATATGATAATAAAATATCAGTATGATAGATATAGAGATCATACCCCAACATAATAAAAAGAAACTTGAAATACTTGACATGAATGTAGAACTTGAAAACGAGAAGGGCGAAAGAACCACTTAAAAATTCGCCAGCCTAACGGCGCCACTTAAAACATGAAAATACTGTATTGAAGAGATAAAATGGGGTCTCTCATTAAATGATCATAAAATATCAGTATGATAGATATAAATATCATACCCCAACATAATAAAAAGGAAATTTAAAGACTTTACTTGAAAATAGATCTTGAAAAATGAGAAGGGAGAAAAAATCCGTTACAAAAATTTCGGCAGCCTAACAGCGCCACTTAAAACATCATAAAAAGAAATAATGAGAGTAAAAGGGGATATATCATTATATGAAAATGAAAAAGTAAGTAAGAGGAATATAAAAGAACATCCTTTAACATAATAACATGGATCATAAAAGAAATGACATAAAAGAGATTACTTGAAAAGAAAGAGAGAGGTCGGATCCCTTACCTTAAAACGTAACTCTTAAAACTCAAAGGTTAGGACCTTGAGGGCTTGGGGAACTTTTGGAGGACTCCTTGGAAGGTAATGAGACCAGAACGTTGTTGGGGGAGAGTGGGGAGTCGAATGGATGAGAGGATTGCTTGGTATTTATAGGGAAAGTGAGGGGACAAGACATTAATGCCCAAGGGACACCTCATTGGTGGTTTTGGAAAAACCATGGGCTTGCCCATGGTATTTGACCATGGTATTGGAAAATTGGGACACCTCATACCTTATATTACTATTCACATGTCGAAAATATTGATTACATACTTAATACATCATTTAATGATGTCATTAAACATCTGTAACTTAAAAACTGTATTTTTACTATTCATCAAAATTTCAACTTTCTCAGAAAATTCCCAAAATTTCACATTAACCAAATATCAAAGCTATGATTTCAAAAATGAGCTCCATTTTATAAAAATAATTTTTTAAATATTTTTAATTTAATTTTAAAATAAATACACTATTCACCGAAAATTCATTTTTTCAGAAAAAACCCCAAAAATTGCCTTAACATAATATCGATGCTCTAAGTTCAAAAATGAAATCCATTTTATAAAAATAATTTTCTAAATATTTTTAATTTAATTTTTAATTAAAAAACACTATTCACCCGAAAAAACCAATACTTGAATAATAAGTTATGAAACCGTTATTTAACCATTTTATTGGATCACATTACTTAATCAAGGTGCCTAGATTATTTTAATGATTTATTTAAGTGAGACTAATAATCTATTTGGTCAAATTACTAATCCTAAGAATAAAATCACTATTCATAATTTAATATTCATCAAAAATCAAGTTGATCTTATTAAACTCTAAATTTCATACTGAACATAATTGTAGAAGACCATTTTTTGAAAATCATTACAAATTTTTAATTATTTAAGGTTTACATAAACATTTTCTTAAAATATCATTTCTCTAAAAATCATAAAAATATGCATACTATATTTATGCGGACATTTGAAAATTCATAAACTTCATCATAAAGAAGAAATCCCAATTTTTATTTAAAACAAAGGATTACACACGGCAGTTACGGTCTCCTTACATAGCCCCTTATCACACCAGCATAGGACCTAAGTGTAAGGTGTGCTAAGGTGAGAGAATCTGAGGGAGGCTCGGCCAACATCGCACAAGTAGTAATTTCTATCAGTTTGAACTTCTCGCAAAGACGATTCCGTTCTAGCTTCACACGATGAATTTAGACTTGGGTTTGGTCCAGAGCAAAGCCCAGTGGTACTACCTCCTTCCCAATTTCTATTAGATTGGATTCGATCGGTCCAAGACTATTGGGTGAGGCCATAGAATCTTCTTTCTATATTAATTAACCAAGATTACTTGTATTTAGAGACAATAATCGAAATGTTTAGTTTACAACGGTCATATTGACCAATGGTCATATAATAGTCAAAACCCAACTGTCTCATTTTAATTATACTCATGTTATCAAATGAAATGTTTTTGTTGAGTATAAAAATAAAATAAAATAAAATAACACACAAAATTAGGAAACAAGATTTATTCAAAATTTCTGGTCGTCACAATCTTCCCCCCTTAAGAAATTGCATCCTCGCAATTTTTAAAATTGGGTTTTGAAATTTTATTGAAAGTCCTACATAAGAAAAGGAGTCAGTAAAACTATTACTTTAAAATAAATAAAGGGAAGTACAAAGGTCACCCGAGTTAACCCATACTAGGATTCCATGTAGGAAAATATGGATATGGAAGGAAAAAACAAAGGGTCAAGTTTTGAGGGAGAGTGATAGAAAACATGATTTGGAGAAAGTTAACCATAAGAAAATAAAAAACTTATGATGTGTGTATATGGTCTTTGATTACCTAGTTGGAAATGTAAACCAACAACGTTTTTTGTTTTATGTTCCTTTTCATTGTTTTGAAGAATTCATTTACTACATTGAATAAAAACATTAGGAAATATACCTACCTTTAAGTAGAGTTTCATCCTTTAATAAGTTTCTAACAAAACTAATCTTTTCTCCAAACGATGAGCATTCAAAACTACTTGGTCTCATAAAAGCACAAGAATCATCTTATAGAGAATCACATAATCCACCAAAGATTAACTATCTATTTCTTCTATCTTTAAACATTATCCCAAAAACAGAAAGGGTAAGATAAAACAACTCTTCCAAAATAAAGAACCCCAGAGGAAGGGAAACTACTTTAAATCTTCAAAGTTCCACGGTACTACCCAAAGTTCATCATAAACCATTCCATAAATAACTGTCCTTAAAAATCCTCAAAATAAACCAAACTAATATTGAATCCCAAATACAAGAAGGATTTGATAACATAGTCTTCCAAGGTAAACTTTATCATTCATCTCCAAACAACATCAACCAATCCTAACATCTTATAACAAAAGTAACTAACCTAAACATATTTACCCCAAGATAGGTTAATCATTTCCATAAGTAACCTAAATTACTATATGTCCTCCTTAGATTCATCTATTCTTCAAAATATAATTCAACCTTTACTCCACAAAGAAAATATTGTAGTAATCTATTTACCTTGATCAAATAGGGTTCCCAAAATAGTGAACGTCTTCCAAAATAATAATCACCTTTTAATCCCCTAATCATCTCTGTCATATTAATACAGAAATCATCACATTTCTTATCACATTGGTTGTTGGGACATGTTCTTACATTTCCCACCATTAACTGAGAAAAGAAAGTAAAATTAGGGGCTTAAATACTTATCCAATAATCATGAAAAGGAACTTAAATCATAGAAGGATAACTTGTAGAAGAAAATTATACCCTAACTTGTGATCCCCTAGGTTCCAATCTAGGTTATCCATGATCATATATTCTTATGTGAATCTTTATTTTATTTTATCTTTGTTCCTTTAATAATGGTTCATACTAAGCTTATGAATTTACCAAAGAATATCCCCTGAGAGTGTTGTAACCAAGAGTGCAGCAAGACCCGTTGTCGTGTACCCATTTCCATTCGAGTCTAGCTCAAAGCGGTGTTTTCAAGTTTTTACCCTATGTACATCTATGCCAGAACCACCTCTACCTGCTCGTATCCAGACAAGGATGTATTTTCTTGGCAACCCCTTACTCAATACTCACCAAAATACCAGGAAGATTTCCTATATATAAACTTTTTTATTGGATTCTTCCTAAAGTTTTCATATCCTAATTTCCACAAATAACTAAACCATCCTTTGATAAAAACTATAGTATCCCGCCTTTTTTTCACATAAACTTTCATTACATTATAAAAAACTAAGGATCTTTAAGGTTTAGTATCTTGGAAACTAGGAACTTAAAACATGAAAAAAAAAACATTATTCTTAAACACTTGAAAGGCTTATCCTTATGTTCATCCTAGGTTCATTACTGCATCTCATAACCTGGGGACATACATCAAAAGAAAGGGTGAGCAGAAGGCCCAGTAAAGGAAACAAGGGGAAACATTTAACATGTGGACTTGAGATACATCAACAATGTCATGAAAAAGAACTTTAAGGCATGAGAAAGAAATAATGAGGAATATCATAACAAAAATAACATTTTTCATAACATGAAGATGTGGCTACTACATTTAACAAAGAAAATCATGAACATATCACCAAGGTCCATCCCCAAGGTGTCATTTGAGAATTACCAAGGTTATTCACCAAGATATCGTGAAAATTGTAATCTCTAGTGGTTACATCATTACCTAATGCATTGGAGCGATATCAGGGAGCCCCCTTAAATTTTCCTTTATTATAATGTGAGACACATATATCATCATCAAAAATTTCATAAATAACCCATATTGCATAAAATAAATAGGTTTCATTTCATAATCATAACGTTTTAAAAACTGCTTTAAAGATATGATCTTTACGTCACTTTAAATCCACGGAAGGGGAGAGCGGGTCTCATGTATGTAAATACCAGAATTTAAAATAGAAAATTTTGATATATATGTGAATAACCCTGTAGAAATAAGAGATTTGATTATTCACTTTATAACATAAAATAATTTTGAGAAAAGAGAGATGCATTTTGAGACGAAAATTCTGCAGCATAACAACTATGTTTCGGGGTTTTAGAAAACATTGAAAAAAGAGGGGAAATGGGTCAAACATTCATAAATGACCCATAAAACAGTATAGGGACAGAATAAGAAGGATATATGAACATGGTAATGAAATTTTAAGGACATACCATTTGAAATTAAAAACATGGAAGGAAGACAAAAATTAGATTTCTCTTATGAAAATTCGACAGCCTAACGGTGTCACTTAAACATCAACAAAAATGATTTGAAAAGTTCAAATCGGGTCTATAATCATGTGAACATAAGATTTAAGTATGATAGATATAGAGAGCATACCCCCACATAATAAAAAGTAACTTTCAAGACTTTCCATGGAATTAGAACATTGAAAAAGGAGAAAGGTGAAAAAACCACTTAAAAATTTGGCAGCCTAACGACGCCACTTAAAACATCAAAATACTAAATTTAAGAGATCAAATTGGGTCTATCATAATATGATCATAAAATATCAGTATGATAGATATAGAGATCATACCACAACATTATAAAAAGAAACTTTCAAGACTTGACATGGAATTAGAACTTTGAAAAAGGAGAAAGGTGAAAGAACCACTTAAAAATTCGGCTGCCTAACGGTGCCACTTAAAATTTCAAAATACTGAATTGAAGAGATCAAATGGGGTCTCTCATCATATGATAATAAAATATCAGTATGATATATATAGATATCATACCCCAACATAATAAAAAGAAACTTGAAATACTTGACATGAATGTAGAACTTGAAAACGAGAAGGGTGAAAGAACCACTTAAAAATTCGCCAGCCTAACAGCGCCACTTAAAACTTCAAAATACTGAATTGAAGAGATAAAATGGGGTATCTCATTAAATGATCATAAAATATCAGTATGATAGATATAAATATCATACCCCAACATAATAAAAAGGAACTTGAAAGACTTTACATGAAAATAGATCTTGAAAAATGAGAAGGGAGAAAAAATCCGTTACAAAAATTTCGGCAGCTTAACGGCGCCACTTAAAACATCATAAAACGAAATAATGAGAGTAAGAGGGGATATATCATTATATTAACATGAAAAGGGAATTAAGAGGAATATAAAATAACATCCTTTAACATAAGAACATGGATCATAAAAGAAATGACATAAAAGAGATTACTTGAAAAGAAAGAGAGAGGTCGGATCCCTTACCTTAAAACGTAACTCTTAAAACTCAAAGGTTGGGACCTTGAGGGAATGGGGGCACCTTGGGAGGACTCCTTGGGAGGTAATGAGACCAGAACTTCGTTGGGGGAGAGTGGGGAGTCGAATGGATGAGAGGATTGCTTGGTATTTATAGGGAAAGTGAGGGGACAAGGCATTAATGGCAAAGGGACACCTCATTGGTGGTTTTGAAAAAACCATGGGCTTGCCCATGGTATTGGAAACTTGGGACACCTCATACCTTATATTATTATTAAAAAGTTGACCATATTGATTACATACTTAATAAATCATTTAATGATGTCATTAAACACCCGTAACTTAAAAACTGTATTTTTATTATTCATCAAAATATCAACTTTCTCAGAAAATTCCCAAAATTTTACATTAACCAAATATCAATGCTCTGATTTCAAAAATGAAATCCATTTTATAAAAATATTTTTTTAAATATTTTTAATTTAATTTAAAAATAAATACACTATTCACCGAAAATTCGTTTTTTCATAAAAAACCCCAAAAATTGTCTTAACATAATATCGATGCTCTGAGTTCAAAAATAAAATCCATTTTATAAAAATAATTTTCTAAATATTTTTAATTTAATTTTTAATTAAAAAACACTATTCACTCGAAAAAACCAATACTTGAATAATAAGTTATGAAACCGTTATTTAACCATTTTATTGAATCACATTACTTAATCAAGGTGCCTAGATTATTTTAATGCTTTATTTAAGTGAGATCACTAATCCATTTGGTCACATTACTAATCCTAAGCATAAAATCACTATTCATAAATTACTATTCATCAAAAATCAAGTTGATCTTATTAAACTCTAAATTTCGTACTGAACATAATTGTAGAAGACCATTTTTTGAAAATCATTACACATTTTTAATTACTTAAGGTTTACATAAACATTTTTTTAAAATATCCTTTCTCTAAAATTCATCAAAAATTTGCATACTATATTTATGTGGACATTTGAAAATTCATAAACTTTATCATAAGAAGAAATCCCAATTTTTCTTTAAAACAAAGGATTACACAAGGCAGTGACGGTCTCCTTACATTTCCCCTTATCACACCAGCATAGGACCTAAGTGTAAGGTGTGCTAAGGTGAAAGAATCCGAGGGAGGCTCAGCTAACATCGCACGAGTAGTAATTTCTATCAGTTTGAACTTCTCGCAAAGGAGATTCCGTTCTAGCTTCACACGATGAAGTTCAGCTTGGGTTTGGTCTAGAGCAAATCCCATTGGTGCAACCTCCTTCCTAATTTCTATTAGATGGGCTTTGATCAGTCCAAGACTACTGGGTGAGGCCATCAAATCTTCTTTCTATTTTAATTAACCAAGATTACTTGTATTTAGAGACAATAATCGAAACGTTTAGTTTACGACGGTCATATTGACCAATGGTCATATAACAGTCAATACCCAACGGTCTCATTTTAATTATACTCATGTTATCAAATGAAACATTTTTGTTGAGTATAAAAATAAAATAAAATAAAATAACACAAAAAATTAGGAAACAAGATTTATTCAAAATTTCGGGTCGTTACAAGAGGTATCCACATGCTATGCTAAATCACTCACTGTATGAGTGAAGTTTTTCTTCTCACCATGGTGTTCGAGTACATTTCTAGGTAAAAGGTGGAAGACATATATCTTCAGGATGAGGGAGTTTTGTCTAAGGCTTGGGAAGTTTTTCAAGAATCCTATATCATGTTGAATGACGATTCATTAATCCATTATAGATGCACCTCAGGTGAATAAGAAATTAATCATGCATTATAATGCATGAGTAAATTCCTCAACCAGTACATGCAACCCTTACATGAATGAATCTACTCTAATTTGTTTCATCTCATGAAACAATTATTAATGATAGATAAAATTTAATATATTCTTGAATGATAATTATTATCATTCAGACACCCATCTATTATAGTGTTAGAGTGTGTCATATCATACAATAGCACTGCTATATGATATAACCAATCATACCTTATAATTGATTGGAGGTAGAATATTAATAACATGATTTACGATGTCCCAATAATATAATATGACATAGACAATAAAATCACATGTAAAATTGATTTAGGTTACATCTACATTATCTTAATATTGAATCCCCATACCTGAGGTTAGAAATATACCTAGCATGAGAACCATCATACATTGATAGTTTTCTTATGCCAGTCTATAAGATAAGTTAATCAGGGTGTGGGTGGGTATGTTTCTATTCATGTCATCAATTAAATCTTATCTAATAAAATATTTTTCCTATTTTATGGTGATTATGATAGTTTGTCCCTCAATTGAGATAGATTGAGGAAGTGTATAGTCAAACCTAGATAAGGTAAATGTGATGTTTTTATCTATTTGGATGGTGGGGCATGTGATGTCCTCACCTTCTTGAGTGAATTATCTATGATGTGTTCATTCATATAGTTAATATATAATCATATAATAAATAATTTTTGAGTTGTATATATGGTATTGACACACTCTATTTCATATTGTCACTTGATGTCTTAGGAAAAGGTATTATATGATTATGTATGCTTGAATATGATACAAAGTCACTTTAGAGATACATGTGTTTAGTGGAAATTGGCATGGAGATACATGTGTTTGATATAAATCAATCATTGTAACATTGTATGTTGAGTATAATTGATGCTTTAATAGAGTTATATATTTTATTATAATTAGATATTAAGGTATTCATAACTGATATCAATCCTACAAAGGCCTATGGGGTCACACTTTTTAGTTGCATGATTTAGGATCATGTTTTTTTATAAAATGTTTGTATAAAAACATCGAGAGATACCCAATTTTGTTTGAAGGATATCTAAAATAAGTTTTTAAAGGATTTATAAATTTGTACATATGATGTAACATGAGGTGAAAATGAATGAAAACTTTTCTAAAATTATTTTTTGAAGATATCTAAAAGGAGTTTTTGAGATAGTTTTATAAGTTGTTACATATGATGTAATAAAAGATGAAAGAACACTAATTCTATGAGGGTTTGATTCAAGCGGGTTATTATTGGAAATTTACACTAAAGGAACCACCATGACAAAGTATATTAGCCACATTTTGGTTTATGCTGGTGTAAATCCTGGCATAGTGTGGTTCACCATATCATGGTGTTGTGAATGGAATTTATATATTATATGATAATTTATTGTTCAACCATATTCTCTTAAACCAAGATATCATGATTAGTTTGATCATCATGTGATGATTTTTTAAGGAGTTTGAACATCCAAATTTTTTTTAAACATTGAATTTTTTTATAAATGACATAAAAAACTTAAAAATGTTGTAACTCATAAAACATTTATGAAATGTTTCATTCAATATAGACAAATTTTTGGAATATAAAGAGTCTTTTTGTATATCTATATAATATAGATTTTAGTTTTGGATGTGTGTAGATGAAGTAGGAATGAAAATTCCCTAGTTTGAATCTCTATATCACTCTATATAACCTAAGGTTTTAGAAAACTATGAGGAAGTGAAGATATTTCTCAAGAATTGAGAAATTCATCTAGCCCATAGATACATTGGGAGGAAGGATCTCATTGGTTTCTTCAAAATTATTTCTATCAAGATCATGTGTTACATCTTGGGTAAATTTAGATAATCAAAGAATATGGTATTTTATTCTCCATTATTTTTATTTTAGTCCAAAAAAATGAGTAGAACATGTGGTTTTATAGGTTTGGGATGATGTTTTCCACTATGTTTGGATATGTGTCATCTTCTTCAAAACCATTTAGTAAATATATTATTTACATGGTCATGTAAGACCATAGTTATATAATCCTATGCCTACGAGAATAAATGTGGAAATAGTATTTTTATAGCTATGGGTTTTCTTATTTCTATAGTTATATATATCTATGTTCATGTAAGACCATATTCGTAGGTTCATATGCTATTTTATAAAAGAAACATCATTTTAACTTAAAAATACCAAATTTTTCAACCACATAAATCACACATAAAAATAATTAGTACATTTCCAATAAAAATATATCTAAATAGAAATATATGTTACCACATATACATATAGTATTAATAATTTCACTCCCTTTTATTTTATATAAGTGTGTAAAGCTTGGGGATACTTTTTTTGCTCACTCCTGCACTCCCCTTCCTCTCAGCATGGTCTAGAAAAATATGGCCGTCAGTTTGGTCCCTCCCATCTCAATGGGGGAGGGACCCCCTATGCCTTTTGAGGGGCCTCGTTCACATTCCTTCTCCCCATTCTCTAACCCTACATCTTTTCCCCTCTTTCCTCCAATAGCTCTCTGCCCTAAATTCCCGATTTTGTTCCATGGATACCCGAAAATCTCGATTTCATCTTTCGAATTCACATAGGATTCATCACTACTAGATCCGATGCTGATTTCCCACTTCAAACTCAGACTTCCTTTAGTGGATCAGTTTGATTGGATCTTTTTTTAATGCTTGGAATATTCAAAACCGAGATACATTCATGATCCTTGATAATAGGCATATTATGGTTCTTTTTTCTTCTAAGAGTGATTTGATCACTACCTGGTCCAAAGCCCCATAAGTCTGCAATGGATGTCTTTTCTTCCTCTTCAAGTGGTCATATGATTTCCACATAAAGCACGAATCTCCTTCTATGGTGATTTGGGTTCTCCTACCAGAGTTTCCCCTTCTGTTTCAGAATATGTCAATAAAATGAATGTTAGGTAATTTAATTGGGTGTTTTCTTTGCTCGGATGAAAGAACTAGTGAAATTTTTTATCTTTTTTTTCCTCAAGTTTGTGTCAAAGATGTTTCAAGGAATCCTATTGATTTTGTTTGGATTGGAGTAGGAGAAGAGTTTCTTTATAAAAAACCAGTTGTTTTTGAATAGTGGGTCGATTTCTATTCTCAATGTAAGAGGATGGGTCATCAGCTATCATTGTGTCGTCATGGTTTTGATCAGATGAGAGTTTTGGTCCCACAATCAGGCCCTGGTGAGTCCACATATGACGTCCCGAAGGTTCAGGTCTAGGTGGATGATTCAAGGGACCATTGTATTGGGGTTACCCATTCCACTCCCTCAGAGGTACCTACTCAACTGAGATGTGTTGAAGCTTGTATAAAGGTTTTAATTTTGACCTTAAACCCATCAGTTGCGGATGTTTTTGACAGACTGCATCATGATATGGATGGGAATAAATTAGAGGGGAAAACCTACTTGGTTTAAGAGATATTGAAGGGACGGTGGTTCAGAATGAGAAGCCTTCACCAACTATGTTGGGGAGTTATATTAAGGATGAAAACATGTTTAAGTAGTGGTTAGAGACTGATGGTAGAAGACCCCCCTCTTATGCCAAAGCTAAGCATTATGATGGGGTAGCTACTCAATCCCATCATTCTTTTGAGGGTATCTCATGTACACATACTCAAGGGCCACATGTGCAGGATTTTACCCTGGGGGTGGATTGAATCCAATGAGCAGGCCTCTTTCTTTAAAAATAATTGCCACCATTGAAACTGGGAACCAGTTTGATGGATTGGATGAAGTCTCTACTTCTGAAACTTGGTCCTCTATGTCTAAGGAAATGAAACTAGCAGAGTATTATCTCCAGTTCTCTTCAAATAAAGGTAAGAATACTATTTTGTATGATAATGGATTTATCCAGCATGTATAGAATCCATAGTGATAGAAGGATTACTCTAATTTACCCAGTCCTCTGTTACATGATCATTAAGTAATGGTAGGCCCCCTAAAAAGGGGTTGTCTACTACAGGAGACTCTCCTAAGAGAAAGTCCAAGGGTCCTGCAAAGCATGATATGGAATCCTCCCCATGTGAGAAGACTATTGAATCTCAGATTTTGGAATCTCCTATCATTGACCTAGAAAATGCTGATATAGAGGATGTGGAGCTCCTCATGCACTCTATTGAAGAAATGATCAAAGAGTCTTTCTTGATCAAAATTTTAGAGGAGGATTCCCACAGAATGTATGAAAGATCGATGAAGGTTGATACGAGTGACGAACAAGGCTCCTCGAATGATAAACAAAATCATATTTTGATCCAAGGCTTCAATGAGGATAAAAACAGTCTATAGTAAATGTGAAAACATGGGATAACATGGATCTTTTCTTCGAGGACCTCATTATGTACAACCCAGACATGATGATCACCTCCATTTAATGGAACGTTTTCAAGGTGAAAAACACAAACTTCTTCAAATTTGTTTGGAATGGAGTGATGATTTCATATGAGGTTTGATTCTTATGTACCAAAAAACATTGATGGTTTCCCACTTTTTCATAAAAGTTATTTGAAATAAAAAAAATAATGAGTTATGATCACTCATCATTAGAATCACTTGTACCCTCACCAACAACACTATTATTACCACCAAAATCAACATTGTCACCACCGAAATCACCATTATAACCACCATCATCCTCACCATCAGCATCAATCTCAACACCAACATCATTATCAGAAGAAAAAACATCCTTGAAAATATCATCAATAATATTCATGCTGCCATAATCATAAATTTACCACATCATAAATGAAAAACCATCAACCATTGCTATAATCTATGGATGGAGTGAATACTCTACAGTTAATATTGATATTATGAATAGTTCATTCAATTTTTGTTTTTACTTTTATAAGATTATTATCAAAAAATTTACATTGGTTTATTGATGGAATAATTCAATAGTTTATGTGTAACCATACCTATAGTATTGTTGGAATAATCATTTCCTAAATACCAATATATCGATTGTATAGTTTTCTTTCTTAATCTAAAATGCTGTCTTCCATAGTGATCATCACCTAGGATCAGATGAAGATGATCATATAGTCTAAAAAAATTTAATTACTTTTTTAAAAAGGGATTATATAACATCAAATTATGGAAATTAAAACATTTAATTATGAATTTCACATTAATTATTAATGTTTTCATCAATAATAAAGATATAAGAAGCTATTAATATGTTTATGCGTATGTTATAGAGTTTCTAAGTAAGATGACATCATAAAAAACAAGGAGACTATGTGAAACTTCTTGAAGACTTTGGTTAGATAGTTTCAATGAAGAATCCTTTATATGTGATGATTTTTTCACTGATGTTCCTATAAAGGAAAATCATTGATGGGTGATGAAACACCGTTTATAATAAGTTGTAAAGGTTATTTAATGGTGGGATGAATTAGGAGAACAAAATACTTGAGTTTAAATGAAAGAGGATGTCACATGAATGACTTATTTTAAAGGTATTTTTGTTTTAATTTTTATTCTTTTTTTGTGGGGGTTTTCTAGGCATTTTTGGGGAAAAGGGTGGTTTCTTCATGATTTGGACCAAACCATGATCCCATTTCCAGATTTAAAAACAAAATTTGTTTCTTTTGTAAATACATAGTTTTTCAACATTTTTCACCCATTACACTTCCCAATTTTCCTCCCATGATCTATTCAATACACCATATCCATTTGGAACCCTTATAAACTCATATTCATGGAGGATTTGGGTGATTTATTCAGTAATTAGGCCAACCCATGAGCCAATTTACAAATTAAAAAACTATAAATTATTTCTTTTATATATCATTAATTTTATAACATTTTTTTTCATTCCACCTCTCACTGAGCCCAAGAACCCAATGAGAACTCCCATATTCCATTTTCACTCTTTGAATCTCAACTTCCTCGCAGATTAGTGTGAATTTCATCATGGTTTCTCAAATCATCCAGATTTGAAAAGGGAATTTTCTTCTTTCATAAATCATTCATTTTTTACTATTTTACACCCATTTAAGTCCCCACTCAACCTCCTTATACTTATTAAATCCTACTTATCAATTTTGTATTTTTGGAGATTTAACTATTGTGTATTTGAGGATATTTCTTCAAAGTCTCTCAAGTAAGTGAGTTTCCTTATTAGTTCCTTCTATTTACTTAAGGTTTCTCCCAATTTTCTTGATGATCCAAATTTACCGAAGCTAGGGATTCATTCCTGGGGTTTCTTTTTGAGTTCATTGGTCCAATATTGTTGTTGTAGGTTCATTTTCACTCCCTTGTGGTGGGGAGGTGGTGCGACTGAAGTTCCACATAAGGATTTGGGGGTTTTGACACATTTGGTAGGTGATTTCATGTGTAAGAATATCATTATGAGTTATATTTTCTTGATTTATATTTTCAGCATATTCCTCTTCCATTTTGTTTGATGAAAAAAATATTTTTGGTAACATTATTTAAGTGTTTGATTTTAAAGTGACATTTTTGTGAAAAAATGAGTGTTTTTGTGTGTGTTACATGTTGTATCAATCAGGGTTGTTTTATGATTCATGAAATGATTTTATTAAATGGTTTTAGGGTTAAAAATTATGTTTTGGTGTGATTTTGGTATTTATTTGGTTTCAAAAGAAGAGGTTTTAGATGGATTTTATGTGCAAATCATGGTTTTACTTCTTGAAATTGTTTTATGAAATTGTTAAAGGGTTTATTTAATTACACAAAGGGTAAAAAGAATGTTTACCTATTATTTTGAGTGTGTATGACCATAAATAGTGTTTCATGTAAAAATTAAATTTTATATCACATGGAACATGTTTGATCACAAAGAGGGACACCCAAGTATCTATGTGGGAATACATGTACTAGTATGCTAGTGATCCAAAGTGGTTTTGTCCCTATTTCACTTAGAAAGTTTGATATTGAAAACACAAGAAAAACTATAATGGTGATTATTTGGGACCACTAGGTTATGGGTATGTTACCTACTAGCGGATCATGCATAATAAAGAATATTGGAATGGTTACTTTCACACCAAGATACGAGGTACCTGGTGCTCAGAACTAACTAGTGCCTAGGGGTGTTCCCATGTTTAGTGCTCATGAATAGTTGGTATTTCCCTTTGGTCTATGGTGTGTTTGGATGAAAAATTTGTAGCTTTCATATTTTATTTAAATGTGATCATTATTTAATGTTACTTCTTAAAAACTATTTTCATTTAAAGGTTACATTATTTAGAAATTCTTTGCTACAATTTCTTGTTATAAAAACTAGAAATATTTTTATCCTATAATGTTTATCACATGGAATCTATTTTAGTGGTATCCTATTGGTATTAGGATCAAACCCTACTTACACCTTTTGGGTGTAAATATACTTGATTATGTTTTACACAGGCAAGGGAAAGGCCTTTGGAGACAGTGGTTCTGGTTGTTAGTTGCTTCCGTGGTGTGGTGTTGTAGAGACGACTCATGGGTGATGACCCCTTGTTGTGTGGCAGTAATTAGGATATTTTTTCTACTAATTTTTGTAGTTTTTGACCTCTTGTTTCTTTTTTAAAACCTATTATTCAGTTCTGAATTTTAATTAAGGCTTGTTTGGCATGAATTTTCAGATTGAGTTTATTCTTTATTAATGGTTGTTTTATGTAACCTAACTTGGGTAAATCATTCCAAAACCATTTTTTTGATACCTGAGAACTTTTTATAGCTCGTTGGGATAGGTAATTCCCTTCGGGCCTTGATACGGGCCAGTTTGGGTGATTTTTTTGAAGGTCACCAGATCTGGTTCGTGACAAAATGGTATCAGAGGAGGTTTATCTTTTTGGGTCATATTATTATTTTTGGGTGAGTCTTGTTAGAAAGAATCTAGGAATGTTGGGGATCTGAATTTTGGTTATGAATAGGGTTCTTAGATAGTACCTCTCATGACAAACCTTGAGTTATAATGGGATGTTGGGGTTTTTTGTTTGACTCCTCTTCCTGGTGGGATGTGTGGGCTGCAGACTACATGTAAACATCGGGTGGGAATGAAGTTGTTGTTTATTTCATTATTGTCATGTGTTTGAATTATTTATATTTGATGTAATTGCTGAAATTTTTCATAATTGTTATACAAAAGATTTATTTTATGACTTTTTCCTTGTGTAGTAATATGCCTCCTCAAAATACTCTCATGCACCCATGGGATGACACTGGAGAAAGTTCTCCCTCACCGAGTGATCAAAGGATGGTAGAAGCTATGGTCAGGGCTTTCCAAGCCCTAGGAAAGAGAGTAAATCCTACCCTAGCTCCATCTAGGTAAGAGGAGTCTGGTATTAGGAAGGACAATGCCTAGGGGTTCCTAAAGAATAAGCCCCCTACTTTCTAAGGTAGCACAAAACCCCAGGAAGTAGAGGAGTGGCTCAAGAATATTGAGAACATGTTCGAGTTTATCGAGAAACCTATTGAGGTTAGGATGAAGTGTGCCTCTTTTCTATTATAGGGTCCCAGCCACAGGTGGTGGGAATCAATGATTCAAGATAGGAATCATGAATAGATGATATGGATGGAATTTTAGGTTACCTTCAATGACCAGTAATACCCTAAAGTCTAGGAATATGCTAGATCCTAGGAGTTTATGAAGGTCATCTAGGGGGACCTTTTAGTGATAGATTATACTAACCATTTTGCTAAGATGGTCCAGTATACTCCGAAAATGGTCTTCAATGAGCAAACGAAGGCTCAGAAGTTTGAGAGGGGTTTTTGGCCTGAGATATATTCTCATGTATTCTTATTCAAGTTGAATAAATACACCGAGGAGGTTGATCATGATTATATAGAAGAGATTGAACGTAAGGGGAGGTATGGTTTCCCTAGAGAAATGGCAGTGATGGGAAGTGTAAATTATTTTAAGAATAAAAGGAAGCAATAGGAGTAGGGGAAGAAGTGGGGTGGTAGTTCAGGTTAACCATCCAGATTGTTTTCTTTAGTGGCTTCTGATGCAAGGTATGTTGTGTTCCATCCATGTGGGAGGTCAGGGAAAACCTGACTAGAATGAACATCTCCACCAAATCTCTGCTAGCAGTGTGAAGGTATGGCATACTTGGTGTGTTTTTATTGGATGAAATGTACACTCCAGAGTGGGGAAGGATCAGTTTCTTCTAGGGGAGTGCTAACTCATTCAGAGTCATCGAGGATAGGGGGATCTCAATTTGGTGTCCATGGAATAAGGGCTATATTTTCTTCTGGGTTGATCCATTTCAGGTCAAAGCCGCATGTAAATTACCATTCTCAGGCAGAGAGTAGGAATATTCATGCAGTGGAGAAGACACCAATGGGATCAGATACAGGGCAATAGATTGTTTGAGGCACCATCTTGATTGCATCTTATATATATATTGATCTTTTGGATAATGGTTCTTATGATTCATTAATATCTTCCCTTTTTGTGAGCAAGTTGAATTTTCCAACCAAGTTGTTATCTGTTGCGATGGAGTTGGTGACACAGATGTGTAAGAAGAAGGAGCATGGTCTCAGGTGCCCATCACATGCACTTACTATGTTCGGGGTAGAGATGGAGTGAGACCTCTTAGTATTAGATTTGGATCTTTTTGATTCAATCCTTAGCATGTATTGGTTAGTGAACTTTCAAATGCACATTGATTTCTATAGGTGGTGAGTCTGTTTCATGACACCTAATGGAAGTCCATAGGTTTTTCATGGGAAATGGGATCCTTGGTTGAGTCATTCAGGACCTCCACTCTGAAATTTGGTAAATATATTCTTCCATTTGTTGTCACTCATGCTAGAGGATGATGGTCATGCTCCCGAGGGTGTGTTACCTCTTATAGTGGATGAGTTTCCAGAGGTATTCCGAGATGGTTTTTAGGCATTCCCCTAGAGTAGGACGTGGAGTTCTTGATCAATTTGGTGTTGGGAACACAGATGATATCTCTTCCCTCATATCATATGGACCCCACAAAGCTGAGGGAATTAAAGATAAAACTAAAAAATTTATAATCCAAAGGATTCATTCTCCTAATAATCTCTCCTTGGGACGCACCTGTATTTTTTGTGAAGAAGGTCAATGGATCCCTCCAGTTTTGTTTTCACTACCAGAAGATGAAAAAGGTAACCATAAAGAATAAATATCATTTTCCCCAAATAGATAACTTATTTCATCAGTAGAAGGGTGAAAAGTTATTTTCTAAGATATACATACATTAGGGTTACCACCAACTCAGGGTGAAGGAGGTAGATAATATGAAGACAGTGTTCTAAAGTAGGTACGACCACTTTAAGTACTTGGTCATGCCTTTTGGGCTAACCAATGCTCTTGTGGTCTTTATGTCACTCATTAATAGGGTGTTCCAACAGTATCTCAACTCTTTTTCATGGTATTCACGGACAAAATCCTGGTTTACTATGGATACGATGAGGATCAAGATTGTGGATCATGTTGGGAACTTTTTGGGATCACCACCTTCAAGAACATCTATCCAAGTTCACTTTTGGATCAGGGAGGTTAATTTTCTGGGGCATGTGATCTCAGAGTAGGGAGTTTCAGTGGATCTTGAGAAGATCAGTGTAGTAATGTCATGAGAGAAACCGAAGAACACGTTTAAGATCAGGTGTTTTCTAAGAATGGTTGGATACAATGGGCCTTTTGTTTGGGATTTCTCTCAGCTTTCTTTACCCATGATTGTGCTCACCCAGAAGGGGATGAAGTTTGTTTGGGGCCCAGAATGTCAGGCATCCTTTGAGAAGCTGAAGCGGCAGTTGACTACCACCCAGGTATTGATATTTCCTGAATCTAGAAAGGGATATGTGGTGTATTGTGATGCTTTAGGTATGAGGCTCAGGTACATGCTTATGCAGGATGATCACGTGGTGGCCTATGGCTCCCACCAACTTCGGCCACATAAAGAGAATTACTCGGCCCATGACTTAGAGCTAGCAATTGTGATGCATGCTTTGAAGACTTTCCATTGATACATCTTTGGGGAGAAGTTTGTGGTCTATTTTGATCATCAGATCTTAGCCTACATCTTCTCAGATATATATCTTAACCTAAGGCATCAAATTTGGATCGAGTACATACAGGGTTTCGACTACGATATCATCTACACCCAGGGGAAGGGTAGTGTGTTGGATGATATCTTGATCAGAAGAATATCAGTGCAGGATTTGAGGATGTCTATTGATGAGTGGAATCTGATGGGGATCTTTTCTTAGATGAATTTGGAGACCAAAGAGCACAATGGAGGTGCATTTTTGGAAAGAGTTCAGTTGACCCCTTCTCTTGTGGAACTGATTCAGCGGGAGCATCCTAGCGATGATCTATGTCAGCATTTGAGGTAGTTTTTTCATGGTGGGGAGACATATTCTAATTGGGATTCATACCCTGAGGGTATCTTGTGATTCAAGGGATACTTAGTGGTTCCTTTGTCTTTGTGGAAGGTGGTGATGTAGGATAGACACTGGTCTTAGTGGGATATCCTTTCTTGTGCCACTATGATTTATTATGATGTTCGTCACCAGTTTTGGTGGCTAGGCATGAGACGAGACATATATGACTTCATATAGAGATACTATACTTATCAGTAGGTGAAAGTAGAGGATCAGAGTCCCTATAGTTTTATTCATCCATTACCCATTTCTACCTGGATGTGGGATGAGGTTTCTGTGGATTTCATAGTTGGATTAACTCATACACCTTAGGGAAATAATGTTATCTGTGTGGTGATTGATCATCTGACCAAATCGTACCATTTCATTCTGATCAAAGATTCGACCAAAGTGAAGGAATTGTCCCAGTTGTATGTGAAAGATGTTTTGAGGCTCTATGGTGTACCATCAGCCATCATTTCAGATAGGAACCCTCATTATACCTCTCAATTTTGGCGTGGCCTTCATAAGGAATTAGGGTCATAGATTAAGTTGAGTATGACATACCACCTTTTAACGGATGGTCAAACAAAGTGGGATAATCAGATTCTAGAAGACATGATTCGGGCATGTGTGTTTGATTTTAGTGGTTCAGGGGATTTCCATTTTGTATTGGTAGAGTTTTCTTATAACAATAGATACCAATCCTCAATCAATATGTCATCATTTGAGGTTCTTTATGGTTAGTCGTGTCGATCTCCTTTTTGTTGGGTGGAGTTGGGTGAGACCTCACTGATGGGTCTGAGTATCTTGTAGGAGACATCATACAAGGATAAGTTGATTGGAAAATGGTTGTTGATAGCCCAGAATTGATATAAGTCTTATGCTGATCAGTGACGTCGAGCTTTGGATTTTTCTGTGAGTGATTGGGTATTATTAAAAGTGGCACCTCATTTGGGTCATCACCGTCTTGATAAGAAAGGCAAGCCAACACCAAGGTATGTGGAAAATTTTGAAATCATTGATAGGATTGGTAAGGTGGAATACTAATTAGATTTTCTATCTCAGTTTACATCTTTCCATTATGTGTTCTATGTCTCCCAGCTAAAGAAATTCAATCTGGACCAGTCCCATGTTTTGAGTTGGGAAGAGTTGGAGTTGGAACTTGATCTGTATATGGTTGAGAGACCAGTGAATATTGTAAAATCTTAAGAAAAACTAATTTGAGGGAATTTTATTACTCTAGTTTGAGTCCTATGGCAACATGAGACTGATGATCATGAGACATGGGAGCTAAAGTCTTGGGTCGAAGAGAAGTTTCAATTTCTCTTATCTGATCTGGCTTCAAGATGACTTTCTAAGGGAGTAAATTTTTTATCATGCGGAGAATTGTCTCATAAATGAATTATTTTAAAGCTATTTTTCATTTAATTTTTATTCTTTCATTGTTTTTAGGGGTTTCCCAGGTATTTTTGGAGAAAAGGGTGGTTTCTTCAAGATTTGGGCCAAACTCTGAGCCCATTTCTAGATTAAAAAAAACTTGTATAAATCATTTATTTTTCAACATTTTTCACCATTATACTTCCCACTTGGCCTACCTTGACCTATTGAAACCACCATATCCATTTTTATCCTTTAGTAACTCATAATCATGGTGTATTTGAGTGATTTATTCAGGCATTAGGCCAACCCGGGAGACCATTTCCAGATTTTAAAAAAATAATTTATTTATTTTATATCTCATTCATTTTTTAACATTATTCGGTCATTCCACCTCTAACTCGAGCCCGCAAACCATAGGAACACCCCCCGAGTTTCATTTCCACTATTTGGAACTCATCTTCATCATGGATTATGAATAAGTTACCCAACATTTCTCAAATTGTCCATATTTTCAAAGGGAATTTACCTCCTCAGCCTTATTTGAACCACCATTTAAATTTTGGCTACGTGGAGATTCAAATAATGCTGTATTTGGGGAGATCAATTAAAATTCTCTCAAGTAATTAAGTTTATTTCTAAGTTACTTACATTTTCTTAAGGTTTCTCCCACTTTTCTAGAAGATCCAAATGTCTAGAATCTTGGGCTTCGTACCTAAGATTTTTTTGAGTTTCTTGGTCCAATATTGGGGTTTTAGGTTTGTTTTCACTCCCTTGTGGTGCGAAGGTGGTTCGATTGAAGTTTCGCACGAGGATTTGAGGGTTTTGACACATTTGGTAAGATATTCCATTTGTAATCATCGCTTGATGAGTTAGCTTTTCTTGATTTATATTTTCAGCATATTCCTCTTCCATTTTTTGGGTGTGAAAACTGTTTTTGGTACTATTGGTTATGTGGTTGATTTTAAAGTGTCATTTTTGTGAAAAAATGAGTTTTTTGTGTGTTCCATGTTGTATTAATTGGGTTTGTTTTATAGTATATGAAATGATTTTATTAAATGATTTTATGGATGCTAATTCTAGTTTGGTGTGATGTTGGTATGAATTTGGTTTCAAAAAACGGGTTTTAGATGGATTTTATGTCCAAAGCATTATTGTACTTCTTGATTTTTTTTATGAAATTGATAAAGGGTTTATTGAATTACACAAGGGATGAAAATAATGTTTAGATACTATTTTGAGTTTGTATGAACAAAACTAGTGTTTTATATGAAAATGACATTTTATAAAAATTAGAACTTGTTTGAGCACAAAGAGGGAAACCCTAGTATATAGGTGGGCGGACGTGTACTGGTACGCTAGTGATCCAGAGTGGTTTTGTCCCTATTTAACTTTGAAAGTTTGATGTTTAAAACACTAAAGAAACTATAATGGTGATGATTGGGGACCACTAGGTTATAGTTATATTCCTTATTAGTGGCTCATGCATGACAATGAATATTGATATAGTTATTTTCACACTGATATACGAGGTACCTGGGGATCACAACTAACTAATGCCTAGGGATGTTACCGTGTTTAGTGATCATTGACTACTTTGTATTTCCCTAGGGACTATGGTGTGATTGGAAGAACAATTAAGTATCTTACATGTTTTATTTTAATGTTTTCATTCTTCAATGTTACCCCTTGAAAACTATTTTCATTTAAAGGTTACATTCTTTAGAAATAATTGCTACCATTTATTGTTATAAAAACTAGAAATATTTTTATCCTATGATGTTTATCATGTGGAATACATTTGGGTGGTATCCTATTATGCTTAGGCTCACATCCTACTTAAAACTTTGGGTGTATTTATACTTGATTATGTTTGACATAGGTAAGGGAAAGGCCTCTGGAGACGGTAGTTTGGGTTGTTAGTTGCTTCTGTGGTGCTGTGTTGTAGAGAAGGCTCATGGGTAATGACCCCTTGTCATGTGGCGGTCATCAGGCTATTTTTTTGCTTCTTTTTGTAGTTTTGGACCTATTATGTATTGTTTTAAAACCTTGTATTCAGTTCTGAATTTTAATTAAGGCTTTTTTGGCACAAATTTTCAGATTGGGTTTATTATTCATTATTAGTTGTTTTTTGTATCTGAACTCTGGTAAATCATTCCAAAACCATTGTTTATGATACCTAGGAACTTCTACCATCCCATGGGGATAGGGAATGCCCTTAATTCATTACCATGGGTCAGGTCAGCTATCAGTTTTGAAGGTGAACAAATCTAGTTTGTGATAGAGGACAAATTTAAATTTGAATGAGAAAGCTAGAGGTTCGTATAGTTCAAAGCTACTAAATTGGTAAGTAAATACTTTCAGATAATTTTTATAATATTTAGAGTGTTGGATTAGTCCTTTAATTTAGTTGAAGAAGGTTTTATTGAGTTTGAATGAAATTTTGAATTATTAAGTATCCATGTAAAGGTAACATGATACCTATATAAAGGTTACACTGAAAAACTTGACATGAGTAGGGGTTATTTGAGAACTATGTTCCCAATTTAAAGGTACTTTGATAAATTTTATTTGAATAATGGTAAACCAATATCTGTGTAATGGTAAGTTATAGGCTGCATAAATGTATTACTAAAAAACCATAGTTGTATAAAAGCAGGTTGAAGGCTACAAAAGGGTAACCTCAAAAGTGCACTGGTTACACAAAGGTATGCCTAGAATAACACTGGTTATGTAAAAGTAAGATAATGAGAACATAATGGAAACTAAAAAATATTGAAGTCTATATAAAGGTAATTTTTAGGCTGTGTAAAGGTTTTCAAGGTTTTCAAAAAAAATTAAATTATTAATAATGTTAATTCATTCAATGCTTGTGGACTGATATTCATGGGATTTATCATCATGATCACTCAAGATGGTTTTGATACAAGATTATAAGGTTTTATATCCATCATAATAAGTATATGAGTCAAGATGTAGTTTAATTTGGGTTCATACAAGACAAATAGAAGAAAATGAAATAGATATGTTTATCATACAATGTTGCTTCATAAAATTTGATTGTAAGTATTTGGAGAATATATATTTATCATAAGAATTTTTATTATAAGTATTTTAATATGGGGAGTATGACTTTGAAGAGGGGTTATTAATAATACTTCAATAGTCATAAGATATTGACTATTTAGATGATGCTTTGATAAAATATTCAAAGAATTAAATATCATAGATTATGGAGAAATAATTTTTATCCAAGCTTATATTAAAATGAGAAGCCTTAATAATATGAAAATCAAGATGATTTTGTATAAGGATTAAGTTGATATAATTTTGAGATGAGCACCACACTGATGGAATGGAGACCATGACAGAAGGATATGTGAAATGAAGATGTCACCACACGATAGTATATCACCAGTGGGAATTTTGGTGACCATGGTGAGATTATATTTTTACTATAACAAATGGTTAGTTTCAGTTTACATAAGGAAAGATCCATGTCATAGTGCATGCATCACATGCACATGTGAAAAAATTCAAAAAATAAAAAATAAATGTTTTTTTTTATTTCTAGAGTATTTGAGTTCATGATATTAAAATATCACATGGAAGTTAAATTATTGAATCTCAAGGAGTTTAAAAGGAAATAATTGACTCAATTTGAAGAAGCTTTAATTATTTCAAAGAGTAAAATATATCTCCACCATTAATAATGGGGTTTATTTAATTTATTATGGAAATAATATTCAAAAAATACTATATATATATAATATGGAATGAGATGAAGATGAAGGGTGAGATGTGATGTGTTAAGAACGCTCGATTATGAAATTATAGTGATATTCTGTGAAGCAGAGAGAGAATACAATATTAAAAATATTAATAATTTTATGTGTATTAAAGTAATTATAATATATTCAAGAGAACACATATTTTTTTAATAAGTGAAAGAAGAAGAATCTTGTGATATAATTATATCATAGAGAGAACAAGGAGAAGTAGAAGAGACTAATTCTACTATTGTTGTTTATATGATTGCATCCAGACTCTTCAAGAGAGAAGAGACACTATGATTTAAAAATCATAGTGGGTCTGAGTGAAGAAAAATTCAAACATACAAGAAGTTTTTTTTGGTCAGATCCTATAAGTTTAATATATATTCAATGGTTATAGGAAGGATCCTTTAAGTTCGTTGTTAGAACATAAACGATGCCACCATCCAATTGGGAAGATTGAGTTGTGTGAGACAAAAATGGGAAGTTAATAATACCTATCCAACAATTTCATTTTTTATACTAAGCCCTTGTAATCAATTCATATTAAAGTGATAATAAAATTTTTGACTTGACAAGATCTGAGCATGATGAGGAGTAAGTTTTTCTAGATGTAGTTGAACCTTGTAAAAACCTCTTGTGTTGTTGTTCTTTACTATTCCTATATTTCATACTAAGTTAGGGGTTTAGAGAAAATCAAATATCCATATATCTTAATTGGGATAATGGTTCAAGTAAAAAATATGGGTAATTTAAGGAAAAATTAAAAATTGGTAAAATTAAGTCTTCACCTATTCACCCACTCTCTCAATGACCTTGCACGATCCATTGAGATCTATAAACTAAATAAAATGATAAATAATATATAATTTAAAATATTAATAATATTAAAAATAAAAGTATTGTTAAATTTTCCTCTATGTATTCCTATTCATTTTTCATACATTTCTTCATAGTTGAACACTAAATAGTGTTTTGAGGAACATAACCAATAATATTTAGTACCAGTTTATGCATAAAATTATGAAAAATATAAATAATAAATAAATAAATATTTTAAAGTAAAAAAGATATATTACATGTCCCAATTCATGATTTGGCAAGGATATACACCCCAGAGTATGGATATATCTCATATAACTGTTTTCTTGTTCTATTAAGATAAATACTATAAATAAATAGCAATATAAATAACAATTAATGTTTATATAAATAAAAAACAAGTCACATTGGATACATATTTCACTATGTAAGACTAGAGAGGGTGTTATAGATATATGTAACGTAACACCCCAAAATTTTATGAGATGTGTTAATTTTATTTTCATTGATTTATTATATTGTATACTACACCAATATTAGCTTGTACTATATGTAACATTGTATTAGCTTGTAGTATACACAACACTATTCTTGGCTCATGTTACACCCAATTTCAAGTTTGTTTTGTAGAAATTAATCTATGCAACATTAAGTATAGATTTTGATTAATGTATAAATGAAATAAGTTTTGATTATGTTATACTCAACACGAAAGGAATCTTTCACTACACGCAACCCTGATTTGGCTTGCATTACACGCACTCGTGACCTTCCTCGATAGCGTGTGTAGTACGCAATACCGGGTTTCACTAAACAACGATATATTGTTATAATATTATTATAAACTAGACGTTATGAATAGTATTAACTACATTTTGAATTTTATAACATTATTATTCATCTTACACATTTTCTAGAACATGGTATGAGAATAAAATAATATTTTCGGGTAAAATAAGAATTTTTCAAAAAATGCAGTTTTGCCATATTTAGATGGTGCACCCACTTTAAATCTAGTTTTTAACATGTTTATAAGTTCAATTTTACAAAATAAAATTCTTTTTGGGAATCAGGATATAAAAATTTACTTTGGATAAATTTCTCATATTATTCTGATAACTTTCATATTTTAATGAATAGTAAAAACACGCTATATTTTAATTAAAAACAACTTTTTTCATCGTAATAATTTTTATTGTCAAATTATAATATTGAATGGTTTTAAAGTATAAATAGAATTTATTTTTACCATTTAATATAATTTATGTAATAATAATTGATTTTACATTGGATTCATAGGTAATATCATTTCAAACTTTTGCAATGTTTTAACTTTTAAAAACTCGTTTTCTAAACAATGAAATTAATTTTAAATTAATTTCTACAACTTCTGTGATTTGAATTTGAAAAAATAGATTCCATATTTGGAATCAGTAGGTCCAAATTATGTTAATAGGCTACTTTTTATTTTTGGGCACTATGAATAGTAACTATGGTAAATTTTATTTACTATAGTTAAAGGTTAATTGGGTAATTAAGGGTAAATATAATATTATAAAGTTACCCTAACACTTGTCTTAATATAATTGGATGATTATATTTTATCCTAATTCATATTTGGGAAGAAATGGATTCCATTGGGACCCACTTGGATGTGATTAAGACCTTTAATTTATTTTATTTTAAAGAAAGTGAAATATGTCTCACTCAAACTTTAATAATTAATGTTTTTTTAATATAAGGTTATACAGAATATAAATTCGATTATAAATACTCATTTTAAAGATAAAATGTTTTTCTTTTTTATGGTAATTTATTTTTAGTTTTTAAGAGATATTTAATTACCTTAATAGCTTATACATTAATGATTCATAAATTATTTATTTAGTGAAAAATGAGTAATATAGTTTTCATTAAAATAATAATACCCATTAAAAGGCCCAAAAACCTGACCAAAACTTATTTGTAGTATATATATAAACCATAAACATCCAATGGTCGAATTTTTTTACCATTTTAAGCTTTATAAAAACGATTATGACACTTATATTATTTTATTTTAAATGATGTGAAAGTTGTCACCTTCATAATTTAATAAATATAACAATTTACATGTTGTGATTTTAAGATGATAAATTTGAGTAAAAGTATTATTTTGAAATATATTAGGTTTATCATCATCATAGTATTTTAATTTTAATTTTTATGCAACTAATATGTATATTAAATTATTATACAAAAATTATGTAGTAATTGTTTTATTTAAGAGAAATATCAAATAAATGGTTTTATAAATATTAAAATAAATATTAAAATAAATATTATATGAACTAATTAATATTATCCAAAAAAATTATAGATGAATATGACATGTTATGAGTCTATTAAATACTTTGGTTCAAATATATCTTATGTGTGGATTTTATTTAAATTCATATAAATGAATAGTGTCAAAATTGACACTTGTTATTTTATAAAAATAACATATTATAAAATTGTTTAAAAATAACAAAAATATTTAAAAAATTTAAATTTAAATTTATATGGTCTAAAATTTCATAAATTATCCAATTATTGAAAATTACCAACACATAAATAATGATTTATAACAATTTAAAATTTAGAATATTATTACCACAAATAAAATTAGATAGATTAAATAAGGATAAATCAAGTTGATAAGGTTTAAAATAAATTACCTAAATGTCTAAATCTCATTGGTTGATGATATTACAACCCTATATCATCTAATATTTGGATTTGAGTCATTTTTTGAGGTTTTCAAGTGGGTTTTCAGTTTATTATAAATTAATATTTTCGAGGTTTCCAAAAGTGCCCCTCTCCTTTCTTATAAAAGTGCACCTCTTCCCTATCCTCCTCACACCACTTTGAGCCATCACGATTGCCCAAATCCTACTCAATTATCTTCTACACTTCACTAAAAACATATTATAGGTCTTTTTTTTTCTTCAAAGACCATTTTTAGTGCCCTAAGAGGAGGTATAGAAGAGGCGCGTCGAAGAAGAGGTAATATCCTTTACCGATTCTTTCAAGTTCATTTCTTCTTCAAAATTCTATTCTTTATTTGTTTTATTATAAATTAATAACATCAGTATCAATCATATATATATATATATGTTATGATAAATATTAAACAACCCTATTTCACCTTCTATCCATCCTATGGAAAACAAAATCAACGCACGTGCATACGTACGGAATACCGTCTCCACGGCGTGGTGTAATCTGTTTTCCACCAAAACCTTACTTGGATGGGTAAAATGGTAGAAATAATAACTATATATGATTATTAAAACATCATACTGATTCTGATAACTTATATCATCCATTCCAATTCCATTCAATAATTATGGGAATGATATCATCGATCATGTGTATGTACGGATTATCGTCTCCACGACACGATGAGATTCATTCTCCATGATTAACCATTAAAGTATGGTTATAAAGTATATATAATAAATAATAATAAAATATATGACATAATAATGATACTGTATTTATTTACATATATTTTTAATTTACATAATTCCATTCAATTCAATAAGGAAATGAAAACAGCGTTCATGCGTACGTACGGCCAACCGTCTCCATGAACAGTGTATTTATTTCCATTTATAGATCTATTATATATATGTATATTACAAATATATATTATATATAAATCATGTTTTACATTCTGGAAGTAATTAATCATGATCTAAGTAATCATATGAATAATTACAAGTCAAAACACGGACGATAAATGAAACAATTTTACCCAAAACGCTCCTTTAACATGGAATTGACTAATGAAAGGGTAATATAATGTCTTAAGTGAATCATATATGATATCATAAATATTATTATGGTTGTATTACTAGTTAATAATATTTTTAAACCCACTATATAGGAGTCTCGGACACATAGAGAAGAAATTGGATATAAGGTAAGGGATAATTTTGCAATCTCATTCTTATCCGAGATTGTTTATTCGTAAGTATTTACTGGGGTTATATTTTTCATCTATGTAGATAAAAATGTATTTCATAAAGTGTTTAATATTATACCATGTATTTGTATTTTCATTTTTACCCCTATTTTACTTTTACATTGTGTTATGGAAGGAATCTTTCTTTTGTTTACCATACGAGGAATCTTTTTGACATTTCCGGAAAAAGTACGAGGAAAATGTTTTTTTAACTTATACAGAATGAATGGATTTTTATGGTTTCATAACACCTAATTTTCATGAATATTCCTCTACAATATTTCATTATTGTTTTCAAAAAAATTATTCTCTTTTAAAATTTAATGGCATTTTGTGAAAAGAAAATTATTTTGAAGAAGAAAGGATATTTTCCTGAAGAATTCATTTCAAGTGTTTTTTCAAAACTATTCTCCATCTAAGATGACATTATTTAGTATGATTATGTTTAAAGTATAATGTCTCTATTATTTACATGGTTTTATTGTTTTTATGATGAAATTATATCCATTTTTTAATATAGATTATGTTATAATGGGATGTTGTTTATGAAACCCATTTTATTATTTGGGTTATGATGAATGATTTATGTTTATTTTGTGGCACAAGTTAGAATGATTTCATTATGATATGGGTGGGACCTATATCTCCCTCAAATTCATTGGGTAAAGATTTATATCTCTTGAGATAGACATGGCTAGAATGGAAAGTGAATTTGGTTCAGTAATACAGGGTTGGAACGACAAGTAAACTCGGTTCAGTAATGGACTTTGTCCACTATGATGGTCTTGGCAACAATGCCTTGGATACTATGGAATAATAACATGTTCTTAATGGTTTTCCACAATTACAAATTTTATTTCCATGATATTTTATCAAGATTAATGTTCCTTTATGATCTATGCCTTATGTACTGCCCAAATTTATGTCATTGCTCAAGATTTTGATGTTTTATGTTCATGTTTTTACGTTCAAATGTTTATGGATTGTTTTTAAGTTCTCTATGTATACCCTTACTAAGAATTTGAGCTCACCCTTTTTATGTTTTCTTTTCACCATGATATAAATAACAATTTTAGTTAATAAAAAATGGGAAGATCTTTATGGGAGACGTTGAAGATCTTTCACCACGATTAGAAGATTATGTTTTGAGCTTCCAAAGACACTAAACTAATACGGTATTTTGGAATCTATTTTTGTTATATATTATGTATTCCAAAAAAGTAATTTAATGTCTATGTACGTCAAGTTTGGGTCTCTACAGTTGGTATCAGAGAAAAGGAGGTAGGAATGAATCTGATCCTTGGGAACTCTCACCTGTGATTGCTGGACGAAGCGTGGCTCTCCGCCCAAGGGATTCATGAGGAAATGGTTGCCACTGGGGATGGTGGTGTGTCCCACCCAGGGGGTGTATCCGCCCATGGATTGCTCTGATAGGTATCAATTCTAGTCCCCTGGAAATAAATCCATACCGCTACAGTTGGTATCAGAACGAAGTTTTAGTCATCCTTTGGAAACTAGGATGCGAAACCTTTAGTGAGATACCTAGAGATATTTCTAAGGTATGCCTAGTGATGTCTCTAAGGTTAAGTATAAGTATAGGTTATAGTCCTAGGATTATGGTAACGATCATAGAATCAAACCTAAGATGTTAGATATTGAAATTACTCCCCCTTTATTGTGTTGTTTTCCAAGCATGATTTTTTCCTCTTATACTATTATTTTTGGGTTTTAGACAATGGCTGGAACCCGAAGGAACCATGTTGATCAATGTAATGGGAAATGCAATGATTATACTCCTAAACAAACCAATTTTATTGGATATGGAGTGCAAAATATTTTTTCTATACTTACACAAGCTATGAATCATTCTGGACATCCGAATGAGCAGAGAAGAGAACAATATTCTATTGAGTCCTTCATGAGGCAACACCTACCTTTTTTCAGTGGGTTTTCTGATCCACTTATTGTTGAACAATGGATCAATTCCATTGAAAAGATATTTTCCATACTTCATTGTTCGGAACATGAAAAAGTAATTCTGGTTGTTTACCGTTTAGAAGGTGAAGCAGACCAGTGGTGGACTCTAATTAAGAATACAAGGCCGCAAGGTGAAATTTAATCCATGGAATGAGACGAGTACAAGAACTTTTTTTTCAATAAGTACTTCCCTCATATTCTTCAAACAAATATAGAAAAGGATTTCCTTGAGCTTAAGCAAAAGTATGATGAATCTATTGGTATATATGAGGTTAATTTTACGAGGCTTGCAAGGTATGCATCTAGATTTATCATCCAACCTGAAAGTAAAGTTGATCGATTCTTCAGTGGCTTAAAACCAAGTCTTCGAAGGGCATTAGCTATAATATACTTCTGTTTCTATAATTAAATTTTGCACTGTGATATCAAGGTAGAACTGGAATTTGGTGTTACATATCCATATCATGGTTTTTACAAGAAACGAAAGAAGAAGTTCAAGGAAAAATCTCAAAACAATGGGGAAAAGAAGATGAATGTTTCTTTATTCTCAAAGTGTGGAAAGAAGCATGGGGGAGATTGTATTAAAGGGACTAGAAAATGTTTTATGTTTGGAAAAGAAGTTCATCTATAAGCTGAGTGTAGAAGTAATGGAAAAATGGTAGTTAATAACGTGAATAGAGAAAAGAATACAGAGAGCGCACCACCAACACTTCAATGCTACAAGTGGAAAGAAATGGGGCATTATGCTAATCAATGATTAAGTGTTTATGTAACGGGATTCCAAAATAATGTTGTATGTAGTATTATTTAATATTGGAATATTTATGTATTGGTCTATCATGGTTTTCAATAATCTTATGGTACCGGTAACCATGAAAAGTGATTGACATATTTTTGGAAAGAAGATGATATGCGCATAATGAAGGGATAAGAAGAAAATGAAATGTTTGATAGTATTCATGAGCTCATGACTGATATAAGGACAAAGTGATATCATGGTTTGAGTATATAGAAATTTTTGGATTTTGGTATGTGTAAAGAGTTAACTTTTGACAGAATTCATGTTTTCACTAAGGTTCTATGGTAATTCATTTTTCAAGATAATACATGATTAAGGTATTCACATGTTTGGAATGTTACCAACAAGATATATCTTATGATATATGGGGGATAAATTATGGTATTCACGTGCTTGTTATGTGACCTTTCAAGTAATAATTTTCTTTATACTATGAGATTAGACAGATGTATTTTGGATAAGACTAAATATTGGAATGGATTATGTTGGATATCAGATAGTATTGTTTAATGATAGAATTTTTTTTCGATATTATTTCTGTAATGTTATAATAGTGTAGTTTTAGAAAAAGGACAGCCTGCAGGATGGGCGATAACCTATCGCGTCAGAAAAGGTTACGGGAATCGAACCCACAACCGAAGTGCGACAGGCCTTTATCACATACCACTGGCCTACAAGAAGTCCCTGGTTAGTAGAAACTAGTTTTATCTTCTTAGGCATGATGATAGATGGAGTATAATTCCATTTTAGGAACCATATACGATTAATCTCACCATAGATGGAATTATGTATATAACTTTTTCTAACCATATGTTTGAGACAGATGGAATGACCTATCATTCTATCTCATGATCTTCTAACACTTTTCAAAAGAAAAATTAAACTTCATTTCTTTAAGAGATGAAGTGGAAATTGTTCAAGGCACGAGCAACGATAAGATTGTAGGAAAATCAAGCAATTACTTCTTTTAATTCAAAAACTCTTCAACATTTGGGAAATGATCTTGAAAAAAAATGTTGTCCTAGTGCCCTCATACCTAATGAATCAGATGGAACCTTAAATCATCACAAATTTATGGCTTTGTGATTGTTTGTTTTTTCATAGCCATGTCCTCTACCACTCTTCATCAGAAGTTGATGGTTATATTTCTCTTCCATATCCATATTTTCATCTATGTTATCTTATGTGGAAACCCAGTAATGAGTTAATTTGGGTAACCATTACATTTCATACTTTAGTTTTTAAAATTATGTTTTAGTATTCCTTTTTACGATGTGGGTTTCTATGAAAGAAACTTTCAAGTAGTAAACGATTTATAACCCCGACGAATTTTGAGGGCGAAATTCATTTTAAGGGGGGTAGAATGTAACACCCTGATATTTTATGAGATATATTTTTTCTAATTTCTTTTATGTCTTCTATTGTACACTACACTAAGATTAGATTGTACTATATTCAACACTGTATTAGCTTGCAGTATACGCAACACTATTCTTGGCTCGTGTTACACCCAATTTCAAGTTCGGTTTATAGAAATTATTCTACGCAACATTAAGTATAGATTTTGTTTAATGTATAAATGAAATAAGTTATGATTGTATTATATTCAACACCAAAGGGAGCTTTCACTACATGCAGCCCTGACTTAACTTGCATTACACGCAATCACGACATTCCTCGATAGCGTGTGTAGTACGAAATACCGGGTTTCACTAAACAATGATATTCTATTATAATATTATTATAAACTAGACATTATGAATAGTATTAACTACATTTTGAATTTAATAACATTATTATTTATCTTACACATTTTCTAGAACATGGTATGAGAACAGAATAAATGTTTCGGGTAAAATAAGTATTTTTCAAAAAATACAGTTTTTCTGCCTTTGGATGGAGCACCCACATTAAATATAGTTTTTGACATGTTTATAAGTCCAATTTGACAAAATAAAATTCTTCTTGTGAATCAGGATATAAAAATTTACTTTGGATAAAATTTTCATATTTTAATGAATAGTAAAAACACACTATATTTTAATTAAAAACAACTTTTTTCATCGCAATAATTTATATGGATAAATTATAATATTTAATGGTTTCAAAGTATAAATAGAATTTATTTTTACCATTTAATATAATGTATTTAATTATCATTGATTTTACATTGAATTCATAGGTAAAAGCATTTCAAACTTTTGCAATGTTTTAACTTTTAAAAACTCGTTTTCTTAACCAGAGGATTAATTTTAAATTAATTTCTAAAAATTATATGATTTTAATTTGAGAAAATATATTCCATATTTGGAATAAGTAAGTCCAAATTATGTTAATAGGCTACTTTTTATTTTTTGGGAACTATGAATAGTAACTACGGTAAATTTTATTTACCATAGTTAAAGGTAATTCAGGTAATTAAGGGTAAATATATTATTATAAAATTACCCTAACACTTGTCTTGATATAATTGGATGATTATATTTTGTCCTAAGTCATATTTGGGTCGAAATGGAATCCGTTGAACCCACTTGGATGTGATTAAGACCTTTAATTTATTTTATTTTAAAGAAAGTGAAATATGTCTCACTCAAACTTTTATAATTAAAGTATTTTCAATATAAGGTTATACAGAATCTAAATTCGATTATAAATACTTATTTGAAAGATAAAATGTTTTTATTTGTTATGGTAATTTATTTGTTGTTTTTAAGATATATTTAGTTACCTTAATAGCTTATACATTAATGATGTCGAAATTATTAATTTAGTGAAAAATCAGTAATATAGTTTTTATTAAAATAATAATACCCATTAAAAGGCCCAAAAACCTGACAAAAAATTATTTTTCGAATATATCTAAACCATAACTATAAAATGGTCTAATTTTTGACTATTTTGAGCTTTATAAAAATGATTATAACACATATATTATTTTATTTTAAATGATGTCAAAGTGGTCACCTTCATAATTTAATAAATATAAAAATTTACATGTTTTGATTTTAAGATGATAAATTTGAGTAAAAGTATTATTTTGAAATATATTAGTAAAATAATCATCATAGTATTTTTTTTGTAATTTGTTTGCAACTAATAAGTATATTAAATCATTATACAAAAATGATGTAGTAATTGTTTTATTAAGAGAAATATCAAATAAATGGTTTTATAAATATTAAAATAAATATTATATGAACAAATTAATGTTATAAAAAAATTTTATAGACTAATATTACATGTTATGAGTCTATTAAATATTTTGTTTCGAATATATGCTCTGTGTGGATTTTATTTTAATTCAAATAAATGAATAGTGTGAAAATGGACACTATTGTTATTTTATAAAAATAACATATTATAAAATTGTTTAAAAATCACAAAAATATTTAAAAATTATAAATTGAAATTTATATAGTCTAAAATGTCATAAATTATCCAATTATGGACAATTCACAACACATAAATAATTATTTATAACAATTTAAAATTTAGAATATTATTACCACAAATAAAATTAAATATGTTAAATAAGGATAAATATAGTTGATAAGGTTTAAAATAAATTAACAACATGTCTAAATATTATTTCTTTATGACATTATAACCCTATATCATATAATATTTGTATTTGAGTCATTTTTGGTGGTTTTTAAGTGGGGTTTGAGTTTATTATAAATTAATATTTTAGAGGTTTCCAAAAGTGTCCCTCTCATCTCTTATAAAAGTGCACCTCCTCCCTCTCCTCCTCAAACCACTTTGAGCCTTCAAGCTCGGCCAAACCCTTCCCACTTATCTTATCAACTTTCCTATAAACATACTAGAGATCGTGGTATTCTTCAAAGATCAACTTTAATTCCCTAAGAGGAGGTTTAGAAGAGGCGCATCAAAGAAGAGGTAATATCCTTTACCGATTCTTTCAAGTTCACTTCTTCTTCTACTTCGTCTTCTTTATTTGTTTCATTATAAAGTAATAACATCAGTATCACTAATATACTGATATGTTATTATAAATAGTAAACAACCCCATTTCACCTTCTATCTATCCTATGGAAAATGAAATCACTGCACGTGTGTACATACAGAATACCGTCTCCACGTCGTGGTGTAATCTGTTTTCCACCACCACCTTACTTGGATATGTATAATGGTATAAATAATAAATATACATTATTATTAAAACATCATACTCACTATAATAAATTATATCATCCAATCCAATTCCATTCAATAATTATGGGAATGATATCATCGCTCTTGCGTACGTACAGATTACCGTCTCCACGACGCAATGAGATTCATTCTCCATGATTAACCGTTCAAGTATGATTATAAAGTATATATAATAAATAATCATGAAATATATGAAATAATAATGATACTGGATTTATTTACATATATTTTTCATTTACTTAATTCTATTCAATTCAATAAGGAAATGAAAACATCGTTCATGCGTACGTACAACCTACCATCTCCATGAACGGTGTATTTTATTCCATTTATCGATCTATTATATATATGTATATTCTAAATATATATTATATAAAAATCATGTTTTACATTATGTAAGTAAGAAATTGGATCTAAGTAATCATATGAATAATTACAAGTCCAAACACGGATGATAAATGAAACGATTTTACCCAAAATGCTGCTTTAACATGGAATTGACAAATGAACAGGTTATTTAAAGTCTTAAGTGAATAATATATGATTTCTTAAATATTATTATTGTTCTGTTACAAGTTAATAATATTTTTAAACCCACTATACAGGAGTCTCAGACACATAAATAAGAAATTCGACATAAGGTAAGGGGTAATTATGCAATCTCATTCTTATCTGAGATTGTTTATTCATAAGTATTTACTGGGTTTATATTTTTCATCCATGTCCCTAATTTTTTTTCATAAAGTGTTTAATATTCTTCCATGTATTTTTATTGTCATGTCTACCCCTATTTGGCGTTTACATTGTGTTATGGAAGGAATTTTTCTTTTGTTAACCATACAAGGAATCTTTTTGACTTTTCTGGAAAAAGTACGAGGAGAATGTTTTTTTAACATATACGGCATGAACTGATTTTTACAATTTCATAAAGCCTAATTTTCATGAAGCATTCTCAACAAGATTTTATTATTATTTTCAAGAAAATAATTTTATTTTAAAATAGAATGTCATTTTTTGAAAAGAAAATGATTTTCAAGAAGAAAGGGTATTTTCCTCAAGTATTCATTTCAAGTGTTTTGTCAACACTATTTTCCATCTGAGATGAAATTATTTAGTATGATTATGTTTCAAGTATAATGTCTCTATTATTTACATGGTTTGATTCTTCTTATGATGAAATGATATCCATTTGTTTAATATGGATTATGTTATGATGGGATGATGTTTATGAAACCCATTTTATTCTTTAGGTTATGATGAACGATTTTGGTTTATTTTGTGGAACAAGTAAGAATGACTTAATTATGAGATGGGTGGTACCTATATCTACCTTCAATTCATTGGGTGAATATTTATATCTCATGAGATAGACATGGCTGGAATGACAAGTGAATCCGGTCCAGTAATACAGGGCTGGAACGGCAAGTAAACCTGGTTCAGTAATGGACTTTGTCCACTATGATGGCATTGGCAATAATGCCTTGGAAACTATGGAAATAATAACATGTGATTAATGGTTTTAAATAATTACATGTTTTATTCCCATGATATTTTATCAATATTAATGTTCCTTTATGATCTATGGCTTATGTACTGCCCATATTTATGTCATTTCTCAAGATTTTGATGTTTTATGTTCATGTTTTTACGTTCAACTATTTATGGATTGTTTTTATGTTATCCATGTTTACCCTTACTGATCATTTGAGCTCAACCATTTTATGTTTTATTTTCCCCAGGATATAAAGAAAGGTTTTATTTAAGAGAAAAAGGGAATATCTTTTTGGGAAATGTTGAAGATCTTTCACCACGATTAGAAGATTATGTTCCGAGTTTCCAAAGACACTAAACTAATACGGTCTTTGGGCATCTATTTTTTTATGTATTATGTATTCTGAAAAAGTAATTTAATGTATATGTACGTCAATTTTGGTTCTCTACATGTAAGAGGTGTTGTTCATAAATAATTTTATTTATAAATGTGTTGGTTTGTTTTGAAAAAAATATAATTTCATAATAAAAACAATAATATAACATCATCATTCCAGAACGACATATCAAAAAAATACATTGGAAAATATGTATTTTTTTCTAATATCTACAGAAAAAAAACACTCATAACAATCAAAATAGGTTTCATAAAAATTCAATCTTCCTATAATAATATATTACTTACAAAATCGTGTTTTCTAAAAATTATTTCATAATGTAATTTTAAAATACAATTTCAAAATATTATTTCTATTTAACATTTTCATTATTATTTCAATATGATAATTTCAATTCATATCCATTAGAATAATGATAATAAATTCAAGGACAAAAACTCAATTCCAATTCCAAATTTAAATCCAATTCAAAACCCAGATAATCAATATAAATCTATTATAAAATCACCATCATAGATACTAGTCAATCAAAATGTGACATGAACACCCAAAAAGAGGAACTTAATGGTGAAAATAACTTTATTTACTTCTTATAAATAACAAAAACTGCCTTAATATAACTAAAAGGTATTATAAAATTCTAATAATAGTGAGGTCTGAATTTTCTTTTCCTATATTTTGTAATTTTTAGGTACTGGGGCTGTTGGGAATGAGTTTGTAGGTGAATGGTGGGAGTGGAATTTTTTTTTGATAAAAAATAATCTAGAGAGAAAATCACACTTTAATGACATACCATTAAACTATGATATATTAGACAGTGGATCTAAAGAAGAAGTGTTTCGTTTGGCCATTATAGAATGATCATTACACCATGGTTTGATAAATTGTTTTATGAGGTGTTATATTACACTATGAAGCTTTGGATATGATTTATTAGCATTTCGTATATATGTTGTGATTTTTCCATAAATATTTCATTCCACAATGATGTTATTGGGTGGATTTTGAGTTTAATAGAGGAATCAATTAAATAATAGAATAAGGATGAGGATTGCACTATAAATTTTAGAGGTTTATCCACTTTGGTATGAAAAATGATATTACTTTATAATGTACCTATATTACTTCAAAGATAATTTTCACTAACCATAATTAATGGATTATAAATAAGGGATTTTATACCATATTTTCCAAATATTTAGGTGACCAAACCATGTTACACCATAATTCCAAGTGTTATCCATAGTTTTAGAGTTTTCCTTTTTAAATTATAAATTTGAGTTATTTTCCAAATTACATTTGGTTCCTTATCTTATCTCTTGACTATTAGTAACTTTAGGTTTTTTTGATTCCCTAGAACATCATTCATTTGGTGTCTAATCCTATCCTTTCCAATTGGAATAATTTCCATCATTAAGGTATTTATTTATTTATTTTTTATTCTTATTCATTAATATTATATAGAGGGTTTATGGTAGATGTCCTTGATTAGTTTTTATGGTGTTTGGTTAAAGGGTTAATGAGGACAGTTAATGTATAAGTGATGGATGCATTTTTAGTGGGATATTATAATGAGTTTGTTCCTGATTAATCTTGGTTACCTTATTTTCTTATTATTGTGATTATTCAAAATTCTATTTGTAGTATGTAATTTAGATACCCTATTAATTATATTCCATTTTAACGTGGAATTATCTTTCTTAGGTTTTCATTAGGTAATGGGTTGTAATTGTCTTAATAAATATAAATAAAAAATTGGGAATGGAAGAGTGTTGAGTATGTTTTATATGATTTATTTTCTATTGGTATTTTATTGTTTGATTGATAGTTATGTTAACATGCTATTATGATTTAAATATTGTATTGTTATTTATAATAAATCATTCTTAATCATGGTTAAGAAATTAAAAGGGTATTAATGAAAAAAAGTGGATGAAATTTAGAAACATTTGTTATTGCTGTGTTATGCATAAATCAATAATTAATAATGAGTGATAATAAAATTGATTTTTTTTTTGATTTCTACTCTCGTTGAATTTTTTTGGCAGTAGTATAGGTTTTTATATGGTTGTTTCTTATTGTGGTAAAGTTTTTTTATTGATTATATTAGTGGTGGGGGAAGTTATGGTGTGGATTATTTGAAGTGATAGAGGTGATGATGTGGGTTGTTGGTGGTTTTATGAGATAAAAGTGTGATATAGATAACATGGTTATCTTGTATGGTAACCAATGGATATGAAAATTATGATTAACTAATAAAATAATTGATATATGTAAAAGGTTATGAGAATGTGATAAATTAAGTGTGGTATCAAATAACTTAAATTAAAGTTGTGGATATTGTGTTAAGTGGAAAATAAAGTTGAAATAAAGAACATTTGGTTAATAAATAACAGATTATGTTCAAAGAGTAGATACTAGAATTTATTAATGAATTGAATAAAGTAGAATGATAGTTGGTTATGATTAAAATTTTATATTTTAAATATAATAAATTAAATGGGTGGATAAATGTTATCTGAAAATTGAATTATGAGTGTGGAAGTTATTAATTGTAATCATTATAAATTAATGTTGTTAATTAATATAATTTAGTTGTTAAATTAATGATATGAAATAATAAATGAAAGATAAACAAGGATAATATGTGTGGACACTATGGTTATTATGTTATTGTAGTGATGGTTTGTTTTTGTAATACCGCACCACAATTCTACCCAAATAACAACTGATCTGATTATTCCCTAAGACCCTAGGCATGCCTCCCCATATGCAAAAAACTATAAACTAGTGGTAAGAGTTCATATCCAATATTTATAAGATTATAATCTTGATATCATAACATAAAATAAAAATAAAATAATATAAATATATATAACATTAGAGTACATACAAGGATTTACAACTAATGAAAAATAATCAATAATATACAAAAATTAATATGTTGTACTGAAATAGACCAATGATGGACATACATATATACATATATAAAAAGGATCATTGTAATATCCCAAACTGACTCACTCTAAATAGTAACCAGACTACTGACTCCACAAAATCTCAAGCATACCTCCCTACACACTGGAGGCAACCGACTAGTAGTGGAGGTCTAATGAGAAACGGTGGAGAGACTATACCCCCTATATCAAAGTGAAATAAAAGAAAACAAGATAAAATAAATTAATTAGTATAAGGGAACTAATTGGTCATAAAACATACAAAATAGATCACCCACTAGGTTGATCACATATATAAATAAGATAAAATAAATAATTAAAAGTACAAGAGGCACCAATATATCCCGAATCCTGACCTCATCCTGATCTCCAAACTTTGAGTTATCCCTCATGACAATCATAAATTGAGCCTCAAAACACCCTATAACTATAACCAAGTGAGAGTATTCTCAGGTACCCAAGTGAAATAGTGGTCCTATAAGGGTGTTAGTACAAGGCTTAATAAGGAAATACCAACACAGTCCCTAATATAACTAATAAATGCAGTGATATATGCACATGACATGATCTAGATAAATAAATAACTACTAAAAAATAAACAAATATACCTTTTCTTGATCCTAGGTCTGCAACCCCAATCAACCATACCTGCTTTATCCAATGTTGGAATGTATTTGATCACATTGAGATGACTATGTTGACCATCATAATGACTCAGGGGCCTCTCAACCTAGTATATAGATAATGACCTAGGGGTTAAAATCACTTCATTGTATAATATAATTACCTAAGGAATTCTTCATCCTAGTATCACAACATGGGGAATGGTCTATATTTCTATTCACTAGTTCCTCATCATTGAGACCCAACAGTATGGGAGACATGACCATGCCTTCCAAAGACCCCACAAGCCTGAAATCTAGCACATGGAAAGGCCTATCCTTTTATCGGAACCAATATAATCCAGACTCCAAATCCATGGAAACTCCACCATTAGTATCATATAACTCCCTAGAAGGGATGTTTTCTTAGGCATAAAATACCTCCATACTAGGGGATTTATCCATTTAAAATCAAATACCACCCCAAGGGAATTTCTATATCAAACAATATAACACCTCCCTGAAAGAATTTCTTATTTTGAATAAATTAAAATCAAAAAATAAAAAATAAAAAGATAAAAAATTCTAGGAAACCCATACCTGGGTCTAGAGAAAATAATAAATATTTTTTCAATGGAATCTCCCATCCTCAGGCCTCATATCTCCTCAAAATTTCCATTTTAATCATTAAACCATTTTCCTCGGTTATAAAATGGTATAATGGGTCTCGTGGGTTGGTTCCTAAAAGAGTCACTCTAGAGATGGAATAATGCCAATACCATAACTCATTTAAACTCTAGGGGGGGGGGGGGTAACTCACCCCATAGTAATCTCAATGACCCCAATGACTCTAAGGTATCACAAAGGATACATAAGGACAACCACTAGTCCATTTGTCCTAAGACACCAATCAACCCTACATAGGTTGATTAGGGATCCATACCTAGGGATCTAGGTCCAACCATTGTAGTTTATTTTAAAAAACAAATCTAAAATGGGGTTAAAGTACCAAGGGAACCCTATTATAGTCAAGTAATACTCAGGAAAAACAAACCAAATTATCACTCACCTCTACTCGAGGTACAAACAGGACACCCATACAAAGGCCACACAAATCCATTAATTCAGACACACCTATCAAGGGGGTTCCTCTACCTTATAGTATACATCCATCATCAATCCTTGACCATCAATAATATAAGAGATAAGGAAAATTTTCAATGGTCAAATATGGTCCCTGGTATTTTCTTAGATAATCAAGTATTTCATTTTAAGTTAGCCAATTGATTTAAATTAAACCATTTAATAAAAATTAAATAATTTAAGTAATAGGGGGTCACTCACTGCAAGTGGTGTGACCACACATACCAAAATCATATATCAAGATGTGTAATACCATAGGGTACAAATAAGGGCCACCCACCTTTAAAGAATTCATTCCATTTTAATCACGTGGTTCAACTGTTCCTCCCAAGCCCATCCAAGTCCCATACAATATTTTCTATAACTTGAGCATATTTCCAAAGTCATAACATAAAAATTAATTTATTATAATAAATTATTAAATTAATTTAGAAAATTTAAACTACTTATACTAAAAAACACACTACATCACCATTTTGCATTTGAATTGAGTCTAAACACTCACATGAGTTACACAACGAAACCTCGACTTAAACTAAGGAAAAATATCAAATATATTATAATAATTCCATATTTAATTTAATTTAATTTTAATGAAAAATCTTATTAAAATTAGTGGTATGACATACCTATATTGGTTCGACAAGAAACAATGTGAACATGTCATCCTGGGACATCCCCTATGCAAGCCACATGGAAGCCACATCATATTTGGAAAATTATACCATTATTCAGTGGAATAATAACCAAATACCTAACTATAGAAGAATAAAATTTTTAACAATGGATTAGGGGACAAACAAATACTAGTGGAGTTGAATACAAAACTCAAATCGCTAGAAAACAACATCAAATAACACCCAAACCAAGGGGTAAGAAGGAAGGAGAATAGGGAAATAACCCCTGACTGTGTGAGAGAAGATAAGGGGAGAAGAGTGGAAACCCAATAAAAAAGTGATAAGAATAATAAATGTATTTTACACCATTAAAAATCCCAATAGCTAGTGGGTGGCCTATCAGTGGTCGACTAGTGACTATATGCTATAGACCCTACCACTCATCCTTCTTATGGTTCTTCTCCGCTACCCTGACCGCATTAAAAACATTATTTTAGGTCCAAAAACATATATTTTTGTTATTTAAACTCTTTAAATTATTTTCCAAACCTATATTATTAAAACCTACCATCCACTAGATTAAAAAAAACAAAATTCTCTTAAACTTTAAACACTCATATAGACATTGGGTTTTGTAAGCTCCCCAATATAACACTTATCATCCTCAAGAATAATCATTTGTTATCCAAATTCATCACTTGAAATATGTTGGTTATTGACTGAAGTCCAAAAATACTCATTATTTCCTTGATTTCCAAGCACACATCTACTGCACAACTCCCACAAAATTTACTCAAACCGTTGAAATATAATTAAATGCTTATAAACGTCATCAAAATATCTTTTGGTGATCCAAAAAATATGTTTTTCATGATAAAAGACAATCTTATCATTCAAATCATGAAATATCTTTTTGAAATACTTAACATATACCCTAATCAAAGTTCCAATTCCAAGCTATGACAATCCCCGCCATCAAAAATTCCAATCAAATTGAGATTCTCATATTTTAAAGATGCACCCCGTATAGTTCCAAACTCAATACACCTGATCAACCATAAAAAACTTTTCAAAAGATATTACAAATCTTAATTTATGATTCTAAATAAAAATGGACATGTACCCATTCCCCATTCAAGAATCCTTGACACACTATATTTTCATAAAAAAGAATTGACCAATTCTTGAAATTGACATACTTATCTTAAATGAAGTTCTCAATATAGTTTCCATCTAGACACATCAAAATATACAATAGAGTTATAGTTATACCTCCCATGACTAACTATTTATGAAAACACATGGCTGCACAAACTGATGCACTATCATATCACTGATCAAGATCGAATCATCTCTATTTCATCTTGAACCTGAAGCTAGTGCTTAGACTCTATCCAACATTGCATCTAGATTCATATATGACATTCATCAAAAAAATATATTTATTTATGTTTAAATTAATATCAACATTTGGTACCATCATGGCCATACATTGACTGATATCCAACATTCAAAAGCCTTTCTATGTGAGTGTTATGTGAATGTAACCAATGTGACACTCCCCACCATAGGATTTCCCTAGTCATGGATCCAATGAATCAAAATACGATTTCCATGGACCATGTTGTGACACCCACTGGGTCATTGGTATGTTTTATTTTGAGTTTTATCTATCCTTGGGTGTTCTCTTAGAGTTCCTAGGTTCTGTGGGTTGAAATCAAGAGTTTTTGGGGAGACAGACCAGGGCGCACGATTAGTGTAAGATTTGTGTAAACTGTGCAGCAATCATGTGAGGCATGCTATAGTTTTTGATAGTGAGGTTTTTGTATGGTTTCTAAAACTATGTGACACCCTAGGGAAATACATGTATCCTATTTTGGTTTGATAGTGGCACCCTCATGGTTAGCATATGGGTTTACTAACTATGTGGCCAAACATTGTGATCCTATCTAGCTCATTAAAAAGTATGAATTTACCCTCTTCCCCTATAAATTTATTATGTTTTGAGGGATCTTTTTTATCCCCAAAAATGTATAGCCCCTTATATTTGGATGTGAATATCTCCCCCTCCTTCATTGGTGTTTTTTATATTTATTTCTTGGTAGTTTGTCTTGAGGTAAGTTGATTTGTCATTGATTTCTCCTTTCACCTCTTTAATCCATGTTCTTATATTTTTGTGGAAATGTTGAACCCTAAGGGTGGTGGTGGATGAATATAGGGTTGTGATGAGGGTTTTTGGTTTGATTAATTGTGAATTAATTATGTAGGGCCTGGTTTTACCTATTTCTGGTGGTCTTCGTCAATTGATATGAGCTTTGGACAAAATATGAGGTAGGTGTCTCTATTTAAATAAATTTTCCATGGAATACCTTTAAAATTATTATCACCTTTAGTTTTTTATTCATTTAAATTTACATTAAAATGATTTTTTTATGTGTATTACATTTTTTAATGTGTTTTATAGATCGTTTTGGAAATTTGGGTATTTAAAATGGGGTTTTCAAAATGTTGATGGCTTGTATGGCCACCAAGTGTTTGATAAAATGGACCAAAAAGGTTTTGTGGGTTTAAATGGATTTTTAAATTTCTTTTTCATCAAAAAGGTTGTTACGTTAAATTAGGAATGCTTAATTATTGAATGTCTTATTTTATGGATTAATTGATAAGTGTAAGATCACGAAATTTTTATACATGAATATCACATATATTTAAATGAATATTCATTATATAACAATACAACCCATTCTAGAACCGGAAATGTTAAGAGTCTTTATAGATTTGATATACTATAATTTTTTATGGGATATCTTCAATATATCCCATAAACATATTCCCACATAATAAAATTTATAGGAATACCCAAATAAAAACATTTTTCATAACATGGGGAAAGGAAATATAAAAAATGGTGATATTAGATTCTCAGTAAGGGTAAATATTGGAGATATCATTTGAGGATCTTATGAAAGAATAATATAACTATAAAAACACGAGATTTTGACCATAAATTATAAATTTAATACCCAATTTGAAAATATCATAAACATGAGTTATTCCCTAAAACATTAAAGTTTAAAAATTCATGAAACATAAGAATGATAATTTATCATAACTCAATAATAAACCATAAGTTTATGTCATTATTTTGTGTGGAATACTCATATGTATAGAAACAATATAATATTTCAAGGTTAAATCAAGACTATTATATTAGTCATCAACACTTATTTTCGATACTAGATCAATCACATCAACTTATTTACCATAACAAATCTGGAACATCGACTTGTTTCCCATAATGAATCAAGTACATTGACTTATTTCCCTTAATAGATCAAGAAAATAAGCTTGTTTCCATTAACTAAAACATGAGATATTATAATTTACCTAATAAATTGGAGGGAGATAAAGGTACCACCCATAAAATAATGAAAAAATACATATATGTGCAACAAAATTCTAAAACATTAATCATATTAGAACCCATTAAAATAAATGAGTTTCATAAAAAAATTATATTTTCATCATAAACATAAACCACCCAGGGAAGGAATAAGGATAGTATCCTTGAATCCTACCCCCATTAAAGTATAATTAAATTTTAAGGATTTCATATCAGATGGAAAATAATTTTTGAAGATCACTAGGAATTTTTTTATGGAAAATAAATTTTCCATTTTAAAATAACTTCTGTTAAAAAAATGAAAACTTTTAAGTAAAAAAATTTTATTTGAAAATAAACTGGTAAAATTTTAAAGGGAAATTCAAATAATTAAGGTGCCATGATATTGGGAAAATCCACTCAATTTATATAAGTTAAAAAACAATCCTTCCATGTTTTTATCAAAAAAGTCACAAATATCTTTATTTAGAAAACAAAAAAAGATTCATTTCAAACCAATTTTTAAAAAGTAAAACGTCGTTAAAAATGATTTTAGAAAATTATAAGAGAATAATAGAAACATGTTTAGTTTTTTTTATGAAACATGGACTTGGAATAAAAATATTCCTCATCATAGGTTTAAACATAGAAAATCCTGAATAATGATGAGATTGTGAAATAAACACTTACCTAAATTTTTTCCATATTCATGTCAAAACACCCTATATAAGAAATATGTATTTATTATATATTTTTTCATAGTCATATATCTATCATACCATGAATTATTTATTTATACTAACTTATCACCCATTTATTAATAATTTGTTATTAAAATCACTATTATGGGTGATAATTGATACTTTTTCCAAACATATTTTTTTTTTGAAATCGTGATACTTTTAATTTTATCACAGTACAACCATTTATAGAATTTTAATAATGTGATTAACATAATATATATTAATTATATACATATTTATAATCATTCAAAAAAATTAAAGATAGAAAAATTATTTACACCATTCATGGAACGGGTAGGCTGTACATACTCATGAACACTATTTCTATTTTTTGATTGATGGAACAAAAGAAAGATAAATAATAATTAAAATTTATATAATTATTATTATATTATATATATCATATATATTCATAAAATTCATCCTTATTACCATCAATGTGAAATATAAATGAAAAATTAATCACATTGCATCATGGAGACAGTAGTCCATATGTACGCAGAAGCGACATTATTGTCTCTAAAAATTTCTAATAATAAGAAGTTATATCTGATATTATCATTAAATAAGTATACTTATTTCATAAATATCATATATAACCATTAAACTCATCATAATTCCCATCCATAAAATATGGTGATGAAAAATGAATTATATCTTTATATAAAGATGGTAAGCTATTCATATGATCAAGTGATACTTTCACATCATATTTGATGGAAAAGAGGGTGTATAATGGTGATACCACAATCATAATAAATTTTAAGAATATTTATTAAACTTATTTATTATTTTATGACAAATATAATATATTTAGTTGAGGTAAATAAGAGTATAAAAATAAATTGATCAATTAGAGGGGTTACCTCTGTTAGAGTTGGTGTCCTAGAACCAACTATATGTACATTGATTAAATGGATATTTAATGTATTTAAATTTTAAATATCTTATTAAATATTGTTCATTGTTCTACATGAATATGATTTAATAATATCCTAGAGTATTTGTTGCATTTATAAGGTCATGGAAGTTCCCCGCTACGATGAGAACCTTGAAATGATATAAAAATATTCTTAAATATAGTTCTATGGTTCGAAGAAACACTATGATGGGACATATAGTATATAGACTGTCAGGTGAGAGTAATTGTAAGAAGATGAGACTTATTATCATGATGTTCTCACTTGGTAATATCTAATATAGAAGATTATGAGACAGACCCACCAGTAGGAATTTCACATTTTTTGGTGTCATCAGATATTTCTATCTATGAGAATGTGTAATGGTCCTTAGACTTTAATATTATCATTAATACATGTCACGACTCGCACACTTTGATTTACTGATGAAAACTATCATGACATATGTTGGTGGTAAGTATGGTATGTTGGGTGCATCACAAGTGCCATGTTATTAATGGATAAGTCGAGGAAGGATTTGTCCCTTCCATTAATGGAATTTGATATCTCATAGCATTTATTGAAATAGAACCATTGTGAAACATTCTATGTCCATGGTGTAATGACGAGTTTATTCTAGGTAATCAAATAATGACGTATCAAGCACAAAGGTTTATGACACTACCATGAAACCTATTTGATGAGATATTGATACAAAGGGATTATATTACAGATTGATCATTTGTATATAGATTTCATTATTTTGACTTTAAGTTCTTTCTCTTATGTGCCTTGACCTGTTGCTTGATAGTAATCTTGGACTTTAGGAAATTCCACCTAATTCCTAAAAAAAATAATCCTAGAGGGTCACACACTATGTGTTTTCGGTGGACTTGGTTAAATTATATTTTAATTTAATTAATGAAATAAAATTTATTCTTAAGACTATGGAATAATTTTATTCAACTTAAAATGATCACATAAATTAAATAAATATTTATTCACTGAATTGTGTGTAAAATATATATATTTATTTTATAGAAAATTTAATAATTTTTTTACTAGTTTATAAATAAAATATTTATTTAAGATAATAAATTATTTTTTATTTATTTGGGTGTTCAATAAATGGACATGGAGTTCGAGCAAACCAAGTCTGGTCCGATGGTAAAATAATTATTTACATGATAGTAAATAATTATTTAACTAGTAGGCACAAGTTAAAATAATAATAACTCTACTATTATTTTGTGACATGGAATATTTTTTATAATTTCATTTTGCACAAGTTAGCACACCATAAATAATGAAGCGGTATTATTATTAAGATCATGAGTTTTCTCTAAGTTTATTTATGTATTTAATTGCAGTTACACAATTAAATATTGTAACTAAAGACCCATAAAAATAAATATACAAGTACATCTATTGTTCCATGTACTAAACTACATAGTCGGTGAATTGAGAATTATTGAGCCAAATAATTTCTCTCTCAAATCATCTTACCTCCCTTCTCAAGAATGAGAGACATTTTTCAAGACCAAAGAACAAGCAATCAAGAACGACCGACACAAAACAGTTGCTTCGTCGTGATAACACCTGGAGAATGAGTGTTGTCGATTAGAGGACATTGAAGCACATGTGGATCACTACTAGAAGGATTATGGTTTGGATCCTCGCAAGTGAAACCATAAAATCTGAAAGGGTCATTCTGCATGATCAACATCATCAATGGAGAAATTACCAAAGATACAAGTATTATTTTCTTTATGAAATTAATTAAATTAATTATAAACATGATGTGCAAGATCCTTTATCTCTTGGATCTAAAACATTTCTTTTTTTAATCTTTAATTTTAATATGTGGATACTAGCGTTCATCGTTGTATTGATCCTAGATTTGTTATCGATTACAATAAAGGAGAAGTTGGGCCCCATCAAATATTATGCTTCCACTATGTCCAGATCCTTCAAGTGGTATCCGAGAAAGATCATCATTGTTTATAATTATTTAATTATCTTTGATGATTTATTATTTAATAATTTAGTTTTTCAATTCAAGTTTTAATCACTCATGTAATCTTAACATTTGAGATATGTTCTTCATTTTTTCATTTCTCATAGATTTCATAGAAATAAATAATTTTTGGATTAAAATTAAAATGAGGAACTTATCAGGAGGCACCAATGATTCTACCTAGGTGACAAAAAATTACACATCATGTGTTCGGACCTACACATCGTGTTCTCTACCATACATGCCGTGTAATCTAGACTACACGTCGTGTAGTTGTATTCAACGCATCCGGAGTAATTTAGGAATTACTCAAGATATGAGTATTTGTTAAACATAGTTTAATTAATTTTTCACCATGTGATGATTGGGATAGAAAGGCACATACTTACAAGATTACACGCCATGTGTACCACTATAGACAACATGTAGTCCCTTCAGGATAGGTCAAATCCATATATCCCATACATGGATTTAGCCGACCGGTAACCATGTAACATGGAGACAACAAGATGTATAGCCGACTGTACACACCATGTACTCTGAAGTTTCTGAAGTATGTATCACACGGAAAATCCTGAGGCATTTACTTTAGGGAAAAAATAAAGGTAGTGAATGCCGTGTAGTTGTAACTACACATATTTTACTTTACCAAATTACACAAAGTTAAAACATTAATGTTTGTGTAATGTTCAGAACTACTTATCATGCATAAATCATACTACAAGTTGTTAATCTATGAATTTAAGCATCATATATTCCATATGTCAGAAGAGTAAAATAGTATGAGAATATAATACATGTTGGGTAGATTTGAACAGGTATTCATGAGGATACCTATGAGGTGCATTTATTTACAAGGATGAGAATCTCAAGAAAATTCAGAAAGGGATTAATATAAAATGATTGATTAATTAAAGATAATTATTAATCGATTCAAGCATGATTTATCTTAATAAGAATGATTAAAGAATTTAATTCTTGTTTTATTAAATGTGTAACTTGTTTCATGTATGTGGATGAACATGAGCTAGACTAGACCTTGTATGTGATTCATTTCCCCTTAAATTTATTTGATAAATTAATTGTTGGCCAATGCTTCATCTCTCCTCATTAATATGTAGGGATTGTATTCCCATGGTTTTTTTATGTAAACCTCCTTTTACCCATCACCTATTTGTGAGTTAAAAATCTTATGTAATTGATATATCTCCCAAGATAGTGGATGCGGTTCAAGATTGAGCTGAGACAAAACAAATCCTAGGAGATACAAAGGTGGACAGGTGGAAAGCTATAAACACAAACCCAAAATGTTCAAGGTGTTTCTTTCCTAGGTCAGGGTTAGTTTATAAACTGCTAGAAAAACTTTCCATTAGAAAATATCATGATAATTTCCTTTGTTTTATTTTATTTCTATCTTTTGCATGGTTTTTTCATTATGGATGTGTTATCATGATAACATAATTAATTTACTAACAAGCATGCAAGACGAAACTAAAATAAACTAGGGTTATGATTAAATATTATAAAGACATAGTTAATCACTTAAGTAAGATCCAATTAATATTAACAATCATGTGAAAAAGTTAATAAGCAATTTACTCATAATAGATAAGAATCTACCAATAAAATATTAAGTCAGACTAAGCCTTTTGTTACTTGATTAAGGGTAATACTCAATAAAACTATGTGTTTGACCAACCCTTGTTGGGATAGTTAAATTTATACTAGAATCCCTTATAAAAGGTTTCAGTTTGACTTAACTATAATGCATCAAGAGAATTATAACTTGCTAGGATTGGTGTAACATTGGAGGCAAGAGTTGAGGAAATCAAAGTCAGGATTTCAGGAATGGGGAGCCCACTCAATAGATCAAGGAGTCGCAAGCCTGCATTTAAAAAAGACCTGCCTACCTAAATACCTTAAAATATATTTACCAACCCTTGTTGGGGTAATGTGAAGGGGATTATGGATCCTTTCCATTAGAATGTCATGGAAACTGTACATCCTAAGTTCAATGGTGAGGGCCATTATGACTTGATAAAATAGTGGGAGACATAATAAAATTAATTTATTATCTATCATAAAATGTAAACAAGAAATCCCTAATGAAATTATATTTTAATTATAGAATAAAATGAGAATCTATTCAACCACACTATCCCTGTGATCAATTCTAGATAGAGACAAAATCCTCACCTGCAGTAACTTCTAAGAATGGTTTCGATGATTTCGGGATATTCTAAGCAATGAACGGAAGTATTATGTTCTGGATTCAGCATTACCTAATCTACCTTCCCAAAAGACGAGTTATCAAGACTTATTTTTCTACAATCAACATATGAATGGCGCGGTCGATGTTTAATGTTTGATGCTATCATAAATGTCTAGTGAGCTCATGAAGTCTCGCAAAAACATGGATTTATATAGCATGCTCGATCACCTCCATGGTATTTACCAGGAGAGATAATTACATGAAAGGTTTGATATATCCAAGATACTCTTTCAGATTAAGCTTGTATAGGGTTCCACAACTGGTCCTTATGTATTCAAGATCATTAGCTATATTGAGCACCTGGAGGTTCTAGGGTGTAAACTCCCCAAAGAACTGGGCATCGATCTCATTGTCACATCACTCCCTCATATCTTGTCCAAATTTGATATCAATTTCAATATGAACAATATTGAGAAGTATCTATCTTATATTATTATCCTCATTCTCCAAGTGGAAAAGATATGAAGCCTGACAAGCCCTATGTACTTATGGTGAATAAGAGGAAAGGGAAGGTAAAGAGCTTTAAGCCCAATTTTTTTTCAGGCCATTCCAAGAAAAATAATATCAAAGGGAAGGAAAGGGAAAATGAGGTTGTTTTTTCCTTATGTGGAAAGAAGGGCCAGTAGAAGAAAAACTGCACCCATCCAAAGAAGCAAGGGGAAACATTATGTGTATTTGTTATCGATTTCAATTTATCTTTTTCAACAAATTGGGTATTGGATACAACTTTTGGTGATTATATATGTATTAAAATATAGGAAACCAGTAGATATAAGAAAATTGACTGAGGGGAGGTAGATCTATGAGAAGCCAACAGAGCCAGGCTTACTATTGTAGCTATCAGGGACTACCACCTCAAATTTCCCACTAGGGTGATCTTGGTATTAAGAGGTTGTTTTTATATCCCTTCTACAACCAAAAACATTATTTATTTATCCAAACTAGATAGAAATGTATTCGTTTTCAATTTTTTAAATTAATGCTTATTCTTTTACAAAGATAGAATTTGTTTTGGTAGGGAACATTTATACAATGGTCTTTACATGTTGGATTACACAAACCAAGTAATGGAAATCAATAACAAATATACATCACATGACTCATACCACACCCAACTTTGGAATCACTAGCTAGGTCATATAAATGAGAAAAACTTTACAAATTTAAATCAATATGGATATTTATGTTCTTTTAAACTAAAACCACTTGGCATATGTCATGCGTGTTTACAAGGAAAAATGACCAAATCCCGATTTAGTGGGAAATATTAAAGGGACAAAGACATTCTTTAATTGGTTTATACCGATGTGTGTGGAACATTTCCAATTGAAGAAAGGGGTGGGTACTCATACTTCATAACTTTTACTGATAATTTTAGTATATGTGGATATATCTACTTAATGAGGTATAAGTAAGATTATTTTGATCAGTTCAAAGAATACAAGAATGAAGTTGAGAACCAAATTGGTAAGAATATTAAGAAACTCCGCTCAGAATGAGGTAGAGAGTATCTTAATAAAGATTTCAATGATTACATATGGGAGTTTGTGATCTTATCCCAACTTACTCCCCCTTACACACCTCAGTGGAATGGTGTAATAGAAAGGATGAACCGCACCTTGTTGGACATGGTGAGATCAATGATGAGTCATGAAAGTCTTCCATTATCCTTTTGGGGATATGAATTATAAACATTGGAACACACACTAAAAAAATACCAATTAAATTTATAAATGGTATTCTATATGAAATTTGGAGTGGAAGAAAATCCATGTTATCAAATTTACATGTGTGGGGTAGTGAACCGTTAGTTAAGGCCTCTTCAGGTAGCAAACTTACACCCAAAGGCATAAGGTGTACCTTTATAGGATACCCCAAGGAAACAAGGGTATATTACCTATAAAATATCTAATAAAAAAAGGTTATAGTGGTAAGACATTCCATATTACTTGAGAGGGAAAACATATTCAAAATAGATAGTGGGAGAGAGATAGATTTTGATGAAGTCGAGGATCAAGGTACACAAGAGTTGATATATGAACAGATTCCACAAAGCCCCATGGAATAAGAATCTATTCCAAATAAAAATGTACTGTGTAGGAGTACAAGAGAGGTTAGAGAACTGGAACGATATAGTTTTCTAGTTACAGAGGATGGTGACTCATTATTTGTTGATAATAACGATCCTCTAACCTAAAAAGAAGCAGTAAGTGGCACAAATGATTCCAAGTGGTAAGAACCCATGAATTCTAAAATGGATTCAATGTACCAAAACCAACTCTAGATTTTGGTAGATCCTCCAATTGATGTAAAGCCTATTTGATGAAAATGAGGTTTCAAGAAGAAACTGAACATGGAAGGACAAGTAAATACTTATAAGGCATGACTGGTTGCAAAAGGGTTTAAACAGTGTCAAGGAATTTACTACGATAAAACCTTTTCACCAGTTGCGATGTGAAAATTTATCAGAAATCTATTGGTCATTATTGATTACCATGACTATGATATTTGGAAAATGGATGTCAAAATATCCTTTATTAGTGGTAACCTTCAAGAAGATGTCTACATGACACAACCTGAAGTGTTTGTGACTCCAAAGGATGCCAATAAGGAATGCAAGTTGTAAAAATACATTTATGTATTAAAACAAGAATCTAGGTCAGGGAACATTTGTTTTTCTGAATCCATAATGTAATTTAGTTTTTTTTAAGAATGAATGTGTTCCTTGTGTCTACAAACAGTCTAGTGGGAGTGAAGTCGTTTTCCTAATAGTATATGTTGATGATATATTATTTATTAGAAAAAAAATATCAATCTTATAGGCTGTTATGTCATCATTGAATGAATGCTTCTCTAAAAAGGACATGGGTGAGGAAACATATATTCTTGGGATCAAGATCCAACGTGATAGATCCAATAATTTTTGGGCCTAAGTTAAAGTACATACATTGACAAGATACTAAATATATTTAGTATGAAACAATCCAATAAGGGATTATTTCTATAATCACATGACATTCATATTTATCAGAAAATGTGTCCTCAAACACATGAGGAGATATAGATAATAGAAAGTACTTTATATGCATTTGTGATTGGGTCAGTCGTGCATGCCATGCTATGTACTAGGCTAGATGTTTTCTACTCATTAAGTGTGGTATACATATATCAAGATGACCTAGGTGACTGCTATTAGATGGAAGTAAAGACTATCCTTAAGTATCTAAGGTTTACTAAGGATTTATTCTTGGTTTATGGAGGATATGAAGAACTATTCATCAGAGGATATGTAGATGCTAGTTTCCAAGATAATGAGGATGACATAAAGTTGCAAACAGTATAAAACTTAAATTTGAATGGAGGTGTTGTGAGCTAGAAGAGGTTAAAGAAGAGCGTGATCATATATTCTACAGTGAAGTTCAACTACATCATATCTTCTGAGGTAGCTAATAATTAGTTTAGATGTGAAGCTTAATCTAGGAGATGGATGTGGTACCTACCAGTAAAGATCCCATCACACTCTATTATGATAATAATATAGTGGTGGATCTTACAAAAGATCTAAGGTCACATCAGCAGACAAAGAACATAGTTCAGAAGTATCATATCTTGAGGGATTTTACTCAGAGAGGTGAAGTTGAAATGATTAGTATTTCCATAAAAGACAATATGGTGGACCCCTTGACTAAAGACTTGTCTCAGCAGAAACATGATCATCATGTGAGGTCTAGCGAACTGAAAGTCATAGGCAGTTGACTCTAGTTAAAGTGGGAGTTTGTTAGAGATGATTCACTAGAACCAATTCTCTATACTTTTATTACATAGATATTTAATGTATTTAAATATTTAACATCTTATTACAAATTGTTCATTGTTCTGCATGACTTTGATGTAATAATGTCCTAGAGTTTTTTTTAATTGATAAAGTCATGGAAGTTCTCTGTTATGATGAGAAACTTGAAATGATATAAAAATATTCTTAAATATAGATCTACAGTTGGATGACATACTATGATGGGACACAAAGTATACTTACCATCAGGTGGGAGTACTCGTAAGTAGATGAGACTTCCTCTCATGAAGTTTGCAATTGGTAATCTCCAAGATGGGAGATTATGAGAACAAATCCGCTATTAAGAATTATTCATGTTTTATTGTCATTATATATTCCTATATGATAGAGTGTGTAATGGTCCTTAGACTTTAAGATTATCATTAATAGGTGTCATGAATCGTGCACTTTGATTTACTGACGAGAACCGTCACACCATATGTTGGTGGGAAGTAGGGTACGTTGGGTGCGTCATGAGTTCCATGTTATTAATGGATAAGTCAAGGAAGGATTTGTCCCTTCCATTTGTGGAATTTGATATCTTGGACCTTTGATTGAAATTGAACCGTCACGTGAAGTTACATGGCCATGGTGTAATGACGAGTTTGTTTTAGGTAGTCAAATAATGACGTATTGTAACATCCCAAGTAAATAAATAATATTACATTATAATGTTTATCAATATTTGTGAATAAAATTTTAATATTAATTTAAAGGGAATGCTATGATCGATGGCTTACCCAATACGCAACAACGAGTTCCTTTGAAATCTTACGTTGCACTCTAATAAGAAAATAATTTTATTTTAAATGGTAGTTAACACCTAGCTGTTGTAATGACGGGAATGAAAAGAACTAACTACAGAATGATTATATATTTTTGTCAAATATTTTTACTTTTTACAATAAATGTTAGAGGATTATAAATGCGAATGAATCCAATTTTATGCGTAAACATTCTGATATTCTTTAAAAGGTCGATTAACCGCCTTTTGATGGCGATCCTCTTTTAAATCCACTTTTGACAATTTTATGTGTTATATTTGACAAAATAAAATTCTTCTTTGGAATCGGGACATCAAAATTTACTTTGTGTAATTTTTTGGTATTTTTCCGATAAAGTTCATTTTTTAATGAATAGTGAAAAATGTTGTATTTTAATTCAAAACCTCTTTCTAATCTAATTTATTTATATTATTATATTATCTTTTGAATTGGTTTTAATTTTAAATTAGAATATATTTTTACCATTTAATTCAATAGTGGTCGTCGGAATTAATTTCACTTTGAAATTGGACTTAAACTAGTGTCAATCTTTGGATATATATTGTTTCATAAAAACACGCTATTTTTCATGACAGCGGGAATTAATTATAAAATTAATTAATTTAACTTATATATTTTGATTTTTTTAAAATAAACATCATTTTTTAATTTGGAATATCAAATATATCTTAGGGTGATGTTTTGGTATTTTTCTGAAAAACTTCAATTTTTGATGAATAGTGAAACCACTAAGTGGTACTTAAAAAATTGATTTTTCATTTAATGAAATTTTACCACCTCTGTGTTCTGAATTTCAAAAGTCCGACATACATGGTTTTCATTAGGAAGTAAAATGTGGTTCAATGGGATTAAAATATTTTTTTGGTGAATAGTAACTTTTGAGGTTTTAATCGCGATTAGAGGTAATTAGTGTAATTTAAGGTAAAAATAATGTTTTAATAATATGAAATGACCTTGAAACATGTCGTACCCTTATTTTATGTGTCATGGCCGACCAAGAAAATCCATGGGTCAACTTGGGGACCCCATGGAGCCACTTTGGTAGGAAAATGACATTAATAACTTTTTATTTAATGTTAAAATAAAAATGTCACAAACATGTGTTGTTTTAATAAAACAATTATTACATGGGGTTATACAAGACATATTTTTGACTATAAATATTCATTAGAAATCTAAAAAGATTTTCTACATCATGATATTTTTTTTATAATTTTTAGACATTAAATAAAGTAAATTATTTATGACACCATGATGATGCAGTTATTACCTCATTATTTAACGATTTAAATAAAATGAAAATATAATGTAACATCTAAGACCTAATATTTTAAAAAACCTATTGGATGAGTTTATTTATAAACCTTATCACCTTATCCTAGAAATATATCCTTTTGGGACCTTTAAAATCCGAAAATCATTTTATAATAAAGTAATATTTTATAACATTCCAAGAGTGCCCCTCCTCTTCTCTTATAGAAGGCCTCCACCTCTACCACCTTAACCACACCTCTCAAGCCTTTGGATTGGCCAAAAAATTCCCATTTCATCTCTCCACATACCTCTATTAATCATTGAAGCCTCACCTTTGGGCAGAATTCTTTTCCAAGGAAGCCTCTGAGCTCAAATCAAAAACAGTTACCTGATTTAAAGGTAATGTCCTTTCTTGTGTTCTTTTGTTTTATTTTGCTTCTCCAACCCTCTGAACTCTTTTTATTATTTTATTTTGTAACAAAACCAGTATCTTAAATATACTAGTATGTTTTTATGTGAAGGATTTTAGCTACACTTACACACACCTTCGTCTAATGGTTAATGAACATACTGTTTCTGTGGATGGTGAATTTCTGCCTCACGAAACGATGATTGTTCAATCTTCTCTTAACAGCTTTCATGGTAGCCATTATGATGTCACTATATTTTATATATTATATATACGGTATTTATTTTTTCTATATGCTTCTGAATTTTATATTTAAAACACGCCTTTATGCTTTTCCTGTTGTGCAAATGCGATAATTTCATACGAGGAAGTGTGGACTACCGCCCCTCAAGTGATTTGATTCGTTAATGCCAGATGTGGGATGTATAAAGGATGAAGTTAATGATATTATATATTATATTATACTGGAATTATAATATACCTTTATACCATTATGATTTCACTCCATTAAATATGAAATAGAAATGAAAGTAGCGTTCATGTGTACGTTTGGCTTACCATCTCTATGAACGGTGCATTTCATTTCTTACCACTAAATGTTATATACTATTGTAAATACATGTATATACTGGATATATATGATATATATGATATCCAAATCATGAGTATCATTCTGGATATAATTAACCTTTCACCACATGAACAACATGTAATTGTAAGAAGTCCACTTTCGACTTAAGAACCAAATATCGACAAAACAAATAGTTTTAACTTAAATGATTACATAATGTATATAACATGGAAAAAGTGACATAAAAGGAAAAATAATATTGAAAAATGTTCTTAAAAAAGTATAAATTAACTTCAGTTTATTATTCAGGAGATTAAAGAGCAATCGAGTCACGTCGGACACGAGGTAAGGGATCCTACCCCTCTCTTTCATTTTAAGTACACTCTTTTATGTCATTCCTTTTAAGCTCATGTTTCTTATGATTGGGATGTTCTTTTATATTAATCTTACTTTACTTTTTATGTTCATATGATGAGATACCCTATTTTCTCTCATCAATCCATTTTGGAAGATTTGAGTGGCGCCTTTAGGCTACCGAATTTTCGTAAGAGATCCAATCTCTCTCTTTTTAAGTACTCTCCTTTATGTCACTTCTTTTAAGATCCTCTTTGTTATGTTGGGAGATGTTATTTTATATTACTCTTGCTGTAAATTTTATTTTAATATGATTAGAGACCCTATTTTATCTCATCAATCCATTTTTGGAAGTTTTAAATGGCGCCATTAGGCTGCTGAGTTTTCATAAGGGATTTTTCATCTCACTTTTATTCCCGTGAGATTTATGCAAAATTTTCCACAATTTCCTTTGACTAGTATATGTACTTCACATTATTCTACTCTTTTTGTAATATAATTTATTTTATGAGTATTTACATCTATGTTGTATTGTTCTTCTTTCATGCGGTGTATGTTTCGAAAGATACCCAAGTCGGTAAGGGAACCTTTCACCCTCCTCTTTTTATAAGACTTCTTTTGTTGGGTCTTTTAATTTACATATTGTAATGTTGGGATATGTTCTTATATATCCTTACTGATGTAAATTTTATTTCCATGTGATGAGATACCTTTTTATCTCTCATCAACTGATTTTCAGAATTTTGAAGTGACGCCATTAGGCTGTCAAATATTTGCAAGGGAACTTCTTAACCCAATTTTGATTCTTTGTGATAAACTTGTACTCCTTGAATATGTCGTTCTATGAATATGTGTGAATGACCTCTGACTATTTTACACTTAATATCCACTTATGTTTTGTGTATTAATTTGTCGCACATAATTATGTAATTGATTTATCCTTAATCCAAGGATACCGTCTTTGTAAGGGACTTCATCTCAATCTCCTTTCATTGAGGCATATTTTGTTCTAACACAAGAATTTATTTTATACACTGTATAAAACACCTTTGACTCTTCATTTCATTCAAAGTGAATATTTTTCTATGAATCATTTTACTAAATGTCAAAAAGGAATGTTTATTTTAACGTACGCGGTGACAATGACCTTTTCCTTCGCCGCAAATATTATTTGGTCTTTGGATTCCTCAACAAGCCGTAATGTTTTTAAAATGAAATAAATACCATATACTATTTTATGTATTTTGGTACTGAAAATGATTTTTATAATGGATTTGTTATGTCAATATATTTATGTGATATATTGTGATCGAAATGTGGAAATGTTTTCTTTCAATTATATTTGTTTTATGTATTATGATTTTATAATGGTACTTGGACAGTTGACGGGTGGTTACGTGATAAACCATATGATAGGTGGTGCCGTGAATACTAGGATGAGTGGTTGTGTTATAAACTCCAATGCATTGGGTATAGAATTCGGCCGTATGGCTATTCCATTAAGTGATATGTGTGGAAGTCGACTGTATGGTTATTCCATTTAAGTATGTTTATGTCCCAAGTTACCTTTATATGTTATGTGTTATTTATATGGGTTTTATGGTAATATTTTGGTTAAAAAAGGGTAAGTAATGGTCTTTTATTTAGTGAATAGTTTTTACTACTTCATAAAGGTGAAAAGTATTACTTTGTTAAAGTACTCATGGTTTACTTGTTATTTTGAAAAACTAACAGTTTTCCTTATTTGTGTATCCTTTAATTGGATTTTTATGCTCATCCCAAGTTTTTGAAATGTTTTCCACATGACTTAAAGATGAATAGGGTCAAGGATGGGATCAAGTAAAGACATTCTATCTAAAACATTGAACTGGACATGTTTCTTTTTAAGTGTTTTTTTATTTTATGGAAACTTAGTAGAAGTTTATACTATGTAATCTTTTGAGATGTAATAGTTATGACCTAATTCTCTAAAAATATAAACCTGAAAAGATCCTCTATGTTAATTATTCATTTAATTCATGATTAAGTAATGTTTAAGGTCGGGGCCTTATACGTATAAAGCACAAAGGTTGATGAAACTATTATGAAACCTTCTTGATGATATATTAAGACAGAGAGATTATATTACACAGTGAGCCTTCTTATGTGGATGTCATTGTTGGAGCTTTTTGTTCTTTCTCTTTGGTGGCTTGACCTATTACTGGATTGTACTCTTGGACTTTAGGCAATCCCAACTGATGCCAATGAGAGAGAATCCCAGAGGGTCACATACTAAGTGTTTTTGGTGGTCTCAGACAAATTCTATTTGAATTTAATTAATGAAATAAATATTATTCTCAAGACTGTGGAATAACATTATTCAAGTTAAAATGGTCGCATAAATTTAATAAATATTTATTCATAGAATTGTGAGTAAAATATATTTATTTATTATATTGAACATTTAATAAGTATTTATTTACTAGTTTTTAAATAAAATATATATTTAAGAGAAAAATTTATTTATTTATTTATTCATGTGTTTAAAAAATGGAAGTGGATTCCAAGTGGACCAAGGTAGACCCAGTAGTAACATAATTATTTGAAATATAGTAAATAATTATTTAACTAGTTGGAACAAGTTAAAATAATAATAATGCTTCTATTATTTGGTGACTAAGAATTTTGTTTATAATTATATTTTTCAGAAGTCGGAAAACCATAAATAATGACACAATATTATTATTATGATCTTAAGTTTTCGCTAAGGTTATTAATGTATTAAATTATTGTCATGTAATTAAATATTGTAACTGAAGCCCCTTGTCGATAAATTGACATGTATGACTATTATGTCATGTACCAAACTATGCACCTAGTGAATTGAGAATCTTTTATCCAAACAATTTATCTCTCCAATCCTCTTCCCTCCCCTCTTAATAATGTGAGACATTATTCAAGACCGAAGAAAAGACAATTAATAATGACTGACACAAGACACTCGCTTCACCGTGCTAACACCCAGATAATGAGTGATGTCTATCCAAGGCCATCAGAGCATGTGTGGATCACTACTAGGGTGATTTTGGTTTGGATCCTCATAAGTGAAATGAGAAAATACAAAAGGGTCATTTCGGATGAACAAAATCATTGATGAAGAAAGTATTGAGGATCCATGTATTCTTTTCTTTATGAAATTATTTAAATTAATTATAAACATGATGTGCAAGATCTTTCCCCTCTTGGATATGGTGCATTTCTTCTTTTGCCTAAATCTTTGATTTTAAACTTTGGATAATTTAATTCATCATCGTCTTGATCCTGGATTGGTCATCAATTATGACCAAGGAAAATTTGGGTCCCAACCAATGTTGTGCTTCCATTGTGTCCGGATCCTTCAACCTCGTCTTCGAAATGACTCCTTTATATCTCCTCAAAAGGGATCCAGAGTTGGTCTTTTGGGAAGAATAAAATCTCTAAAATGTGTATACGAAAGTGCAGAAGAGAATTCCAAATATTATGGTCGATCTAGAAGGATTAAAGTGGTGTAATTAAGAGATGGAGGATGTATCCTGTTATAATTTAGGTGAGGGGAACTTTTGAAATTTCTTTTAAAAAATATATAATATGAATATTCTAGAGAAAAATATATTCCAATGGTCATAAATTAAAAAATAGGGTAGGATTTGGTTGAAATACCATAAAAATTAAAAAATGTATAGGTTTATGTGGTATTTCAAACCTTATCTTATAGTTTAACCCCTTAATTATCCTATTTTAACATTAACTGTGGAAAAATATTTTTCACTATTAAAAGGTTGTAATTTTACATATAAGGAAAATATTGAATCATAAATGGATAAGGGATGATATTTTACACCACATATTATTATTTTGACATTATTTAATATTTTTATTGTTTTTAAATAATTTAATAAAATATTATTTTCATAAAATATCATTAATGTAAATTTTGATACTATTAATTACATTAACTTTAATAACATCAAGAAAACACTTATAATTCAAAAAAAATATTTTAAAACATCCCAAACATGTCATGGTAATATAAAAATATTATATTAACTTAATTATCTCAAATTATAATACTTTTAATATTTTTAATATCACTTGATTTATTTTTCTATTAATTGAATAAATACTGCATTAGTGTTGTGTAAGTATTTAAGGTAATTATTTAATTCCTAAAAATCATAAATAAATTACCATCTGAAATATAATTTCATTAGGCACACAATTACTATTAAGATTCATTCATAATTGTTTTTCCTTATGTGAACATGTAAATGATATTTAAAACCATGAGAGTGAGATTTTATCACTTCCTTTGGTTTAAAGAATATATTTGATAATTTCATGGTAAAGTGTCCATTAAATAACTTAATTTATAACATTAGATATTAAAGGTATAATTTAATTCATCCAATAATAATTCTGATAAAAAATTATAGCCTTACTACTTATTTTTAATCCAAATTAACCTGATTTACCCTTTAACGAGGTGATAAATTTTATCACAGTTAATATTCATATTGAAAAAAATAAAAGGGGGTTAATTAAAAAATTTGAAACTCATGATTATAAATATTAAATTAATTTTATATAATTAAATATTTATAAAATTCATAAATAAATTTTAAATTAAGTGCACTAAATGTGGAAAAACCACTTTTTAGGAAAAATACAATTTTAAGTGTAAAACTTGTTTTATTCATATCTAATGATTAGAAAAATATATTTTGAATGTTTAAAAAAATTCAAGTAAATAATATATAATTTTCATTAAAATCATTCACAAGTTGGAAATACTTTAATATATTGATATGAAATTCATTTTACGTATAAAACATTTTTTTTCTTGAAAAAATAAAACTTATTTTAAAATATTTTTTTTAATTATTATCATTTAATAGATAATGAATTTATTTTAGAAGTGTATATAACATATATTTTTCATAATTTACTTATTACTTTTCATACCCTCCAATCTAATGACTTTGTGATAACATAAAAATAATATTTTAATAATGTTATGCAATTCGTTTAAACTCGTTGTTGCGTGCAACACAAGCTATCAAAGAAATAAAATTATTTAAAGAGAAATATTTCAAAAAAATATCAGGGTGTTACATTCTACACCCCTTAAAATTAAATTTTCCCTTGAAATTAATCACTCAGATATAATTAGATGAGGATATCTCTATGTCATTACATCCGTAAGTTACCACAGAACTTCCTCAAATTCGTGGTTTCTCCACAAAACCTTAACAAGACGAGTGGTATTGTTTCATATAACTTTTTCTCTAAATTCCAAAATATATACATCTTATTATTTATAGGAAATATATTTCTTAATAGGTACAAACTCTGATTTTAGTACATGTGAAGTATTATGAATCTACTTCCTCATGAGAGATACTTGAAACACATCATGAACTTGTGAGTGATTCAGTTGAAGAACCAATCGATAAGTTATCATCCCTATACGATCAAGAATTTCAATAGGATTGATATACCAAGGGTTTAGATTAATATTATTTCCAAATATCATCACTCTTTTATGGGGAGATATTCATAGGAATACCGTGTCACCGACTTCAAACTCCAGATCTTTCCAACGATAATCAGCATATACTAAATAAAGAGGTAATAAATAGGTTTTTTTAAAATTAGTGGCGTTTTAAACCATAACCTAATATTATAATAGAAATTATCGAAATCCAATCTTATTTCATAGTCTCAAGTAATTTGGAAGTTATTTATCTAATTTAGAGGTTATTTCTATATGTGTCATTTTTAGAGCATTTCATAGTGGTTTCATATTTATTTAGCGGTGTTTTTTAAAAAAATAACCAGACAAAAAAAAATTAAATTAAAATAACCACCACTAAATACAATATTAGTGGTTATGTTTAGAGATGGTTAATATTAACCATTTTGAGTTACATTTTTCATTAAATTAATTCGTGGAGGTTAATAAAAACCGCTGATAAATATTATATAATTAAATTTTATGTTAAAAAAATACTTAATAAAAAATATAAATATAAAAGAACTGAAATGTAATAAGATTAAACATAAATGTATAAATAACCCATCATAAATACATTATACATCTATAGTTATATATAAAAACATCCACAATCAACATAACCTCGGTCAACATACACCATAGACAACACACACCTCAGTCAACCCATATATTAGTCATCAATATATACATATAGAATTTTTCCAACAACAACACATGCCCAATATACGTCCACCCCACAAAATCCATTGCATATGTTTGCCACCACATCATCTCATCAACTGAAATTGACCACATCATCTCATCAACTATAACAAAAAAGGAAAAAAATTAAAACTAAATATAACAAATCATAATTACAGTAGAATTATTAAGAAAAATTAAACATATCACAGAAACTAAGGATCATCACAACTGCCTTTTGAATAATTTCATGGATTAGAATGGTCAACCTTCTAACTACTACTGGCATTTGTCCCCTATAATGAAAACTAGAACATTTAAGAAAATAAATGTGAATGAGAAATAACAAAAAATATATTCATAATGTTGAACATAATATTTGTTATTTTGTTAATTAAATAAAAGATATTTTAACCTAAAATAGATAATATATCATGAAAAATACTTTGAAAACATAAACTTACCTATCTATGAGATGATTCAACACTTGAAACAAAAAAGGTGGGATAAGTAAATATTCCAATTAATTTTTAAATTGACGTGCGATGTGCTTGAAATTTACATAATAATTTTTTTTAAATACTTCGATATGAAAACATGTTATATATTTCAGAAATAATTTAACAGTGGTTGTACCAAGATTTCACATCAATTTGAGGCAACTTTTTATGGTTTTGATCATTTCACACATGTTTTAGTGTTTTAAAACACTAAAAATGAGTTTACAGGAATCATAGGAAAACTATATCTCAGAATGATGTTTCTTTAGTTAATAAATTTTCAAAATAAATCTATGGTCATTGTACACTGATGTCAGAGAAATATGACATGTTTTTCCTAGTTTTGACCCCCTAACACATGTTTTTAAAGGCTTTGGTACCTTTAAAAAGTGTTTAACGAGTCTTTATGACCACACTACATGTTATATTGATGTGTTTTTTATGTGTACACGTCAAAAATAACTCAATAGAAGTTTTCCCATGATTTCACTTCAATATGAGGTCGTTTTCTATGGTTTTGACAGTTACATGTACATTTATGTGTTCTAAAACACTAAAAATGCATTTATAGCTATCCCATGAAAACCATAACTCATAATGATCTTTTGTTTGTTCCAACATTTAGAAAATAAATCTACAGGCAATATCCTACAATTTTCAGGAAATCTAACATTTTTTTCTTGTTTTTGACCCCCTAAAACATGTTTTTAAAGGCTTTTGTACCTTTAAAAAGTATTTATTGAGTCATTATCGCCACACCACACATCATGTTGATGTGTTTTTTTGAATACACATAAAAAAACTAAAAAGTGGTTTGCCCATGATTTCATATCAATCTGATGCCATTTTAAATGGTTTTGACCATTACACACACGTTTTAGTGTTTTAAAACATAAAAAATGAATTTACATGCATCCACAGAAAACCATAACTTAGAATGACATTTAATCAGTTCTTAAATTTCAAAAAATAAATCTATAGTCGTTTTCACATAAATTTAGGGAAATCCAACATCATTTCCCAGGTTTTAACCCCACGATACAAACTTTCAAAGGCTTTGGTACCTTTAAAATGTGTTTACCAAGTCATTCTAACCACACCACACATAAGATAGTCATATTTTATACACATACACATTAAAAATTAACCAAATGTGTTTTTACCGTTATTTCATGTCAATATGAGGTTGTTTTATATGGTTTTGACTATCACACGCATCTTTTAGTGTTTTAAAACACTAAAAATGCGTTTATGGCCATCCTTGAAAATTCATAAGTCGGCATGATTTAACATCTATTTATACATTTTTAAAATCAATATATGGCCATTTTCCTTTAATTTTTGAGTAATCTGATGTTGTTTTATTGGGTTTGACCCCCTGACACATGTTTTTAAAGGCTTTGGTACCATTAAAAAGTGTTTACTAAGTCATTATGACCACACCACACGTCAGATTAATGTTTTTTCTTCATGTATATATAAAAACTAACTCAATGGTGGTTTTACCATGATTTCAAAAGAATATATTGTTTTTTCTATATTTTTGACAATTACACCCACGTTTTAGTTAAAACACTAAAAACATGTTTACGGGCATCCTAGGAAAGCTTTAACTCAGAATAATGTGCCATCAATTCATACATATAAAAAATCAATATATGGTCATTTTACATAGATTTTAAGGCATTCTGATTCTGTTTTCTAGGTTTTGACCCCCGACACATGTTTTTAATGGATTTGGTACCTTTAAAAGTGTTTACCGAGTCATTCCAACCACACTGCACATAAAATTGATATTTTGTCTAAACATGAAAATTAAAAATTACTAAACGATGGGTTTCCCATGATTTCATGTCAAATGAGGTTGTTTTCTGTCGGTTTTTCCACTACATGCACATTTTAGTGTTTTAAAAAACTAAAAATGCGTTTACATGAATCCAGGGAAAATTGTAACTTGAGATGATGTGTCGCCGATTCCTACATTTTAAAAATAAATATATGGTCAATTTTGTATGATTTCAAGAAAATCTGACGTCTTTTTCCTAGTTTTGATCCTCTGACACATGTTTTTGAAGGCTTTGGTACCTTTAAAAAGTGTTTATCGAGTCATTTTGGCAACACTACACATTTTATTGATATGTTTTCTATGAATACATATAAAAAATAACTCAAAGGGACAATTACCCAAATTTTAGTCCAATATAAGGTCATTATATAAGGTTTTGATCATTACACATCGGGTTTAGTGTTTTAAAATACTAGAATTATGTTTACATGCATCTTGGGAAAACCGTTACTCAAAATGACATTCCATAAGTTCTTTTATTTTAAAAAAAATCTATGGTCATTATCCTCATATTTAGGTCAATCTAATAGTTTATTATTGGTTTTTAACCCTCGACACATGTTTTAAAAGGATATGGTACCTTTAAAATGTAACACTCCAAGCTTCCATGGTATGCTTCCCTTTATATAATGTAGTAGCTTGTATTGTACGCAACTTGGAGTTTTAACACACCACGACCAATTAAACAAGCCGTTATGAATATTAATACCAATTTTGGAAATTTTATAAATTTTATTTTTCAAAATGGACTTCATTTTTGAATTTGTAATATCAAAATTATCTTAGGGTAAATTTTTGGTATTTTTCTGAAAACTTCCAATTTTTGATGAGTAGCGAAAAACACAATGTTATTATTTAAAACCAAATTTTTATTTAAATAATTAGTTAAATTATTTTAATTTATGGTCAAAATAAGTACATAATACCTATATATGTTCAATGTAATTCATTGGAGTCATTTTATAATAAGTTTAGATATATAAAATTTTATCGAACTTTTTACCGTTTTTATCCACCTTCTAGAAGCATTTACAAATTTGTATAAAACATAATTTTACTGCTTCTGTGAGTTTAATATCAGAAATCTAAGAGACACATTTTACATCAATAAGTAAAATGTGGTTCAATAAGATGAAAATAATTTTTGGTGAATAGTAACTTTTGACTTTTATTTACCACGGTGAAAAGTAAATTGGGTAATTAAAGGTAAAAATGATCTTATAATTACCCTAACACATCTCCTAATTCTATTGGATAAGTATTATACAACCAAAAAAAACTTTAGAAATAAAATATGATCCTTTTGGTCCACTTGGATTAGATGAGGACATTTATTATTATTTTATTTAAAGAATAGTTAAAAGAGTTAAATTCAAAGTTTGATGACTAAACCATTTTGAATAAGGGTAAAACATACTATAAATTAGACTATAAATATTCATTATAAATATAAAAATATTTCCTACATAATGATATTTTATTTATAATTTTTAAACATTAAATAATTTAATTTTTTTATAACATAATAATTATGTAGTAATTACCTTAATAATGAAATATTAAAATAATTAATAATATAAATATCCAAATAAATTTAAATTGAGACTTTTGATGAATTCCACTGATTTTATAGGTTAATATGACATGTTATCATTTATTAAATAAATTTTATTCGAATTGATAAAGTTATTATCGATTTAAAAAAAATCAAATACTAAATTGTGTCAAAATTGACATAATTGAGTTTTTAAAACAAATACTATATTATTAATTGATATAATATTTTTAAAAATATAAGGTTCAGACAAAGGATTTATATAGGGTTATATATATTAATTATTATCCACTTGGTATTCACTTGGCATGTTATAGTATGTTTATTAACAATATAATATCAAAATACAAAGAGGCATGGTAAATGTCAAACTATTTAACTAAGAGTTAATTCTAAATGATAAGGTTAATACGATGACCTAAACCTTTTCAAAACCTATTGGTTGTGATTTTTTTGACCTAAACACACCTTATTCTATAAATAAACCATTTTTGATCCATTAGAAACCAAAAATGATTTTATTATAAAATAATATTTCAAGCTTTTCCTAAAGTGACCCTCACCTCTCTTATAAAAGGGTACTTCCCCTTCTCTTAATCTCATTCCTCCAAAGCCATTTTTCTTAGACAAAACAAGCCAAAATATCCTTCCAACTTTCCTCCCTTCATCCTAGAGGCCTTAATTTGGTCAGAAAGCCAACCTAAGGAGCCCTTTTGATCAAATCAAAAGGAAGAACCTGAAGAAGAGGTAATAATTTCACCACCCTCTTTCAAGTTCTTTTCTTATTCCACTTCTTTTTTCTTTGTTGTTTCCATAAAAAATAATAACTCCAGTACCTTATACATATTGTGATGTTATTATAAATATGGTACAACTATATTCATTATTCTATACATCCTATAAATGAAAAATTCACCATATATGCGTACGTACGGCTTACCGTCTCCACGTCGTGGTGTAGTTTGTTATTCAAAAACATTACTATTTGGATGTGTATAATAATGAGTATAACTGATGTAAATAATAAATATAACATGATAAGTATTATTTATATATGATATACCATCCAATTACATACTATTTCACCATCAATATAATGATATTTTCGCTCGTGTGTACGTACAAATTACCGTCTCCACGAACGTGATGAGATAAATTCCCCATCATAATCATTCAAGAATAATTTTCATTTTATGATTAAAATTTATATTTATGAACATAATATCATTTTGTATATGAATAAAATAAATTCCATCCATAACAAACATGACTTACATAACCAATCATATAAAGGAAAACGAATCAGTTAACACCCGAAATGATGATACTACTAAAATATTATTAACAATGCAATATTATAAGATCATATATGATTTAATATTTATATATATGATTCTGGTATAATTTAATAAATAAAATTAACTATTATACAAGAGTTTAACATACCATCGACTAAGGAAATGTACAAGTCAAGGGTTAATTCTACAATCTCTTTTCTTATCTGAGGTTGTTAATACGTAAGTATCCACTTGGACCTCTTTATCATCCATATCCGTGTTTTCTTAAAAATGTAATTCAATTTTATTTACTATTTACATGGATATGGGTTAAATTAATTTATACCCTTATTCAACCACATATGTTTTTAAAGGAATCTTTCCATCGTTTTCCAAACAAGGTACTTTTTGACATTCTCGTCAAAATTAAGGTAAGAATGTCTTTTTTTTAACTTATACGGCGGGTGCGGCTATTTTCTATCGTTATAACATCTTCAAGGCTTCCCATAAAATATTATAAGAATATTTTCAGAATAAATGTTTTATTTCATAATTATATGACATTTAAATGATTTCAAAATAGAAAGATATATTTCTCTACAAAAAGATTTGATTTCATCTATGTCAACATCCTTTGAGGGATTTTAATCATGTTTGATGTTGATTTATTATGATACAAATATTACATATTTTATTTAAGGTTTTGTGATATGTTTGACCATGGATGTGTTATTTTTACACCATTAATGGTTTATATATAAATTATTGACATTTTTTATGCTAGTTTTAATACGAATGTTTATGTTATGTTTAAACCTTTTCATATGAGGAATGCATTGGACTTAGTAAGTGATGGGTGGAGCCCGGTATAGCTCCTCGATTCATCAGTACGTCTCATGAGACAAACTAGTGTCTTTTCATAAGGTCTTTACAAAATATTATTTGTAGTCTTGGCACAAGGCCTTGACTATGTGGTTATGAAGTCTGGCATTACACATTCCAACATTATGAAATTGGATATTGATATTACATGTGATTATTTGACTAGTAGAATATCCACGTGAATAAGTAAATGATATCATTTTATTTATATTTTCCATATTAGGATGATGTTTAAGTTCAAAAGTCTTGTGTTTTAGTCATATACATTTCCTTAAATGTTTATGCTTATTTTTGAATGTTTCTGCTATATTGTTATCTTTACTGAGCATCTGAGATCACCCCTTTATATGTTTTATTTTTCCCAGGATGTGAAGAAGTATAATATAAATGACCTAAAGGGATATTATAAGAGATTAATGTGGTCAATGTAGACAACTTTTTTGTTGTTTTTAATTTTATAATGAAATGTAAAACTTGTGAATATATCTAGTACTTCCAAAGCTACTAAACTGATTGGTATTTCAGGATTTTGATCCATTGTGATCATTCCAAGGTAAACAAAGAACAAGAAATTTTTCATAATTATTCATATTTATTAATTAAATATTAATTTTACTTTAAAGTGGTTTATATTCTCGATGACGTACCCGATACACAATGACGGATTTCTTTGAAATCTTACGTTGCACACTATTAATATAATAATATTTTTTTAAATGTAGTTATCACCTAGCCATTTTATTATAGGGAATGAATATAACTAACTAAAATATGATTATACATGTTTGTTAAATGTTTTTACATTTATCCAATAATTTTTAGAGGCTTTAAATATGAATTAATCTAATTTTAAGCATAAATACTCTAATATTCTTAAAAAGGCCGATTTACCGCCTTTTGATGGAGAAACCTCTTTAAATATAGTTATAGTCACTTTTATATATTCTATTTGACCAAATAAAATTCTTATATAGAATAGGGACATCAAAATTTACTTTGGGTAAATTTTTGGTATTTTTCTGAAAAAATTCATTTTTAATGAATAATGAAAAATACTGTTTTTTAATTATAAAGCGTCTTTTAATATAATTTATTTATATAGCTAGATTAGCTTTTTAATTGGTTTTAAATTTTAATTATATTATTTTTTTACCATTTAATCCAATTTTGTTCATTTGAATAAATTTCACTTTGAAATTAGACATACACAAGTATCAATCTTTTGATAGTTATTATTTTTTAAAAACACGGTATTTGTTTTGATAATGGGAATTTATTTTAAATTAATTAATTCAAATTATATGTTTTAAAATTTGGTAAAATAGACATCATTTTTTAATTCGTAATATCAAATATATCTTAGGCTGAATTTTTTGTATTTTTCTGAAAAACATAAATTTTTGATGAATAGTGAAGCCAATAAGTCGTAGTAAAAAAACTAAATTTTTCATTTAAATGAAAATTTAACACTTCTGTGGATTGAATTTTGAAAATATAACATAAATGGTTGTTATTAGTTAGTAAAATGTGGTTTAATAAGATGAAAATAAATTTTGTTGAATAGTAACTTTTTACTTCTATTTACCACGGTTAAAGGTAAATAGGGCAATTCAAGGTAAAAAAGAATATTATAATAATATAAAATTACCTTAACAAATGTACTAACGTTATTGGTTGTGTCATTGAAGACCATGGTCTTATTTGGGTGGATTTTGGGACCCCATTGTGCCACTCGGGAGTGATAATAACACTTTAGATTAATTAACTTAAAGTAATGACAAAAATGACAAGAACAAATGTATTTTAGTAAATTAATTTTTACATGTTGTTATATAAGATATCTTTTTGACTATAAATATTCATTGGAAATCTAAAAATATTTCCTAAATATTAGTGTTTTTTTAGTATTTTTTAGACATCAAATAAATAAAATTATTTATGACATAATAATGATGCAGTGTTTACCTCATTAATAAATGATCTAAATAAATAATATTATAAAGATTAAAATAACATCCAAAACCTATAAAATTATAATTTGATAATTTTATTTAGACCCTGAGTTATATTATCTTCTACTTTAATAAATTTTGGACCTCTAGAAACCTAAAATCATTATATAATAAAATAATATTTTCACACTTTACTAAAGAACCCCTCCTCCCCTTATAAAAATCCCTAACTTCTAACTCATTCCTCACACCTCTCAAACCCATTGGATCGTCCAAACCCTGCCCAAATAATCTCTCAAGATACCTATCTTCCTCTTAGAAGCCTTACCTTAGGCAGAAGGCACGTCAAGAAGTCCTTTTTGTTCAAACCAAAGGGAGTTACCCAAATTAAAGGTAACCGTTTCTCTTAACTTCTTTTCTTTTATTTTACTTCTACAACCCCTAAAATATATTTATTCCTTTATTTTATAACAAAACCACTATTCTCAATATACTAGGATTTTTTTATGAGAATTATTCGAACTATGTTTACACACACATCCATCTAATGGGTGAAGAACATAGTGTTTCTATGAATGACAAACTAACGCCTCATGAAATGACGATTGTTCAATTATATCCTACCACCTCTCATGTTGGAAATTAAGATGAAAATGTATTTATATATGATATATATTATGTTTTTTAAGCTTATGTGTTTTACATTTATATCCTACCATTATGGTTTCTATAATGGGTTAACGCGATAATTTCCTTTGAGGAAGTGCAGACTACCGCCCCCTCAAAGTGATATGACTCGTTAATTCCATATGTGGGATGTATAAAGGATGGAGTTAATGATATTATATATGATATTATACTATAATTATAATAGAAATATGTATATTTATGTTTTCATTCCATTAAAATACGAAATATAAATGAAATTAGCGTTTATGTGTACGTACGACTTACCATCTCCATGAACGGTGCATTTAATTTATTACCTCCAAATGTTATGTAATATTATAAATACCTATATATAATGGATATATATGATATATATGATATATAAATTATGAATATAATTCTGGATATAATGAAATTTTGACCATGTGAACAACTAGTAATTATAAGAAGTCCATTTTTGACTCAAGTACCAAATATCGACAAAATGACCATTATTAACTTAAATGATTACATAATTTTTATAAAATATATAAACGGAATAATAAAATTGAAAAAGGTTCTTAGGCAAGTAGAAATTAACTTTAGTTTATTATTCATGAGATTAAAGAACAAACGGGTCAAGTCAGACACGAGGTAATAGACTTCGTCTGAATCTCCTTCTATTGAAGCATATTTTGTTGTAATACATTAATTTATTTTATATGATATATAAACACATTTGAATTTTAATTTCATTCAAATGGAATATTTTTCTACAAATATTTTTACTAAATGAAAAAAGGAATGTATCTTTTTAACGTAAGCGGTGACAATGATCTTTTCGTCGCCGTGAGTTTTATTTGATCTTGGCTTCTTTAAGAAGACGTAATGTTTTTAAAAGGAAAATAAATTCCATATACTCTTTTACGTATTTTGGTATTGAAAATGATTTTTATAATGGATTTTTTTATGTCAATATATTTAAATGATATATTGTGATTGAAATGTGAAAATGTTATCTTTCCTTTATGATTGTTTTATGTGTTATGAATATGCTGTGGATCTTTGGTATTGTTTATGAATACGGGTGGTTCTGTGATAAACCTAGGGCGGGTGATCCTGAGATATCTCTCCAACGCATTGGGTACCATGATGGAGGTAAACATGAATGTTTCTCCTAAGAGATTTAAAGAATATACTATGATGGGTATTCCAAATGTAACTCCCTATGTAGTTGTCATAGCTACAATATAAGTATGATATGAATGAAAAAAGTTTCCTTTATGATTTATGTTTTCTATGTGTTATTCATAAATATTATGATTTCATGAGGTATGTTAAAGAGATTATGTTATGTATGAAATGATGAAATAAGTTTTTCTTTCCTTGTTTTATAACCCTTACTGAGCTTTTTATGCTCATCCCATGTTTTGAAATGTTTTTCACAGGACTTAAAGATGAATTGGGTCAAGGATGGGTTCAAGGAAAAGTCATGCTGTCTAAAACATGGGACTATACATGATTGTTTTTTTCAAGAGTTTTTTTTATTTTATGAAAAAAATTGAAACTGGGTAGAAGTTTCTACCTTGTAATTTTTGAGATGTAATGTAATATTTATAGCCTAAATCTCTAAAATTCTAAACCTGAAAAGATCCTCAATGTGATTTATTCATTTAACTAAAGATTATGTAATGTTAAAGTCTGGGTCTTTATAGTTGGTATCAGAGGTCGGTTTGGATAACTTTAGGAGTTAGGGTATTGTTAAATTCATATCCATAAATTACTTTATATTGAAATGATATAGCATTTAACAATTACCATGTTTCTTTACCTAAGATATTTCTATGTTCATAATGGTTTTCCGCAGAGGAAACAGAGTAGCTATATTGGGATGACATCAGGAGGAATACAAACATCCAAATCAGTAACATGAGATGGTCGGAATCAGAACTGAATGGTTTGTTGTAGTGATGACACAGTTGACTTAGGATATAAATGGCGGTGGTATCCATGCATGAGATCATCTAGATCAACCACAGAGGAACTGTAACAGCCCGAGATTTTATGAAAAATATTCTTTTTATTTCACTAATGTCTTGTGTTGTACGCTACACCAAAAGGAGCTTGCACAACATGCATCCTTGACTTGCCTTTCATTACACGCAATCACGACCTTCCTCGATAGCGTGTGTAGTACGCAATAACGAGTTTCACTAAACAACGATATTCTATTAAAATGTTATTAAAACTAGCCGTTATGAATAGTAATAACCACTTTTTGAAATTTTTTAAATTTTATATTTCAAAATGGATTTCATTTTTGGATTCAGAGTATCGAATTTAGCCTAAGGTGAAATTTTGGTACATTTCGGATAACTTTCATATTCTGATGAATAGTGAAAATTACTAAATTATAATTAAAAAACAACTTTTTTAATCGAAATAATTAATAGTGATAAATTATTAATTTGAGTAGTTTTAATGTATATTTAGAATATATTTTTACAATTTAATACAATGTTGGTCATTGGATATAATTTCACATTTAAACCAGACATAAACAAGTGTCAATCTTTTGATAGATATTGTTTCTTAAAAACACGCTATTGGTTTTAACAGCGGGATTTAATTATAAAATTAATTAATGCAACTTATATGTTATGAATTTGGTAGAATAGACATCATTTTTGAATTCGGAATATGAAATATAGCTTAGGATGAAATTTTGGTATTTTTCTGAAAACTTTCAATTTTTGATGAATAGTGAAACCACTAAGTGGTAGGTTAAAAACTGAATTTTGCATAAAACTTAATTTTACCGCTTCTGTGAATGGAATTTTGAAAATCCGACAGACACGGTTAATATCAATGACTAAAATGTGGTTCAATAAGATGAAAATAATTTTTGGTGAATAGTAACTTTTTACTTTTTTTACCACAGTTAATAGTAAATAGGGTAACTAAGGGTAAATATGATATTACTATTACCCTAACACATGTCCTAATTCTATTGAATAAGTGTAATTTGACCAAAAACAACCTTATGAATATAATATGACCATTTAGGTCCACTTGGATTAGATTATGACATTTAATATTATTTTATTTAATGAATAGTTAAAATAGTTAAAATCAAAGTTTAATAACTAAAACATTTTTAATATGGGGTTATACATAAGATAAATTCGACTGTAAATATTAATTAGAAATCTAAAAATCTTTCCTACATAATGATATTTTATTTATAATTTTTAGACTTTAAATAAGTTAATTTATTTATGACACAACGATGATGCAGTAATTACCCTTTTAAGGAAATATTAACATAATTGATGTTATAAATGCTCAAATGAATTTAAATTGAGACTTTTTATGAATTACACTAATTTTCTAGGTTACTATGATATATTGGTGTTGATTTAATCAACTTGGTTCGAACATATAATTCTGTTATGACTTTCACAAAAATCATATATCAAATAGAGTCAAAATTGACACAAAAACGTTTTTAAATCAAATATTATATTATTAATTGTTATTTTATTCTTAAAAATATAAGGTTCGGCAAAATGACTTATATAAGGATATATATATTAATGATAAACAATTTGGGGTTCGTTTGGCATGTTATAGTAAGTGTATTAACCATATAGTGAAAGAAAACAAAAAGACACGGTAAAAGTTAAATTATTTAACTTAGAGTTAAATCTAATTGATAAGGTTAAAATAATACCCTAAACTTGTCTAAATCCTTTTGGATGATAGGATTTCGACCCATCCCCACTTTATCTTTGAAATAAGACCCTTTGGAACCATTATAAACCGATTTTGACTTTAATATAAAATAATATTTTGAGATATTCCTAAGGTGCCCCTCTCCTCCCTTATAAAAGGACACCTCCTCCCCCTCCTCCTCACAAAAATTTGAGCACTCAAGCTCGGCCAACCCCTTCCAAAATCTCTTCTCCACTTCCCTAGAAACATCCTAGAGGTTCTGGTCTTCCTCAAAGACCAATTTTAGTGCCCTAAGAGGAGGTCTCAAAGAGGCGCTTCAAAGAAGAGGTAATTACCGTTACCAATTCTTTCATCTTTATTTCTTCTTCCACTTCTTCTTCTTAGGTTGTTTCATTATGAAGTAATAACATCAGTATCACTCATATACTGATATGTTATTATAATTATGAAACAACCCTATTTCACCATCTATCCATCCTACGGAAAAAGAAATCACCGCGCGTGCGTACGTACGGAATACCGTCTCCACGCCGTGGTGTAATCTATTTTCCACCACCACCTTACATGGATGGGTATAATGGTGTAAAGAATAACTATACATAGTTATTACAACATCATATTGATTCTGATATATTGTATAATCCACTCCAATTCAATTCAATATTTATGGAAATGATATCATCGCTCGTGCGTACGTACGGACTACCGTCTCCACGACGCGATGAGATTCATTCTCCATGTTAACCATTTAAGAATGATTATAAAGTATATATAAGAAATAATAATGAAATATATGACATTATAAAGCTACTGGATTTATGTATATATATATATATATGTATGTCATCTACTTACTTCCATTCAAGACAATAAGGAAAGGAAAACAGCGTTCATGCGTACGTACGGACTACCATCTCCATGAACGGTGTTTTTCATTTCATTTATCTATCTATTATATATATATATACTGAATATATGTGATATATAAATCATATTTTATATTCTGTAAGTAAGTGAATCATGATATAAGTAATAATAATGTCAAGAACAACAAGTCAAAACACCTACGATAAATGAAACGATTTTACCCAAAATGCTTCTTTAACATGGAATTTACAAAAGAACGGGTAATATAATGTCATAAGTGAACGATATATGATATCATAACAATTAATATGATTCTGTAATAAGTAAATGACATTAGTTAAATCATTATACAGGAGGTTCGGACACATACGAAGCAAATCGGACCTAAGGTAAGGGAAATATCACAATCTCATTTTTATCCGAGATTGTTTATTCGTAAGTATTTACTGGGGTGTATTTTATCATCCACATCCATGTTTCATCAATATTTAATATTATTTCCATCCACCTACAATTGTTTAAATCCATTTTTACCCTTTGGTGAGTTTTTAGTAAAAGATATGAAAGGAATCTTTTTTCGTTTTTTTGTACGAGGTACTTTTTGACTTTTCCGACAAAAGTGCGAAGAATGTTTTTTTAACTTATACGGCATGAATGGATTTTTAAAACATTATTTCCAAGAAACTTCCTTTACAAGTTTTCAAGTTTATTTTTAATCAACTTCTTTTATTTTAAAGTCGTATGACATGTTATGAAAGGAAAAATGTTTTTAAAGAAGAAAGGATATTTTCCTCAAGAATGGAGTTCAAGTATTTTATCAAAATTATTTTCTAACTAAGAAAATAAAAGGGTTCTGTTTTTATCCCTATTATTACATTGGTTTGATTATGTTGTGATGGAAATATTTTTATGAATTCCTTTATCTTATATGAATTTTTTTATGATGTCATGTTGTTTAAGAATCCCATTTTTATTACATGGGTTACGCTATGATGTATGGTTTATGATTATGTGGCACACATAAGAAAAGAATTCATTATAAGATGGGTGGGACTTATATCTCCCTCTAATGCATTGGGTAAAGATTTTATATCTCATGAGATAGACAGGGCTGGAACGGTAGGTTATACCGGTTCAGTGAAACAGGACTGAAATGAGGGTTACTCGATTCAGAAAGGGACTTTGTCCACTAAGATAGTCTTGGAAATGAGTCTTGACTAACAAGAAATGATTCTCTATGATTATGTGTGTATGACACAAAGTTTCATGTTTTATGTTATGCTTATTGGGATTTAATTTCACTACTATGATTTATCCCATGTTATGAAATTATGCTCTCTTTTGCAGGTTAAGATTTCCAAAAGTTATGTTCTTATGAATATGATGTGATTGATTTTTCTTTGTTTACCCTTACTGAGCATTTGAGCTCACCCTTTTATGTTTTATTTTCCCCAGGATATAAAGAAAGGTTTTAGGTTTAAAAAAAGGGAAGATATTTATGGGAGATATTGAAGATCTTTCACCACGATTAGAAGATTACGTTCCGAGTTTCCAAAGACACTAAACTATTACGATCCTTGTGTGTGTGTTTTTGTTATGTACTAAGTATTCAGAAAATGTAATGTAAAGTCAATGTATGTCAAGATACGGGTCTCTACAGTTGGTATCAGAGGAAAGGTTTAGTCAACCTTTGGAAACTAGGATGCGAAAAACGTTAGTGAGATCCCTAGAGATATTTCTAAGGTATGTCTAGGGATGTCTCTAAGGTTAAGTATACGTATAGGTTATAGTCCTAGAATTGCGCTAACGATCTTAGAATTTAACCTAAGATGTTAGATATTGAGGGTACTCCCCCTTTATTATGTTGTTTTCCCTAGCATGGTTTTTTCCTCTCACACTATTCTTTTTGGGTTTTAGACAATGGTTGGAACCCGAAGGAACCGTATTGATCAATGCAATGGACAATGCAATGATTGTCCTCCTGAACAAACAAATGTTATGGGAGATGGAGTGCAAAATCTTATTACTATACTTACACAAGCTATGAATCATTCTGGACTTCCAAATGAGCAGAGAAGGGAACAATATTCTATTGAGTCCTTCATGAGGCAACGTCCACCTTCTTTCAGTGGGTCTTCTGATCCACTTGTTGCTGAACAATGGATCAGTACCACTGAAAAGATATTTTCAGTTCTTCAATGTTCTGAACATGATAAAGTCATCTTAGCAGTATATCGTTTGGAAGGTGAAGCTGATAAATGGTGGAATCTTATCAAGAATACAAGGCAAAGAGATTAAATTGAGTCCATGGAATGGGACGAGTTCAAGAACTTATTTTTCAATAAGTACTTCCCTCGTATTCTTCGAACAAATATGGAGAAGGAGTTTCTTGAACTAAAGCAAAAGGATGATGAATCTGTTGGTATATACGAAGCGAATTTTACAAGACTTGCAAGGTATGCATCTGGCATTATCATCCAACCTAAAAGTAAAGTTGATCAATTTTTCAGTGTCTTAAAACCAAGTCTTCGAAGGGAATTAGCTATAAGAGACTTCAGTAGCTATGAAGAAATTGTGCATTGTGCTATCAAGGTAGAAATGGAAGTTGGTGTTACATATCCATCTCATGGTTTTGACAAGAAACGAAAGATGGAGTTCAAGGAGAAATCTCAGAATAATGGTGAAAAGAAGATGAATGTTTCCTTATGCACAAAGTGTGGAAAGAAGCATGGTGGAGATTGTCTTAAAGGTACTAGAAAATGTTTTAAGTGTGGAAAAGAAGGTCATCGAGCAGCTGAGTGTCGAAGTAATGGAAAAAGGGTTTCTAATGATGTGAATAAATCAAACACTGCAGAGAACGCACCACCAACACTTCAATGCTTCAAGTGCAAGGAAATGGGGCATTATGCTAATAAATGCCCTAATCCAAGGGTTAGTGATGATCAAAATGAGAAACCACTGAAGGCAAAGGACAAAGGGAAGTCACATGCGATCACTATTGGCAATGTTGAATATGACAACAATGTGGTGGAATGATTAAGTGTTTATGTAATGGGATTCCAAAATAATGTTGTATCATTGAGTATTGCAATATTTATTGATGTCGTATTCAAAGTGATTGAGATATTTTTTGGAAATAAGATGATATGCGCATAATGAAGAGAAAACGAGAAAATGAAATGTTTAATAGTATTCATGAGCTCATGATTGATATAAGGACTAAGTGATATCATGGTTTGAGTATATAGAATTTTGAGGATTTTGGTATGTGGAAAGTGTTAACTTTAAACTGCATTCATGTTTTCACTAAGGTATTCAAGAGAATACATGATTAAGGACTTTGAATGTTTAGAATGTGACCAACAAGACATATCTTATGGGGATCAACGATGGTAATAAATCTCTGGTAATTGTTTTCACTATATTATGAGAGTGGACTGCAGTATTATGGATAAGCCTAAAGATTAGAATGGATTATGTTGGACATAAGTTAGTATTGTTTAAGGATAGAAGTTTGTTCGATATTATTGATGGGATGTTATAGTAATATAGTTTTAGAAAAAGGACAACCTGCAGGACGGGCGACATCCCATCGCGTCGGACAAGGCTGTGGGAATCGAACCCACAACCGAAGTGCGACTGTCCTTTATTGCCTACCACTGGCCTACAGGAAGTCCCTGTTTAGTAGAAACTAGTTTTATTATATTAATCTGTATGACATATGATGTATAAGTCCATTTTAGGAACCATATATGATTAATCTCACTATAGACCGACTTATGTATATAATTTTTAACCTTTTGTTTGAGACAGATGGAATGACCCGTCATTCTATCACATAATCTGCTAACACTTCACGAATAACAAATTCAACTTCATTTATTTAAGAGATGAAGTGGAAATTGTTCAAGGCACGAACAACAGTGAGATTGTACCAAAATAAAGTAAGTATTTATTCTAATTCAAATTCTTCAACTTTAGGGAAACGATCTTGAAAACCAAAAATGTTGTCCTAGTGCTCTTATATCTGATTAATCAGATGGTACCTTAGATCGTCACAAATTTATGGATTTGTGAGTTTTGGCTTTTCCATAGCCATGTTCTCTACCACTCTCCATCAGAACATGATGGTTAGATTTTTCTTCCATATCCATATTTTTACCTATGTGGAAACCCAGCGATTAGTTTATTTGGGTAATCGTTACATTTCATACTTTAGTTTTTAAAGCCAAGTTTTGGTATTCCTTTTTACGATGTGGGTTTCTATTAAAGAAACTTTTGAATAGTAAACCATTTATAACCCCGATGAATTTCGAGGGCGAAATTAATTTTAAGGGGGGGTAGAATGTAACAGCCCGAGATTTTATGAAAAATATTCTTTTTATTTCACTAATGTCTTGTGTTGTACGCTACACCAAAAGGAGCTTGCACAACACGCATCCTTGACTTTCCTTTCATTACACGCAATCGCGACCTTCCTCGATAGCGTGTGTAGTACGCAATAACGAGTTTCACTAAACAGCGATATGCTATTAAAATGTTATTAAAACTAGCCGTTATGAATATTAATAAACACTTTTTGAAATTTTGTAAATTTTATATTTCAAAATGGATTTTATTTTTGGATTCGGAGTATCGAATTTAGCCTAAGGTGAAATTTTGGTACATTTCGGATAACTTTCATATTCTGATGAATAGTGAAAATTACTAAATTATAATTAAAAAACAACTTTTTTAATCGAAATAATTAATAGTGATAAATTATTAATTTGAGTAGTTTTAAAGTATATTTAGAATATATTTTTACAATTTAATACAATGTTGGTCATTGGATATAATTTCACATTTAAACCAGACATAAACAAGTGTCAATCTTTTGATAGATATTGTTTCTTAAAAACACGCTATTTGTTTTAACAGCGGGATTTAATTATAAAATTAATTAATGCAACTTCTGTGTTATGAATTTGGTAAAATAGACATCATTTTTGAATTCGGAATATGAAATATAGCTTAGGATGAAATTTTGGTATTTTTATGAAAACTTTCAATTTTTGATGAATAGTGAAACCACTAAGTGGTAGGTTAAAAACTGAATTTTGCATAAAACTTAATTTTACCGCTTCTGTGAATGGAATTTTGAAAATCCGACAGACACGGTTAATATCAAGGACTAAAATGTGGTTCAATAAGATGAAAATAATTTTTGGTGAATAGTAACTTTTTACTTTTTTTTACCACGGTTAATAGTAAATAGGGTAATTAAGGGTAAATATGATATTACTATTACCCTAACACATGTCCTAATTCTATTGGATAAGTGTAATTCGACCAAAAACAACCTTATGAATATAATATGACCATTTAGGTCCACTTGGATTAGATTATGACATTTAATATTATTTTATTTAATGAATAGTTAAAATAGTTAAAATCAAAGTTTAATAACTAAAACATTTTTAATATGGGGTTATACATAAGATAAATTCGACTGTAAATATTCATTAGAAATCTAAAAATCTTTCATTAATAATGATATTTTATTTATAATTTTTAGACTTTAAATAAGTTAATTTATTTATGACACAACGATGATGGAGTAATTACCCTTTTAAGGAAATATTAACATAATTGATGTTATAAGTGCTCAAATGAATTTAATTTGAGACTTTTTATGAATTCCACTAATTTTCTAGGTTACTATGATATATTGGTGTTGATTTAATCAACTTGGTTCGAACATATAATTCTGTTATGACTTTCACAAAAATCATATATCAAATAGTGTCAAAATTGACACAAAATAGTTTTTAAATCAAATATTATATTATTAATTGTTATTTTATTCCTAAAAATCTAAGGTTCGGCCAAATGACATAGATAAGGATATATATATTAATAATAAACAATTTGGGGTTCGTTTGGCATGTTATAGTAAGTGTATTAACCATATAGTGAAAGAAAACAAAAAGACACGGTAAAAGTTAAATTATTTAACTTAGAGTTAAATCTAATTGATAAGGTTAAAATAATACCCTAAACTTGTCTAAAGCCTATTGGATGATAGGATTTCGACCCATCCCCACTTTATCTTTGAAATAAGACCCTTTGGAACCATTATAAACCGATTTTGACTTTAATATAAAATAATATTTTGAGATATTCCTAAGGTGCCCCTCTCCTCCCTTATAAAAGGACACCTCCTCCCCCTCCTCCTCACAAAAATTTGAGCACTCAAGCTCGGCCAACCCCTGCCAAAATATCTTCTCCACTTCCCTAGCAACATCCTAGAGGTTCTGGTCTTCCTCAAAGACCAATTTTAGTGCCCTAAGAGGAGGTCTCAAAGAGGCGCTTCAAAGAAGAGGTAATTACCGTTACCAATTCTTTCATCTTTATTTCTTCTTCCACTTCTTCTTCTTAGGTTGTTTCATTATGAAGTAATAAAATCAGTATCACTCATATACTGATATGTTATTATAAGTATGAAACCACCCTATTTGACCATCTATCCATCCTACGGAAAAAGAAATCACCGCGCGTGCGTACGTACGGAATACCGTCTCCACGCCGTGGTGTAATCTATTTTCCACCACCACCTTACATGGATGGGTATAATGGTGTAAAGAATAACTATACATAGTTATTACAACATCATATTGATTCTGATATATTGTATAATCCACTCCAATTCAATTCAATATTTACGGAAATGATATCATCGCTAGTGCGTACGTACGGACTACCGTCTCCACGACGCGATGAGATTCATTCTCCATGTTAACCATTTAAGAATGATTATAAAGTATATATAAGAAATAATAATGAAATATATGACATTATAAAGCTACTGTATTTATGTATATATATATATATGTATGTCATCTACTTACTTCCATTCAATACAATAAGGAACGGAAAACAGCGTTCATGCGTACGTACGGACTACCGTCTCCATGAACGGTGTTTTTCATTTCATTTATCTATCTATTATATATATATATATACTGAATATATGTGATATATAAATCATATTTTATATTCTGTAAGTAAGTAAATCATGATATAAGTAATAATAATGTCAAGAACAACAAGTCAAAACACCTACGATAAATGAAACGATTTTACCCAAAACGCTTCTTTAACATGGAATTTACAAAAGAAAGGGTAATATAATGTCATAAGTGAACCATATATGATATCATAACAATTAATATGATTCTGTAATAAGTCAATGACATTAGTTAAATCATTATACAGGAGGTTCGGACACATACGAAGCAAATCGGACCTAAGGTAAGGGAAATATCACAATCTCATTTTTATCCGAGATTGTTTATTCGTAAGTATTTACTGGGGTGTATTTTATCATCCACATCCATGTTTCATCAATATGTAATATTATTTTTATCCACCTACAATTTTTTAAATCCATTTTTACCCTTTGTTGAGTTTTTTGTAAAATATATGAAAGGAATCTTTTTTCGTTTTTTTGTATGAGGTACTTTTTGACTTTTCTGACAAAAGTGCGAAGAATGTTTTTTTTAACTTATATGGCATGAATGGATTTTTAAAACATTATTTCCAAGAAACTTCCTTTACAAGTTTTCAAGTTTATTTTTAATCAACTTCTTTTATTTTAAAGTCATATGACATGTTATTAAAGGAAAAATGTTTTTGAAGAAGAAAGGATATTTTCCTCAAGAATGGAGTTCAAGTATTTTATCAAAATTATTTTCCAACTAAGATAATAAAAGGGTTTTGTTTTTATCCCTATTATTACATTGGTTTGATTATGTTGTGATGGAAATATTTTTATGAATTCTTTTATCTTATATGAATTTTTTTATGATGTCATGTTGTTTAAGAATCCCATTTTTATTACATGGGTTACGCTATGATGTATGGTTTATGATTATGTGGCACACATAAGAAAGAATTAATTATAAGATGGGTGGGACCTATATCTCCCTCCAATGAATTGGGTAAAGATTTTATATCTCATGAGATAGACAGGGCAGGAACGGTAGGTTATACCGGTTCAGTGAAACAGGACTGAAATGAGGGTTACTCGATTCAGAAAGGGACTTTGTCCACTAAGATAGTCTTGGAAATGAGTCTTGACTAACAAGAAATGATTCTCTATGATTATGTGTGTATGCCACAAAGTTTCATGTTTTAAGTTATGCTTATTGGGATTTCATTTCACTACTATGATTTATCCCATGTTATGAAATTATGCTCTCTTTTGCAGGTTAAGATTTCCAAAAGTTATGTTCTTATGAATATGATGTGATTGATTTTTCTTTGTTTACCCTTACTGAGCATTTGAGCTCACCCTTTTATATTTTCTTTTCCCCAGGATATAAAGAAAGGTTTTAGGTTAAAAAAAGGGAAGATCTTTATGGGAGATATTGAAGATCTTTCACCACGATTAGAGGATTATGTTCCGAGTTTCCAAAGACACTAAACTATTACGATCCTTGTGTGTGTGTTTTTGGTATGTACTAAGTATTCCGCAAATGTAATGTAAATTCAATGTACGTCAAGATACGAGTCTCTACAGGAACATGTCAGTAATGGAGAATTTCATGAGGTAGCATCCCCCATCATTCATAGGATCATCTGAACCTGTGCTAGTAGAAGGGTGGATTAAAGCACTGGAGAAATTTTTTGATGTCAGGGGGTGTTTATTACATCAAAAGGTTAGTCTCTATGTTTACCGTTTTGAAGGTGAAGCTGATCAGTGGTGTTCGATGGTGAAAAATATCAGGGATAGTGAGGAGATTGATGTTCTTGATTAGGATGAATTCAAAGGTATCTTTCTTGAGAAATATTTTCCTAAGGTGGTTCATCTTATGATGTAAAAACAATTCCTAGAATTGAGGTAGGAGGATGACTCAATGGCTGCTTATGAAGAAAAATTCACTTGGCTAGCAAGGTATGCTCTAAATTTCATATGAGATCTTGATCGTAAAATCAACAGTTTTTAATCAGGATTAAATCCAATGTATCGAAGGGATTTAGCGTCTAGTGAGTTAAAAAGTTACGAAAAACATTTTCGTTGTGTGGAGAAGGTGGAAATGGAGTTTGCTGATGATCAGGTGTTCTTTGACAAACAACAGAATAAGAGGTCGAGGTGGTAGATGAAAGGGAAGAAATCTTCTAAAAAGTCTGATTGTAAGAAACTTATGTTTTCAGTCTGTGAAAATTGTGGTAAAAAGCATGTTGCGGAATGTATTTTGAATTCTGGTAAGTGCTACTAATGTGGTAAAATGGGACATAAGGCACTTAATTACACTGAAAAATATCAAGGTAATGGTAAGAAAAAATATGATTTAAAGTCAGTAAAATGTTTTTAGTGCAATGAAATGGGTCATTATGCAATTTAGTATCCAATGAAGAACTCAACTGATGGAAAAAATCAGGACTACAAGCAGAAAGGTGTGGTGAAACCCTTTACAACTACTTCAGAATATGTTGGGCCATCAAATGAAGTAGTATCAGGTACACGATTTATTTTTTAGATTATCCCAATGTGTTGTTTGATTTGGGGTCTACACATTCATTTATTTCCAAGAAGTTTTCTAGTAAATTGAGAATTCCAACTCAAGATATGAATCCTAATCTTATGGTAAAAACACCTAGAGGAAATGTTGAGACCAAAAGAAAACATAAGAACTTTCCAGTCCTATTGTGTAGGAATAATCGACTAGAAAACCCTATTGTTTTGCCTTTAGTAGAGTTTGATGTTATTTTGGGTATGGATTGGCTTTCTGTTTATCATTCTAAGATTGACTGCAGAGCTAAAGAGGTTTCTTTTCAGAAAGATTTTCAGTTTGTGTACAAGAATGAACCCTTTATTTTGATAACATATCAGGAAGCTGAGAAACTAATAAAATATGGAAATGAATTTTACCTCGAAAATATTATTGAAAACAAAGGAACTATTTAAATTAATGATGTGTCAGTGGTAAATGAGTAACTTGAAGTTTTTTCTAATGAATTTCCTGGTATTATACCTGACCGGGAAGTTTAATTTACTATTGAATTATTTCCTAATGCTTATCCGATTTCAAAACCCCCTTGTCGAATGGCTCAAATTGAACTTTTAGAGTTAAAGAAGTAAATACAGGAGTTATTCGATAAAGGTTTCATTTGACCTAGAACATCACCATGGGGTGCTCCTGTCTTATTTATTAAAAAAAAAGATGGTTCAATGAGACTTTTCATTGATTATAGAGCATTTAATAACATCACTGTTAAGAACAAGTATCCTTTGCCTCATATCGATGATTTGTTTGATCAGCTCTAGGGATATTAGTATTTTTCGAATAATGATTTGAGGTCGGGGTACCATCAAATGAATGTAAAGGAAGAAGACATTCTGAATACCACGTTTCGTACTAGATATGGCCATTATGAATTTGTAGTTATGCCTTTTGGTTTAACCAATGCAACTTCTATAATAATGGATCTTATAAATAGAATTTTCCATGAGTTCTTGGATAAGTTTGTGGTTGTGTTCATTGATGATATTTTTTTTATTCCAAAAGCAAATAAGAACATGAAAGTCATTTAGGGTTATCTTTCAAACCTTAAAATAAAATAAAATATTTGGGAAATTAGGTAAGTGTGAGTTTTAGTTACAACAAATTTATTTCCTTAGTCACATTGTTTCAAAAAATGGCATAACTGTTGATCCTGCTAAAACAAATGTTGTTGAAGAATAGCCAAGACCCACAAATATAATAAAGATTCATATTTTTCTTGGTGTAGTAGGTTATTAATAGAGGTTTGTTGAAAATTTTGCACAGTTATCTAGTCCAATGACTATATTAACCCGAAAAGGTGCTAAGTTCATTTGGACCAAAGAATGTGGGGATTGTTTTCTGGAATTGAAAAGAAGATTGGCGAATGCTCTAGTTTTGGGACAACTTTACAGAAATGGTGAGTTTGTTATTTATAGTGATGATTCATTTAAAGGACTTGGTTGTGTCCTTATGCAGAATGATCAAGGAATTTCTTATGCTTCATGTTAGTTGAAACCTCATGAGTTAAATTAACCTACACAAGATTTGAAATTATCTTCTTTTGTTTTTGCTTTGAAAATTTGGAGGCATCATTTCTTTGGAGTAAAATGTGAAATATATGCTGACCACAAAACTTTGTAGTATATATTAACTCAGAAATAATTGAACATGAGACAGAGGAGATGGTTGGAATTAATTAAGGATTATGATTGCACGATCCTTTACCATCCGGGAAAAGTAAATAAAGTGTCTGATGCTTTGATTAGAAAAAGTAATGCTTCATTGAACATGATATATTTGAAATGAGATCCTTTTGTTTTTGATTTGATGAACTTTGACAAAGAATTTGTTGGTGTAGTAAATTTTTATGTTTTGTTTTAGGTGTCAGTGAAATCATCTCAATCAGGCATAATTAAGCAAGCACAGAAGGAAGACAGTGAGTTACAAAAAAAGGTATAGTTGGTTCAGAATGGTATGTTGTCTGAATTTAACATTGATAATGATTGTGTTTTGAGGTTTGGGAGGAGATTATGCAGGCCTTGTGATTCACAATTGAAGAATGAGTTGTTATGTGAAGCTCACTGTTCTCCATTTTCAGTTCATCCTGGTATTACTAAAATGTACAAATATATTTGTGTGTATTACTTGTGGGATGGAATGAAAAGAGATATTGCTGATTTTACAGTGAAGTGTTTGACTTGTCAACAGGTTAAAGTAGAGTGGTAATTACCGAAAGGGATGTTTCAGTGTTTACTGATTCCAGAGTGGAAATGGGAAAGTATATCTATGGACTTTGTTGTGGGATTACCAAATACATCTTGAGGTAATAATGAAATCTGAGTTATTGTTGATCGGTTGACTAAATCTGCTCATTTTCTTCCTATTTGAGATACTTTGTCTCTAGATCAACTATCTCAGTTATATGTTAAATAGATAGTCAGGTTTCATGGTGTTCCCCTCTCCATTTTATCTGATTGTGATCCCAAGTTTACTTCTAACTTCTGGAGGCCTTAAGAAGTTATTGGGTACTAAATTAAATTTTAGTACAACTTTTCATCCATAGTCAAATGGGTAGTCAAAATTAATAATTAAAACCATGGACGATATTATACGTGCTTGTTCACTGGATTACTAGGGAATTTGGGACCAACATATTTATTTGGTTTAATTTTATTATAATAATAGTTTTCATTCCATTATACAGAAGACTCCATTTGAGGCATTATATGGAAAGTGGTGTCGAACTCCATCTTTTTGGGCTGAAGTAGGTGAAAAGAAGTTGATGGGACTATAATTGGTAGAAGAGTTGGTAGAAAAGGTTCAATTGATTTAGAAACACATGATAATAGCTCAGAGCAGGCAGAAAAGTTATGTGGATAACCGGAGGAAGGATCTCTTTTTTGAGGTAGGTGATCATGTCTTTTCTCAAAGTTTCTCCACAGAAAAGAGTGATGCATTTTGGTAAGAAAGGAAAGTTGAGTCCAAAGTTCATTGGACCCTATGAAATACTAGAGAAAGTTGGATCAGTTGCTTACAGAGTGGATTTACCTCCATGTTTGTCCTAGGTGAACAATGTTTTTCATGTTTCAATGTTGAGAAAGTATATGGCATACCCATCTCACGTTTTAAGCCTAGAGGTAGTTCAGTTGGAAGAGAATCTATCTTATGAGAAACAACCAGTCTAGATTCTTAACCATAGAGAGAAAGTGTTGCAGAATAAGGTAATTCACCAGGTAAAGGTTTTGTGGAAAACCATATGGTTGAAGAGGCAACGTGGAAATCTAAAAATTCTATGAGGGATAAATACCCCCACTTATTTGATAAGTGAATAAAATTGCGAGGATGCAATTCCAAAAAGTGGGGAAGGATGTAACATCCCAGGTAAATAAAGATCAAGACATTTTTCATAATTATTCATATTTGTGAATTAAATATTAATTTTAATTTAAAGGGGCTGATATGCTCGATGGCATATCCAATACACAACAATGAGTTTCTTTGAAATTTTACATTGGACACTAATAATATAATAATATTTTTTTAAATGTAGTTAATACCTAGCCGTTGTATTGGAGAGAATGAATAGAACTAACTAAAATATTATTATACATGTTTGTTAAATGTTTTAACATTTATCCAATAAATTTTAGAGGCTTCAAATGTGAATTAATCTAATTTTAAGAATAAATACTCTAATATTCTTTAAAAGGTCGATTTACCGCCTTTTGATGGATAACCCTATTTAAATCTAGTTATAGTCACTTTTATATGTTCTATTTGACCAAATAAAACTATTCTTTAGAATTGGGACATCAAAATTTACTTTGGGTAAATTTTTGGTATTTTTCGGATAAAATTCATTTTTTATGAATAGTGAAAAATACTGTATTTTAATTCAAAAGTGAATTTTAATATAATTTATTTATATAGATAGATTATATTTTTAATTGTTTTTAAAGTTTAATTATATTATGTTTTTACCATTTAATCCAATGTTGGTCATTGGAATTAATTTCACTATGAAATTGGTCATAAACAAGTATCAATCTTTTGATAGTTATTGTTTCTTAAAAACACGCTATTTGTTTTAAAAATGTGAATTAATTTTAAATTAATTAATCCAACATCTATGTTATAAAATTTGTTAAAATAGATATCATTTTTGAATTCATAATAACAAATATAACTTAGGCTTAATTTTTGGTATTTTTCTGAAAAACTTTAATTTTTGATGAATAGTGAAACCATTAAGTCGTAGTAAAAAAACTGACTTTTTCATTTAAATGAAATTTTACCACTTCTGTGGATTGAATTTTGAAAATCTGACATACATGGTTGTTATTAATAAGTAAAATGTGGTTCAATAAGATGAAAATAAATTTTGGTGAATAGTAACTCTTGACTTTAATTTACCGCAGTTAATGGTAAATAGGGAAATTCAAGGTAAAAAAGAATATTATGATAATAAAAAATTACCTTAACACATGTCCTAACATTATTGGTTGAGTCATTTACAACCATGGTCATCTTTGGGTCGATTTTGGGACCTCATTGAGCCACTTGGGAGTCATAATGACACTTTAGATTAATTAACAGAAAGTAATGAAAAAAATGACATAAACAAATGTCTTTTAGTAAATTAATTTTTACATTGGGTTATATAATTTAACTTTTTGAATGTAAATATTCATTGGAAATATAATATTATTTCCTACATCATGGTATTTTTTTATAATTTTTATACATCAAATAAATAAAATTATTTATGACACAATAATGATGCAATGTTTACCACATTAATAAATAATTTAAGTAAATAATATTATAAAGATTAAAATAATATCCAAAACCTGTCCAATTATTATTGGATGATTTTATTTCGACCATGAGTCATATTATCTTCTACGTTAATAAGTTTTTGACCTTTAGAAACCAAAAATCATTTTATAATAAAATAATATTTTCACACTTTCCTAAAGAGCCCCTCCTCACCCTTATAAAAAGCCCTCACGTCAAACTCATTACTCATACCTATAAAGCCCCTTGGCTCATCCAAACCCTACCCAAATAATCTCTCAAGATACCTTTCTTCCTCCTAGAAGCCTTACATTAGGTAGAAGGCACCTCAAGAAGTCCTTTTGGTTCAAACCAAAGGGAGTTACCCAAATTAAAGGTAACAATTTCTCTTAACTTATTTTCTTTTATTTTAACTCTACAACCCATAAACTCTTTTTATTACATTATTTTATAACAAAACCAGTATCCTAAATATACTAGGATGTTTTTATGATAAGGATTTGAACTACACTTACACACACCTCCATCTAAGGGGTGAAGAACGTAATGTTTCTGTGAATGGAAAACAAACTCCTCACGAAACAATGATTGTTCAATTATCTCCTACCGCCTCTCATGGTAGCCATTAAGATGAAACTATATTTATATATGATATATATTATGTTTATATTTTCTTTATGATTCATTTTTTACATTTATACCCTACCTTTATGGTTTCTATAATGGATAAATGCGATAATTTCATTTAAGGAAGTGCGGACTACCGCCCCCTCAAAGTGATATGACTCATTAATGCCATATATGGGACACATAAATGATGGAGTTAATGATATAATATATTATATTATACTGGAATTATAATATACCTATGTATCATTATGTTTTAATTCCATTAAAATACAAAATAGAAATGAAAGTAGCGTTCATGCGTACGTACGACTTACCATCTCCATGAATGGTACATTTAATTTCTTACCTCCAAATGTTATGTACTATTATAAATACATGTATATACTGGATATATATTATATATATGATATCTTAATCATGAATATAATTCTATAAATAATGAAATTTTGACCATGTGAACAACTAGTAATTATAAGAAGTCTATTTTTGACTCACGTACCAAATATCGACAAAATGACCATTATTAACATAAATGATTACATAATGTTTATAAAGTATATAAAAGGAAAAATAAACTTTATAAAGGTTCTTAATAAAGTATAAATTAACTTTATTTTATTATTCATGATATTAAAGAATGAACGGGTCAAGTCGGACACAAGGTAAGGGACTTCGTCTTAATCTCCTTTCATTGAAGCATATTTTATTTTAATACATGACTTTATTTTATATACTGTATCAACAACTTTTAATTTTCATTTCATTAAAATGGAATTGTTTTTCTATTAATCTTTTTACTAAATGAAAAAAAGGAATGTTTCTTTTTAACATTATCGGTGACAATGACCTTTCCACCGCCGCGAGTATTATTTGATATTGGATTCCTTAATAACCCATAATGTTTTTAAAAGGAAAATAAATACCATATACTCTTTTATGTATTTTGGCATTGAAAACGGTTTTTATAATGGATTTTTTATGTCAATATATTTAATTGATATATTGTGGTTGAAATGTGGAAATTTTATCTTTCCTTTTTGTTTGCTTTATGTGTTATGAATATGTTATAGATCTTGGGAATTGTTTACGTATATAGGCGGTTCCATGATAAACCTAGGGAAGGTGAGCCCAAGATAGCTTTCCAATGCATTGGGTAACGTGATAGAGGTAAAGTTGAATGTTTCTCCTAAGATATTTAATGAATATACTGTGATGGGTATTCCAAATGTAAATCCATATGTAGCTATGATAGATACAATGTAAGTATGATATGAATGCCAAAAGTTTCCTTTATGATTTATGTTTTCTATATGCTATTCATAAATCTTATTATTTCATGAGGTATGTTAAAGAGATTATGTTATGTATGAAATAATTAACTAATGTTTTCTTTCTTTGTTTTATAACCCTTACTGAGATTTTTATGATCATCCCAAATTTTGAAATGTTTTTCACAGGACCTAAAGATGAATAGGGTTTAGGATAGGATCAAATAAAAGTCATGTTGTCTAAAACATGGGACTCGACATGAATATTTTTTTCAAGAGTTTTTTTTATTTTATGAAAAAAATGGAAACTGAGTAGAAGTGTCTACCTTTTAATTTTTGAGATGTAATGTAATAGTTATGGACTAATTCTCTAAAACTCTAAACCTGAAAAGATCCTCAATGTGAATTATTCATTTAATTCTGGATTATGTAATGTTTAAGGTCAGATCCTTATAGAATGTCACAAAGTATGGGGATAACTTTACATGTTTAGTAAGGCATGTAGAAGATTATATAAATAACCCAAGGATAAAGATTGATTGATTCTTTGATGGGTTAAAACCATTTCTCTATCGAGCATTAGTCTCCCAATACTTTTCATCATACGAATATATTGACTCATGCACTATCAAGACAGAAAATTAATTCTCTATATCTTATGACTTCAAAGAAAATCAAGAGGATAAAATATCTACTGATCACTCTAGAAATGGAAATTAGGGGAAGAAGGGAAATGTTGAGTATCCATCCTATGCTAAATGTGAGAAGAAACACCTCGGTACTTGCCTGAAGGGAATGAGAGTTAGTTACAAGTGTGATGAAAAAGGACCCCAAGCTCGTGATTGCAAGGGAAACAAAGAGGTTGTCAATGTTGAAAGATATGATTTTAGAGAAAAGTGAAATTATGCAAATGAACATACTAAGTGCCAAGGGAACTTACCTCAAAAAAGGACAAGGGTGAAAGGTCATGCTTATGAGATCACTACTGCTGAGGTTGAATCTCCAAAATACATGGTGGAAGGTAATTTAATAGTTTCCTTAAGTTTATCCAATGATTTATTTGATTCTAGATCATCACATTGTTTCATATATTACTAGTTTTCTATGAAAATTAGATATTTTCAATTTGAATTAATAAGGGAGTTGTCAGTCAAAACTCCTAAGGGAAGTATCATCATAATAAAGTTTTGTGAATCAGTTCTCATTAGGACATATAAATGTTCTTTATCTGCTGATATCATCATCATACCCAAGATTATATTTTATATAATCCTCACAATGGATTGGATTTCAGACCATGGTATGAAAATTTATTGTATGAAAAAGGAGGTTACAATTTTCAATGATGACAAGGAGTACCTTATCTTTAGAGTAGAAACGTCACCACTTGATTCTTATCAAGATCCACCCCTAGTAGCTCTACTAAATTCAATTATAGGGGAGGAAGAGAATGAAATAATTATGGGTGAGGAAAATAATGTTCGAATAGAGGACGTACCTATTGTGCAAGAATATGTTGATGTGTTTCCATATGATTTACCTGGACATCCTCCAAAATGAGAAATTGAGTTTTATATTGATTTAATTCATGGTTCAAGGCCCATATAGAAGACCCCTTATAGAATGGCCAATGTGGAATTAGTGGAACTAAATAAACAACTAGAGGAATTGAGCTATAAGGTATTTATTCTCCCTAGTGTTTCTCCATGGGGATCCCCTTCCCTTTTTGTTAAGAAGAAAGACGAATCTATGAGGTTGTGCATTGACTATTTGGAGATCAATTTAATAACAATAAAGAACAAGTATCCCCTACCTTTCATTGATGATTTATTTGACCAATTTCATGGAGCTCAATATTTTTCAAAGATTGAATTTTGATCTGGATATCATGAGTTGTGTGTGAAGAAGGAAGACATTCAGAAAATAAAATTTAGAACCAGGTACGGGCATTATGAGTTTACAGTAATGCCCTTTGGATTGACTAATGAACCCTCTATCTTCATGGATATAATTAATAGAGTTTTCATGGAATATATTGATGAATTTTTAGTGGTATTTATTAATTATATCTTGGTATACTAAAAAATATACAAAGATCATAAATATCACTTGCGCACTATTCTGAAAACCCTTAGATGAAATGAATTATATAGGATGTTTAGCAAGTTTGAATTCTGGTTTCAAGAGAATTATTTTCTTGGAACTACTTTTTCTAAATATGAAATCTCTATTGATCCTTAAAAGACCAATGAAATCCAAGAATGGCTAGCACTGATGAGTACAATTGAGGTATGCAGTTTTATTTATTTAGCAGGTTATTATCGACATTTCATCCAGAATTTTTCCCAGTTGGCTAACCCCTTAACCAAACTCACACATAAAGGGGTTAATATTTTTTGGAAAAAGAGTGTGAATATTGTCTTGAAGAGCTAAATATAAGATTTGACAACTCTTCTATCTTTAATCTACCATTAGGGAATGATTGGTTTGTTATTTACAGTGATGCTTCAATGAAAGGACTTGGTTGCGTCCTTATACAGAATGATAGATTTATTACCTATGTATCACGATAGCTAAAAATTCATGAGAAAAAAATATCCCACTCATGATCTTGAGTTGTCAGCTATAATCTTTTCTATGAAGATATGATGACACTATCTCTATGTTGAAAAATGTGATATTTATACTGATCACAAGAGTTTGAATTATATTTTCTCATATAAATAACTCTACATGAGGAAAAAGAGATGGATTGAACTTCTTTAAGATTATGATTTCACTATACACTACAACTCGAGGAAGGAAAATAAGGTGAAAAATGCTTTGAGTACAAAGGATCATGTAGTTTTGAACAATATGAGAGTTGAAAGGGATCCTATTTTCACAGATATAGTAAATATTGATATGGGAATAACCATGGAAGGTGAAACATCAATACTTTTCCAAATGGTTTCTACACCATCTTTACTAGAAAGGTTAAAGTGTAGTTAGACTGAGGAGGAGGAGTTTCAAAAGAAGATTAAAGTTGTGAATGATGGGAGATTGAGTGACTTCATATATGAAGAAGGAATTTTAAAATTTTGGAAGAGAGTTTGTGTTCCTAAAATACCTGATATAAAAATGGAATTGTTGGATGATGCTCATAGCTTGAATTTCTCTATACAACCTGGGAGGACCAAGATGTATAGAGATTTGAAGGAACATTTTAGGTGGGACAACATGAAGAGGGAGATTTCTGATTTTTTGTCAAGATGTATGGTTTTAAACAAGTGAAAGCTGGAAGGAAACAGCCTGGAGGAGTCATGCAACCTCTTCCCATAGCTGAGTGGAAATGGGATATTATTACGATGGACTTTGTCATGTGGATACCAAATAATCCTAGAAGGAATGATGTAATATTGGTCATTGTTGATGGTCTTACCAATTCGGCACATTTTCTTACTATAATAAATGATTTACTAGTTTAATGTCTAGAAAGACTATATTTTAATGAAGTTGTAATACTCCTTGGTGTACCCCTATCAATTGTTTCTGATCATGATTCCTGTTTTATATCAAGATTCTAGAAAAGTATTTAGAAGGATTTTTATACTAAACTTCATTTGAGAACTACCTACCACCCTCAAACTGATGGACAATAATAATGGACTATTCAAACCATATAAGACATGTTGAGATCTTGCTCACTTGACTTTCAAGGTATGTGGGATCAATATTTACCTCTGGTAGAATTTTCCTATAACAATAGCTTCTATTCAATTTTTTAGATGGTGCCATATGAAGCATTATATAGAAAGAGATTCCGCACACCAAATTATTGGGATGATGTTGGTGAAAGAAAACTTTTAGGCCCAGAACTTGTTGAGGAAACAATGGAAAAGGTAAAGGTTATCCAAACCCACATCATAGAAGCTCAAAGTAGGCAAAAGAGGTATGCTGATAATTGGAGGAAGGATTTGGAATTTTAATTAGGATATCAGGTTTTCTTGAAGGTATATCTATTAAAGGGTGTTATACGATTCGGTAAGAAGGGTAAATTGAGTCCCAGGTACATCGGAACTTCTGATATTCTAGAACGAATTGGGGCTATAGCTTACCATTTAGAAATGCCGCCAAGTATCTCCAAAGTTCATGATGTGTTGCACGTATCACTGTTGAGAAAATACATGTCTGACCCAACACATGTACTCACCTATTAAGAAATTGAACTGGAGCAAGATCTGTCTTATTGTGAAGAGCATGTCAAGATTCTTGATACCATAGGACAAGTGTTAAGAAACCGGACGACTCGTCTGGTAAAATTTCTATGGCGAAACCATAAGATGGAAGAGACAATGTGGGAACTCGAGGAACTTATGATGAAGAACCACCCAAATCATTTTATGCAGTGATATTCTAGAAATTTCTAAGAAGAAATTATTTTAAGGAGGGGAGAATGTAACACCCTAAGCTTCAATGGTATGTTTCCCTTTTAATAATGCAGTAGCTTGCATTGTACGCAACATGGAGTTTTAACACACCACGACCAATCAAACCAGCCGTTACGAATAGTAATACCAACTTTTTGAAATTTTTGAAATTTTATTTTTCAAAATGGACTTCATTTTTGAATTTGTAATATCAAAATTATCTTAGGGTTATTTTTTGGCATTTTTCTTGAAACTTTCAATTTTTGATGAATAGTGAAAAACACTGCGTTATTGTTTAAAACCGAATTTTTATTTAAATAATTAGTTATATTATTTTAATTTATTTTTGGTCAAAATAGATACATAATACCTATATATGATCAATATAATTCATTGGAGTCATTTTATAATAATTTTATATATAAAAACTTTTATTGAACTTTTTATCGTCTTTTACCCACCTTCTAAGAGCATTTACAAATTTGCATAAAACATAATTTTACAGCTTCTGTAAGTTGAATTTAAAACATATGAGAGACATGGTTTAGATCAGTAAGTGAAATTTGGTTCAATAAAATGAAAATAATTTTTGGTTAATAGTAACTTTTGACTATTATTTACCATGGTTAAAAGTAAATTGGGTAATTAAGGGTAAAAAAGATATTATAATTACCCTAACACATGTAATAATTTTATTGGATAAGTTTAATTAGACCAGAAACAACCTTATTATTGAAATATGATCCTTTTGGTCCACTTGGATTTGATTAGGACATTTATAATTATTTTATTTAAAGAAGAGTTAAAAGAGTTAAATTGAAAGTTTAATAACTAAACCATTTTTAATATAGGGTTACACGCAATATAAATTTGACTATAAATATTCATTAGAAAGATAAAAATATTTCCTACATAATTATATTATATTTATATTTTTTAGACATTAAATAATTTAATTTATTTTTGACACAATGATGATTCAGTAATTACCTTAATAAGAAAATATTAAAATAATTGATATTATAAATATACCTATAAATGTAAATTGAGACTTATGATAAATTAAAATAATTTTCTAGGTTAATATTACATTTTAGGGTTGATTAAATAAATTTTATTCGAATTTATAAAGTTTTTATGGATTAAAAAATATCCAATACTAAATAGTGTTAAAATTGACGTAATTGAGTTTTTAAAATAAATACTATATTATTAATTGATATAATATTCTTAAAAATATAAGGTTCATACAAATGACTTATATAAGGATATATATATTAATAATGAACCACATGGGTTTTTCTTGTCTTTTTATAGTAATTTTGTTAACAATATAATAGAAAGATACAAAGAGACATAGTAAATGTCAAACTATTTAACTAAGAGTTAAATAAAAAAGATAAGGTTAATATGGTGACCTAAACCCATCCAAAACCTATTGGTTGAGAGATTTTAGACCCATCCACACATTAGACTTGAAATAAATCATTTTTGAGCCATTATAAACCGAAACTGATTCTATTATAAAATAATGTTTCACACTTTTCCGAAAGTGACCCTCACCTCTCTTATAAAAGGGTACTTCCCCTTCTCTTAATTTCACACCTCCAAAGCAATTTGGATCATCGAAAACCTGCCCAAATATCCTCCCAAATTTTCTACCTTCATCCTAGAGGCCTTCCTGTGGTTAGGAACCCAACCGAAGGAGCCCTTTTGATCAAATCAAAAGGAAGAACCTGAAGAAGAGGTAATAATTTCTCCACCCTCTTTCATGTTCTTTTCTTCTTCCACTTCCTCTTTCTTTGTTGTTTCCATACCCAAAATAATAAATCTAGTACCTTATACATACAGTAATGTTATTATAAATATGTTACAACCATATTCATTATTCTATCCATCCTATAAATGACAAAGTCACCATACATGCGTACATACGGCTTACCATCTCCATGTCGTGGTGTAGTTTGTTATTCAAAGACTTCATTATTTGGATGGATATAATAGTGAGTATAACTGATTTAAATAATAAATATAACATGATAATTATTCTTTATATATGATATACCATCCAATTACATACTATTTCTCCATCAATATAATGATATAGTCACTCGTGTGTACGTACGGATTACCGTCTCCACGAACGCGATGAGATTCATTCCCCATCATAATAATTCAAGAATAATTTTCATTTTATGATTAAAAATAATATTTATGAGCATAATATCATTATGTATATGAATCAAATACATTCTACCCATTACAAAGATGAATTATGTAACCAAGAATATAAAGGAAAATGAATCTGTAAACACCCGAAACGATGATACTACTAAAATATTATTAACAAACCAATATTATAATATAAAATATGATAACATATTTATGTATATGATTATTTTATAATTTAATAAAAATGTTTTAACTATTATAAAATAGGTTAACATAACATCTACTATGTAAATGTACAAGTATGGGTTAATTATATAATCTATTTACTTATCCTAGGTTGTTAATACATAAGTATCTACTGAGACCTCTTTTTCATCCACATCCATGTTTTCTTAAAAATATAATTCGAAACATTTTTACTATTTACTATACTATTGGTTAAAGTCATTTATACCCTTATTTGAAAACATATGTTTTGAAAGTAATCTTTCCATCATTTTCTAAACTAGGTAATTTATGACCTTCTTGACAAAATTAAGGTAAGAATGTCTTTTTTTAACTTATATAGTGGATGCAGCTATTTTCCACCATTATAACATTATAGAAGCTTCCCATACAAGATTATAAGAATATTTTTAAAATAAATGTTTTATTTTATAATTATATGACTTTTTAATGATTTCAAAATAGAAAGAGATATTTCTCTACAAAAAGTTTTGATTTCATCTATGTCAGCATCCTTTGATGGATTTTAAGCTTGTCTGAAGTTTATTTATTATGATAAAAATCTTCCATATTGTATTGAAGGTTTTGTGATATGTTTGACCATATATGTGTTATTTTTACCCCATTAATGGTTTATGTATAAATTATTGACATTTCATATGCTAGTTTTATTACAAATATTTATCTTATGTTTAAACCTTTTTATTTGAGGAATGCATTGGACTTAGCAAGTGATGGGTAGAGCCTGATATAGCTCCTATATGAATCGATAGGTCTCATGAGACAAACTATTTTCTTGGAACAAGGCCTTGAAAAAATATTATTTGTAGTCTTGGCACAAGGCCTTGACTATGTGGTTTGAAGTCTGGCATTATGCATTCCAACATTATGAAATTGGCTATTGATATTACATGTGATTATTCGACTAGTAGAATATCCATGTGAATAAGTAAATTTCATTATTTGATTTATATTTTCCATATTATGATGAAGTTTAAGTTTAAAAGGATTGTGTTTTATTTGTATACATTGCCTTAAATTTTTATGCTAGTTCTTGAAAGTTTCCATTATATTGTTATCCTTACTGAGCATCTGAGCTCACCCCTTTCAATGTTTTATTTTTCCCAAGATGCGAATAAGTATATTATAACTAACCTTTAGGGATAGTCTAAGATATTAATGTGGTAAATGGAGACAATGTTGTAGTTTATTTTCATTTTATAATGTAATGTAAAACTTATGAATGTATCTAGTACTTCAAAGGCTACTAAACTGATCAGTCTTTTGGGATTTTGATCCCTTGTGATCATGCCAATGTTATACAATAATGCACCGACTCTGGGAAATTGTTGTCGGGGCGTTTCATAATAAGTGTTTACCGATTTATTATGGCCACACCACATGTCAAATTGATGTGATTTCTATTCTTACACATTAATAAAACTCAATGGTCATTTTCCTATGATTTCGCATCAATCCAAGGTTATTTTATTTGGTTTTTTACTATTACATGTATGTTTAAATGTTTTAAAAAACTAAAACACATTTAAGGGTGTCCTAGAAAAACCAAAACTCTGAATGATGTTTCATCAGTTCCTATATTTCAAAAATCAATATACGGTAATTTTACTCTAATTTAAGGCCAATAAAACCTCATTTTACAACCCCCCCAACACATTTTTCTAAAGGCTTTAGTACCTTAAAAAAGTGTTTACCGAGTTATTCTGACTACACCGCATATCAGATTGACATGGTGTTTGCACATACACATAAAAAATAACTCAAAATTCGTTCTACCATGATTTCATATCAATATAAGGTCTTTCTCTATGGTTTTTATCATTACACACATGATTTAGTGTTTTGAAACCCTAAAATGCATTTATAGATGTCCTGAGAAAATAGTAACTTGGAATGAAATTATGTAAGTGTTTAAATATTATAAATAAATATATGGTCATTTTAATATGATTTTAGGGCAATCTGACATTGTTTTCCTAGTTTTCACCCCACGACACATGTTTTTAAAGCCGTTGGTAGCTTTAAAAAGTGTTTTCCATGTCATTCTGACCAAACCACTTGTCAGATTGAGATGTTTTTTATGTGTACAAATAAAAAATAAATAAACAGTGGTTTTACCATGATTTCACATTAATATAATGTCATTTTCTATGGTTTTGATTATTATACTCATGTTGAAGTGTTTTAAAAAACTAAAATCACGTTTACATCCATCCCGAGAAAATCATAACATGGAATGATTTTCTTTCTATTCCAACATTTCAAAAATTAATCTATGATAATTATACTTTGTTTTAGTTCAATCTAATGACTTTTTTTTGGTTTTAAGCCCCCTAAAACATGTTTTTAAAGGCATTGGTACCTTTAAAAAGTGTTTACCGAGTCATTCTGACTACACCACACATCAGATTGATTTTTTACCTATGTGTAAACATAAAAAATAACTCAAAATATTTTTTCCAATGATTTCATGTTAGTGTGAGGTTTTTTATATGGTTTTTACAACTAAACACATGCTTTAGTGTGTTAAGACACTAAAAACACATTTCTGTCCATATTGAGAAAACCTTATTTTGAAATGATGTGATGTTAATTACTAAATTTCAAAAATCAATATATAGTCATTTTAATATTCTTTTAGGGAAATCCAACATTTTTTCCTAGTTTTTACTCCCCAATTATTTGGTGCCTTTAAAAAGTATTTACCAAGTCATTTCAACCACCCCACAGATCAAGTTGATGTGTTGTCTAAGAGTACACATCAAAAATTATTAAATGGTATTTATAATATGATTTTACATTAATATTAGGCCTTTTTCTATGGTTTTCACCATTACTATAATGCCCCAAACCTAGTTACCCAGAGTCGGTGCATTATTACATAACATTGAAATGATCACAAAAGATCAAGTCTCGAAAGACCGATTAGTTTAGTAGACTTAGAATCACTAGATACATTCATAAAGGTTACATTACATCATAAAGTGAAAACTATAAAAACATCTTTTCTCCATACTCATATCCCCTTATAATATCCCTACAGGTCATTCATAAAATACTTCTTCACATCCTGGGAAAATTAAAACATAGAAAGGGGTGAGCTCAGATGCCCAGTAAGGATAACAATATAGAGGAAACTTTCATAAATAAGAATTAACATTTAAGGAAATGTATAACTAAAAAAGCCTTTTAAACTTGAAATTCAGTATAATATGGTAGAAATAAAATGAAATAATTATATTTACTTATTCACATGGATATTCTACTAGTTAAATAATCACATGCAATATCAATAACCACTTTCATAATGATGGAATGAAAAATGACAGACTATCATAACCACATAGTCAAGGCCTTGTGCCAAGACTAAAAATAATATTTTGTCAAGGCCTTGTGCCAAGACACTAGTTTGTCTCATGAGACCTACCGATGCATCGAGGAGCTATAGCGGGCTCCACCCGTCACTTATTAAGTCCAATGCATTCCTCATATGAACATGTTTAAACATAATGTAAACATTCGTATTAAAACTAGCATACAAAATGTCAATACTTTCTCCATAAACCATGAATGGTATAAAGATAACACATCCACAATCAAAAATATCACAAAACCTTCAATACAATATGGAAGTTTTGTATCATAATAAATCAACTTCAATTAAGATTAAAATCCATCAAAAGATGTTTACATAGATGAAATCAAAACTATTTGAGAGAAATATCTCTTTTTTTGAAATCATTTAAACATAACCTAATTATAAAATAAAACATTTACTTTGAAAATATCCTTATAATCTTGTAAGGTATGCTTCGAAGATTTTATAATGGTGGAAAATATCCACACCCGCCGTATAATTTAAAAAAATGCATTCTTACCATAATTCTGCAGAAATAGTTAAAAAGGACCTTGTTTGGAAAATGACAGAAATATTCCTTTATAAACATCTGATAAAAAGTCAAAAATGGTATAAATGACTTTAACCCATAGTCTGTTAAATATTAAGAATGATTTGAAATAAATTTTTAAGAAACATGGATGTGGATGATAAAGAGGTCCCAGTAGACAATTACGTATAAACAATCCCGGATAATGAAGAGATTGGGAAATAAACCCTTACCTTGTAATTTTACATGGTTGAGGGTAGGTTAACCTCCTATATAATGGTTAAATAATTGTTATTAAATTATAAAAGAATCATATACATTAATATGATATCATATATGATCTTTTAACATTGATTTAATAATATCTTAGTATTATCATCGTTTAGGGTGTTAATAGATTCATTTTCAATTATATTATTTGTTATGTGATAAATATTTGTTATGGATGGGATGTATATTATTCATATCCAGAATGATATCATGTCTCTGAAAATTATTTTTAATAATCAAATGAAATTTAGTCTTGAATGGATACGATGGGGAATGAATCTCATCACGTTTGTGGAGACGGTAATCCGTACGTACGCATGATCGACAATATCATTATTTTGATATTAAAAAATATATAATTGGATGTTATATCATATAAACAGAATAATTATCATGTTATATTTCTTATTTATATGAATTACACATCATTATTATACCCATCCAAATAATAATTTATTGAAAAACAATTATACCATGACGTGGAGACGGTAGGCCGTACGTACGCACGTACAGTGACATGTCATTAAAAGGATGAATAGAATACTGAATATGGTGGTACCATATTTTTAATAACATCAAAATATATAAAATATACTGGAGTTATTGTTTAGAATGGAAATAACAAAGAAAGAAGAAGTTGAAGAAGAAAGAAACTTGAAAGAGGGTGGTGAAAGCATTACCTCTTCTTCAGGTTCTTCCTTTTGATTTGATCAAAAGGGATCCTTAAGATGGCTTTTTGATCAAACTAATGCCTCTAGGTTGAAGTGAGGGAAGTTGAGAAAATATTTGGGCAGTTTTTGTACAAGACAAAAGGCTTTGAATGTGGGAATTAGAGAGAAGGGTGAGTTCCCTTTTATAAGAGGGGTGAGGGGCACCTTTGGAAAAGGTAGAAATATTATCTTATAATAAATTCTTATTCGGTTTCTATTGGATCCAAAGTAGATTATTTAAAGTTTAAGGTGGGGAAGGGTCGAAATCATTTCAACCAATATATTTTATACAGGTTTGGGTCACTATATTAACCTTATAATTTATATTTAACTCTTAGTAAAATAGTTTGACATTTACCTTGTCTCTTTGTATTTTTATATATTATAGTTAATAAACATACTATATACCTCCATGATACCCCCAAGTGGTCTATTAATGATAATCCTATCATTATATAAGTCCTTTGGCCGAATATTATATTTTTAGGAGTATAATATCAATTAATAATATAATATTTGTTTTAAAAACTCTTTTATGTCAATTTTGACACTATTGGGTATTTTGTTTTGGATAATTTCATAACAACATTATTACTTCGAACATAATTTATATAACTAATGATAATATGTCATATTAACCTAGAAAATTATTTTAATTCATAAAAACTCTCAAATTACATTTATTTTGATATTTATAATATCAATTATTTTAATATTTAATTAATTATGTAATTACTCCATCACCATTTTTTCACAAATAAATTAAATTATTTTATATCTAAAAATTATTAATAAAATACAATTATGTAGGAAATATTTTTATCTTTCTAATTAATATTTATAATCGAATTTATCTTATGTATAACCCTATATTAAAAATGTTTTAGTTATTAAACTTTGATTTTAACTCTTTTAACTCTTCTTTGAATTAAATAATAATAAATGTCCTAATCTAATCCAAGTGGACCTAAATGATAATATTTTATTCCAAAGGTTATTTTTGGACGAGATACACTTGTTAAATATAATTAGTACATGTTTTAGGGTAATATTAATATCATTTTTACCCTTAATTACCCTATTTACTTTTAATCGTGGTAAATAAAAGTAAAAATTTTTCATTCATCAAAAATTATTTTTATCCTATTGAACCATATTTTACTCCATGATATTAACCGTGTCTCTCGGAAATTTGAAATTCCACTCAAAAAAGTGGTAAAATTATGTTTTATGCGAATTTCCAAATTCTCCTAGGAGGTGTGTAAAAGTCGGTGAAAAGTTCAATAAAATTTATATATATATAAAATTATTCTAAACTAACTCCAATGAATTACATTGAACTTATATAGGTATTATGTATCTATTTTTATCTTAATTAAATTTAAATAAAATAAATAATTATTTAAATAAAAAATTGGTTTTAAACTATAACTCAGTGTTTTTTTCACTATTTATAAAAAATTGAATGTTTTTAAAAAAATACCAAAAATTCACCCTAATAAAATTTCGATATTCCGAATCAAAAAATGAAGTCCATTTTGAAAGATAAAATTTCAAAAAGTGGGTATTACTATTCATAACGACTAGTTTGATTGGTTATAGTGTGTGTTAGAACTCAAAGTTGCGTACAACACACACTACTATATTATTCAAAGAGAAGCATACTGTGGAAGCTTGGGGTGTTACATTCTCCCCTCCTTCAAATAATTTCATCCCCTAAATTTCTAGAATACTACCGCATGAAAAGACTCGGGTAATTATTCATTATAAGTTCCTCAGGTTCCCATGTTGCCTCTTCCATCTTATGGTTTCTCCATAGAACTTTTACCAGACGAGTTTTCTGGTTTCTCCGCACTTGTTCTCTTGTATCAAGAATCCGGACGGGCTCTTCGCAATAAAACAGATTGGGTTCCAGTTTTAATTCCTCGTAAGCGCGTACATGCGTTGGATCAGGCATGTATTTTCTCAACAGTGATACGTGGAACACATCGTGAACTTTGGAGAGACTTGGCAGCATTTCCAAAAGGTAAGCTACAGCCTCAATTCGTTCTAGAATTTTGAAAGGTCCTATGTACCTGGGACTCAATTAACATTTCTTACCGAAACGTATAACTCCCTTCCATGGAGATACCTTCAAGAAAACATGATCTCCTACCTGAAATTCCAAATCCTTCCTTCGGTTGTCAACATATCTATTTTGCCTACTTTGAGCTCCTTTGATGTGGTTTTGGATCACCTTTACCTTTTCGATCATTTCCTCCACCAGTTCTGGGCCTACGAGTTTTATTTCCCCAATATCATCCCAACTGGTTGGTGTACAACATCTCTTTTCATATAACGCTTCATATGGTGCTATCTGAATACTTGAATGGAAGCTATTGTTATAGGAAAATTCTACCAGAGGTAAATATTGATCCCACATACCTTGAAAGTCAAGTGAGCAGGATCAAAACATGTCTTCTAAGGTTTGAATAGTCCGTTATGATTGTCCATCTGTTTGAGTGTGGTAGGCAGTGCTCAAATGAAGTTTAGTATCCAAGTCCTTCTGAAGACTCTTCTAGAATCTTGAAGTAAAATGGGGATCATAATCAGAAACAATTGATAGGGGTACTCCATGAAGTATCACAAATTCATTAATATATAGTCTTCATAAACGTTCAAGTGGTAGATCTTCTCTTATAGCAAGAAAATGTGATGACTTGGTAAGACGGTCAACAATGACCCATATTGCATCATTCCTTATAGGTGTATTTGGTAGTCCCATGGAAAATTCCATCATGATATTATCCCATTTCCACTCAGGTATGGGAAGAGGTTACATGACTCCTCCAGGTTGTTGCCTTCCAGCATTCACTTGTTGAAAAACCATACATCTTGACACAAAATCATCAATCTCCCTCTTCATGTCATCCCACCAAAAATGTTCCATTAAATCTCTATACATTTTGGTGCTCTTAGGGTGTATAGAGAAATTTGAACTATGATCATCGGCCAACAATTCCCTTTTTAGATCAGGTATATTTGGAACACAAATTCTTTTCCCAAATTTCAAAATTCCATCTTCATACACAAAGTGACTCAATCTCCCATCATTGATAGCTTTAATCCTATTTTTAAACTCTTCATCATCAGTCTGAGAACTCTTTATCCTTTCTAGTAAAGATGGTTTGGAAACCATTTGAAAAAGCATTAATGTTCCCCCTTCTATGGTGATTCCCATATCCATCTTTACTAGATCCATGTATATAGGATCCTTTTCAATTCTCATCTTGTTCAAAACTCCATGATCTTTTCTAATCAATGAATCTGCCACCTTATTTTCCTTCCCCAGGTGGTAGTGTATCATGCAATAATAATCATTGAGTAGTTAAAGCCATATCATTTGCCTCATGTTGAGTTATTTCTGTGAGAAAATGTACTTCAAACTCTTGTGATCAGTGTGAATCTCACATTTTTCACCACAGATATAATGAATCCAAATCTTCAAAGCAAATATTATAGCAGCTAACCTGTGATCATGATTAGGATAGTTTTTATCATTAAATTTTACCTGTCATGATGCATAGGAAACAACTCTAACATTCTGCATAAGGACACAACCAAGTCCTTTCTTCGATGCAGCACTATAAATAACAAACCCATCATTCCCTGATGGTAGAGTCAATATAAGAGCATTGAATAATCTTATCTTCAGTTCTTCAAAACATTTTTCACAATCTTTTGTCCAAACAAATTTAACCCCTTTACCTGTGAGCTTCGTTAATGGGTTAGCCAATCAGGAAAAATTCTGGACGAAACGCCAATAATAACTTGATTAACCAATAAAACTGTGTACCTCAGTTATACTCGTCGGTGCTGGCCATTCTTGGATTTCCTTGGTCTTAGAAGTATTAGCATATATTCCATTTTTGGAGACAATATAGCCAAGAAAAGAGATCTCTTGAAGCCAGAATTCACACTTACTAAACTTCCCATATAATTTACGTCTTCTAAGAGTCTTTAGGATAATGTGCAAGGGATTTTCATGGTATTCATATCTTTTGGAATATACCAAGATATAATTAATAAATACCACTAAAAAATCATCGAGATATTCCTTGAAAAATCTGTTCATTAGATTCATGAAAATAGAGGGTGCATTAGTCAGCCCAAAAGGCATTACTATAAACTCGTAATGCCCGTACCTGGTTCGAAACGCTATCTTTGGAATGTCTTCCTTCTTCACACACAACTGATGGTATCCAGATCGAGGTTCAATATTATAAAAGTATTGAGATCCATGAAATTGGTCAAATAAATCATCAATGCGAGGTAGGGGATACTTGTTCTTTATTTCTATAGCATTGATCTCTCTATAGTCGATACATAACCTCATAGATCCATCTTTCTTCTTAACAAAAAGGAAAGGGGCTCCCCATGGAGAAACACTAGGGAGAATAAATCCCTCATTACTCAATTACTATAGTTGTTTCTTTAGTTCCACTAATTCCATAGTGGCCATTATATAAGGGGTCTTCGATATGGGCATTGATCCAGGTATTAAATCAATGGAAAACTCAATTTCTCGTTCTGGAGAATCTCCAGGTAAATTTTCTGGAAACACATCAACATATTCTCTCACAATAGGTACATACTCTATTTGAACATTCATTTCCTTACCCACAGTTATTTCATTCTCTTCCTCCCCAATAATTGAATTTAATTGAGCTAGTGGGGGTGGATCTAGGTAAGAATTAGGTGGTGACGATTCTGCTCTAAAGATACGGTGTTCTTTATCATCATCACAAAAAATTGTAACTTCCTTCTTCTTACAATAAATATTCATATCATGGTCTGAAATACAATCCATACCAAGGATTATATCATAATCAATCATAGGTATGACGATGATATCAGCAGATAAATAACATTTAAGTACTCTAATGGGAACTGATTCACAAAAATTTGTTGCACTGATACTTCCCTTAGGAGTTTTAACTTACAACTCCCTTGTTAAATAAAATTGGAAATATCTAATTTTCTTAGAAAACTGGGAAGATATGAAATAATGTGATGATCTAGAATCAAATAATGCATTTTCTAAACTTGAGGAAACTATTAAATTACATGTCACCACGTCTTTCGGAGCTTCTACCTCAGCAGTAGTGATATCATAAGATTGGCCTTGATCCCTTGGACTTTTATGAGGTAAGTTCCCCTGACACTTAGGACATTCATTTTCATAATGTCCCAGATCCCTACAGTTGTATCATTTAACATTGATAGCTTCTTTCTTCCCCTTCAAATCATGAGCTTGGTGGCCTTTTTCACCACACTTGTAATAGACTCTCATTCCTTTAAAGAAAGTACCGGGGTGTTTCTTCCCAAATTTACTGCAGGATGGATATTCAACTTTTTCATTCTTCCATTTATTTCCATTTCCAGAGTGATTAGCAGATCTCTTCTTCTCTTGATTTTCTTTAAAGTCATAATACTTAGAGAATTATTTTTCTGTCTTGATAGCACATGAGACAATATCTTCGTACGAAAAGAAGGATTGTGACACTAATGATCGACGAAGAAATGGTTTTAACCCCTCAAAGAAACAATAAATCTTACTTATTGGGTTATGTATATAATCTCCAGCATACCTTGATTACCTTGTAAAGTTAGCCTCATACTTTGTGACATTATCATCCTCCTTTTGTCTCAGACTCAGAAATTGCCTTTCCATATCTGCTCAATGGTCACGAGGAAAGTATTTTTATAAGAAAAGATCTTTGAACTCCCTCCAATCTATATTTGATACTTCATCATTTTCCTTTGTGTTTTGAATCAATGACCACCATTAATCAGCATCTCTAGTGAGGCGGTAAAATTCCATGATAACTTTTTCCCTTTCACTACTCCCCAAGGCATGGAATATTTTCTATAAGGAATTTATCCATTGCTCAGATACTAAGGGATTTTTACTCCCATTGAATGTTGGTGGTTGTTTCCTCATGAAGAGGTCTAACATTGATCCTCCATGCTGCAGATCAAGGTGCTCCATACGGGTAAGGTTATTATTCATAACCTGAGTGAGTTGTCCCAGTATGGTGATTAGCAGATCAGCACCAATTGCATCACCAGCTCCACTATAATTATCTTGAGCAGGAGAGAAATACCTACATGGAGTGCATGCATTGATACAGTCTCCATTTCTTCCACTAGGCGCCATTTCTAAACAATGGAATGCACTAGATTAGTTTATGAATCACAATACATAAATCCAAACTTGTAAAACATTTAACATAAATTGAACAGTTTATGGATATAATCCATAACCATAAAAATGTTTTCTTTGAGGATTTATATACTCATAAACCCTTCATAATGGTTTGTAAAGAAAATGAGAATTATCCTAAGCATATCCCCCGGTATTGTCGTAACCAAGAGTGCAACAAAGCCTGTTGTCGTGCACCAGTTCCCGTTCGAGTCTAGCTCAAAGCGGTGTTTTCGGGTTTTACCCCTAGGTATATCTGTGCCAGATCCGCCTCTACCTACTCGTATCCAGAGAGATATTTATTTCTCAGAAAAGTCACAAAATCTCTACAATAGTAAAATTCTAGGAAGTTCTTCTATACTAATCCTCAAAGTCCATCTTAGGTCTGTGTGCTCTAATCAGAGTTTATCTAAATCTAGCTCCCAAGGTTTGTACTAAACTTCCTCTGATACCAACTGTAACACCCCAACCCCAGTTACCCAGAGTCGGTGCATTATTACATAACATTGTCATGATCAAAAAAGTTCAAGTCTCAAAAGACCGATTAGTTTAGTAGCCTTGGAATCTCTAGATACATTCAGAAAGGTTACATTACATCATAAAGTGAAAACTACAACAACATCTTGTATCCACACTCATATCCCTTAATACTATCCCTGCAGGTCATTTATAAAATACTTCTCCACATCCTTGAAAAAATAAAACATATAAAGGGGTGAGCTCAGATGCCCAGTAAAGATAACAATATAGCGGAAACTTTTATAAATAAGAATAAACATTTAAGGCAATGTATAACTAAAAAAAATCATTTTAAACTTAAACTTAATCATAATATAGAATAAATAAAATGAAATAATTCCATTTACTTATTCACATTAATATTCTACTAGTCGAATAATCACATTCAATATCAATAACCACTTTCGTAATGATGGAATGCGTAATGCCAGACTATCATAACCACATAGTCAAGGCCGTGTGCTAAGACTACAAATAATATTTTCTCAAGGCCTTGTGACAAAACACTAGTTTGTCTCATGAGACCTACTAATGCATCTAGGAGCTATACCTGGCTCCACCCATCATCTATTAAGTCCAATGCATTCCTCATATGAACAGGTTTAAACATAACATAAACATTCGTATTAAAACTAGCATACGAAATGTAAATAATTTATCCATAAACCATGAATGGTATAAAATTAACACATCCACAATCAAACATATCAAAAAACCATAAATACAATATGAAAGTTTTGTATCATAATAAATCAACTTCAAATAAGATTAAAATCCATCAAAGGATGTTGACATAGATGAAATCAAAACTATTTGAGAGAAATATCTCGTTTTTTGAAATCATTTAAAAGTAAAATAATTATAAAATAAAACATTTACTTTGAAAATATCTTTATAATATTTTAAGTTAATCTTAAAAGATTTTATAACGGTGGAAAATACCCACACCCTCTGTATAAGTTAAAAAAAGACATTCTTACCTTAATTTTGTCGAAAAGGTTAAAAAGGACCTCATTTGGAAAACGACGGAAAGATTCATTTATAAAAATCTCATAAAAAGTCAACAAGGGTATAAATTACATTAACCCATGATTTGTTAAATAGTAACAATTATTTGAAATACATTTTTAAGAAACATTGGATGTGGATGATAAAGAGGTCCCAGTAGATAATTACGTATAAACAATATCAGATAATGAAGAGATTGTGAAATAAACCCTTACCTTGTACTTTTACTTGGTTGAGGGTAGGTTAACCTCCTGTATAATGGTAGAATAATTGTTATTAAATTATACAATAATCATATACATTAATATGATATCATATATGATCTTTTAACATTTATTTAATAATATCTTAGTATTATCATCATTTCGGGTGTTAACAGATTCGTTTTCCTTTATATTCATTGTTATGTGAGCCATATTTGTTATAGATGGGATGTATATTATTTATATCTAGAATTATATCATTTCTCTAAAAATTATTTTTAATCATAAAATGAAATTTAGTCTTGAATGGATACGATGGGGAATGAATCTCATCACGTTCGTGGAGACAGTAATCTGTACGTACGCACGATCGACAATATCATTCTTTTGATATTAAAACAATATATAATTTGATGGTATATCATATATACAAAATCATTATCATGTTATATTTATTATTTACATGAATTACACATAATTATTATACCCATCCAAATAATAATGTATTGAATAACAATTACACCATGATGTGGAGACGGTAGGTCGTACGTACACACGTATGGTGACATCTCATTCAAAGGATGGATAGAATACTGAATATGGTTGTACCATATTTATAATAACATCACAATATATAAAAGATATTGGATTTATTATTTTATAATGGAAATAACAAAGAAAGAAGAAGTTGGAGAAGAAAAGAACTTGAAAGAGGGCAGTGAAAACATTACCTCTTCTTTGGGTTCTTCCTTTTGATTTGATCAAAAGGGCTCTTTAGGATGGCTTTCTGATCAAACTAAGGCCTCTAGGATGAATTTAGGGAAGTTGGGAGAATATTTGGGCAGGGGTTGGCCAATACAAAAGGCTTTTAATGTGTGAATTAGAGAGAATGTGGAGTGCCCTTTTTTAAGAGGGGTGAGGGGAACCTGTGGAAAAGCTAGAAATATTATTTTATAATAAATTCATATTCGGTTTCTAATGGTTCAAAAGTTGATTATTTAATGTTTAAGGTGGATTTTGGTCGAAATAAATTCAACCAATAGATTTTAAACAGGTTTGGGTCACTATATTAACCTTATCATTTATATATAACTCTTAGTTAAATAGTTTGATATTTACCACGTCTCTTTTTATTTTTATATTATATAGTTAATAAACATACTATATACCTCCAAAATACCCCCAAGTGTTCCAGTAATGATACACCTATCATTAAATAAGTCCTTTGGCCGAACCTTATATTTTTAGTAGTATAATATCAATTAATAATATAATATTTGTTTTAAAAACCCTTTTATGTCAATTTTGACAGTATTGGGTATTTTGTCTTTGATAATTTCATAACAGCGTTATTACTTTGAAAAAAATTTATATATCCAATCCTAATATGTCATTTTAACCTAAAAAATTAGTGGAATTCATAAAAATTCTCAAATTACATTTATTTTGATATTTATAATATCAATTATTTTAATATTTCATTAATTAGGTATTTACTGCATCATCATTGTGTCATTAATAAATTAAATTATTTAATATCTAAAAATTATAAATAAAATACAATTATGTATCTTTTTATATTTCTAATGAATATTTAAAATTGAATTTATCTTATGTATAACCCTATATTAAAAAATTGTTAGTTATTAAACTTTGATTTTAACTCTTTTAACTCTTCTTTGAATTAAATAATAATAAATGTCCTAATCTAATCCAAGTGGACCTAAATGATAATATTTTATTCCTAAGGTTGTTTTTGGTCGAGATAGACTTTTCCAATAGAATTAGGACATGTTTTAGGGTAATATTAATATCATTTTTACACTTAATTACCCTATTTACTTTTAACCGTGGTAAATAAAAGTAAAAAGTTACTATTCACCAAAAATTATATTTATCTTATTGAACCACATTTTACTACACGATATTAAAAATGTCTCTCAGATTTTCAAAATTCCACTCACAGAAGCGGTAAAATTAAGTTTTATGTGAATTTCCAAAATCTCCTATGAGATGGGTAAAAGACGGTGAAAAGTTCAATAAAATTTTTATATATCTAAAATTATTCTAAACTTACTCCAATTAATTACATTTAACTTATATAGGTATTATGTATATATTTTGACCTTAATTAAATTTAAATAAAATAAATAATTATTTAAATAAAAAATTCGGTTTTAAACTATAACTCAGTGTTTTTTCACTATTCATCAAAAATTGAATGTTTTCAGAAAAATTCCAAAATTTCACCCTAAGCTAATTTAGATATTCCAAATCCAAAAATTAAGTTTATTTTGAATGATAAAATTTATAAAATTTCAAAAAGTGGGTATTACTATTCATAACAGCTAGTTTGATTGATTTTGGTGTGTGTTATAACTCGAAGTTGCGTACAACACATGCTACGGTATTATTCAAAGAGAAGCGTACCGTGGAAGCTTGGGGTGTTACAGTTACATGCATGTTTTAGTGTTCTAAAACACTAAAAACACCTTTACGGCCATACCGAGCTAACTGTAACTTGGAATTACATTCCATTGGTTCCTATATTTCAAAAATAAATCTATGGCCATTTTCTTATGATTTCAGGGCTATACGACATTGTTTGACTAGTTTTGAACCCCCAACACATGTTTTTAATGGTTTTGGTACCATTAAAAAGTGTTTACTGAGTCAAAACTGAGAAAAAATTATCATATTGTTTTAAACTTAAGGATAATGATTTATAATGCATTTTTTTACATATAGAAATCAAATACACATCAATACTACACACGATGTGGTCTATATAACTCAAAGTGAGTTTTTTTCTATATAAATGTGTCATTTTTATTTTATTTATGGATGTTGTATTTGTTATTTGAAAATGTATTAAAGATCTATAATATTTATAATTTACCTCAGTAGGATGATCTATAAGGCCAGTGATTTCCTCATGGACTGTTTTAGTTATCCACTGGAATATAGAAACTAAATCATTTTCCATTATTTAACACCATTGATCCCATGTTTTCTTATAAGTGTCTTATTATTCCACTTTTTATTTCAATCTTACAATTTCTCTTTGTGATTCCCAATCAAAAGAACTAATTGAACCCCCACTGGTTATAGAAGTAATGGATGACAATTCCCTATCAAAGACAATTGACAGAGTAGGCCCAGATCCCATCCCCTGCAATCTTGCATTTTCTCTTTGTGATTCATGATCAACAATATTAATTCAACCCCCAATGGGTGCAGTAATAATAAATGAAAACACCCTACCAAAGATATCTAATAGAGTAGGCCCAAAAATCATCCCCCATACATGTGTGGGATGCTCCTCCCCTAAAACAATTGCAACTGAATCATTTTGGGAAACCGATGATGATTATGAAGGGTCCACATCCTAGAATTCTTGAATTTTAACCTGTTAACACAAAAAAAATAATGATTTTTTAGAATATCCAAAATTCATAATATTATCTAACTAATAAAATTTTCAATAATATTTATTACTATTTCATTATAATAAAAAATAACAATGAAAAATAAATTATAACAATGAAAAAGTATTAAACCCAACTAATTGGGGTTGGCTAGATGTATCAAATGATGCCAAATTGGCATCATTTGATCCACGTATACAACCCCATTTACTTGGGTTTAAGGTTTTTTTATTGTTATCATATATATTTCATTATTTTTTTCATAAAAATTAAATAACATGAAGTGGAAATGAAAAGTACGTATTAAAATTCATTGAGATATAGCTCATCTACCCTTACTTCTTATGTTATGGTAATGACTCGTTCACAACTATTAGGATGTTAATGATAACCCATTCACCATGACTATGTGTATTATTATCTAGATGACCTATTAAACTTCATTGTTATGTAGTAGTGATGTCCTGTTCATCCATAAATATGGATTGGTGACAGTCCATTCACCCATAGTTGAGAAATAGTGATATCCCATTCACCAATAGTTATCAAGTTATGATAACCCCTTCACCCATAATCTGTTGTAATTTTGATAACCTTTTAAACATTATTATTTTTGTTATAATGATAAGAAATTTTCATTATTATTATAGTGATATCTTGTTCAACTTATGATGGATTATAGTGATATCCCATTCTCCTAATCTTGTGTTGAGTGGTGATGACCCATTTATCTATACCCATGTATTTAGTGATAACCCATTCACCTTTATGATTGTGACGATGGTGATAAATGGTTCACTTGGTATTTTTTTATAAGTGGTGATAACATGTTCACTTAATCTAGTGTTATGAGTTGTGGTGATCCGTTCACCCAAACTCATTACCAATAGAGACACTCTATTCACTCATAATATTATTATGAGTTGTGATAACCCATTCAATATCATATTATGTTTAAACCATGGGAGTTCCCATTTCATTTCATCATTGGTTGAGGCTGGCATGATCATTCATATGGGTTTCTTCTTGGTACCCCATTAGATGATGGTTGATATATGCATGATTGTTTTGGTATCATATAATAATATACTTGTAACCATATATTATCGGAGTTATTTAGGGGCATACTTGGTGGTTAAATATTGATTATATTACTCATATTATACATATTAACCATAGTGGTCATGTAAACTACACATTACAGGATGTTGGTAAGGGTAAGGACCTTATAATTGATGGTTGAGCTGGGTTGTATGGTAGAGTTTGGAGATAGGGTAGGGAAAAGCCTTAGACCAAGTTTTTTTCAAATGTATCTATTATTTTGGTATATTTTGGATCATTTTTGTATACAATCAACTCATTTAGTTATTAGACTTATGATGTATCCCTTTTATGACATTATAGTGGTGTAATTCTTTTTGTAGCATGTGATGTTATTTATTATGTTTGCATTATAGTCATAATGTGTAAATTATGATTTTATCAAGGATGATGGATTATTATTTCCTTTTCTATTATTTCTTATTTTCTAATAAAGGGAATAACATGCCCACAATATTAATAGACTCTGGCTACTATTCAATAGCCTATGGAATATGGGGAGGCATGATTGAGGTCACATAGTTCCCCATGACTTTGATTCATCCAGGCCGACTAAGATAGGGGTATTACATAAATCAATTATCATCCACGACATTTTTACACACATTATAAAATACCCCTTTATAGAGGCATCATATACTCAAATACCCACATTATAAAACTACTTCAAATAATTTATTAATGGTTTCTAGTATATATAAATATCATTTCCATGATCTGCAGGCCTGGATATAATTATATTCATAATAGAAAATGATTTTTTCATACACATACATAGTGGAATGTTCTAAATGTGAAGGCAAACAATCAATATTCTTTGTGAATTATACATCTATCAATATGGGTTGAATCAATTATATGATAATCCCAATATAATATTATATTGTTCAACTATAAAAAATATGTTTATTGTAAAATTTTTCATTCTAATTCATCTATTTTATGTACTAATGTACCTTTATCCTAATTTTTCTCATATCCTTACCATCACATATTAGTTTTCATTTTTTAAGGCATAAATTATTTTTTATGGAGTGACCTACATTTTTCATGTGGAAGACTTATTTTGTTTTGGAAATTCAAAGATTTGAGCCATAGAAAAGGGAAAATAGTAAATTTCTCATAGGAAATGACCCTATAATTTTTTTTGGATAGTTATGTTTGTTCTAAAATGTGGAATTTACCCTTGGTCTAGAATTTGGTGAGATTTTGAGTTAGATGTTGTATTTTTGACATTTGATATTTATTAAATTAAATATTATTTATTTCCACAATTAAAATGTTAATACCAAACAAGGATCTATATGAATATTACACACCATAGTTGAATCTGGAATGTGGTGTTTTACCTAGGTGAGGAATAATTATTGTTTTCATCCTAGGTATTGGGTTAGACTATTACATGAATTTCTATTTTAAAATGATTAGGGTATTTTAATACCATTAGACTCTTTATCTCTCCCATATATGTGTATGATCCACGTCTCTACCGTCCCATTATTTGATGATGATGAGATGCGGAAGTAGTGATCAGGATGAGTTCTTCTCATGAGGTGATTGGAGATTATATCTAGATATCATGATCATGGATTAAGGATTATATTCAAGTGATATTGAATCTTTGAAAATACACCATCAACGTACGGATTGTTATTTTGTATTTCTTCCTCATTTCAATTTAAAAATAATTTATAGATCTTGTTCAACAATTTTTTATTACTGTTATATCATCTTACCCATATTTGGGGTTTACTTTGGTTGATTTTAGGGTAAATTAGGGTTCACAGTGGTTATGAATTCAGAAAAGTAGACTAAATGTCTTACAGTCTCAATATCACACATCATGTAATATTCCTGGTGAATTTTAGGTTGACGATGAAGCCCAAAGGATGTGTAAATTAGATGTACACACCATGGAGGGACATGGAACACATGATATATGCTTTGTACATGCACATGACTAAATACCATTAGAAGTTTCATGTTGTGTAAAGTTATAAACCATGTCAGATTACAAGACACTGTCACCACTAGCATATTTAGTTAGGAACCTATGCACTCCACATGTTGTGTATGTGAAGACATGTTGTGTAATAGAGAAGTATATGCTGATCAGAACTGGGATACACAACCACGAGTTGGGGTTCTGTGTACATTCCATGTATAATGCATTAGTACAAGGATATTAGTACCCATGAGTGATGTTTTGATGTTATATTGGAACCACTCATTAAGATATTGATACCATTCTTGTAATTTTCAAAGATAATAGATCCCCTGATTAGAACTATATATATGGGACAGGGTTCTCTCACATGAATTTAGAGATCAACACCTTTCTACGACTTCATTAATAGTTTGGGATATGTGATGAGTAAGGATTAGAGATGCTTGGTTTTCAACTATACATGTTTGATGTTTTGTTATTTTTAGTGAATATCCAATAATATAATCTATTTTTAAGTATGAGGAGAGTCTCAAATTCATCTCATACACCCCAAGATGGTTTCAACATAAGTGATTTGGGTTTAGAAGGAGGATATGTTGACTATTCTCTTTTACATTTACAAGAAATTCATGACTGGTCCATCTTAGATGATATGTGACTCATCTATACATTGTTTATCTGTGATCCATTGTATTGGGATATGAATTATAGATTGTAGGTCCTTCTTGATGGACCTATCAACCAACCTTTAATCTGATAACCTCGTGTCACGAGCATCTAAATTTGAGATGGATTCATGATATTAGTATTATATCTCTAGATGATATTTGGTTTTTCCATTTCTAGATGTTTTTGATACTCTGTCAGATATATGTGGAATGGGTTCTCTATGTTAGGTTATGGTTCTCATATATCCCTCAATGAGGTCCAAACTGATTCCTTCATGAGAAATAATAGTGCACCTTCTTTAATGGTCTTATATTTAATGATCTATAAAAACCATGAAATAGATTAAATATAATGGATCCATGTTGGTAGTTGGTAGATTGTAGAGATGACTTAGTTCTATGGGATGGTACCCCCTCGGTGGGTTGGCATTATTCAATGAGGTGTAGGGTTTTCCCCTAATGTTTTAAAACTGCGCAGGTAGTGATGATAATTAAATATGGGATTCATGGATGGTTGGAAGCTCAAATGTTCAGAGTGTTGAGTGTTTTAGTATTCCATCCTCTAAGGATCTCTCTTAAAGGGGCTTAGTTCTTGTTTTCATTTTATCATTTATTCAATCAATGGAAACTATTACATTCTATGGTTTATTACAATATTCTTGGATTCTATCTTGGATATAGATGATGGGGATAAGGTGTATTCCCTCATGTCTCTCTCTCACTTCCCTCAAGAACCAGATCTATATATTTCTTCATTTGAATCTAGGGAACTAGGATTTGATGGCTGAAGTATCCATTATTCCATCTTCGATATTAGGAAACTTTATAAAAATGTTAGTGAATCTATGTGTCTTGATTATGAACTCAGTGGAACATGAAGGATACAATTATGAGATGAATGGTATAGATCATGATTACATAACCTCCTTTATTGGGGCCTCCTTCACTAGGTTATTATTGTGTATTGACAATTTTCTAAATCATAGTTTCATCTATATGTGGATCAATGGACTTGATCTTCTAATTTGAAGTGGATATTGAGTAGGGATGTTCTTCCCCTATGGGTTTTGGATAGGTTTGTGACTTTTCCTGATATAGTGTGACTCATTGGGGTGAGTTCAAGTCTCTCTAATTTGAGTGGATATTATAATTGTATTTATATCCATCCCTCATTATAAATAGATATAGTTATTCTTTCAGGAGTTGAGTAGTTGAACCTCCTTGAGTTTCCCCCATTATTTGTTAGGTTTGTTGGTAGTATGGTTAAAACTTATGGGAGTGAAAAACTATGGTATTATTGGCCTTTTTTGATTTTGAGGCATCCTAATGGGTATTTTATAGTCACCCTTAAAAGGGAATTTCACCCAAAATTGTTGTATTTGTGAAAACAACATACAAGTTGGTGGATGATCGTAGTTATGGACCTGGATCCTTGGTGTGCTCAATGATAATCCTTGACTGATGGTGTTCAAACCATGGATTGGCATGGCGTGGTGAACTATTTCACTCTAGGAAAACTTTCATATTTATTTTTTAACTAGACACATGTTATATTCTATATTCATTTTTCTTTAATTTTTGAATTGGTGGTAAATATTTTTAGTAGGATGATTAGGATGAGGCCTCCCATATGATTGATATACCTACTTGGTGTTATTCACCAGAACATGGCCTGTTATAGGTGATCTTGGGGTGGTACACATAGATTATCACTAGACTAAGTGGGTCCCAATGGGTCAGGTCATGTTAAAGTTGTATCGAAGGATTCTAAACCCAAGGAAAGAGTTTGGAGTCATATGTCATGTGAGATGTGGCATGGGACTTATGGTTGACTGTGTTTTTGGATCTTAGATTTTATGATAAAAATAGGGAACCCAAATAAGTTACAGCAGTTGATGCATTCCTAATTATAAAATCTAATAATTTAATTAACTAACATGATTTCTTAGAGGATTAGTATTGGGGTATAATTGATTAGGTCCATGCAACATATATCAGTTCTCTTATTTTTTATTTCATAAAATAATGTCTTATTAATAGTGTTAGATCTATGTTATGGGGATATTTTTTCTCCAAAACTAATTCTTTTTTAGAGGTAAAATACAAGCTTTTTGTGGATGATGAGAAGCCTGATAATAATTTTAGGAATTTGAGTCTCTCAGAAGGATCCCTCTCAATGTTCTTATGGAATGATCTATCTCTAGATATGGTCAGTATTTCCCATTTTATCATGTGGTTCATGGGATCCTCTATCTATTGAGTTGGGATTTCCCATATCTAAGAGACTATATGGGGTATGATTCCTTTATTGGGTTTGAATCTCCCTAGTCTACCACATATTACATGATGAGGATAGAGTTCACCATATGATATTATGGGTTTGGAATTTCACTCATAATTGAGATGCATAAAATATTTGGATCCTCCACTAAATTTGGTACTCCCTCAGTTGAGGTGTTTTTCCAGTGAGGCATGGGTCCCCCAAATAAGAGCATGGAGTTAGGTACCCCCATGGATATATGGCCATAAATTCATTTTTTTTGGGTGAAGGTCCTCTATTCGAGCATGAGGTTTGTACACTCTCATTCTCGATGAGGTGAGGGTTCCCCCATATTGCAGTGGTGTTGGTACTTCCCTTAATTAGAAATGTGTGGGTCATATATCAATAGAGATTGGTGTTTTTAAGAGGATTTTTTATAATCCGTGTGAGTCACTACTCCCCCATGCATGCTTGGGGTGCTTGTACTCCATGGGAGGGGTCATTACTCCCTCAACTCAGATGAGGGATGAGTTCCCCATAATATAGAGTAGTTGGTACTTCCCTCTGATATAGGGAATGGTTCCTCTATCTATATAGTTTTGTGATAAATGTAGTTCTAGGAATTATTATTCTACAATATGTGTTGTAAAACCATTTCTCAAAAAATAGATATATGGGTTCTATCATTTGTGAAGTTAGTAATCCCTTGATTGGTTTAATGATAACTGGTGAGGCATGGATCCTTCACCATAGGTTTGGGTTCAATAGGCTCATGGACTAGATGATATGTCTTTCCTCATTCATATAAGGCAGTCATTTTGTAAGGAGTTTGATTTATGAATAGATTAACAAAATTGAATGATGACCCCCCTAAAATTTCCCTTAGAGAGAGTTATGGATTTGATGATCGGGTTGTACCTGATGTGTCTAGTCATAATCTATGATACCTCTTTTTACGATGCTTATGTGTGATGGTGCTACAATGTTTTTTCAATATTGTGATATAATAATAAAATGATTGAGTCTTTGGTGATGCCTCTAGTCTACCATAGTGTGGGTAGAAACATCTCTTAAGGGAAATGGTTTCCCCTCACTTTAGTATTAGAAATGGGAGATATCCATTAAAAGAGGATGTTTCCATGGGTTTTCTATTATGATTGGGTAGTTGGAGATTATTTCCTTGATATCAATGGCCACCCTCTAATTGAGCTCGGGTGAGAGATTTTATGTTGTATAACGCTTTCAATCTATCTGGTCAGTTATATCCTACATTTATAGGACAAAAGACCAATACCATCATTGGTTAAATAATTTCAAACTTGTGCAGCATAGTTTCCTTGAAATATTAGACCTATCGTGGTAGGGAAATGATAGATCCCTTCTCCCCCGAGATGATCCCAGTGATGTCAGGAGATTAACACTGAGCATATATTGATGGATTGCTTCAGAGGACTCTCATAAGATGAACCAATGGATGAACTATTCTCATACTTTATGTTTAGTAAATAATGGATCCACTTTACTTGTTCTTTGTGGTGTTTTTAGGTATGGAACTAAATATAATATGAGGTGGTTTTTAAGTTTGAAATTTCTTGTGTATCTAACTCAAATGGATGACTGGTTGTCATGCAGTCATCTTGAGTATGAGGATGATGGTCAGTGTGACCAGATCTTTTAAAGAAGCTCTAGAGGTTGTTTGGTGGTTGTGATGTGGTACACTACTCCATGAAATCATGATTGTACTTATTTTTTCCCAGGAACATGTTGAATATGAGATCCTTAATAGTTGAATTTTATCACATGTAGTTGATGATTTCTTAGTTGATTATAATGGTGAATCCATGAAATCCTTACCACTATGAGGTGGGTTTGACTACAATAGATGATTTATCATTGTTTTTTAGATAAATAACAATGGTTGAAAGAACTATTGTATCCTATCAAGTAAGAGTAGATATGGTCTTATTTTGTCAGTGACACTCTTGTATTTAGTGCTGAGGATAGATGTTGATGTTAGTTGATTTAACCTATGCGATAATCACTTGGGTTTCCCCTTTTGAAGGTGGGGAATGTAATACCCCATGAGAAATTCTATGGGTAGTTTAACTATATCCCATGGACATCAATGGTTTGTGGAATTTATTTGTAATGATAAGGATTTCATATGGTGTGTTGTGATTAACCTGAATACACCCCTATGATGAGTTATAACTGGATTCCATTTTGGGAGGAAGGAAATATCAGTTGGTGAATCCCTGATCTATGACTTGAATCAGGGTATGGTTACTGAGTGAGATGAGTTATGGGACCTCTCATGTGAATAGACCTACAAAACATAGAGGAGTTCATGTGATTATGTCACTACTTCAAAACCCAAATTTAAAAAACACTGGTATTTATCAGCGCTAAAAACAAAGCACTAATAAATGGCATCTTTATCAGCATTAAAGAAAACACTGATAAATTTAACCTTTTATCAACAATGATAAAGGGAACCTTTATCAAATTTTTATTTTTAGCACTGATAAAGGAAACCTTTATCAGTGCTTTATTTTTTGCACTAATAAAGGTTATCATTTATCAGTGCATTATTTTTAACATTGATTAAGGGTACCCTTTATCATCACTTTATTTTTAGCACGGAAAATGCATACTTCATCATTGTTTTTTTAGTACTGATAAAGGTATGAATAAATAAAATTAAATAATTAAATAAATAAAAGAATAAAAAATTATCTTATTAGAAAAATATTACAAATTTTACTATTTAAGTAATTATTGATAAAAATAAATAAATTGATTATACATTATTAAATAATAAACATTTTATTAATTATATATTTATGATAATTAATGTTATGAAATTGTATATATTAAATATATAGATATATTAATGTACATAAATATGATTTATATACTACAAATTATTTATGTGATTTACATTAGATATTCATTAATAATGTTAAAAATATATATATTTTTAAAATATTTAGAAATAAATATATTTGTAAATGTGCATTTACTATATTCATACAATAATATATTTATAAGTATAAACAAATAAATATTTTATTAAATGTAGTTATATAATTATAAATATAAAATTCTATATATTTAAATAATAATTAAATTTATAAAAAAATTACTTAAATAATGAATATATTTACTATATTTATATTAATATGTATTTATTATAAATATATTAATAATTATATAATATATATAATGATATAAATATTATTTTGAAAAAAATATATAATTATATATTTATAATTATAAAATTATAATAAATATATTTAAAAAGGAATATATTTAATATGTTTATATTTATATTTATTTATTAAGTATATATAAATATTTACTAATTTTTTATTTATAATTATAAATATAAATCCTTAATGAGCATTTAAGTAATAAGTGTTGATAAAAGAATCTTTATCAACACTTTTTTCAAGCTGATAAAAATGAGTCTTTATCAGCGCTAAACAAAGTTTTGATAAAATGAATATTTTTCAGAACTATAACTTTAGAGCTGATAAGGATTGATTTTATCAGCACTTTTTAATCACTAATAGAGACCTTTCTTTATCGATGCTTATTACTTAGGCACTGATAAAAGTACTCTTTATCTGTGATTATTTGTAAGAGCTGATAAAAGTGTCCTAATATATTTAAAAAACCCTAACCATTTTTGAACCTGTTGCGATATCAGAATCTTTATGTGGAAGCCACCCGCCACTGGTGCTCCTCTTCAGCGAATAGAAGATCGAATCACACCACTCGACTGCCTCCAGTTGGTCGAACATCTCATCCAACATTTGGGGTTCGATTGTAGTTAGGGTTTCCAAAGAGGGTCTCAGATTTTCTTCAACCTAGCGAGGTAGGCATTCCGATTTTTTTTTTGTGTATTTTTGGTTTTGTTTTTGTTTTCTTCTTCAATTATGTTATTATTTTTAGTCCAATGATTTTATAATATTTTGATTTTTGATTATGAATATAATGATTTGTTTATGATTTGTTTTTTGATTGACTACTGATGTATATACCCTCTCGATATATGGAGTTATTACTTATATATGATCCTAAACCATGGATTTATTCATTATTGTTTTAATAATATGTTTTATATATTCTTAAAAAATATTTTTTCATATATGTATATAAATGTGTAGAATATTTCATGTATATTATTGTTTATTTACTACTGATTTGAGGCACATTGGTGGTTCCCTAATGATTATATATATGTTGATACCTTTCAAGGGCACCTCAATGGACATGCAGCTTCAAATGCTATTTTTTAGAAACCAAGTTATTGGGGTGATGTATGTTACTCTATTATTTATATATATCATATGATCTATTTCCTCTTATAATTCACTATGGTCCTTATTTTTTTTATAGAGAAGATTCAAAGGGGCTATCCCCAGTTAAGAACATGAGGTTTTATCACATCAAGCCTTCTCTTTTTGAATCATTATAGTGCCTTTAGTTCATGTTATGTTTGAGTATTAGGTTTTTATTTATTTTATGTTTCTTATACTATAATTGAGTTTTTATATGTGACAAGTATGTGTGTCTATATAGCTATTCCATCATTTATTTCCATATTTGTTCATCGAACAGGCATACATATATTAGGTAATGATGATTTTGGGTCTATATGTCCATTGATCCCAAGGGTTATGCGAGAATTTTGTTCGACCTCTAGTACTTATTGATTCTATTTGGTGGTGGGGGGGTACCTTCCATTTATGGTTTTTACACCCAAAGTTTAAACCATCATTTAGTGACTTTGAGGTGTGTTAGAGGTCATATTATGATCTGACTTGGTATTGTTTTGGTAATTCTAGATATGGTCAATACGCTATCCGTATTTTGGTTTATACCTATAAATTTTAGTAATAATATCATTTATTATTTGCCTTTTTCTCCCCCTCATTATCATATTCTTCAAGATGATTCAACATAGTGTATCCATCCGTGTCCTAATCCTATATCCTCGGTTTAGAGACATAACTAATAACATGATTCATCAGAAATATGATGTTTTACCTATGTGAATTATATTTTAATCTTCTCATCCTCACTATATCTATGTGGTTTATAAGTAGGTATAAGCGATTCCAGCAAATTTAACTTCTATTATTGGTATAATATAATCTGTTTGTGTCTGTAATGCTTCTAGAAGTTCTCATTGGATATAATATTCTCTTTCTCCAATTTAGATGATAATAAATGTGATTTAGTCAAGTAACATTCCATTATCTACAAAAATAAAATAATATTTATTATATTTTAATGATTTCTGATTGTGTTGTTATTAATGATTATATTATATCTCCTAATATTTTTTCAAATCCCAATTTCCCTTATTATTGGATTTGGAATATCTAAATGCTCTGATATTCTAGTATAAATAATCCATATTTCTCTTCCTCGAAGTATTAATCCCCCAGAAACAATATTTATTCCTTTCTTTCCAAATTCCCAAAAATGATACAAAAATAATGATTGTTCTCTCCATTTTATCATTAGTGTTATTCCTCAATCCATGAATCCACCGATCTAGTTGATTGAATGAGATTTTATTATTCATGTTTATCATATTTGAGTTTATTATTACTCCTTAATTTCCAATATTATATTTTAATTTGTTTTGGGTATTTAAAAAAGATTTTCTGTGGAGTAATTATTTTCTTAAGCTCAATTACCCATTTTCTTCAACATACTAAAATTCTTTGAAATAATAAAATTTTGAGTTTCCATTATGAGAATTGTATGTAACATTCACTTGGGATAATGAATATCTTATGTTTATTTATTTATATATTATATAAAATTAATATTTTATAAACCTAATAGGATGGATATGAACCAAAAATGGATGCACGTTAATCGTTTGAAAAATGAATATGAATATGGAGTTAAAAAGTTCATCAAGTTTTCAAGAGAGCATATAGACGACCCTTCCAAAATCCTTTGTCCATGTTTATGTTATTATTAATCAATGAAAATTAGCTCAAAATATTTTGAAGAACATTTTATTTGTTAAAAAATAGATAAAATCTATAAATGTTGGACTAGAAACAATGGAAACCTGAATGTGTACATCGATTGGGATGATACTATGGTTTATTAATCATTTGATTTAAATAACTTTGTAAAAGATGATGGAGATTGCATAGAAGAAAGGACAATGAAAATTGAAAATGATCTTCATGATTGTCCAAATATGTTTAAGGAGTTAAATATCTATTCTAAGAAACCATTGTATATTGATTGTACTAAATACATGACATTTTCTGATGTATTAATGTTATATAATTTGAAATCTGGCAGCGGATGGAGTGCCACCAACTTTACATAACTACTTGGTTTTCTGAAAGATATTCGACCAGAAGAAAATGAACTACCATGAAAAACATATGACGTTAAATGAATGTTACTTTCAATAAAAATGATGTCTAAAAAAATACATGCTTGTCCAAATTATTTCATATTTTTTCACAAAGACAATGAATTACTTAGAAAATTACCTAAACGTGGCGCATATCGATACAAGAAAAATTAATCAATTCCTTCAAAATTAGTATGGTAATTTCCTATCATTCCATTGTTTAGAAGAATATATAGATGTCAGGAAACCACGAGACAATTAACATGGAATGTTGATACAAGAATTAAATATGAGAACCTACATAATCGAGAAAATTCTCCTTAGTAGAAGAAAATTTATTACGAGTTTCATGAATTTGCAGATGTGTTGAAAAAATTTCATCTTGTGTTATCTACATATGGAATAAATCCTTTTGGTGTATAGAGTAGTACTCAAAGTAGATGAACTGTCATGTTGGTAAATTATAACTTTCCACCATGGTTATGCATGATGTGAAAATAAATTATGTTGTCTCTACTTATATCTAGACCAAAGAAATCCGGTAATGAAATTGATGTCTATTTGGCTCCATTTATCTAAGATTGAAAATTGATTTGGGATACAAGTGTTATAATGTATGATGTTATTTTTTTTGAGTTTGAGTGTTATGTCCATATTTTATGCCTTTCTACACCAAAAATTCCACAAACTTCTTCTCCCTTAAAACCTTTTCACCCCTACAGTGGTGAATTTATCACTTTCTTTAAAGTTACCTCCACTTCCTTTACCTAAAGATCAAATACGTTGCCTCTATTGAATTAATGAGTTAATCTTGATATTTTCACAGTAAAATCATTGTCCAGAGAATTTATGTATTGTTTTATATATATGTTTAATTTATTTATTTTTAGTATTACTAAGATAATAGTTGTTTTCATATATAGGTGGATTCTTTTGTTTAAGTTGGGGTGCTCTATCCCTATTTCATGTCATTCTGCAAAAAAACATCCATAAAATTCTCCCTCAAAACCTTTCACCCCTACAGTGTTGAAATTTATCACTTTCCTTCAAGTTCCCTCCACTAATCAATCATAGAGGTAATCTTGATATTTTTATAGTAAAATCATTGTCCATAGAATTAATTTATTATTTCATATTTATGTTTAATTTATTTATTTTTAGTATGACATATAATAATTGTTTTCTTATACAGTTATATTTTCTTTGAGTTGATGTGGTTGGTTCGAAGCTGCTCATATAGTATTGGAAGGTCGAAAATGTAAGTCAAGGAAAATCATGGTAATATTGATATTTCGGATTTTTTTGTGACTTTTGGATATGTAGGAATTATTCTCAACTCAATCCTACACATGATGTGACTAGTATGAATCCATGTACTTATTTCAATTTAGAATTGACATTAATTTTAGTAAAAATGACAACTAAAATACTCAAAACCGAGATAACACATTCAAATTCTTTTGAAAATTTAAGATAACAAACTATATGTCATTGTTTACATGTAAGAATTAGCTGCACCTCAATCCGATAAATGATATGCCTAATATGACTCAATGTTCCCATTATTAGTTTAAAATCAAAATTTGACATTAAAAAGTGTCACTCACTGAAAAATGAGAAAACACACTCAGATTTTTTTATTAATTTAGGGAATCTATTCATAAATAATTTGTGATGTGTATGAATTAGTCTCATGCCAAATCGATACATTATATGATTCTTATGGGTCAAAGTGTGTATTTCAAGTTAAAAATGACATTTTAGTAAAAAAGAAAAGTAACATACTCAAAACTGAGAAAACACATTATTATTGTTTTGATACATTTTGAAAATGATCCATAAGTCATTTGGGATATATTAGAAATAGTCTCATCATAATCTGATATATGGTGTGACTGGTATGACTCAAAGTGAATATTTTTATTTAAAATTTTTATCATGTTTAGTAAAATGGACAACTGTCCTACTCAAAACTAAGAAAATAGATTCAGATTGTTAGGACTTTTAAAAAAATACATAAATAATTTTTGACATGTAGGAATTAGCCACACCTCAATCCAATACATGATGTGCTCGGTATGAATTGAAGTGTCTGTTATCAGTTTAAAATTCACATTTCAGTTCAAAAAGTGTCACTCACTAAAAACCAATCAAACATGATCAGATTTTATTGATAATTTAGGAAATTTTTTCATAGGTAATTTGTGACATGTAGGAATCTGTTTCAAGTCAAAATGATACATGATGTGATCAGAATGAGTCAAAAGTGTTTTATTCCATTTTAAAATGAAATTTTAGTAAAAAAGACAATAGATGTACTCAAAATCAAGCAAACACATTCAAATTGTTTTGATACATTAAGACAACAATCCATAAGTCATTGGAGACGTGTTAGAATTAGATACAGGTCAATATAAGTCATGGTATGATTGGTATTACTCAAAGTCAATATTTTTATTTAAAATTGACATCAATTTTAGTAAAACGAACACTTTCTGTTAATTTGTTTATTTATATTATTACTAACATAAGAATTGGTTTCTTATACATGTGTGTTCTCTTACTCGAGTAGGGGTGGTTTTTTCGGAAATTGTATGTGTTTGGATAAGATTAAAAGATAAAGGAACATTGATGTTTTTGAATTTATATAATAATTTGTATTTATGTAATTGTATAAACCAATCTTTAAATGTCTATAATATAGTGTTTTTTTTATTTTTGTGTTGTAAATTTCATTTTATTTAAATCCTGTTTTGGTGCTTATTTTTGTTGATATCTGGTGTGTTTTTGGTGATGTTTTGTGCTGTTACAACACATTATAGTGGTGTTGCAATGTGATGCTACAACACAATGTAGTATGGCCCATAATCATCACTTTTATAAGCGCGAATAAATGTATACATTATTAATGCTTTTATAAGTGCTGATTAACGAATCCTTATCAGTGCTTTTATAAACGCTGATAAATGTTTTCTTTAGTGTTGCTAAATTAAAGCACTGATAGAAGACATATTTATTAGTGATTATTCAGCACTGATAAAATTCCTAGGCTTTTAACCTCGCTCATGTAGTCAATGCTTTTCTTGCACTGATAAAGGCCATTTCTAGCATCGTTAAAGGTCAATTTTTTAGTAGTGTATGTGATTTTACAGTGTGAAATTGGTTGTGAGTTTCCCAGAGTTCTATTTTGATTTGGCTCTATTAAAGGATAAAAAGACTTAAAGGTGAAGAGAGTGTAGAAAACCATATTTTTCCAAACATAGGACTAATTTCATTTCAGAAATTCTGATATTCAAGCCTTGGAATGGGTAAGATAGTAAATTTCCACTAGCAAATGACATCAGCATTTTTTTTGATATTTATATTGATTCCATGCCATGGAATTTATCCTTGGGCTAGAATTGTATAATATTTTGAGTCAGCAAACTTATTTGGGGTATTTAATAGTTATTAAATTAAATATAATTTAATCTCAAAAGACAATCATTAATATCTGCTGAACGAGGCTCCAAATGGAAACCCTGACTCCATATTCTACGGGAAAACCATGTTTTTGCAATAGGCCCATCACCCATTGCAAATAGTCCTTATGGTGGGACTATTTGCAATGAGATTTTTTTCTTGTCACAAAAAAACAATTATTTCCAACATGAAAGGTTTCTCGTCCCAAATAACTTTGGAATGCATTCTCACCAAACGATTGGAACCATTATTTGCGACATATATTTTCTACCATTGCAAATAATATTCATCATAATTGTTATTTATGATGGGAATTTATAACTCCTCGTAAATAATGTGTCAGAAAAATAATATTTATAGCGAGACCCATCACAATTGATTTTTTTATCACCGACTCTATTATTTATGGTGGGTACTATTTGTGACTGACCTCATCGTAAATACTACTCTTGGCGACGGGAATCCCATTATATATAGTCTCATCACAACTAATCTAACCAATATATATTAACCACTCGATTTTTATCCCCCCATTCCATTCTGAGCTCTCCTCCCCTCTCCTCTCCTAGGCTCTCCCCCCCTTTGAATTTATTCGTTCAAAAGTTTTAATTTTTACACTGAAGAAAACTTTTAAATTTGCATCTCATAAAAGAATTAATTTTGAGGTATTGTTTTATTGTTTTTAATTTTTAATTATTTTTTTATTTTATATTATAAAATAATATCATTAATTATAAGTAATTAGTTTTAATTAGCAGTAATTATATTTAAGTAAAAGTAATTATTTTTAATTAGACGTATTTAGTTTAATTGTTAGTAATTTTTTTAGTTATAAATAATTAGTTTTAATTAGCAGTAATTGGTTTTAATTATAAATAAGTAATTGTGATTAGTAGTAACTATTTAAAATTGATAAATAAAGAGTAATAATTGACAAAACATATTAATAATTCATAGATCTTAGTAACAAGTAATTATATTTTACAGTAATTTATAATAATTAGCAGTAATTTGTAATTAGTAGTTATTAACACTAATTTTTAGTAATTAATGGTAAATATTAATAATTTAAAAATAATTAGTAAAAATTAGAGCTAATCAGTACAAATTAGTGTTAATCAGTAAAAATTAGTTGTAATTATTCCAAATTAGTGATAATTATTAGAAATGATAGAAAATTTGTAGAAAATAGCGGTAATTAGTAGAAATGAGTGGTAATGAGTGAGAATTTGTAAAAATTAGCAGAAATGAGCATCAATTAGTAAAAATAAGCTGAAACAAGCTGTAATTAGTATAAATTAGCAGGAATGAATTTTAATTAGTTAAAATTAATGGAAATGAGTTGTAGTTAGTAAAAATTTGTAGAAATGAGTGGTAGTTAGTAAAAATTACTGGTAATGATTAGTAGTTAGTAAAAATTAGAAAAAATGAGTAGGAAATAACATGAATTAGCGGTAATGAGTATTAATTAGTAAAAACTAGAGATAATGAGCAATAATTAATAAAATTTAGCTGTAATGAGCTGTAATTAGTATAAATTATAGTTAATGTAGGTTAATTATTAAAAATTACAAATAGGGTGCAGTAATTAGTAAAAAATACAAGTAATGATCATTAATTAATAAAAAATACAAAAAAATGATCAGTAATTAGAAAAACATATCAGTAATGAGTAAAAATTTGTAGAAATTACTAGTAATGAGTAGTAATTAGTAAAAAAATATCGGTAATGAGAAGTAATTCGTAAAAATTACCATTAATGAGCAGTAATTAGTAAAATTTACTGGTAACGAGAGGTAATTAGTAAAAATTCCCGATAATGAGTGGTAATTAATAAAATATACTGGTAATCAGCATTAATTAATAAAAATTAGCTGTAATGATCATTAATTAGTAAACATTAACGGAAATGAGAGGTAATTAGTAAAAAATACCGCAAATGAATGGTAATTAGTAAATATTACCAGTAATGAGTGTTAATTTGCAAAAAATATCAGCAATTAGTGGTAATTAGTGAAAAATACCAGTTATTGTCGGTAATTAGTAAAAAATACCGGCAATGAGTGGTAATTAGTAAACATTACTGGTAATGAGTTGTAATTGGTAAAAATTACAAGTAATTAGTGGTAATTAGTAAAAAATATTGGTAATGACCATTAACTAGTAAAAAATACCGGTAATGAGTGGTAATTAGAAGTAATTAGTAGTAATGAGTGTTGATGAGTAAAAATTAGTTTTAATGAGCAGTAATTTGTAAAAATTAGGGGTAATGAATGTCAATTAGTATAAATTACTAGTAATTACCATTAATTAAAAAATTACTAGTAATGAGTCGTAATTAAAAAAAATTACTGGTAATGAGCATTAATTAGTAAAAATTACCAATAATGAGTGATGATTCATAAAAATTACTTGTAATGAGTGATAATTAGTAAAAATTACTAGTAATGACCAGTAATTAGAAAAAAACACCAATAATAAGCATCAATTAATAAAAAAAATATTGGTAATAATTAGTAATTAGTAAAAATTAATCGAAATAAGCAGAATTTAGTAAAAATTACTGATAATGAGCAGTATTTATTAAAAATTATAGGTAATGAGAGAGAATTAATAAAAATTACTGGTAATGAGTGGTAATTAGTAAAAATTACCAGTGATGAGTGGTAATTATTAAAAAATACCGATAATGAGTGGTAATTAGTAAATTTTTCTGAAAATGATTGGTGATTAATAAAAATTATATCCGTAATGAGTGGTAATTAGTAAAAAATATCGATAATTAATAGTAATTAGTAATAAATTCTGGTATTGAGTGATAATTAGTAAAAAATACTGGTAATGAGTGGTAATTAGTGAAAAACACTAGTAATGAGCGATGATTAGTAAAAAATATCAGAAATGAATGGTAATTAGTAAAAAAAATATCATTAATGAGCGGTAATTAGTAAAAAATATCAATAATGCATGTTAATTAGTACAAATTATCAGTAATGAGTGATAATTAGTAAAAAATTGATTGTAATGAGTCTTAATTAGTAAACAATATTAGAAATGAGCAGTACTAGGTAAAAAATACTTGTAAAGAGTGGTAATTAGTGAGAAAAACTAGTAATAAGAAGTAATTAGTAAGAAATATAGATAATGAATAGTAATTACTAAACAATACTGGTAATGAGTAATAATTAGTAAAAAAATACTGGTAATGAGTGTTAATTAGTTAAAAATATCAATAATGAGAGTTAATTAGTAAAAATTACAGATAATGAGGACTAATTAGTAAAAAATATCAATAATAACCACTAATTAGTAAAAATTAGTGGTAATGAGAAAGAATTAGTTAAAATTAGTGGTAATGAGAATCAATTAGTAGACACTACCATTAATGAGTGTTAATTACCACAATTAACCACAATTAACCACAATTAACCATAATTAACTACAATTAACCACAATTAACCATAATTAACCATAATTAACCCCAATTGGTAATGGAAGTTCAACCAAGGGGTGTGAGAGAAGCATGAAGTGGAGAAGATGAGGGTGATGATGGAGTAAAATAATTCTGGTTCCCCAGAGTTTAGACAGTTTGGAGGAGAGATAGGCATTAGTAAACCTGTGAGTGTTGGAAGAAGAAATAGATCCAAGAGATAACAATGGCCTACTTAGTGAGTTTTTTTCATTATTTGGTTCGATCTCTTTGCATGAGAAAATAATATTTTATTGATAATCATAATGTAAATACATTATTATCAGTAAAACATTATTTTATCATGATGATAACTATAAATGAAAAATGGAAATAACGCATTAAGAGTGTCATTGTTATCTCTCGCATCTACTTACTCATCCATCACTCAAAAGTTTATCTATGCATGTCTCTTATCTAATCAGTTTGATCATAGAGGTGAACAAATTTTTTCTCTCTACTGTTTCCTCTGTCCTATCTGATCCCTACATCCCTTAATGGAATCATGGAGTGGAGGGGATGAATAAGATGATGGTGTGAAATAATTTCAGTTCCCCTGTATTTAGGCCAATTGGAGGAGATTTAGTCATGGGTAAACTTACAAGTTTACCCATTAATACATCTCCTCCAAATTGTATAAACATAGGGGAACTAGAATTATTTTATTCCATCACAACCTTTATCCCCTCCACTATATTCTTCCCTTACTCCCCTAGTCCAAACTTCTATTTCCCTTAATAGTAATTAATGGTAATTAGATAAAATTATCTATAATTAAAAAAAGTTAGTAGTAATTTTTGGAATTAGATATAATTTATAATATTTATAAGTAATTTATAGTGTTTTTCTAATTTTGTTCATAGTATCTTCCCTATAACATATTAAATATAAAAAATATTTTTATTTTATATTTTTTAGTAAAATATTTAACAAATAAATAAAAAAATATTTATTACAAGATCGAAATTGGATAAATCATCAGAGGAATCCAAATAGTTATGGTATAAATCATATATATATATATATATATCGAAGGTGTTGAAGCTTTTTTATCATTTAATTAATCTAAAATTGATTTTTTTTCTAAGGGACAATTAAGTGTCTATGTAATAAATGTGATCTAAGGAGATTTTTAAATACTTTAAAATGTTGGGGTCATCTATTATGTTTCAATTTACAAAAAAAGTATATTTTTTGGTATGAAAATGTTGAATGATGCTCTATACAACATACTAATATTTTGGCACCAGATCCATTATGGTTTCAAAATTTAATACATGAGGTTGTTGGTATGTGTTTTCAATACATTGAAACTCAGAATGATATTGAATTAAATCCTGAGTTAAAACCATCTTGATTTTATGAGTTTCTGAAGTATGTTTAAGATTCCTTATATCCTATTTGAAAGGTAAATTTTTTTGAAGTGGTTAGAAAATTTATGACTATTATATAAAATATAGGAATTCCAAATAGTTGTTTTAATCAAATATTATCTTTTGTTTAATAAATTTTACCCAAAGGAATTGTGTTATTGACCAATTTCTATGAGAGAAAGTGGCTATTTGATAATTTGGGTCTTGTTTATTTGAATATTCATGCCTATTACAATGATTTCATCCTATATTATGATTAAAACGAGTCATTTGTTAGTTATTGTACATGTGAAAAATCGAGGTACAATGAGGCTCAACAAGGAAACTCTAGATCGGTTCCCATTAAATAGTTGATGTATTTATTACTTTCACCCAGATTATTGCATTTAATTTTATCTTAGAACATAGATTCATTAATATCATAGAGAAAATCCAATATTTCAATTATTAAAAGCTTAAATCATCATTGTTATGGTGCTTCATGGAAACATCTTGACCATGTACATCTTTCTTTTTCTTCTAAAGTCCGTACAGTGTGATTACGTCTTTCTACTAATGGTTTCTATCAATTTGGTTCATTTGATAGTCATCATAATTTTTTACCATATTTATAACTATGTATAACATACCTCCTTTGATGTTGATGAATAAAACTTATATCCTTTTAACATTATTAATACTAGGACATATAAAAAAGATTATCTATGTTTATTTAAATCCATTGATTGATGAGTTAAATTTATAGTGTACTAATGGTGTCGATACATATGATGTTGTTGTGAAATAGAATTTAATAACTAAAGCTACATTAATATGAAAAATTAGTGACTTAGGAATATATGGAATGTTATCTAGATGGAGTTCACATGGTCCAAAATATTTTCCGTACTATACGAGTGAAAAAAGTGTTCATGATCATAAATGGTACAAAACATTATTATTTTTAACTATCATCATAGATTTCTTCTTATTGATCATCCTTTCTAAAGGAAAAAATCATTTTAAAAAAGTAATAATTGAATCATATGGACCTACAGTAATGATCTGAGGTATTGATTCAAAATATATTGTCTTTTTATTACCTACCACTATCTTTTGGACAACTATAAACCCAAAAAAATGTATTTCGAAAAGATCTCAATTGGGTTAAACAATATATTTTTTGGTATCTCCCATATTGGTATTATTTATTGGTCTATCACATGTTGGAGATCATGCATATTATGAATAACTATTTTGATAATATATTTTATATAGATTTGGAGATGCCTAGCAAGAACAAATATAATGTAAAGGCATGATTAGATCATTCCAAAATTATAGGCGACCAGAACATTAGTTATTTGAAAATGATAAATCATAGAAGTTAATGAATCCAAAAGTGGTTTATACACTTTTAAAATAAAAAATTTTATTATTTTTTAGTGAATTACATATTTGAGGCTACCAGATTCATATGTTTACAATTTGGCTAGAAGTGTCATAAATAATCATATTACCAGATTAAAATGTCATGATCATTATGTTATATTGGAAATACTTACACCAATCACATTTAGAGGTTTTTTGAATTATATGATTAGTGATTCACTAATTGAAATATCATATTTTTCATGAGACATTTGTGAGGATAAAATAGACTTTTATTTACTTAATAAACTATAAGATGTTTTGTTTTAATTTTATGTAAATTGGAAAACAAATTCCATTAAATTTATTTGATTCAATGAAACATTGTATATTACATTATTCATATGATGAAAAATTTGGAGGGATGGTATAGTTTTGATTGCTATACCCATATGATAAGTACATGTAAGAAAAGAAAAAAAAATGTATGTAACAAAGCATCAATTTAAGGGTCAATTGTAGATGTTTATTTATTGGAAGAAATTTATTTTTTTTCTTCTCCCATTATTTCCAAACTAAATATCCATCAAAACATAAGAAAATGGGATGTAATTAAGGAAATATTGATGATGCACTAAAAATTAAATTTTTATTTTTTAATCAGTATGAAATTAGATTTTGTTGAGTCCATGAATGTTGTATTTCAGATGATGAACATTATAGGGCTCATACATATGTTTTCCTCAACTATGATGAAATGAAACGATTTATAAAGTGAGTGACACTATCACATATTTTATAATTTTTTTAAAAGTAAATTAATATGATTTTATTTTTAGATTATATTATGATTATATCAAGAAACATTTTCCATAAATTATACCAGCTACTCTTGAAAACCCCTAGAAACAAAATTATTTATACCAGTTTCAAAGAATGGTAAATTAAATTGTTTATTGTTTAACATATGTTATAAATTAATTGTTTTTTTAATTTTTTTCAATTATTTAGGTATCAAAACTTTCCAATAAAATTGATTAAAGTTTGTGGGTATTGAGTAACCCATCATCCAAAATGGTTAAATCATATAATTCATATGTAGTGAGTGATTTTTCATTTCATACACATGTATATGGTGAATGAAAAAAATAAATAGTGGAATTTTCTTGAGAGGATATCATTATATAGAAAGTGAAGTTGACTTTTATAGAATATAGGCTAAAATAATTGAATTGTGTTATTCAAGACCAAATTATGTACTTATGTTTAAATTACATTAATTTAACACTGATAGAGGATTTCATGTTTATCTACACCCTGGAATTGTTGATATTAAATATATATAACTTCTTGTAGTAAATAAACTATTTTTATTAGCTCATCAAGCACATAAATTTTTTTTATTTTAAATATTATGTTTCCTTAAGAGAGTTAATTGATTAGTAAAGCATTATAAAAATAAAATCCCACGAAAATAAGTTTATGAAATGTGAATTTTGTTCTATTTAAGTGAAATGAATTAAAAATTTTCAAGGGAAATCTATAAATACATCTTTTTAATAAAGAGACATGAATATCGATAATAACACCCCACTGTTATGGGTAGATGGTGACATTGGTGTTGATGATGTTATAAATGATTTTTAAATAATAAAAGATGATAAAGATGAAATTTTTATGGAAATTGATGATACTAAGAAGGAAGATACAGATATTTACACTATCGTATATGAATATGGGGATGAAGATGAATAATGACACAATTACACGTTTTTTAAAGTCAGTATAAATACATATATAGTACTCATATTTAATTATGTTTCAACAAAATTCTTTTTTATGTTTTAGATGGATGACGATAATTATTATGAGGTGTTTTGTCGCCTCGATGAGGCTATAATTCATGATGATGAGTCTGGTGGTTCATCATCTAAGCCTCAGGTTGTATGTAGTTCATTGACTAAGAGGGGTCATGGACTTATGAGATTGATGATTCCTGACACTATTCCTGAGAAACATTCACATCTTGATTTTGATCCAAACATGTGGTGGCATGTTTAGTTGTGTAATTTAGTTAATTTTCATTATCATTAATTTTAATTAATTTATTTATGTATTAATTGTTTAATTTTTTTTATGTTTTCCCACAATTTTTATTTTAATTGTTTTTTATGTTTTTCCAAAATATTTATCATATAGATGTTAGACAGGGGAGTGTTATTCTGTGGAATTATTTTTCCTGAGAATGGGTGATGTGGGATCATATTCCCATTGATTTCTAACATAGAATGTTTAATCATTGGATGGTATAAAAATATATAATTTTTATTTTGAAATTTATTTAATTATTAACTTTCTATTATTAATTGTTTATAGGGTTTATGGTATCCCATCAATGATTTCATAAGTACTTATATCTGGGAGGCCTACTTGCATGATCATTGTACTTTTTTTACAATCTAAGAAATAGATCCAGGAAGAAAGTTGGAGTCACTTTTTTTATTAGTCTTACTGCATACATTGACCCAATTATATCTTCTCTCAGGTTTGGGATGGATTCTGCTCATATTGGATGTAATATAGTTTTTTAAAGAGATCATCATTAGTTCAGAAGAACCAGGGGAGGTATGCGGCCATAGGTAGATATGGTAGTTATACATTTTGTACTCATCGATGACATTTAGTATGTAATTTAATTTAATAATTTATATAACTATAAATGTAAACTATTTTTTTAATTATTTATATAGGAAGTTGAGAGGATTGATGTTATATAGTTTTATGTTTATAATTAGATGTAAACTGACCCTATCACTAAATATGTTACTGGTGGTTGACAATGTCATATTATGGTGAGCATATTTTTTTGAGTTTTAAAATTAACTAAAAATAATATTCCTACTATTTTAATTTCAAATTGCATTTGAAGGAGTCATATGAGGCCACTAATTCTCACACACATGATGAGATTAAGGCCAAGACTGAGATTCAAACCACTGATTCAGTAGGATTTTATGACGTTGAATGGATGTAGGTGAATGTATGTGCTTTTGAGATAGACTGAGTTATTGGTATAAATCCTCGATTGATGCCACACTGATATTATGGTACTATAGTGTTGTCATCGTCTATCTTGAGGGGAGATTGCAGAGAGTCAGTATCATTACCTATAGAGTATTAGGAGAATCTGCCATCTCAAGATGAGGTTATAGAGACCCTACATAGAGAGCATGAAGAGTTTCTTTGACATCATGAACAGAAGTAAGAGGAGAAACGTCGAGCGCATTGGAAACAACTATAAAAGATGAATGAGTAAATTTGATGCTTGACATATGGTATAGGGATGAAGTTCCCTCTACCACCTCCTCAAGATTACTCTCCCATTCCTCATGGATATATGTATTTTTTGAAGAATTTATTATGATAAATATTTTAATGAACATATTATTTTAATATTGTTATTAATTCATATATTTATAGTTTTATATATTGAGTTTTTTAATATTATTTTGATGTTTTCTATTATATGTATTTCTATTTTTTAATTTTTTATTTTTAATAATTTTTATTTTTTATACTATTGTGATTTTTTTATGTTTTTTAATTTTTTTACTTTTTTATTATTTATTATTTATTATCTATTATTTGTTTATTTGTTTTATTTTATTTGTGATGGGACTGATCCCCTATCGTAAAAAATTATTTGTGATTAGGGATCATTCCCATCAAAAAATCTGACATATATATTACCATAAAAAACTTTTTTTGATGAGAGGGTCCCCCATCGCAAAAAATGGTTTATGATAATCCATCATAAAAAATAGTTTTTGTGACACATTTTTTTAGCTACGGGCCCATGTCAAAAATTATTATTTATGACAGGTTCCCATCGCAAATGATCCATAAAAAATATTTCATATTATAATAGTGATAGTTGAGTTTGAAATGGGGTGTTCTACCTAGGTGAGGCATAATTATCATTTGGGTTCTAGACCTTGGGATGATCCATTAAATATAATTCTATTTTAAATTTATTAGGCTATTTTAATACCCTTTGACTCTTTCTCTCTCCCATATGCATACATAATCCACACTTACCCATTCACATTCTTTGATGATGTCAAGATGAGGAAGATGTGATCAAGTGATTATCTTCTTTGGAAGTGATCAGAGGTGAGATCTAGCTTTCACAATCATAGATTGATGATTAGAAACATGCAATCTAGAAGTTTTCATCATCCCCTACCGAGGAATTGATATTTATTTTTTATTTTTTCATCATTTTCATTTATAAATAATTTTAGATCTTGTTTTGATAATTTTATTACATTTTATAACCTATTATTCCTATTTTGGGGTCATTTCAGGTGATTTTGGGGTAGATTGGGGTTCACAGTGCTTATATATTAAGAAAAGCTAACTACATGATGTATAGTGTTACTCAAACACACCATGTAACATTCCTGATGTATTTTAGGTTTAATAAAAATCCTAAATAGTGTATAAATAATAAGACACATAGTGTAGGTCCTTGGACTATACGACACATGATTTGGCCATGCACACAGCGAGACCATGTTTGATGTTACATAGTGTGTAAAGTTCCACACCATGTTAGATTACAAGATAAGACCATGACTATGGTATATGGATAGGAACCCATGTACTCTACATCATATTTAGGTGAAGAAATTCCATGTGAAAGAGAATTTCACATTCATCCAAATTGAGATACATGGCCGAGAGTTGGGCTTGTGTATACACATCGTGCATTCCTTAGTATACGTCTTGTACTATTCTACTTGTGGTAGGGGTTTTTTCTTCTCACCCCAGGGTAAGATTTAGAGAAATAAATAGTTCACCATTGGTATCTTTACTTGTAAGACATGATAGTTGGGTTTTCCCTCATTAATGTACCTGTGATGAGATTATATGAGGTTATTAAATGAGTTTTATCCTCATGGTGACCCACTAGTGCACCCTAGAGATAAAAAAATTGATATATAGATAGTATTACCCTTTATTGGTGTTTATATGTTAGGTTTGTACCCATTACATAGTTCTAGGATATCATTATCTTTCTTGTTATTGTTTAAGGATGATGGATCCCTTGGTTAGCACTCTGTTAGTAGGACATGGAACACTCATGTGAATCCGAAGACGAACACCTTTCATGGAATTATTTAACAGTTGTGGGTTTATAATGAGTGTGGATTATATATTCTTGGTTTCTAACTCTATATGGGTAATTCTTATTTGTGGTTAGATGATTGTTTGGTCATATGAGTGATTGTTCATCACAAGGAGACTCTCGTCATCTTCTAACACACCACTGAGGTGGTATTATCACGAGTGCTTTGGGTTTTTCATGAGAATGACGTTGATCGTTTTTTTTCTTTTATAGAAGCTTCTTAGTCATCCCCTCTAGATAATAGATAATCACTACCCCTATAATTTATTTATGAGATGTTTTATTAGAAGACAGGGTTGAGATTATAGGGCCTTCTTGGTGGACGTCATCTCTAAACCTTCAATCTGATGACCCATAGCTTGAGCAGCCAATGTTGAGATGCGTTTTCTACTTTAGTCTTATTTAATGGAATGAGATTTAGGTTTTCCCATACTAAATAAAGTGTTTACTTCTACATATACATAATTTGTGGGTACTCTATTCTAGTTTATTGTTCCCTGAGATCCACCTTATGGTGAAAGTTGATTCCTTCATGAGTAGTGATTGTTCTCCTTCTTAGAAAATTTTGGATTTAGTTGAGCTATAAAATATGGAATGTTGTTTCAATATAATAGAACCACTTTGGTAGATGGTATATTAAATAAATGAATTATTAATAGTGGATAGTACCCCCTAAATAAGTTGTCATGCTCTGATAAGGTGTAGAGTTTTCCTTTTATGTTTTCTAATTTCATGGGAGGTAGTGAAAATGATAGAAACACTTCATGGATGGTTGGATGCTTAAAATTTTGTAGAGTGTGGAGTTCTCAAACATTCCATCTTATAAGGATCTACTTTACAGGGGATTGGTTCTTGGTTTTATTTGATCATTTATTTAGTTAATGGTTCCTCTTCTCTTCTATGGTTGTGTCCAAAATTTAATACTACTATATTGGAATTAATGATGGTGAGGATGTGTATTTATTAATATCTCTCTCCCTTACCCTAGGAATAAGGTCAAGATCTTTCTTAATTTGAATCCAGGGAACTAGGAACTGATTAATGAAGTCCCTATAATTCAATCATCAATATTAGGCCATGTTCTAGAAATGTTGGTGAATCAGTGTATCTTGATTATGAACTAAGTGCAACATAATGGTTGAGGAGATGTGGAAGATGATATAGATCTTGATTACATGATCTCCTTTAGTGGTAAATCCCACACTGGTATCCTATTGTGTCTTGAAAGTGTTATGAATGATAGTCTCCTCCCCTGGTGGGATGATAGAGCAAAGCTTCTGATTTGTGGTAGATGTTGATAAGGGAGGTTTTCCCCCCTATAGGTGTTGGATAGGGTTATAAAGTCCCCCTATGTAGTGTGAATTTTTGGTGAAATTCTAGTTCTATCTAGGTTGAGTGAATATCATTATTTAATTTATATATATCCACAAATGGGAAGGGATTGAATTCTTCCTTTTAGAGTTGAGTGGTTATTCTTCCTTGAGTTTCCCCATTTTCGTATTGGGTTGGAAAATTATATGGTTTAGCCTCACATAAGTGATGACCGAAAACCTTGTTTCCCTTTGATGATTTTGGGGAATCATACTGGTTATTTTATACTCACACCAACAAGGGACTTTCACCCACATTCATTGTATCTTTTCAAACAATGTATAGGTTAGTGGCTGTTTAGAGTTGTGGAACCAAATCCTTGGAATTCTTGATAAGAATCTATGACTGATGTTGTTTGAATCATAAACTTGCATAGTGTAGTGAGCCATTTCTCTCAAGGTGAGATTTCATATTTATGTTTGATCGAGTCACATGTTATATTTCACATTAGTTATAATTTACCTTATGGATTGGGCGTATATATTTGTTTTAATATGATTAGGGTAAGACCTCCCATATGTGTGATATGCCAACTTGGTGCTAGTCACCAGACCTTGGCCTATTGGAGGCAGGTTTGGGGTGGCAAACTTAGTTTATCACTAGCCCAGTTGGGTCCCTGATGGGCCAGGTCACGTCATTTGAAGTATCAGAATAAATTTGAAGTTCCACAATAGGTTTTTAGTACATGTGATTAATTTTTATATTAATTAGATTCACATATTAATGAAACAAACTATGTTTACCCATTCAAGTATAAATTTTCCTTCTTAAATAAATTTCAATCTTTAAGGAATGCACTAATATTAGTAGTTGAAAATATAAATTTATCTATTAAATTTGATTTAATGTATTCATTTTATAGAAAATTTAAATAATCAGGTGGTAAGACCTTAAAAATGTTAATATATAATCAATTATAATATTATTTATGATTCCATCACATTAAAAACTTATTTTTTATCATTTTACCACATGTTTTATATACTCGGATCCTTACATCTTCCATAAATTTTATAACTGGATCAACATTATTATTATGATTAATATATGTAAATTAAATACTTATATTCATGTTCTATTACATTGATCTACATATAGTGTTGTCATTATAAATAAATGGAAACTAATCATATATCAAACTCTCAATAAAAATCCGTTTAGTTTATTTCATGATCAATATCCACTAAAAACTTTTCATCACTATAATAAAAAACATTATAATTAGTTTATAATTTTTTTTTTGTGATATGTTAAATCACTTTATGAGTTAACCATGGTCTTATAACATAGTCATAATAATTGAATTAAATCAAATCTTCTTCTAATTCATTATTAAATGGGAAATTCATAAATAATATTAACTCATTTTGAAACTCATTTGGGAACTAATCAAAATTTTACATCAAAATTTTATACATTATAATATAAAGAAGAATAGTTTTATTAAAAATAATATATTTTTATAATTTTAAAAAGAAAATAAAATATGTTAATTAATATAATAAATATTTAAATAAGAAAGAAATTGTGAAATTCTAAAATATTAATATAATCATGAATAATGAACACTAATGTTTATTAAAATTAAAAATGCATCAATACTTATCTATAAAAATGACCACATGCCTTTAAAATATTGATCATTATTGAAAAATCACTTTTAAAAACATTTTAGAGAGGCAAAACGTGTTTGTTTGGCATTATTTTGTATAATTTTTTAAATTTACTTACTTATATGTGTTTAATTTTGTTTTATAAATAAAAAAATGTAAACATTGTTTCAAAATTTATTCTTGTTATTTGTATAACAATATAACATGGTAAAAAATTATTTATTTATTTCATAAAATAAGTTTTTATTCACATAAAATGAATTAAAATCAAACTAAAAATATTTTTTTCTAGTATAAAAATAAATATACAAAAACTTATTACAAAAAAAATTCATTAGTATTTGAAAGGAGAAGTATTTTATGCCTTAAAAATTTATTGAATTCAATTTAAAAAGATAAAAATAACTGTAAAATTCTCCAATTAGTTGTTCAAATATTAAAAACACATAACATAAACTCTAAGTAAAAAAATTAAATAAAAATAAAATAAAATGTTGAATTAATTAGTTTTCCACAAATTAAAATGTATGTTTCACTAATAAATTATACCCTCTATATATAACACATGTTATATGACCCGAAAAAATTATTTCATAATTAAAATATGTCTATAAAGCTAAAAAATAGACCAATCACTTGAAATATTTCATTGTTTTCTAATCCTAAAGACACATATAAAAACTCTTGTATTCTAAGAAACTAATAACCATCCAAAATTAAAATTAAAAATATTTATTTTAATACACATATTTTTTCTATATATTAAAAATAGAAATTAAAAAGAAACATAAACATATTATCAGTCTCGAAACACAAAATATGTCACTATTATATTATATAAATTGCATTTAGAATAAAAGAATTAATTTTTATATTCTATTACTTTTTTTGAATATTATTGGAATATAAAATGCATTTCTTCTATTAAAAAACTAAAACCATCAACTAAAAAACTCAATTGGATATCTTTATAAAATTTTTTAAAAGGAAATCCCACATATTTCAATATTATTTATGAATTACATTAACATTATAGACACACTTTATACTTAGTGATAAATTTTAATTCATTAAAATTTTTTGTTAAAAATGAGTGAATAATATTTCACTATTAAGATATTTCATTAGGGTATAAATTTATATTAATGGATATGGATTTAGAGAGGATGGGTGTCGAGTGTAGAGACACAAAATTATCACAAATAAATATTACATATTTTCAGATAAATATTCATTACATTACACAAAAACAAACCTGATGATAGTAAAGGTATAACACCTTTAGAAACATATATGCATAAAACAGGTTTATACGAGTTCTACATTATCTCCAACTTAGTTTCTCATAACTGGAACCCTTTTTATACATGTCACACATAATAACTACTGTTATAACCTAGAGAAAATAAATACAAGAAAGGGTGAGCTCAGATGCTATGTAATGGTAAATAAGAGAAATGTGTAAAAATAATGTGAGCATAAGTGTATGATAAATGATAAAAACATTTTAAAACCATACCCTACATATCAAAGATCAAAATCTTGAGTCACGGATTAGATATTGGAAATCCGTAAAAAATCACAAGGAAATAAAATAACTTAATCCATGATATCAAAACATTAACATAAGGAATGAACTTGTGGCGTACACATGAGCATAGAAAACATTATGTTAAGTATACCCACTAAGATATTCATAAAATGTAAGGCTTAGGATAACCAAACGTGTACCTATTTTGGGATTGGCATATCCTCACACATACCCTATTTTTGGGATTAACATAACCTCCCATGTACCCTCTGAGCTCATAGAACATTAATCATTACCCAATACATTAGAGGGTGATATAGGTCCCACTAGTAACATAATTAAAATCATACATATGTGTACCAAAAGATCGAAAAATATTCATAATTTCAAAACAATTGAAATAAAATGAGTTTTATAAACATTTCATCATATCATCATAATATAACCCTTGAAAAAATTACTAGGTCTTGTATACATCTTGTCATCATAAACATAAACCCTTCAGATAAATAATAAGAATTATACCCTTGGATAATATCCCTAATAAATCATAAGTTACATAAAATTATGTTAACTTAGATGGAAAATAATTTTTAAAGAAAAATTACTTTGAACATTTATTGAGGAAAATAAAATTTATTTGAAAACAACGTTTTTAAAAATATAACTTCATAAAAATTAATAAAATCATTTTCTTTAAAAATAACCTTTAAAACTTATAATGGAATCTTTAAAAATCATTTAAACATATCATGGATAAAATATCCTTTAAACATTGATATTTTTTTAAACACAAAACATTTTCAATATCCTTTTATTTGAAAGTAACCTTTAAAAATTATAAATTAATCTTTAAAACATTTAGTGATCAGGGCAGTGGTAATTTTCATACACATTAAAACAATGATTTCTTTCACATTTTCTGTAAAATAAAAACAATCCTTATTTTTAAAATGATATAAAGATTCATTTTAAAGCATTTTGGAAAAATTCAAAAAAGGGTAAAAATAAATTTTAAAAAATCCTAGAGGAATATTAAAAAAAATTAAAACATTTTTAGAAAATATGGATATCGATGAAAAAAATCGACTGAAGAGAAAATAAAAGTTATTTTTCATTAAAAAATTTATTTGGAATCATGAGTACATAAAGATAAGATAATGAATAGAAAAATTTATTCTCATGAAATTACCAAAGGAAAATAAAATTCATGAGTTTCTTGAAATATTTTTCATAATATTTCATCATCTAAATCATAATCATAAACAATCCTAATGGACAATGCAATCGTAACATCAAACCTTTACCATTGTGGAATCTTTTGAACTGAAAAACTCATTAAGGAATAAAATAAAAAGAAAATTTAAATATAATTAATATAAGGATATTAATGATATAACATGTCAAAGGGTCTATATATATACCCCATAAAATAAGATAGCTGCATAACATAACATATGTATCAAAAAAGACAAATTGGGATAAAAATATCATACCTTAAGTCTCGACTTCCTTCATAAAAATTTGAACCTCCTATATAATAAATATTAGATTATTATAAATATATTATAGAAATAAAATTATAAATATCATACCATATATTATTTACTTATGTCCTTTTATCACATTTTTATTAACAATTCCATTTTAGAATCATGTTTTGGGCAATAAATGTTTTTTGTTAGTATATGTTTTGATTTTTTATTTTTGGTCGTCTTAATTTAATCATAGTTATATCATATAAATAATTATAAACATTATATAAATATCATATATATTAATTATAAATTTATTTAGAGTAATCCATAAAATTTAGATATAGAAAATGAAATATATCATTCATGGAGACGGTAGGTCGTACGTACGCATGAACACTGTTTCTGATTTTTCAAATGATAAAATCAGAAAAAGTTAAATAAATATATTACCTTTAAATAGTAATTTTCATATCATATATATCACATATATTAATTTAATTTACCCTAATTACCTTTCATGAAAATTGTTAGTGAAAAATGAATCACATTACTTCGCGAGATGGCAGTCCACTGTAGACACGAATAATGTTATTGTATCCCACATGGATGAAAATTAAGAAGATATATATGATATAATAATTTTAAAAAGTATAATTATTTTATATATATCATATATATTCATTTAATCTATCCTTATTACCATCCAAGTAGATCATAATTGAAAAACACATCACATAGGTTCGCGTGGTGGTAGTTCGTCTTAAACACAAGTGATGTTGTTGTTTTCCACAGATTGGGAGGGAAGAATTTATATGTGCTATGATGAATACAGAGGTATAGTAATATCATAAATATAATAAATAAACATTAAATCCATTATTATATACATCCATGAGATTTGGTGATGGAAAATGAATAATATTGGTTTGCAAGGCGGTAGTCCTCTATACACATGAATATTGATTTTGTATCTCATTTATTTGAAGATGAGATGGAAGTAGATTATTACATTAAAATAATAAAATATAAGTATATTGTATATACTTTTGTTATTATATAAACATAATTTAATATGATTTTAAGGGTTTTTAATATGAAATAAAATAAAAACACAAGTTTAAGAACTTTACCTCTTCTCTGGAGATACTCTTAAGTTTTACACCAAAATCTATATTAGGAGGGATTAATAACCAAAATAAGGGTTGTAGTATGATTTTAGGGAATTAATTAATATATTTGGGTAGGTATTTTTGAATCAAAATTGTTTTTTAATTTTAAAGAGGAGAGGAAAGAGGGTGTCCTTTTATAAGCGGGGGAGAGGACACACATGGAATTTTTGAAAAGAATAAGGTGTACCCACTTTTTCCCATAAAAATGATAAAAATAGGTTATTATTGAATTTTAGATATTTTAGGGTATAAATATGGCTATAAAACATGTTTTATAAAATTTTATATGTCATTTTACTACTTATCTTTTCTGTTTAACCCTAGGTAAACCTATTTTAACCATAATCATAATAATTTATTTTTGCTATTTTTAATATTTATTATGGTAAAAAATTAAGTTGAAATTATTTTATAATATAAATTATACCTCTTAATAAAATTTAATCCATTTTTCATAATTCCATTCAAATAATTGGAAAATTTTAATTTAAATTAATCGCATAGACACAGTGAAAAAGTGGTTTTCCAAAGTGAAAAGTTTCAAAAGTTTCTAAAGTTTTTAAATCAAAATTAAATATGAAATTGATTCAAATAAACCAATTTTTTTAAAATATATATAATTTAACAAATTTTAGTTTTAAAAAAAATTTAAAATAAAACTTATCTTTTAAATAGTTAGAATGAAAAGAGAGTTTTTGAATAAAAACCAATATGCTCACTATTCACTAAAAATTTATCTTTTAGAAAATTATAAAAAATTCACTCTAAGATATTTTTTACATGAGGATTTAAAAAATTAACTTCATTTTTTTGAATAAAGATTATAAATTTTTTGGAATTTAATTTTAAAACAAGTATAGAAAATGTGATAAAACCACTATTTTAGAAAAAATATAGTTTTAAACATAAAATTGGATTTATTATTATATTATGCCTAAAAACATTTAAGTTGGATGCTAAAATATTTTATTTAATATATAATATATATATATATATTTAATTAAAATAATTCACCAAAATTAATTTATTTAATTCATTAATATTAAACATTTTTATACGCATAAGAACCATTTTAAAAAAAGATTTCCTTTATTTTCAAATGGTTTTTACTTTCATATCTAATTTATTGGTATCCAAAAAATTTATTTTATATACATGTGTAATTCATATATTTTCTTAATTTAGTTATTCCTATTCACACCCACTATTCTAATGGCCAGGCAATAACTATCATATTAATTAATAATATTTTATTAGTATGACTCATTTTGTTAAAACACGGTGTTGTGTGAAATGAAATATATTAAAAAATTAAACATCTTTGAAAAAATATATTTCACAAAATATCAAGGTTTTAAATCAATTGTGTACAATTGGGGAGGAGATGTGTTGAGCATGTATAACCTGGGTGGAGTGGCGACTGAAATCAGGGATAATAACTGGGGGAGTTAGGTTTATTGATTATAGGAGAGTGGGAAAGAGTATCCAACTCAATTTAATATAGAAAACTATTTCCATGATCCATTAAATTCATGATAATAGGTTACTCTATATCCATGATCCACATGTACTTTAGCTATTATGCGACCTATTTACATGGTCCTAAATGACCATGAGAATATTTTTCCATGAAAAATACATTATCCCTAACCCATTTTGGAGCATGGGTAACTCCATGTAAATATCCTATTTTTCTAGTATTGTATCACTAATTTGGAAAATTTACTAATAAATTTATTGATAAGTACACCCCACATTAAAAGAAGGTAAAATTAAAAAAAATATTTAAAACTTCATTCAATAGGATGAGGAGTTGGATTTTTAGGCAGGGGAACACTTCAAGTATATTCTAAAATATGTCTACATTATATATTTGATGTTTGTATACAAATAAAAACATTCTATTATGGATTTTATTCAAACTCAAGAGTTGTGATCAATGCCTCCAAAGATGATGAATTAATACTAAATACACCAGTTATCACTATAGATCTTCAAAATGAGATTTCACACAATGCAATTCCACCATAGAGAATCATACATCAGATTGAGTAAAATACTCACTTGGGAATCCAAGTGGAATCATTATTTAATAAGCTTCATTTATTTAATTTTTTAATCAAGAACCTCTTATTCTCACTCCTATATGATAATATTATGAAATATACAGAGGGTTGTAAGATTTACAATAGTGTACAGATGATTCAGATGATAATGAACTACTTGAGGTGAACTCTGTGAGTTATAATTGGTCTCCAACTCAATTTAAAAATAATTATGATGGGTTATGGTGGATTTTAAATTATTACTTAGGTTGGAATTATCCCATAAATTGGTGTAATTTAAAAATTAATCATGGGTCAATCAGTTATAATTATTTATAGAAAGTACATAGTTCTTATCAATAGGCATACTATCCCCTAAATCGTAAACTTAATTAAGAATCAAGATATATTCAATAACCATGATAAGAAAGAATCCTTCATTGAATATGTAATAATTGCATATATAGGAGGCTGATTAGGGGATTATAAACCTATATAAGATCATATTTGATTACAAAAATAAATTATGTAACTTTAAAAATCATGTGGTGAAAGTAAATACAACACTATAAAATATATTAACCTGTAACATATTAGGTAACATAGAGAATAATCCATACAAGAAATTAAAAGTAGTGACATTGAAATATCCTATCCCGATGCACCTGAACAATGCTTGAGATGGATCATCTCCAAACCTTAGGCATGCCTTCCAATATTTTAGAGGATTTTGACTAGAATATAGAGATTAAAACCATCATGGGGATACTATAACTATAAACATAATTTATAAGGTTTATGTCCAAATCTATCAAAAAATCAGTTTGACCCATCTATGCATCAAACATACCCAAATCCTATAAACCTAAAATTAAAATATGAGGGTAGTACCCCACTACCTATTATATAAAATTAAATCTATAAACTACATAATACAGCAATTTACAGTGAAACAAGTGAACAATATACAATAAAAATCATAAATAATATTGATTTTCCTATTTTACAATATATATATAATATAAGTAAATATATAAATAAATTATTATAACCTATCACTCAAATCACTAGTCAAAATACAATTGAAACATTGTACTCCATGACATAGCTCATCTTAAGTAATATCTAAAACTATTGTTTAAATACATACACTAAAAATGAAACATAAGTCCTTTCCACATATAATGAAATACATGCCATATATATTAGTATTGGGTGAGTCCAATGACCAATTTTTCTTCCCCATCCCACCTTGAATCACCAGGTTCTAGTAATTTAGTAGATACACATACAAGTCTATAGTGAGTATCAATAAACCCACCTTGTGAAATCTTATATTTTTTAATTTCATTCCCTTATGAATTCTGAGGTGTTGAAGAATGAAAGAATGAGATAGAAGGTAAATTATGGGAGTAAAGTTGATATTTTGAGTTATGGAAAAAACTAGACCATGCCGTCTAACTCACTACATTGTAGTTTTCTTATCTTATTTTGGTTTAATACCTCTATGTAATGTTGGTTTGGGTTTGGGAGAAAGAAGATTTAATTTTTTTCCATTTTATGGTGATATTATGTAATTTTGATTGTATACAATGATTTGGTTTGGTAAAAACAATTATAATGCATTTCATGTTTTAGAAATATACTTTGTGCATATATTATTGGAAACAAGGAATTACTCTATCATGTATTGTAATTATGTTTGAAAATTGATATGTTTTGTAGTATAAAATATGTGGTAATATCTCATTGATCGAAGGGGATTCGAGGAAACTATGATGTGGTTTATTATCCATGTCATGGTTTTAGTTGGATGTGTGGATCCAATAATGAAAATGACTAGAGAATATTAATGGATTGAAATATTTAAGTTTTAATTGTGATGAAACAAATAATTATGGGTTGGTAATTTTAAGGTAAATTTGAATTTTTTTAGTCTCATAGTACGACTGTATAGATAATTTAAATTTATATTGGAATTTAGAGAGTTAGAACATCTTTAGAATATGTTTTTCATGTTTTTTTGTGTCTCTGTGGTACTTAGATAATTGGGTGGAGGTTATAGGAGTTATTCCTAGTGAAGGGTAGGAAATATATTAAAGGTATCCCATCATACTACAACCATTGGGGGTTGCACTACGATTGCTTTGTAGAGGTCATAGTTGCACAAAAAAATCCTCAGTCACATCATAATATATAGTAGAGAGTTCCTAGGCCTACCTTAGTGGATGGAATATTGGTATAAACCTTTGATCACACAAAAATGAATCTAAGAAAGAAAAGTGTTTCATCAAAACATGAGGCTTTTTTTCTTGAGGAATAGCCAAGCGGGATGTATCATGTAATAGAAAAAGTGGTTTCACCATGGGGGTGATTAGGAGGTTGGAGTATTGGGATGCCCTTAGGAAGATGGTTGTGTTTTGAAAAACTAGGTCACATTGGAGAGGGTTAGATAAAATTTTATGGTGTGCCTATGGGATGTGGTATTGTTCCTTTACCCTTTGGGTCATGCTAAAACCTAACCCTAGGTTGGGGCACTGCATCGTGACACCTAAGGTAAAACTGAAACATTCCCATTTTTTAGTTTTTTAAAAGGAATCGAAAAATATTCTTTTATATGTTTTACCTTTTTCTTCATTGGATGAGAGAAAACTCAATAGTTTCCATTGGATAGCTTCTATACCTTTATTCTACCCTCTTAAACCCCTTTCAGTTTCACATGGAATTTGGTTCAATTGGTTGTGGTTTCACTATGTTGGTGTCGCGTAATCTCACCCATCCATCTCCTATCTTCTTCCTTTTAGTTCCTTATATATTTTTGTGTGGTTCTATCAATAATTTTAATTAAAATTACAATAGATCATTGTTTAATCATTATACGATGGGGCTCTATGGTAGGGTGACTCAAAGTTGTCGAAAGAGGAGGAGCGCTACTTGTTTCTCTCTGTTTCAATAGAGGTTCATTACCCAATTATTTTATTAGGATTTTCATTAAATTATTTTTGAATTTCCTATTGATTGGGTATTATTATGAAGATAATTTTATTCATAGGAGTTTAAAGTTCATTACATGGGTCATTGGCATACTACTTCCGGAGGTTTTGAAAATAAAAGGGTACGTAGTGTGATTTATTGGATCATGAATTGTTGAATTGAATTGTAAAATTAAATTAAAATTATTTTAAATTATTTATGGGGCCTTATGATATGAGATAAGGGTTCAAAGCTTGGTGAGGCTTAATGTGGGATTATATGAGCATAAATTGAGGATGATAACACTATTTTATAGGTAGGTGATTCCCATAATAAATAACCATATTTGTGTTTTCATGTGCATTATATGCTTTAATTTGGTTTAGGTTTGGTAAATATTCGAAGGAAACAAGTGAGTTTTAAATTATAGAATAGGATTAAGACAATACTTTTTATAATGAATGAGTTTTCTACAAATGGGTTGGATATTTTAGTGCCTCTTGGAAACTAGGAATCCAAGGGTTGTTGTATCGAGAATAGATTAAGGGACCCCAAAGTGGTCTTGACATGTTGAGTAAATTAAAAATGACCTAGGTTGTGCCAGAGTGAGTTGGTTCATAAAATATGGGATAGTGATGACCCTATATTAAGGTCCCAATTTCTGTCAGTAAATTTGGATTGTGTGGTAAAAGCTATGTGAATAGCCTTGGGACCACAAAAAATCTTAGGTGAGAGGAGTGGGATAATGATAGTGATCTTAGAGATCTATGGAAATCTATGGGGATTGAGATTTTTATGTGATTATAATGTTTGTGGGTTACCACCCACTTTAGTGTTCCTAGATTAACTTAGTGATAGTTAAGTGGGGGATTACTCTTCCTAGAGTATATGTCTCCATTGGGAGAAATTTTGGAAGGTAGGATAATTATGGGTTACTAGTGGTAAGCCTTGAGTGAGGGGCTTGGTTGGAGTAAGAAATGTGATGTTAGGTAATAAACTTGAGTGTGTTTTTGGTTATTTTTTGTCTGGAACTAGTTAATGGAATGTGTTGGTAAGAAGACCAAGAATATAGTGATACACATTTAGGTGTAAATTGTTTCTAGTATTTTGATCGATATTGAGACATTTCAGGCCATGATAGGGGATTTTTTATGGTAGGTTTATTTATATGACATGGGGGTTAGTCTTTTTGGTTTGGTATGTTATTAGGGTAGGGATCATCATAAATATTGTGTATTTTTAGATCGGGTTTGTAGATATTTATTAATAGGGTAATCATGACTTGTAATGTTGAGTTGTTCATGAAATCCTATAACTGAGTGAAATGAAGGATTCAGGGTTGGCTGAAAGTTCAGGTGTGGGCTATATTTAACATGAATTTTCTTAAACATTGACCATGTTGTGTAGACATATATGAGGAGGTTGTGATCTTGATACATAGGAATTTAATTGTAGAGTTAAACCTCCTAAGTTATTAATTTTCTGTATTTACAGATATTGGAGTGGGTGTTCTATATCCAATGGTTTTTACTTTGATTACATGTATATTTGAGGATTTAAAAACTAATAAAACATCTGATGAAATATTTTTCATTATTCTATATAAACATGGTGTAATAATTCCCTAGGGTATCTATTGCATTGATAAGTTCATATTAGTTCCCTTCTATGATGGGAACCTTAAAGTGCCAAGATGATATTATTAAATATATTTATACTGTAAAATAATGTACTATGATAGGGAGTATAGTATGTAGATAGTCAGGTGCGAGTACTTCTAAGCATATGAGGATTCCTCCCATGAATTTCACACTTAGTAATCTCCAAGATGTAATATTATGAGAATATACCCACCAATAGGAATTTTACATGTTTTGGTTTCATCACGTATTCATATTTGTTATCATGTAAAATGATCCTTATACTTCAATATTATTTTTAATGCATGTTGTGAATTTCTCACTTAGATTTACTGACAAAATCCATGGCACTATATTTTCATGGGAAGTAGAGTACGTTGGGTGAATCATGAATTAAATGTTATTAATGCATAATTTTATAAAGGATTTTTCCCTTTATTATTTTTCGAAGTTTATATCTAAAACAATTGATTATAATAGAATCGTCACATTGAATTCCATGGTCATGATATAATGATATGTTTATTTCAGATAGTCAAAGAAAGATGTATCAAGCATATAGGTTGATGGCATATGTATGAAACCTGCTTAATGAGATATTGATACAAGGGGATTTTATTACACAATGAGATTTCATATATGGTTGTTAAGTTTGTGACATTAATCTCGTTCTCTTGGGTGCCTTGATCTATTACTAGACAATAATCTGGGACTTTAGGCATGCCCACCTAATGACAATGAGAAATAGTTCTAGAGGGTCACACACTATGTGTTTACATTAATATAGATTAGATTTTATATAAATTTAATTATTATATGAAATATTATTCTCAAGACAATGAAATAATTTTATTCAAGTTTTATTGATCTCTAATATTCACAAAATAATAAATAATTATTTCATCATTAAAAAATTTATTTGATTATGTGTATATTTAATAGATATTTATGCAATGGATTGTGAATAAAATATTTATTTCATTGATGAATGAAAAATTTATTCATGTGTTCAATAAATGTTGAAGAGTTAGAGTATTCCAAGATTGTGTTTGATGATAAATATTTTTTTTGAAAGCTGGTAAATAATATTTATCATTATGTGAGTTAGTTGACACCATAAAACAATAATAATATTATTATTATATAGCATTGGGTTGGATAATGATTATTATATTATTTAAGGGTTGGTAAGTAATTAAATAATATTTTAACCAAAACCTTAGCCCTATTAATAGATGTTTATATATATTTTGTAGGGTTAATCTAGATTTGAGAATCATTATTCACAATAGAATTCTCTCTCCATTACACTTACTCTATTCCTATCAAGAAAGAGAAGTACTACAGAGATTCCTTAAAGCTTCAATAAATTGATATAAATAAACACAAAAAATGAAAGATAATTTATTACCCATGGTATCACCCTAAAATCAATTAACATCATTCTGAGATCAAAGGAGCATGTGTGGATCATTACTAAAGGGATTCTACACTTGGATCCTTATAGCACGATGATGGTAATTCAAAAAAGGGCTTTCAGATGATCAACAACATCTTTATTGGATAAAGTTCTTAAGATGTAGAAACCAATCTTATGGTATTATATAAATTAATTTTAAATTTAAGATGAAAATATCCTCTTTGGGTTCCAGGTTTCTCTATGTTAATATTCAGTGGAAAAATTTCACTGGTCATGGATTTCACATCATGTATAATATTGTGAATGATCCACTGAATCGATTAAACTTTCTTGGTTTATCAACCACCTTGGAACTTCCTCTATTCTTGGAACCTTCAATAGGATTTAGAGGAGTCACACTTCAAATTTCGAATTATTTATTTGATTATTCATCTATATGAACAATAGTGGTTAGATTTTCATTTCAAGAATTATTCATTCTTTAAAACAGATTTTAACAAAAACGTTTTTGACACATTAATAATCACCATTCAATGTTTTATTTTATTAAAGTACTAATAAAATATGAGGAATTACTAGAGATATCATCAGGAATATTCATGTATTCTATATGGATAATATGGGATTACACAATATATAGTCAAAATACAAATCATGTACCCAAGTTCACAACACCTGTCCATGTCATGGGATACACGATGCACCAAGTAGTAACTACACGTAGAGTATTTATTACACACCACAATAAAAACATTCCATCATGAAACACAACATATTGAATTATACAACATGTAGCTGGCGTACACACCGTATATTATACATAGTTTTTTAGGGGAATTAATGCAAGTTTTTTGGTCATATATGTGGTCAAAACTATGTGAGAGCAACAACCTACTGTAATAATGAAATAAAACATGTGTAATCAGCATATGTGACATGTATTTCATTATTTTCAACTTCATATGTACCTAATGATCCATTAAATGAGTCAAGCAGACACACAACTAGTAGAAGAGAAGGCGTGTATTTGGCATACAAATCATGTTGTCATGTATCCAAATAATATTTCATGCCCTTTGGGAGGTTGAGAATACACATAGAAAAAGTGATACATGGCATGAAGTTAGCTTATACATTCTTTGTAATATAGTCTAGGTACATGATGTAGCCCGAACTGTGTACCTTACCTACAAAACAATCAAGATACATGATGTGTAGCTCATAAGTACACTCTATGTAGTTTTCCAATAAAAACTAAAATTAAATAACATTAAATAAATAATTGCAACATTAAAACATTATTAAATTTATTAACACCTGATGTGTTTGAAAATTCAATAATATTTTAAATAATTATTAAATTCTTAATTATTTTATTATAATTATCTATAATGATTGGTTATGATATTTATTTTCCATGAATGAATTTATGATGGGTTTCTCCAAGAGAATTATTACAATCATTAAGATGAAATGGAATTAAGTAATTAATTAATTAATTAATTAATGTAGGCATGTTCTTCTAAATAGTAAATAATTAATAGAAATGAATTTTTGCCAGAGTACTTTTGTGCAACCATTGCATGCGTATGATCATTCATGATCTTGAACAAGAACTATGTATGAATTGGATTAATGTAATATAATTTAATTTATTGAATGGGGTTTTAATTATTAATTATTAAATTAATTTTTATGTTTTTCATGGAATACGTCCCACCATTATTATGTAGAAAATACATCTCCAAGGCGGTTTATGTAACCCACATTAACAAATCATTTAGTTGACCTAACCTATGTGTGAGTTTTAAATACTTATAATAAATGTAGTATCCCAAGGAACATTGAGGCAGTTCAAGATTGAACTAAGATGATGCCAACATAGGTGATAAATATGTGGATAGATGGAATGATGTACCTTATTCCAATATTGGCATAATGAGTTTTCCCCTAGGTCAAAGGTTGATTTATTGTCTTCACAATAAATCAACCATTAGATAAGGTCGTAATTAGGACATTTTTTTTATTTCTTATGAATTATTTCTTTTATGGATGTAAAAATGTGATTACATAAATAAATGAATTAAGATGCCATGATGAAATTTAAATAAATGGATCATGCTCAACTATTTTATCAAATATGGATAATAAATTATGTAAAAAAACTTAATATAAACAAGACGTTTAAAAGATAAAATAAGAAAAAATGTATGCATAAAATATAAAATCCATAAATTAAATGTTATGTCAGAATTGGCCTTTCATTACTTGATTGTAAATGAAACCAATAGAACTAAGTGTTTGACCAACCCTTATTGGGACACATTCTGTTATAAGGGGTGTTATTATGAAGTTTTTGGTTTCAATTAATCATTTTGCATCAAGATGAGTATCCCTTTCTATACTTTGTGTAATTTGGAGGAAACTGTTGAGAAAATCCAAGTTAGGATTTCTGTTCTGTGGAATCCACTCAACTAATAAAGGAGATATAAGCCCAAATTTTTCAAAGACATTCCTACCCAAATACATTCAAGTAGCTTGAACTACCCTTACTAGGGTTATATGAAGGGGAATATGGATCCTTGTCACAAGAATGTATGAGAAACTTGAAATTCTATGTCCAATGATGAGGAATATTGGGACATGATAAAATAATGGGAAACATAATAAAATTAAATTCATTATGTCTCACGTAATTTTCAATTATGGAAGGTACTAATAATTTTTTTTCTTTATAATTATGGAATAAAGTAAAACTCATAATCCACTTTATCCCTAATATATATATTAGAGAAAGACCATATCATCATAGTTAGTAACTTCTTGGAATGATGTTGATATAATGACCCAGAATTTCCATGTAATGTTTTTTAATTATATGGGAATTTTATGAGTCTGAGAAAATTTATGACGCATGATTCTGAGGCCCGGTGTGCCTGGAATGAATTTCTGACCTTTTTTATTGTATGTTCAGTAAATGTATGAGAAGGTTTTTGTAACTTTTAAACCGGTGCATGGAGTTTAAATCTAAGGGAACCATTTAACTCACAGCGCTGGTATTCTCTTAAGGAGACCTTCACCTCAACTGTAGTAGGTCGAGGGTGAAAGATAGTTTTTGTATTTTTCGTTAAAGAATAAAATAAAACAAAATTTTTAAAAAAAATTATTTTTGAAACCCCTCAACTTGGGTTATGGTGATGGGGACCACCCAAGACTACCCCCCCCCCCAATTTGAATTCTTAAAGGTGGGGCCACCCTAACCCTCATAATGGGAGAAACCCTTAAACTCCCTCTTTAATGAGGAGAATTCTCTTAAACTTCCTCCACATTAATTGTGCCACACCATTTAATTAATTATTCCAATTAAATGTGCCAACAAATTAACTTGGTAAACCTAATTTAATTGGTGTTGGATCCTCTATTGTTTTTGGTTGGGATGAATCGTTGGTGAAAGGGAAGACATTGGAGGAACCCATCTCCAACGAAGAACGAGGGTGATTCTTGTGCCCGGATCGGATGCATCTTGCAGAAGCGACGAATGCCAATGCCACCATCCCTAATGACTTATTCTCCTTACTCACGACCTCATACAACGAATAAAAAGGTAGGTTTTTATGTTTTAAATACCTCCCTTACCCGTTCTTCATGTTCTTCATAATTCAAAAGTTGTGAACTGCTTGCTACCACACTAATGCGGAGGATGCAGGCCAAACGAACATGGACTGATCCCTCCACTATTTTCATGGTTGTTGTATCCTATGCGGTGGAGAGTAGTGGTGGCCAGAAGAGGCCAGCCACATGACAGGGTGGTGGCACATGTTTGCACCACCTGAAAATCAAGGGCTGTAGCTTTTTCCGTGGAAAAGAAGGGGAAGGTGGCCGATGTTTGTCCGACCACAGAGAGGTGATGCACAATGCGCCGCCGTCAGAGAAAGGGGTCACGACCCTCCTGGCCGTGATGAATGGTGGAGGCATGACCGATGTTCATCTAGATGTAGAGAAACGACACACAATGCGCCATCGTCAGAGAAAGGGGTCACAGACCTCCTTGTCGTGATGAATGGTGGAGGCACGACTGATGTTCATCCGGCTGTAGAGAAACGACACACAATGCGCCGTCGGGAGGACCCAAGGGCCGACCATTTTGGGGAGCCGAGCTGGACCGCGCGGGGCCTACTCAGGTCCCACGTGCTGGCTGATAACCGAACAGCCAAGACATTTAATGTTTTAGAGAGTGGGGGCGCACAGATTCCCCCCCGCATGTGGGCAGGCCGGGCTGCCGGGCCGGGCTACCCAGCGCCGGCTGGACCGCCCAACGCGCGCAGGGCCGCCCAGCGTGGGCCGGGCCGGACCGAGTGCAGAATAGGTCACCCAGCATGGGCCGGGCCGGACCCAATGGGTCAGGACAAACAACAGGACGAATCACACTGTGGTCCAGGCAGGGTCGGTCCGACCGGGTCGGACCGGAACCAGACCAGTTTCGAACATAATTGATCATCCGGACATATCTTGAGCTCTGGGCATCCATTTGACGAACCATCTATGGTGATGAAAACATTGGAGCGAGAAGGTCCTTTTGGTATATAACACATGAGATTTGGATAAAGTTGGGGTATAGTTGGGCTGGATCAAGCACGAATATAATGGGTCCCTTAAGACTAAAAGGCTAATAACTTACAGATCGGGCGTCCGATTGACGCACCATTTGTTGTGTTGAGACCCCTGAATACATGGTAGTCCTTTTGGATACTTCTTACTAGTACTTCTTGGTAGTTGGAGTATCGTCCAGTGGCATGAAGAATAGGCCATCTTGGAGACAAGTGAGATTAGTGTGGGAACCCTGTTTCTGGCTCTAACGATGTACTGACATGTACTAAGATCTTGTGTGGGTATGACGATGTACTGTTAATGTACTAGGATCCTATGTGGGTCTTAAGACATAATAAATATGTACTAGGATCCTGTGTGGGTCTAACGATGTATTGACAATGTAATAGGATCATGTGTGTGTCTGAAAACGTACTGACGATGTACTAGGATCCTATGTGGGTCTGACAAAGTACTGACGATGTACTAGGATCATGTGTGGGTCTGAAGACATACTAATGATGTAATAGGATCCAGTGTGGGTATAACGACGTACTGATGATGTACTAGGATTATGTGTGGGCCTGACGATGTACTGACGATGTACTAGGATCCTATGTGGGTTTGACAATGTACCAACGATGTACTAGGATCCTATGTGGGTCTGCAATTTAGGATCCTTTATGGGTCTGCCTCTTAACAAAGTAAGATGATTCAGTAGTTGCATCTAATCATCTCTACTACTTTATTTAAGATATACCTGGTGTGAAATAAGTTCATACATTTGTGTTACTCTTCTTTCATGGTAATACCTTGTTAGTATTCTCCTGTGTGGCATACCTATGTGGTACATACCTTCATGGTACTCCTTCCATTGTGGAACAGTTGAGATTGGGATTTTGAGTTGGACTATGTGTTTCCTCATGATTGAGATGGGCATACTTGATAACTTAGGTATATGTATGGGCATATACCTAAGTTGGGTTGTCAGTTGATTTCATGCTATGTGTTTTATCCTTTGTTGATTTTGTGAGACCTTGAGGGTCTCAGGGGCCCTAATTAGTATCATTATACTCAACCCTATTTGGGATATGCCCGCACCTTGTTATGTTTGGTGTAGACGACGGACAACGCTAACTAAAGACGTGGGTACCAGGATTGGACGGTGCCTGGAGGTGGACCATACGACGCATCGGTACGTAAATGAGATGGGCGGATGTGGAGTGCTAGGGAGGTGATCTGTACCTACCCTTCAGGTAGGAACCTTAGAGGAGGACCCAGTAGCTATCTTTCTCTTTCTTCAATTGTATTGTATTTCAGTTGTACTTGTACCTTTTCTATTGGGATTGTATTCCGACCCTCTTACTTTTAGCATTATTTTTTCTATACAGTTTACTTGTATTTTTATCTTGTTGTGTGGTTGGTTTCATGTGTTTACAGGATATAAAAGCAATTCATTTCCCTATTTTAGGGGATATTCCTTTCGGTTCTAGTATCCAGCCCCTGGCCTATGGAAGGCGGGCTTAGGGTAGTCATGACATGGGCCCCAGTAGATGGGTTGTGACAGCTGAGTCCTTAGGGTTGTGTTGTTCCATGAATATAAATCTTACACTCAATAATCCTCCCTACCTGGTCTTCCTAAAAAATAGGTGAGTGGTGAATATTTCCTTGTATATAAAAAAAAAATTTAAAAAAAAATTATGTTATCATATATATCTAGTGAAATCATGAAGACTCGTGAAAACATGTATCCTTACATCAAGCTCAAGCGTATCTATAGTCTTTACCAAGATAGAGAAAAATGGGAATGGCTTGAGATCTCTAAGGAACTCTTTTAGAGTAATTGTTGATAGAGTGTCCTCACATAGTCAAACTCATTGGATAAATTGATCACCTATTAGTTATATGGATTAAAATCCTTGATGAACTACCCACTGATCTCATACTTTCATTACTCCCTCAGAGCTTCTTGATTATTATTGTTAATTTTAATATAAAAAACATTGATAAGTCACTCCCAAATCTACTCACTCTTATTCACCAAGTTGATAAAGAGATGAAGTGTGAAGGGACCTCCATATTTATAGTTAATAAATAGAATGGACCAGTGAAGATCTATAAGCACTAATATTGTTTTCAACTCCCTTACAAGAATAGAAATATCAAGGTCAAATCAAGGGAGTAAGATGTTATCTATTTTACACGTGGAAAGAATTTCCACTGGAATAAAAACTACACCCAACCTAAGAAGAAAGGGGAAGACACAAATATGTTTGTTATCATGTGTGATTTATCCATTTCTATAAATTGGATATTAGATATAGGTTGTGGTGCTAACATGTGTATTCAAGTATAAGATCCAAGAATATTCATAAATATTGTATGAGGGGAGGTAGATCTACAAGCCACCAACATATCCAGAATTGTTGTTTTGGATATCAAGGATTACCACCTCATGTTGCTGACTAGAATGATATTTGTTTTGAAAGGTTGCCATTATTTGTCATCTATTACCAAAAACATTATTTATATATCGTGATTTTATAATGATGGATTTATCTTCAAATTTGGGAATAAATGTTACTTATTTTATAAATATTTCATTTTTATGGTAAGAAATATTTAAATAATGTTCTTTATGTGTTGGAGTACATGAACCAAGTAATGTAGATTGATAATGAAACAAATTCATGTAAGTCATACCAAATCCAATTATGAAATCAAAAATAGGTCATTTAAATGGAAAGAGTTCAAAAAAATTACACCTAGATGGATATTTTGATTATTTTCGACTAAAAAACATGGTTTATGTCATGTGTGGTTATAAGGAAAATAAACCAAATCCCCATTTAGTGGAAAAGGTGAAAGGGAAATGGAGATTATTGAATTAGTTTATACCGATTTGTGTATAAAATTTCTATTTGAGGTGAGGAGAGGGTACTCATACTTCATAACTTTTATTGGTGATTTTAGTATATATGGATAAGTATACTTGATGTGGTATTTTTTAGATTATTTTGATAAATTCAGAGGATATAAGAATGAGGTTGAGAAAAATATTGGTAAGAATATTATGAAACCCAACTCAGACCATGGTGGTGAATATATTAATCAGTAATTCATTGATGATTTAAGAGAGTTTAGGATCATATCTCAACTCACATATCCTTATACACCTTAATGGAATGGTGTAAATAAAAGGGGGAACCACACCTTGTTAGAAATGGTTATATCCATGATGAGTCAAGAAAGTCTTCTATTATCATTTTAGGGATATGAATTATAGATAGTAGAACATATACTAAACAAAGTACCAACTAAATTGATAAATGGTATTCCATATGAACGATGGAGTGGAAGAAAACCCATTTTGTTGAATTTACATGTGTGGTGTATTTGTTAAGGCCTTGTCAGGTAACAAACTTTCTCCCTAAAGAAAAAAGTGTACCTTTATAAGAGAACCCAAAGAATTAATGGTTTATTTCCTATAAAAATCCTCATACAAAAAGTTTATACTGTTAAGAACTTCTATATTCCTTGAGGGGTAGTACATATATAAAAGAGATAGTGGGATTGTGTTAGATTATGAAGAAGTCGAGTCTTATGGTACACATGAGTTATCATAGGAAAAAATTCCAGAACAACCCATGGGAAAATATGTTCCAAATATGTAAGTACTATATATGAATAAAAGAGAGGTTATAGAACAATAATGGTATGGTTTTATAGTCACTAATGATGATGACTCATTGTTATTTGATAATAATGATCCTATAACCTATAAGGAAGTATTAAGTGGCACAAATTTTGCTTAGTGGAAAGAATCCCTGAATTCTGAAATAGATTCTATCTACCAAAGACATGTCTGAATTTTGGTAGATCATCTAGTTGATGAAAACCCCATTGGTTGTAAATTAGTATTCAAGAGGAAACTAGACTTGGATGCACAAGACAATACCTATAAGGTATTACTAGTTGAAAAAGGTTTCAAATAAATTTTTGTCATAGACTATGATAAACTATTTTCACAAGTTTCAATACTAAAATTGATCAAAATTCTATATGCCATTGAAGCTTACCATGACTATTAGATTTGTAAAATGGATGTTAAAACAAAATTTCTTAATGGTAACCTTTAGAAAGATGCCTATACCACAACCAGAAGGTTTTGTGACTCCAAATTATTCAAACAAAGAATGGAAGTTGAAAAAATCCATTTATGAATTAAATAAAGAATCCAAGCCATGGAACATTCAATTTGATAAAGAAATAATATAATTTGGTTTCATAAAGAAATAATGTGAGCCCTATGTTTACAAGTGATTTAGTGGGAGTGTGATTTTTTTCTTAATAATATATGTTGATAACATATTACTTAGTAGAAATTAAATATCATTCTTATAGTTTGTTAAATCTCAATTGAATAAACGATTCATCAGGAAGGACTTAGGCAGGTTAAAATGTATTTTTTGGATCAAGATAAATCATCATAGATACAAGAGATTTCTTTGTATAAGTTTAATTGCGTAAATTGACAAGATAATTAAAGGTTTAGTATGAAACAACCCAAGAATATATTGTTGCTAATTTATCATGGAATTCATCTTTCTAGGAAAAGATGTCTTCAAACACATGAGGAAAGTAAAATGATTGAAAGTATTCCATATGAGTTAGTGATTGGGTCAGTCATGTATGTTATGACATGTACTAGGATAGATGTCACATATTCCTTGAGTGTGGAAGGAAGATATCAAGCTGACCCAGGTGACCACCATTTGATGGAATTCAAGTCTATGATTAAATATCTGAGACATGCTATTGATATGTTTCTCATCTATGGAAGGGATTAAAAAATATTCATCATAGGATTTGAATATTATATATTCCAAATAGATCAAGATGATATAAAATCATAGAAGATACATATATTCATTTTGAATAAAGGTTTTGTGAGATGGAAGAGCTCAAGAAAATATGTGGATAGATTCTATGGTAGATCCTGAGTATATTGCGGATTCTGAGGAAACTAATGACGCATCATGGATACATAACTTTTTCTAATATGTTGATGTAGTACCTAGAAGTAGATATCCCATCACACTCTTTTATGATAATATGATATTGGTGTCTCTCACAAAATAGCCAAAGACCCATAAGAAAACAGAGCATATACTTCATAAGTATCATATCTTGAGGGATTTTTCTCAGAGAGTTGAAGTTATAGGGAGTAGAATTTCCATGGAAGAAAATGTAGTAGACCCCATGAATAAATCCCCAACTCAACAAAAAAATAATTATCATGTGAGTTCCAATGGACCAAAAGTCACAGGAAGTAGTCTCTAGTCTATGTGGGGGTGTGTTGAAGTTGGTGTTCTATAAACAACTTTTTTTACAATGATTAAACATATATTTGAAGATTTGATTATTAATAAAACATATTACAGCATATTGTTCATTTTTATTCATGAACCTTGTCTAAAAATTTCCTAGGATATATATCACATTTATAAGGTTATAGTGGTTTCCTACTATGATGAGAAACTTGAAGTTCCATGATGATATTCTTAAATATAGTTTTATGGTTGGATAACATGATATTATAGGGAACATAATGTTGAATTTTGTGTTTTAGAACCAACTGATTGTAATTTAATTATATGTATATTCAAGAATTTAAATATTAATAAAAAAATATTTTTACATATTACTCATTGTTCTACATGACTTTAATGTAATAATGTCTCAGGGTATCTACCTAAACAATAAGGACATAACAATTATCTGCTTTGATAAGAACCTTGAACTTCCATGATGATATTCTTAAATATAGTTATACAGATATATAATGTACTATGATAGGACACATAGTATGTAAACTATTATTGTGAGTATTAATAAGCGAAAGATACATCTTCTTATGAAGTTCACACTTAGTAGTATCCATGATGGGAGATTATGAGAACATACCATTAGGAATTTTTCATGTTTTGGTGTCATTGGATTTTCTTATATATGAGAGTGTATATCAGTACTTATACTTTAATATTATCATTAATGATTTTCATGACTCACAAAATTATATTTACCGACCAAAACCATGACACCAAATGTTTTCAAGAATTACAGTGCATTGGGTGAATCCTAAAGGCCATGTTATTAATGGATAAGTCAAGGAAATATTTTCCCCTTCCATATTTATGGAAGTTGATATCTCATTTATTTGATTGGAATAGAACCATCACATTAAATTTCATGGACATGGTGTAATGATGTGTTTATTTTAGATAGTAAAAGAAATAAGTATTAAGAATATAGGTTGATGACATAGATTCACAACTTTCTTGGTGAGATATTGAGACAAATGGAGTATTTTAAACATTGAGAGTTTATATGTAGTTGTAAACATTGTGACATCATGTTACTTCTATTAGATGTATTAGCCTATTTCTAGACTATAATTGTGGACTTTAGGCAAGCCTTCCTAATTCCAACGAGAAATAATATTAGAGGGTCACACACTATGTGTTTCTATTGGTCTCAATTAGATTTTATTTTAATTTAATTATTGGATGAAATATTATTCTCAAGGTAGAGAAATGATTTTATTTGAGTTTTACTGATCGTTATATTCACGAGGATATAAATAACTATGTTTTCATTAAATAATTTATTTGATTAAATGAATATTTAATAAATATTTATTCAATGGATTTTGAATAAAATATTTATTATATTGATGAATTAAATATTTAATTAAATATTTATTTGGGTAGTCAATAAATTTCAAGGAGATGGAGAAGACCATTATTGTGTCTGGTGATGAATATTTATTTACAAGCCTATAAATAATATTTATCATAGTATGAGTTAGAAAAGGCTGAAAATAATAACAATATTGTTATTATTATATGTAACGGGGTTTGATAATGATTATTATATTATTTAAGGGCCAGTATAAAATTAAATAATATTTTATCCTAAACTCTAACTCTATAAATAGATGGTAATGTCTACTATGTAGGGTTAATCTGTAGGTTCTAGGCACAGCAGAAGTTTCTTTGGTGAGAAATATATTAATATTTATTCTAACATAGAGTTTCCTAAAACCCGAGTAGAGGAAATTTTCAAAATAAATTTATAATTATTTTATTTGGATGAGAATAAATGATTACCTCATATTTGGTTATTTATTCATAGTAGATGTTGATCATTTTGAAAACCATCTTCTAAATTACCTCTATTGCATTGTAAGGATCTGAGAGTAGAATCCCTCAAGAGGTGATCCACGTGAGATACTTAGATATTTGAATGACACCAATTTATTTCCTTATTCAAGAGCAATGAATCAATTTTATTGCATTTTTTATCTTGATTTCTCAGGTTCCATCGATCTTAAAGGGGTTCTTCTCATTCTTGAGAGGAAGAGTGGGGGAAATTTTGAGAGAGGGAAGTTTTTTGTATACAATGATTCTCGATTCTCAATTTTTGATTAACCCTACACAATAGGATTAACCATCTATTTATAGATCTAGGGTTTAGGTTAAAATATTATTTAATTTCATATCACACATTAAATAATATAATAATATTTAACAAACCCCATGACATATAATAGTAATAATAAAATATTTTTCTATGGTGTGTGCTAACTAGCACAATGATAAATATAAATTTACTTGTAGAAAAAATAATTTTTATCAATGGACATGATCTTGGTCTATTCTTCCTCCTTGGTATTTATTGAATACCCACATAATAATTTTATTGATTAATAAATATTTAAATTCACAAACCAATGAATATATATTTATTGAAAATTATATAAAATAAATATATATATTTTACTAACAATCTAGTGAATAAATATTTATTTAATTTATGATATCAATAAAACATGAATAAAATTATTCCTGAAACATGAGAATAATATTTATTCCATTAGTTAAATTCAAATATAATTTAATAAATCTCAATAGTAAAACTTAGGGGGTGACCGTCTAGTATTATTTCTCATTGGAATTAGGTAGGCTCGCCTAAGGCCCAATATTAGTGTCTTGTAATTGGTCAGTGAACCTAATAGAACAATATTAATTTCGAAATGATGACAACCACATAATAATGGTCATTTTTAATATAATTCATTTGTCACAATATCTCATCGAGCAGGTTGCACATATGCATCATCAACCTATATGCTTGATACTTATTTCTTTAACTATATGAAGGAAACATAGTTAAACCATGGAAATGGAATTTATACAACAATTATATTTAAATAAAATAGTTAAGATATTAACTTCCATAAAGATGGAAGTGATAGATCCTTCCTCAAAATATCCATTAGTAACATTTCATTCATGACCCACCCAACATACCCTACTTCCATCCAATATATCCCATGATGGTTTTTTCTGTAAATCTAATTGCATGAATCATGAAATTCATTAATGAAAATATTAAAGACTAATGACCATTACACATTCTCATAGATAAGAATATACTATGACACCAAAACATGAAGACTTATTAATGGAGAGTCTTTTCTCATAATATCCCATCTTGGAGATTACCTAGTGTGAACTTCATGAGAACAAGCCTCATCCACTTATGAGTACTCACACCTAAAAGTCTATAAACTATGTTCCCTATTATACTAAATTATTCAACATCATAACTATATTTAAGAATATCATAATATAATTTGAAGGTATTCATCACAGTGGTGAACTGCTATGAAATTTTCAATGTGACAAATACTTTAGGACATTATCACATTAATGTTATAAAGAATAAAAAATATATGTGATAATATATTTATATAAATATTAACTTATTTGAATATATATAATCCAAAGTAAAAATTAGTTGGTTCTAGGGAACCAAATCCACCAAACTCCCTCTTGCACTACATCCAACTACTAATGACTGATTAGTCCTCACATGGGATAACATGCTTCTCCTAAGTATGGATATAGATTCTAGGCCTAAAATATTTCCATGGATAGGGTTGGTAAATCCATGTGTGTATATAGTGAATCTGTTTACTAAAACACTATTATCTAGAAAAAATCACTCAACTAGTGATATAACTGAGTATCCACCTCTTGTTCACATGTTATGATTTTGACATATTGACTAAATCCATGGTCAAATATTATCATAAAATGATAAATTTATTTATTTTTCTATAACCCAAAATTGGAGTAGTATATTTCAAAATATTCTTCTGAGGCTACATTAGAAGATGAAACGTACTAAGATATTGTAGATATGTAAACCACTGGATGTGATATGTTTTTATTGCATATTATTTTACCCTTTTCTATGATACTAGATAAAATTAAACCAAGTGTAAACAAGTGTTCAATTCCATTGATTAGTAGTATTCTCACATCTCCAAACACTAGGAACTCATCTAGCTTTATTTTCCAAGTACTGTTAGATAGTTCTAATTGCAAGAATATGAAATTATGTTGGATATATTTGATATTCACTTATTATTATTTATGAATTGGTAATATCAAACTTTAGTACATGTCATGGTACATGAGATTAATTCCTAGAACTTAATCTTGTGAAATTATTTTAATCTTTATAATCTCTTCTTATGCCCATGAATGTTTTGATAAAAGTATTATACACCAAAAAATAACATATTGAATTATATAAACTTTGATTTTTAAATAATATATTAATATATGTACTATAAAAATATTTAAAAAAATCATTGACCTATTTTATGGATCTTGTTCCCCAGCACATGGTTTCTACTTTAAGTCAAACTTAGAGTAATTTCGTTCTATATTATTAAAAATATGGTAATACATTAAAATTATTTTCCATATGTTATTAACATATATATCTTGAAAACTAATAACACTACCATTAACCTATTTAATACACATTTTAATCATTTTTTTCAAATGAATATTTTATGATCACTATGCATGTTTTATTCATAAAGGAATTTATGTAATCTGTATACCTTATTGGAATTTATTGATGTCACCAACCCTTTTAGTTATTCTTAATAGACATATAACATAGGGTATCCTTTTAGTTGTTTCATATATATACCTTCCATAATGATTTTTCTAAACAAGGTGGCCTTGACTATCAATAACCCAATATAATGATCATATAAATATGTGCTGATCAGTATAATTCAAAAAAGATTTTACTCATGATGAGAGGTGAATAAGTTTTTTCGTAGACTAAACTCTCAATAATCTATCATTATATAATGTTATTGTATTATACCATCCATTTCCATTTTATTTTGAATACTCACCAGTAGTATCAAGTCATAGAAACATTCAAAATACAGAATCCATTAATTTTGATACAATGAATCCATCAATTGAATTTATACATACTTTTTAACAATATCATAGTACCATTTAATAATTATTTTTAGTAATATTTATTATGAATGAATAATATATGTATCACCCACCATGGTGAATATAAAATACATCTTTAGTTATGAATTCCTATAGAGTAGGAGTCTTTAAAAATACTGCTCTCTCTAAGCTTAATGAAGCCCAATATTCCTATGAAAACACATGTTCATCCAGATACTTAACACATAGAAGTTAAGTCTGCTCCCAAAATATAAAAATAGATAAGATTACTTTATTTAAATATAGTGTATCTGGACAATACATTAATTTCCTTAGTGGCTATGGTATCATTAACTTAAATGGACCTTCTAGTTTTAATGCTCATTTGTAGCTAAGGACAGCTTTTAAAAAACATTTGTAAACAAACACATGTGTTATTATTTTAATAGATTTTATCATATTTTAATTTATATGATATCCATTAGACAATATAGTTGGTTTATGGTTAGTTTCTACACTAATATTTTCAAAACAAGTCTTGGAAGGAATGATGGAAGATTTTTAATATATATAAGACCCATCATTGATCTTCCATTTACTACCATCATGACATTAATTTATATAAGGAATGATTTACGGATAATATTTAATCCAAATATATGTTAAATTATTACTTTGATAAGATTTTTTTGACAATAAAACTCATATATTCCTTGATTTTAACCAATTTCACTCATTTAACTCACTGAGAATTTCTGAAATTTCTTAATGAAATTTCATGATGTATATAATGTTACCTTTATATTCAAAATAGTTCACATGGAAATGTTGAAATAATTCTAAATTTTTTTTTGGTATAATTTTATTTATAAAGGTTTTTTATCTAAAACATGATAATTAGTTTGTTTTTATATCTAGTATCTTAGCTCAATTAAAACTTAAAAACTTGTATGAGTATAAAAAGGTCAACTACATTCAGGTTTATTTGAAAAAAAATTATCTAAACAGAATCATGTAAGAGTCTTGTATTTTATATTCATAATTCATTATAATGAATATTTAATATTCAATAGTTACTGAAATGTTATTTAAGTATTTCAGTACAATAATAACATTTACTTTGATAATGAAATAATATCTCATTATGTCAATCCAAACATTGAGAAAAATATTTTGGTCAAACTTATTACAAACTTAAATCAATACAATATGGCAATGATAAATTCTGATTTATCCTTGGTTGAAATAGGAATCACCATTTCTCATATCCTTTTGAGTTCACTTTACAACCTTTCTATTCTTCATCATTTCTTATATTTAAATACATGTATATTGTATGCATATTTTATTTAATACACAGGAGGTGAAGAGAAACTTGATGAATATTCCTAAAGTCGATGAAACTAATCGCCTCTTTTATTCATTGAAATTTATTTTCTATTGTCCATTCCTTCCACATAATAAGAAGATATCCTCTGGTTCATTCTTCTACCTTTGAATATTTTATCTCTTTGAAGGATTCTATAATGGATCTTTTGGGTTTAAATTACCTATGGTATCTTCATCATTATCTTTTCTACTTATCACCATAAGGGGTGGAGAAACAGGTTTCATCCAATTCTTATCTTCTTGGTGAACTATTGAAAAAGATTCTCATGTGATTTATTTATTTCATTTATCTAGGCTTGTAAAAATGAGGATAACCTTTATAGTAAGGATGATATGATAATATTAAGGAATAATTTCTCATCAAAGTATAAGCACAATAACACTAACTAATCAATATACCCCCAGCATTATGAAAGCATGATCCATAAATATATTCCCATTTTCCAATTTACACTGATATAGTGCATTGACAACCATATTTATTTTAATCCTTTCCAAATATTTCTCAAGAGAATGAAGATGAGATATTATGGTGTAATAATCCATGTATTTATAGTGTATTATCAATTCTATGAACATAATTGATAATATAATTTAACAAAAATAAGAAGTATCCTCAACATATCTCTAATAGGTATCCTTTTCACCTTCAATAACCTACTTGGATGGTATAATAGGAGTAGGATATTCCAACATATAATATAAACGTTTTAATGATAATTCATCACATAAATGATATTACCATATTCAAAAAAAATATTTTTAAGAACATAAACTAATTTAATTATTGATCACAAGGTTTTTTGGGATTTCTTTCTATTTTATATAATAATTAAAATATATTCTTAGTACTTCACTTGATTTAAAATTATGTGAGAAATAATAATTAATTAATTTTATTAAATATCCCACTATTTTTTTCAAGTTCTAATATCCTTTTCCATTGAACTCATAATGTCTCATTATAAGTACATTGTTATGGAAATGATTTATATTCCCCTTTTCATAAACTCAATGAGTTTTAGTCAAGATAAATAAAGGTATTTAGATAGGAAAGTATTTACCAACCATTGGTTTGTAGCTCCTTGATCTATTGATTAGACTCCCCAATCCTGGAATCTTGACATGGATTTCTTCAACCCCTACCTTTATGTTACATCAAGTTTAAAGAGGGATACATATCTTGATGTAAGATGGTTAATTCAACCCATAAACTTCATAAAAATGCACATTAAAAGTAAGTGTTCTAATTATTATTAACCAAACACTTATTTCTAATGCTTTCATTACTAATTAAGTAATGGAAGTTTAAGTCCGGAATAATATTTTGTTGAGGGATTTTAAATTTTTATTCATAAATTTTATCATGTTTTATCCTTTATAAGACTTGTAAATATTAATTGGATTTTAATTAATTAATTAATCATGTTGGATAACACATTTATGATTAATCAATTTATTTAAATTCCATATTTTCATATTAATTAATTTATTTATGTGATCATGGTCTTAAATCCATAAATTCAATAATTCATATATAGAAATAAATAAATAAATAAATAACCTTATCAATATATTTTCTATTGGTTGATTTATTGGGGGGATAAAAAATCAACATATGACCTAGGGGAATAACTCCTTGTGCCAATCTTGGCTTGAGTTGCAGCATTCCAACTATCCACGTGTGTATCACTTGGGTTGACATTATTATGGCTCCGTTATGAACCACATCCACATGCCTTGAGATACTCTTTAATTACAAGAACGTATAACTCATATGAAAGTGAGGGGAATCAAATGATTTTTTAAGTGTAATTACATAAATAACATTAGACGCACATATACTACATAATAATGGATGGAGGGATGACTCACATGCCATCAAATTTAATTTAATTTAAAAAAAATACACCCATGTAATAACTTAAATTAAATAATTCAAAACCATACACAAGTCTTGGTCAAGATCATTAATGGTAATAAACATGCAATAATTATAAAAAATTATAACTTCTAACATTCATTACTATTAATTAATTATTTATTAGGATAAACATGCTTGTATTAATTAATTGATCCCCTTTCATACTAATGACCATCATAATTCCGTTGGAGATACCCATAATTATGGAACTCCTAGAAAATAAATAACAGAAATGATAATTATAGAAAATCAAAATGAATTAATTAGAAATTAGATAATTCTTTAAATCCATTATTAAATTGTCAAACAAAACAGGTACCGATCAATATATTAAAATTTTAATTCTATAATTATAAAATTAATGTAATTAAATTATTTTGTTACTATGAGACTACATGGTGTGTAATTATGAGCTAGACACCATGTATCTCGATTTCTATGTAGATAGGATACACACCTGGGGATTTAGTGTGCTCCTCGGCTCGACCACATGGTGTGTAAAATCTAGTTACATGGTGTATATCTCACTTATCATATTTCTGCTTGACCCATCGAAAGAATATACATGTTCTTCAGACATGGAACCACATGATGTGTATGAAATCTACATGTCGTGTGTATTTAGAACACAATAAATAATAAACCACATGACATGTACAAGCTAGCTACATTCAGTTTCTGTCATTATTACCTTGCCTATCAGTCTCATCTAGTTTTTGACCAAGTTTATGACCACATGAGATGGGTGAATATTGCCTCTAAACCATGTAGACTACATGAAATGTACACCAGATAAACGTCATGAAATATGAAAATTTGTGCCAGGTTGGCCCAATCACACATGGTTTGTAGTAGATTCACCACATATAGTTAATGTTTCGCATGTCATACATCCCATGACATGCCCAGATATGGTGCACTTGGGTACATGATGTGTACTCTGACTACACATCGAGTAACCTAGTACTACAATCTATATATATTAGAACTTTTTATGGAATCATTGGTTATTCTTCATCTATTCTTAGACCATTAATAAAATTTAATGATGAAAATTGAATATTAAAATGTTGATAACATGTTAATTAAAATTGTATTAAAGAACAAATAATATAGAAACTAAATATATAACCTCTAATTTATATATATATATATAATTAAATACATAATTATAAATTTGAAATATGACCACCATGATACCACTTGTAGGTTCTAAGAACATTGGACGAACCTTTATTGGGTGATATATTTAAATTTATTTTAATATAGAGTTGCTCAAAACCCCAATATAGGATCTTTTCATGTTAAATTTATAATTGATTTATTTGGATCATAAGAAATTATTACCTATTCTTAGTTTCTTTCTTCGATGTAGATTTTTTTCATCCAAAAAACCATTTTTTGGATTACATTAGTTGCACTATAAGGATCCAAGTATAGATATCCTATATTGGTGATCCACACATTATCCTCTTATATCAAAACAACACTGATTCATTTTCAATAAATAGAGTAGTGAATCAATCATCTTGCATTGTTTATATTGGTTGTTCATGTTTTTTAGGCTAGAATGAGTTCTTCTCATTATTTATTGTAAGAGATGAGGAAAATTTGAGATAGGGAAGTCCATTGTATGAAATGATTCTCAATTATCAATTTTTTATTTACCCAATATATTAAATCTAACCATCTATTTATAGAGGTTGGTCTTAGGTTAAAATATTATTTCAGTACTAGCACTTAAATAATATAATATTTTTTAACAAACCCTATTCCATATAATAATTAAATAATATTATTATTTTAATGGAATGCACTAACTTATTCAATGATAAATATAATTTTATCTATATAAAAATTAATATTTATCAATGGACGCAATATTGGTTCTTTCATCCTCCTAATTATTTATTAAATAGCTGGATAAAAAATTTATTCATAAATAAATATTTTAATCCAAACCCCACTGAATAAATATTTAATAAATATTCAATAAAAATAAATACATAAATTTTTTTCAAATTTTGGTGAATAAATACTCATTTAAATTATACGATCAATAAAACTTGAATAAAATTATTCGTCATTCTTAAGAATAATATCTATTCCATTAGTTAAATTAAAATATAATTTAATTGGGATAATTGGTAATACATAGTGTGTGACTTTCTAGGGTTCATTCTATTAGTTATTGGGAATGCTTTCCAAAAGTCCATGATTATTATCTAATAATGGGTCAAGACACTTGAGAGAAATTAATTAATTACATAATGATGAAAACCACATATGAATGCTCACTATGTAATATAATCCATTTATCTCAATATCTCAACAATAATTTTTCAAATTTGTGTCATCAACCTATATTATTGATAATTTATTCTTTGAGTATTTTATGTAAACATGGTTACACCATGGACATGGAATTTATATGATAATTATATTTTAATCAAAGTGCCAAGATATTAAATTCCATAAAGATGAATGAAAAAAAATAAATCCTTGAATTAACCATTAATAACATGTCATTAATGATTCACCCAATGTACCCTATTCACACCAACATATAGCGTGCTGGTTTTTATCTATAAATATAAGTTCAAAGTTAATGAAATGCATTAATAATAATCTTAAAGTATAAGGATCATTACGCATGATTGTAGATAGGAATGTTTGATTACACCAAAACCTGAAAAATTCCTATTGGCTTGTTTATTATCATAATATCCCATATTAGAGATTACAAAGTGTGAACATCATAAGTAAAAGACTCATCTTCTTATGAGTACTTACACCAACCGATTTATATAATATGTTCCTTGTCATAGTATGTTATCCAACCATAGAACTATATTTAAGAATATCATCATTGAATTTCAAGGTTCACATATTTACAGGGAACTTATATGACCTTATCAAAATGACAGATACTCTAAGACATTATCACATCAATGTTATATAGAAGAACAAACAATATTAAATAAGATATTTATATTAATATTAACTTCATTGAATATATATGTAATCCAAAGTACAAAGTAGTTAGTTCTGGGGAACTAACTCCCACATAATCATGATTTTATAATCATTATATAAAAAATAATTCTCTATACATCCCTCCTCCTCTCCCTCTCTTGAAATAGAATCACTAGAGAGAATTTTTTAAGATTGAAGGAACTGAAATCGATTAACATGAAAAATAATAGGCAATTGATTCACCACACTATAACCTGAAAATAAATTAGCATCATTCAAATATCAATATAGAACATGTGGATCACTAATAGAGGGATTCTACACTTTGATCCTTATATCTTAATGAAGGTAATCCAGAAAAGGGTTTTTATATGACCAACAACATGTTCATCAAAGAAATTTCCTAATATGAGGTAACCATTTCATACCATATTTAACAAATTAATTATAAATTTAATATTTAATGATCCTATCAGGGTTTCGAGTTTCTCTATGTCAATATTTTGAGAAAAAACTTCATTGGTCATCGTGTTCACATCTTTTACAATATTGAAAATGATCCACTGATTTGATAAAAACCTTCTTGGATTATTTCCTAACCCATATCATCTTCTAAACTTGGAATCTTCAAGTGGTATTAGAGTGGTATTGTTTCAAATTTATAATTATTTATTTGATTTTTGATCTATATGAACTATAGTGATTAGGTATTTCATTTTTAGAATATTCATTATTTAATCCAATTTTAATTAACATGTTTTTGACATATTAATAATCATCGTTCAATATTTTATTTTCTTAAAGGAATAAGAACTTATGAATAAAAAAAATATGCCATCATGAAGTGCATGGATGGAGAGTATGGGATTACATGGCATGTAGTCGAAGTACATGCCATGTGACCAAGTGTACTGCACCTAGCCATGTCATGGGATATATGATGTGCCAAGAATTAACCACATGAAGTTTATTTATTACACGTTGTATATAGATCATCCCAACCAGGAACACGAAATATCAGATTACATGGCATGTAACTATCATACACACCGTGTAGTATTCATGATTTGGTGATGAAATTCATATAATTCGTGTGGTCTTATGCATAGTCAAAGCCATGTGAGACCTATATCCTAGAGCAATGATTAATACCTTAAGTGTAACCTATGTACATAGTGTATAGTCTATTATTTTCCATATTAGAAGTACATGTTGAGCCATTCAGTGAGTGAAACTAACACACAGAAAGTGGAACATATTATGTGTAGCTAGACTACATGTCATGTGGACCTGTATATAAAGATCACACCGAGTCTTTCAATAGTTTTCATGGATACATAGAAAGCATGAAACATGGTGTGTATTTAGCATGTACAAACTGTGTAGTCTAACTGAGGTACACACTGAATCCCTAGGTGTTTATCTTGGGTTCATAGAAAATGAGGTACGTGGTAGGTATCTCAAAATTATAAACTTTTTAGTCTCCAAATAACAGAAATAAGTAAAATTATAATAAGTCTCTAATTAAATAATTACAAACTTATTATATTTATTGGCACCTAATGTGTTTGAAAATTTAATAACAGTTTTAAATAATTATTAATGATCAATCAATTTGTTGTAATTATCAGTGATTGTTTATTTTTCCATTTACTTACCATGAATTCATTTATAATGGGAATTAACAAGAGAATTTTTATGGTCAATAAGATGAAAAGTAATTAATTAATGTAATCATGTTTATCTTATTAATAAATAATTAATATAAATTAATGTTATCCAATTTATATTTTTTTAACTTTTTCATGTATATAAAAATCATGACCTTGACCAAGATAATTTTATGTCTTGTAATTATTTAATTTAATATATTTTTTGGTTTTTAATTATCAATTATTAAATTAAAATGATGTCCTTCAATTCTTATATGCCTCCATTATTATGTAGGCCTTGTGTGTCCATGTTTATTTATGTAATTTCTCTTAGCCAATATTTTGAATTCCATCACTTACATGTGATTTATACATAAATGTAATAAATGGAGTATCCCAAGGTGCATGAAGGTTGTTCAAGATGAAAATAAGATTATGGAAACATAGGCGATACATAGGTGGACATACCCATGCCAAGGATAAAAAAGAAGTATTTCACTAGGTCAAAGGTTGATTTATTATATGATCAATAAATAAACTATTAGATACACTCATGATTAGGTCATTTTGTTATTTATTTATTTAGGTATTATGCATTATTTATTTTATGGATTAATGACAGTGATTACATAAATAAATGAACTAATTTTCAAAGATGAGTTATAAATAAATTTATTATTCATAAATTTTTTATCAAAACATTGTTAATCACTTAAGTAAAATCCACTTAATATTAACAAGAGATGTAAAAGATAAAATAAGATAATTTCACACATAATAAAGTAAAATCCCTCAACTTAATGTTAAGTCATACCTAAAATTTAATTACTTGATTAGGAATAATATCTATAGAACTAAGTGTTTGACCAACCATATTTATGAAACATATTTTAATCATGAAGTTCTTATGAAGTTTATTGGTTCAATTAACCATATTAGATCAAAAGAAGTAGTCCTCACTGGGTTTGATGTAACTTGGTGGTAAGTTTTGAGGAAATCCAAGTTAGCGATTCAGTATTATAGAGTCCACTCAATAAATCAAGTAGTTTCATGCCTACTGTTGGAAAATACCCTCTTACCTAAATTCCTTTAGGTAGCTTGAACCACCCTCATTGGGGTTTTTGAATATAAATATGGATCCTTGTCACTAGAATGTCCTAGAAAATTGAAATTTTATGTTTAAGGGTGCGAGATACTGGGACTCGATAAAATTATAGGAAACTTAATTGAATTAATTATTATCCTTTCTTACATAATTTTTAATCAAGAAAACTACTAATAATATAATTTTTATAATTGTATAATAATGAAATTCTCATAATCTACTTTATCCCTATAGTTTATATTAGAGAAATACCATATCCTCATTGGTTATAACTTACAAGAATGGTTCAAATGACTTCAGGTTGTGTTTCTCCAAGAAATAAAATCTTAAATGATAGAATCCTCACTACCTAATCCACCTATAAAGAAGGATAGTGATAAAGAGTTACTTATCTATGAAAAACATTTGAATAATGTGGTTGACAATCAATGTTTGATGTTATAATCTATCTCTAGTAGACTAATGATGTCTCACAAAAACATGGTTTCTTATAGAATTCTCATGAATATCTACGTTATTTAATATGAGAGATTAAGACAAGAATGGGTTGAGATATTCAAGACACTATTTTAGTGTAATATTGGATATGGTTCACCAACTAGGCCTCACATAATAAAAATTATTGTAAACATTGAGCATTTAAAGGTTATAGGTTTTAAAATTCCTGATGAAATGTGCACTGATATCATTATTACATAACTCCCTTAGAGTTTCTCTAGTTTTGTTATAAATTTTAATATAAACCACATTTAGAAATATCTTATTGATCCACTCACTCTTATTCACCAAGTAGATAAAAAAATATAAACCATGAAAATCCTTATATCCTTATGGTGAATAAATGAAAAGGCCAAGTGATTATATCTAATATTTAATCTTTTTTATGCCCTTACAAGAAGAGAACGATCAAGGGTAAATAAAGGGATACTGATGCTATTTGTTCTCGTATGAAAATAAGGGCCACTAGGAAAAAAACTACACCCATAAAAATAAGCAAGGGGAAGCTTTAGTTTCATTTGATATCAAGTGAAATTTATTTGTTTCTACAAGTTGGGAATTATATACATATTTTGAAGCTAACATACATATTAAAATATAAGAAACAAGTAGATTCCGAAAATTGAACAAGGGGAGGTAGATCTATCATCATCCAACATAGTCAAACTAGTTGATGTGACTTTTGGAGACTACCACCTCGTGCTGCTAACGAGAATGATCTTGGTTTTGAAGGATTGTTATTTTGTGCCATTTGTTACCAAAGATATTATTTATACATCCAAACATGATATATATGTATTTATTTTCAAATTTGGGGATTAAATATTATCTTTTTTATAAGGATATTATTTTTATGGTAAGCCACATTTAAATAATGGTCTTTATGTGTTATATTACAAGAACAAAGTAATGTAAATCAATAATGAAACTATTTCACCAGACTCATACCACACCCAACATTAGAATCACCAGTTAGGTCTTGTAAATGAAAAAAATTAACTAAATTTCTCTAAGATAGATATTTAGATTCTTTTGAACTAAAACCACTTGGTATATATCATGCATTTTTAGATGTAAAAATAACTAGATCCATATTTAGAGGGAAATTTTAAAATCATAAAGAACTTCTTGAATTACTTCATAATGATGTGTGTGGACTATTTTATATTGAATCAATGGGTGGGTTTTTATACTTCATAACTTTTATTGATGATTTTATTATATATATATATATATATGTTCACCAGATGAGGAACAAGTCAAATACCTTTTATATATTTAAGGAATAAAATAATGAAGTTGAGAACCATATTGTTAAGAATATTAAGAAACTATGATTATACCATGTTGGATAATATCTTAATAAAGACTTAATTTATTTTTTATAGGAGTTTGAGATCTTCTCCCAAAAAAATCATCGTTATACACCTAAATGGAATGATGTAAGTAAAAAGAAGAACCACACCCTTTTGGACATGGTGAGATCAATGATGAGTCATGTGAGTCTTTTATTATCCTTTTGGGGATATGCATTATAAAAATTATTGAACTTACTAAATCATGTTCCAACTGAATCAGAAGAAAATATACCATACCAATTTTGGAATGGAAAGAAACTCGTGTTGTAGTACTTACATGCATGGGGTTGAAAATCATTTGTTAAGGCCTCCTCTTGTAACAAACTTTCACCCCGAGGAACAAAGAGTAATTTTTGAGGATACCCCAAGGAAACAAGGGGATATTACCTATAAAAATTCTTAGAAAAAAGGTAATAGTGTCAATGCACATCATATTCTTTGATAGTGATAACATATATAAATGAGAAAGTGGGAGTGAGATTGACTTCGAGGCTCAAGTTACACATGAGTTGGAACAAGAAAAAATTCTACAAAACCCCATGGAAGAAGATATTTCAGAGAAACAAATACTACATATGAGTATAATGGAGGTTAGAGAACCAGAAAAATATAGATTTATATTCATCGAGGATGTTGACTTATTATTAGTTGATAGTAATGATCCTCTTTCCTACCATGATGAAATAAGTGTCATAGATGTTTCACTGTGTAAAAAATACCTGAATTCTGAAATAGATTCCAAGCACCAAAACCAAATCTAGATTTTGGTAGATCATCTAATAGATATAAATATTGTTTGTTTCAAATGGGTATTCAAGAAGAAACTAAATATGGAGGAATAATTCAGTACCTATAAGATGCGACAGGTTGTAAAAGGATTCAACAAACATCAAGGCATAGACTAAGATGGAATTTTTTAACCAATTTCAATGATTAAATTCATCATAATTCTACTTTTTACTGTGGCCTTCCATGACTATGATATTTTTAAAATATATTTCAAAATAGATTTCCTTAAAATACAAATTTAGGAATATTTATATATGAAAAAAATACAAATATTTTGTGACTCCAAAGGATTCCAACAAGGTATTAAAGTATAAAAAATCAATTTATAGATTAAAATAGGTATCCATATAAGGAATGGGCCTTAAACATCACTTAATCCTGAGATAAGTAAGTAATTTGACATTAATTCACATCGAGGATATTTTTAGGTTTAGACATTTAAATAATAAGGTCGTAAATCATATATATAAACTTGAATATTACAAGTAGAAACTTCTAATCACTATCCTTTTTTTTCATAAAACAAAAATTCTTTAAAAATAAACATGTTTCGTTTCATGTTTTAAAAATCCTGAATTTTCCTTGATCCCATCCTTGACTCTATTCTTATTTAAGTCCTGTGAAAAAAATTTCATAACTTGGGATGAGAGTAAAAATATCAGTAAGGGAAACACAAAGAATGAAAACTTTTAGTCTTGAGAAAACATGAAAACCATAAATAATTTATCGTAAAGTAATACTTTTCACCTTTAAGAAGTAGTAAATATAAATCACTAAATATAAGATCATTGATTACCCTTTTTGTAACCAAAATATTACCATAAATCCCATAGAAAGCAACATATAGAAAATAAAGGTAACATGGGACATAAAAATAATTGAATGGAATAACCATACAGTCAACTTCCACACATATTAGTCAATGGAATAGCCATATGGTCGACTTCCATACCCAATTCATTGGAGGTTGTAACGTAACCACCCATCTTTAGTTTATCACAAAACCACCCATCATTGGTTTATCACGTAACCACCTATATTTGGTTTATCACGTAACCACCCATCAAATTTCCAAGTAACATTACATAATCATAACACATAAAGGATTACAATTATCAAAATTTCACTCATAAAATTTCATTTGAAATCACAAGAGATAATTTCAATATATTGAATTAGTAAGTACACTTTCAAAACCATTTTCAATACCCCAACAACCAAAAAGAAAATAAGGTATTTCATTTCCTTTTAAAAAACATTAAGTCTTATAGAGGAAGCCAAATAATAAATAATAGTTGTAGTAGAGGCGGAGTCATTGTCACCGCATATGTTAAAAACTTTCTTTTTTATTGTTTATTAAAATTATTCATAGAAAAATATTCCATTAGAATGAAATTAAAAGTCAAAGGGGGTTTATTATACATAGTATAAAAGAAGGAAGTGTATAATATCAGAATATTCCTCAGTGAAAGAAGATTGAGATGAAGTCCCTTACCTTGAGTCTGACTCATCACGTACAATTGTTATTGTTCCTGACGCTTTCACTGGGGTGTGTGCATCAGTCTGTTCAAGGATAACGAAGACGCGTTGACTGTAGCCCCGCATTCCCGCTTTCCAAAGGCGGGCGAAAACCATTTCCTCTTCAATGATTTTTTCTCCTTGATCGAAATGAGATGATGGGATGTCGGTTCTTCCTTCCATGGATTCCTCTAAGGAACTCGTCACCTAGTCTGGGTCTCCCTTATAGACTTAAGATATTGTTTGTGAAACTCTTCCCAGTGCCATATCTTCATGGACACCATTTAAATACACTGCTTATGTTGGGACATTCCAAGGGGTCTGGTCAGGGCAAAAACCTTCGATCGAGGGAGTAGTCATGTTGGACATCACTAGGGTGTCTGGATGCTTGAACACTAGCACGTCTGGGTTTCTTCTCCTTATTATAGGTCTTCTTGAGGGAACAGAATCCCAATAAATCCCACTTAGAATGCAGGGAATTATATAACATAGTGATGTATCTGATTTTTTCCTCAGCTTCCCATGTTTAACACAGGGTATGTCGTAGGTTTAACGTCTCGCGGAGACAAACCAAACTGATCGGAGCACTGATTAGAGTGGATCAGATTGGTGTAACTCAAAGAGGAAACACTAATTCTAGTAGTTAATTGGAATGAAATCATTGCGATGTGGTAGCCCGGATAAGAATCAATATGAATGATGTATGGTTAAATTAAGTGGATGGAGAATGAGATGGAGTCGACTTGAGGATGGCGGTGATGTTGGGATTGAGCCTCGAAGATACCTCCTACATATCCTCGGGGTAGGGAATCAAAGTTCGCGTAGTTCATGAATCGATGGGGAACCTAAGTAAGAGAGCTGTATGAAGGGGGCCTATAGAAAGTGAAACTTCCAAGTTGGGGCATGTAATTGGGGTGCGTGCGAGGGACAACCACCCGATTACAAGCAGGGACTTGATTAGAAGCCTGAGAGTTGGTCTGATGCCAGAGGGAAAGACCAGAAATGTGCGACCCAATTGAGGGGAGTACATAGGCTTACCTCTATATATGGATTACAATGGCTTACCACTAGATGGGATCACAATGGATTACCTATGGATGAGGTCACAACATCTTACCACAATTTGGGGTCACAACGACTTACTGCAAGATGGGGTCACAATAGCTTACTATTGGATGGGGTCACAACGGATTATCGCTGCATGGGGTGACATTGGCTTACCACTGTATGGGGTCATAATGGATTACCACTAGATGGGTTTGAACCTCATAGAGGCTTCCTACGTATCTTTTCTTTGCAAGGATCAAAGACCTCGTAGTTCAGGATGGGGATGTATTTTAATGTCGTATGGGACGAAAAGGGGGAATGCAGATTAACGTCATGCAAGATGAAGGTTGTTCGACATAAAGGGGGTCAGAACCAATGGTTGTTGTACTTGAACCTCCGGGAAGATTCCTACATACCTTGTCTAGGCAAGGATCAAATACCTTGTAGTTATGGTGGAGTGGGAACTAACATGAAGGGCGGTCGGGGCCAATAGTTGTTGGACTTGAACCTCAGGGAGGCTTCCTACATACCATACCTTGGCAAGGATCAAAGTCCATGTAGTTTGGGATGGTGTGTGGGGATTACACTCTAGGCTCCCCATTGGTTGTTGGTCATGAACCTCAGGGAGGTTTCCTACGTACCTTGCCTTGGCAAGGATCAAATTCCATGTAGTTCGAGATGGTTGTGAGGCTTACACTCTAGGCTGCCTGATGGTTGTTGGGTTTGAACCTTGGGAAGGCTTCCTACGTACCCTGTCTAGGCAAGGATTAAAGTCCATGTAGTTCGGGACGGTGTGTGGGGCTTACACTCTCAGCTTCCCAATGGTTGTTGGGCTTGAACCTCAGGGAGGATTCCTACATACCTTGCCTTGGTAAGGATCAAATTCCATGTAGTTCGCGATGGTTATGGGGCTTACACTCTTGGCTGCCCGGAGAGGATGTCATGGTTGATGCTTACTCTAAGCCCACGTGAGTCATGCTTGATGTGACAAACAAGTGGAAACAAAGTCCTGATGATCATGTCATAGAAGGCACATCTGTGGAATGTGGAGTGGGGCTTACACGTATTCAATGACCCAAAGAAGAAATAGGGTCTTACACATGGTCAGTAGCCCAGGGTGATATAGATTGGGACTTACTCCAGGTTGGAGGCTCAAGTAGTGACAAAGCCTGAAGAGAGATGTATTTGGCACCAAGGAAGAGAGTAGGAGCAGGGGTGCTACCTCCTGCAAGAAAAGCTAGGGGATTACACCAAGGTGGTTTTCCTTTCCCCGCAGACAGACACCGCTCTAATAATGAGGATCTCATTCCATGTGGGGAATGAATTCTCTCCTATAGATACAAGTGGGTGTAGAGAATGTTCAAGATGGGGAACCCCGCATATGATCCATTGGGAGAGTCCACAGTTTAACGCCATGTGCTGGGGACAATAGTGCTTAGAAGTTTAATGTATTGTAGCTCAGATGAGGTGGGTGAACTCCACACCCCTAGGACTTACATAACCGATGCCCACATGCCCTTGTGGGAAGTAAGGCATTGGAAATTCCATGGTGAGAGGGTGTTATGGAGTGATCCATTGGGAGGTCCATGTTAGAATGGCTATGTAAAGAAGCAATAGTCATTAACATGCCTATGTGGAGAAGAATAAGGCAAAGTAACACAACGGGAAGCATCGCACAACGGACCTTGAAATTTCTTCGAGAAAACTTGAAGGGCCACCCTAGAAAAAGGAGTTATAGGGCAAAGAGGTTCATAGGTAGAATCCTTGCGAAGCTATTATGCTTCATGAAGTGGAGGGGATTCGTGAAGGGATGTGATTTGTGAAGTGAAGTCACCTAGCCTAGGCATAGGGAATTGGTGTATATGGAAGGTTCTTCAAAAAGTGTAAATTCATTCACGGATCAATGCCTCACGAAGCAAGGGTGCCTTGTGAGTCATAACATTGTGAAGAATTGTGCTTCATAAAGCACAATGACTACGCCTTAGCACGTGGGTCACATGTGTACGAAGGGTACTTCGCAAAGCATAAATGGTCCATGACAACCCGAGCCCCCTTGGGGATCTCCTTTTTTTGCAGAGGCCTGTGGGCTCTACGAAGGGAATCTCTCTTTGAAGAGGGGTGGAATTAACGCAAAGGGGAAGGCACTTCTCAATGAAAAGTACATTGAAAATCTCATTGTTTGCAGAGTAGAAATTGCTTCGTGATGTGGGAGCTCAGAAGGTGAAAGGTCAGAAGATCTTTCCTTTGGACATGAGGGGAGCCTGGTATTTATAGGTAAGAGGCGTTGAAAAGCAGTGCTTGGTCTGTGAAAAGATGGAGCTTGCTCCACGGTGGCTTCACAAACATCAAAGGGGTTCGCGGAGCATCCCGCCTCCTTGCACCGTGGTGGGTTCACGAATGTCAAAGCGGTTCTTGGAGCATCCCACCTCTTTGACCCATGGCGGGTTCGTGAATGTCAAATCGGTTCACGGAGCATCCCACCTTCTTTCTCCTTGTGGGTTTTGGAAGAGGGTGCTCTTCACTAGCTGCAGGGATACTGGGGGCTCTGCGAGTGGTATTCACGAGGCATCCCCTAATGCTTTCCCATTGTTCTTTATTTTCCTTGATTTTGGCCTCAACAAATACCCCCCCCCCCTCGTACTTTGAGCTAAACAGAAAACGAGGGTCAAAGTCATAGGTTCAATCACCAAAATTCTTCGGTCGACCACAAAGGTGGCTCGCGAAGGGGGCTTGCGAGACGGGGTGGTGTATGCGGGCCGGCGTGCTGTGAAGCTAACCGTGGATCGGACGTGCTACGAAGATCAAAATGGATCGGACACGCTGCGAAGCACCAGGGGTCCTCTCCTATAAATAGGGGAGCTGACCTCTCTTTTATCCTTTCTCTTATCTGATTTATTTATCTTATAACACTCTCAATTTGTGAAGATATGCATACTTTTTGATTACTCTCTACGAACTGGGCCTTCTACTTCACGATGCATAGTGAGTATTTGACTTTACATCAGTTCACTCTTCGAACTGCGTCTAAAGGTCGGGGCAGGACTCTGCAAACTTCCTCCTTGACCGAGCTCCATGAACTTTCTCCATGAAAGATCTTAGTGAACCAAACCCAAAGAACACATGAACTTCAAAACTGAATGGATCATCGATAGGCTACCAGGGTGTCCTTGATAATTCTTCCTAAAGGGAAAATATAGAAAATATCTTCAGTCTAGGGGAGTTGATATAGAGCCACTCTGACCACAATTCATTGGTGGAGCTGCAGTCAGAAATCCATATGAACTATACACTATGTAAGAGGCTATCATTGTATGGATTTGGGCTGAGGGATGACGTCTTCATCCCTGAAGCAAGTAGGGATGAACCAGCTTACTGCTTTAAGAGCACGTCGTTCCAGCTCCGGTGGTTCAGGGTGGCTGACGATCATATCTGGGAGAACTTCACACCTGTTATTGTTGATTACTTGTACAACCATCTGAAAAATTTTTATGGGAGGGAATTGAAGCCAGAGATATCCCCCCTATGTACTGGATGATCTTGAAGGAAGCCTTGAGGAACTCGGGGAAGGGATGGTCTGATGAGTGGGTTCTACACTAGGGTGGAAGCTTTACAGATGATTGGGCCTAGGACTACTAGGTAGGTGCCTCGTGTGGAATGTTCAGGGCAGATTTGAGGAGAGCATGCCAGTATGAGGTGTCTTGGTCCTCCCAATTTCATATCTACCAACCGAATCAACTGATGTCATATTTGTTGAGTTGGTGTTCATTGAGGACCAATACCTTCCACTTGCACCACAAGGAGGTTGGCATCAACTTATGGGATGTACACCAGATCTCGGGGGTCCCGATACTAGGGTCTATGTATGATGAATTCCTCCCTATTATGGGTGCATGGGAGGATCCGGAGAAAATGCTGCCACTGGCGATAACACTGATGAAGCCGGTGCCTGGAGAGGAAAAGGAATTAGTGAGAGAAGTCCACTTCAGACGGTGGTTCAAATAGTTTCTGAACATCCTAGAAAATAGACAGTTTCCGATGAGGCCACATACTTTCCCGAAGGGGGATCAACGGGGAAAGGATCACTCATACTGGCATCTCCTGGAGGGAAGCCAGTGGAAAACCAGGGGGTTCAATGTCAGTATTGATCAGAAACTGATAGTCAGGCTAGAGGCATTCATCATTCCTCTCATATGAGTTTGGATCCTACTGGTGAGGGATATGAACATGGGAGTGAATCCAAGAACATTTATCATAGCGACCATGTTGGTGATAGGAGGGCGGGTGATCCACAGAATCCCGATGCTCGCCAAGCTGTACAAGATGTTTTGGCATATCAGTGAGGGGAAGAGTCCACAAGAGGATATGAGGAATATTCCACCTTCTGTATGGGTAGATAGTATCACACATTAGGGGGTTTATGAATATATGAACCCCATCTCCCCTCCGAGATTGAACTTCCTTCCATCCATTCTAATTTCTGTGGGGAGATTTCCTACCAAACTGATTTTGAAAGTGGTACTGAACCGCATCTGGAAGATAGAGGAATTAAACTTTCATCAGTTCTCGTTACTAATGGGTGCTTTTACAGGTGATGGTCATGGAACAGAAGAGCACTGGTTCTATCTCCTGGCCTTTCAAGGTTGATTCCTAGTAGCGAGAGTAGACCGTGAGCCTCTCTGCGATCCGTACACCCCGCACTTATTTTCCTAGAAATTTCGGTGTATGCAGTGGCTAACCCCACAGTGCGATTTAGGGGTGCACTATGAAATAAATTAGTGTGTGATGAGGAAAATGTGGCTCATGTTCACCCTGGATGATGGAATGATACGGAACGAGCTGCCTCCTCCCACAGTCATCTTCAGGTTGGTGAAGGTGTATGCCAAAATCTAGAAGGTGGCCTACCTGGGGGAGATGCTGAAGCAGTCAACCATTCAGGCCGATGATGGTGTGCCTCCCCAACCTCGAGGTCGGGGTTGGAATGTATCAAGGAAATCCCGTAGTGGTAGGGCTACCATGGTGGCGAGGCCTGTACGGGTTGAGGGGGAGGCAACAACAGAGGATCCAGCGACGGAAGTGGACCCAATGGTCTTAGAAGAACTGATTTATCCAGAGGGGAGGCCAATGAGAGGATTTTGTAGAATATCCACCCAGGATTTAGGGAAGTGGTTGTGACATATAGACATGGTGGAGAATGTTGCCTCCCTGAAGGCCTGGGACATCTGGGATGTCAACATGAAATTCCTCGGCCCGTCCGAGATGTGGAAACACTTGAACCATCTCGGGATGCAATTTCTAGGAATTGGCCCTATCAGGGCTAGATTTATAGTATCCTAGGAGGAGGCAGATCGATACCTAACTGAGTTAGAGGATTTTTTCCACTCCCAGGGTGCCCCGTATCCAATGATAGACCGGTTGAAGGTGTTGTTGGATTGAACAACCCCTCTATAGTTATCAGCTGCCAAATTGAGAGAGCGCTTTCCTCTGTAAGAAGAATCATATGAGTCATCCTAGGGGGAGGAGTCCAGTAGAGGGATCCCATTGGAGGAAGCCGAAGTCAGTGATCAATGCTCGAATCTTGAGGAATCTTCAGATTCCCTTGAGGTAACATCCTATGTCCCTTCCTTAGGGCCTGTTTCCAGGTCATTTTTAATTCCTAACTAATATTTGAACTGTGTAGGAGAACCTCATACCTTGAACCCTCTCCCACCCTACAGAAGATGCAGATGCAGGGCCCTCAGGATCTGTGCCCACTGTTTGGTTGATTAGTGTACCTGTTAGGCCTATGGAACTTGAGATGGCTCCCCTGGAGTTTTCATACATCCCTACAATATATGGAGGGCCATGTCTCAGGGTACCCACAATAACAGACCAAGAATGAGATCGAGAGTTCTACCTTTGTATGTTTCTTTCGTGCAATTCATGACTACCACTCATTGACCAGGATAACGACATATGTGCCCCTCTTTGTATGAATAGATCTTTAGATGGTGTGGGCCACCTTAGAAAGGTTTTTCAGAACTTATGGAGGCACCTTTCCTAGGGGAATGCTAGTGATTGTGGCAGCAGAGATCCAAACCGACCATGCGGCGGCACTCCCAAACACTGGTGGGACCATTAGTGGGGCTGAAACTAAGATCATTGAGGTGGGGTCCGATGATGAGGATCTATCAGATAGTCCAGGCCCCACCATACCCAATCAAACACCATATTTGGACCCTTCTAAAGAGTTCCTGGGGTCATTCCCTGCATATGAGCCTACCAACCATGCCGACTAGGACGAGATGGCCTCTAATGAAGAGGATAGCAAAATAGTCTGTCGTTGATCATGGAAGCTGATCAAACACTTCATTGATGACACCCCCAAGTGAAATGGCTAGATGAGATGGATAAACTTCATTCATGGCTACGTAAACTATGTGCTGGGGGATTGGATGCTCGGCATCCCAACATGATCGTCCAAGATCTTATGGTAGAGAAGATTTGGGATTATGACCATGGCCTTAGTGTGGGATGGAAGCAGAGGAAAGTGGTGAACATCAAGAGGCTCTGGGAGGCTGAAAACAAGGTTTAGCAGTTGCAGATCTGGGCGGATGAGCACTCTACCTCCCTCAATGCACAATCAGAGCTAATAGTGTGATTGAAGGCCTAGCTGGTAGAGGCTGAAGAGCGCATTATGCAAGCCTCTACAGAAATGGCCTTCATTTGGACTGACGTAGAGCAGTCCAAAATCATGGCTGATGAATTGCACGCCATCGCTGCCGAGGAGAAGTAGGAGATTAACAGGTGACATTAAATCCTATATTCCACCATCCAGAGGGTGGAATAGCTACAACACTCTTTGAAAGGGGATAACACGTCCATGGGAGGGATCGACCCTCAGGTACTCTAGTGATTACAAAACCTTGAACGTACTTTCATGCTTTGATTGTTTTATTATAGATTCATGCATGAGTTCTATTATTTGTATTGGTTTATTGCATTCTCATCATATTCATGGATCATCCATCGATCTATCCATAATCACATGTGGGTCTGGCCCGATGTGAGAAAAAAGGGATGACCGCCTTATTATTCCACCCAAATGTAAGAGTGAAAACCAAGCTTAAAGCATCTGGGGGTTTTGAACAACCAGTCTTTATTTTCAGAAAGAAAAGGGGGAATGCCCGGTAGGAATATGATGACCTCAAAATAGTCGAATCATCGCTTCCCCAATGTACACTAGTTCACCAGCATGTTAACGCTAGGGGAATTGGAATTAATCCAAACATAGGGGAGTGAAATGTGTGAATCACGATACCAAGAATTCGGAACATTGTAGGATGGAGTGACAATGAAGAATAACTATTGACCATGTTTGAAACATAAAATTCTATTGCGTTATCCTGAAATGGTGATAACAAATGAGGGCTGACCGCTGACCATGTTTGAAACACATGGCCTAACTCGAAATGCCATCCATTTGTCTTCCAGAACATTTTCCCAGGATTGTAGGTGAGCCATATACTGAGCATCCATACTGTTATGGGGTTCCCTTATATGTGAAAGATTATGAGGGTCTGAGTGAGGGGCACACAAAGTGTGGAGTCGGAGTGATGGGTTTTTCAAATAGAGTCCAACACTCTTGAAATCATGCAACTGTGATGAAGGAATATTAGGTGGGTATATCTATCTGATTGTGGAACAAACATACTTCTGAGCAGGACCTCTTTGAAAAGGGATATGGTGCATCCCATGATTGACATTGGGCATCCTGAACTTGTTTAGGGTATAATCACAGTTTAGTGTCATGCTCTAAGGACATATGGACTCATGTAGTTTAACATCATACGATAAGACAAAGAGTGAAAGGGAAGATCCTAGGAAGGGAGTATGTGGTGTGGTATCTATAAACCCGACGTGAATGAGAACATAAGAAGTTGGAACCACACCACGTATCCCCAGAATAAGCTCTTTAAGTTGAGTTACCAAAAGTGAAAGTTAGGGTGGGAACGAGGCAAAGTAGTTGGGTGCTCCTACGTACCCCCGAAGGATGTGAATCAATCCATATGTAGTTCCGAGAGCGTAGTTTAATATCAATTAGGACGATGAAATGTATGTGTGATATGGTTGCATGAGTACACATCCTACCAGAACTATTAATCCCGCGTGAGTCATGCTCGATGTGGGAAACAATATGTAGTTATGGGACTTTCCTAACACAGGAAAGAACACGTTAGGGGCGATGGGACACTAGGTGGACGACGTCCCAATGATGCTGAACCGCCTATATAACGCACCTAGATGCACAGAGGAGTAAATCTGAGTATGTTGGAATTCCATTTCAACATAAGGAAGTGAAAATATGTGAATCATGATGCTTGAGATCTGGACCACAATGACTGAGGCATGACGATAGGGGATAAATGTTGACCATGATTGAAACACTCTATCTGTTTCGTGTTAGCCTGGAATGGGGACAAACAAATAAGGGTTGACCGCTGACCATATTCAAAAAATGGGACCTGTCACAAATGTCATCTGAGGTCCTTAGGGACATTGGCCCAAGACGGTAGGTAAGCCAATGTGGTATGAGACCAGGCCATAAAGGGGGTCTGTTCAGGCATGGAAGATGATGAGGATCGAAATGATGGGCTCAAGAAGTTTTTACATGGAATAAGGGAATGTCCCTGTAAAAATGACACACTTCGGGCACTACCACAATGCATATGAGTACGACAATAAGACTTATCATTTGGAGGGAGTCGAGCCCCCCTCCAAGAACAAGGGTCCTGAGGTTGCACGCTTCTATCTTAATGGTCGTAGGATGATCCATTTAGGGGGCTTGATTTAGTGGAATGGGCGTAGGGTGGTGATGTAGCTAAACCCAATGCATTGTTCCCATAGGGAGACCTTATTTTAGGGGTATAAGACTCAGAACAGGTTGGGAAAAGACATGGGGGGCACACTGTATAGCTATTTCACAAACCCGATGTAAATGAGAACGCATGAGGTACTCACTACACCACATGTTCCCAAGAGATTTTGGGTCGAGGGGTCGAAATAGAGGGCATGATTTTAGATTCCTAGGTCTAAACCCGGAGATAATGTGTATGGGAATTCTTATGTAACCCATATGGATGATAATCAATCCATACGTAGTTCTAGATAATGTCATACAGTTTAACATCTTGTAGAAAGGATGCAGAGTGATCTTAGTTTAAGTCCATAGAACTCGGACCAAAGTGAATCATAACTCTTCCAAATGGACACAAAACTCAACCAAATCCCTAAACCGATGTGAGCTATGATTGATGTGGGAAACAAAGGAGGAAAAGGTATTTTCAACACATGTAATAACCACGAAGGGGAAATTGGTACAGAGCCTCGAATGACGCCTTACCGTGGCTTTGTTCTCCAAATGTAAAAATGTTCCCTAAGGGATAGTACCAAGAGTTTCGAAGTTCCACTTGGGCATGATAGAGTGGAAAATGATGTGAATCAAGAAATCAATATTTTGGGCTTGATGGGGTTGGTGTGACAATGGAGGATAACCATTGACCGTGTTCAAAACACAGCATCCATATCGTGTGACCTGAAATGGGAACAAAAAATGAGTGTCGACTACTGACCATATTCGTAACGTGGGAATTGTATCAATTTTCCACTCAAGATCCTTGAGGACATTGGCCCAAGATTATAGGAGATCCCTTAGCCTATGTATATGTACCATTTGGGGGCCCTTTTCGATGTGAAAGGTAATGGAAACCCAAATAAAGGGGAGCATGAAGCCTGAGGATGGGTGATAATATGTCCATGAAAGATTAAACACCTTAGGTTCTGAACCAGAGTTCTCTTGGGCACATTATTGAACTGGCAAAGAGGGTCGAGGGGCTCAATTTAAGAGAATCTGACTCGAAAAGATGAGTGTAGAATAGGGGGTGAAGAGCTCTCAAGAGGAAGGGGTATGTGGCATGGTTTTTATAAACCCGAAGTGAATGAGGACATAATCCCATACCACACCACATACCCTCCCATCTGGAGGACTTAGGCCAGGGGACCATTAAAACAATAAGGTTTCCACGAAACATGGTTGGACCCGAAGACAATATGTTTGGGTGGTCCTATGTATCCCATGGAAAGGGGAATCAAGACAAACATATTTTCTATGAATGGCATGGTAAGATACTAGTGTCAAAGAAAATAAAGTTGTGTGGGTCTGGACCTTGCACCAAAAGAAGTGGTATTTGATAGATCTTGTTTGTACTTTAGAAAAAATGAGTTTTTTTGTGAAGTGATGGTCCTAGGATAGAAAATTCAGGCATCGCCACGAGAATCAATCTATATGTAGGCATTGATAAATGGTATGGTGTGTGACCGATACCAAACTTGATTCCCCCTCGAGTGAGGATATCATGGTGCAGTTCCATTTTTCATCATGCGGCCAGGACGATAATGTTACAGTTTTAGGGTCATGTGATAGGACCAACCATGCACTTTAACATTGTGCAGTATAGATGTAACGGTTTAAATTCATGTGGGACCAGCCATCATAGTTTAAATTCATATGGCTCAGACATATACAGGAGAGAAGAGGTTCTAGAGGGAATGTGCATGGCCTGATAAAGTATACCTAACATGAATGAGGATGAGGTCCACATCATACCATGCGTTATTATGAGGAGGAAACCTCGGGCCAAGGGGCTAGAAAAGGTAATATGAGATGGGACAGTAGATGATATCCCTCAGTTGAATTGGACCCGATGACGAGATGTCATGGGGTTCCTACGTATCCCATGAGGATAGGAATCAAGACGTACGTAGTTGTAAAAGAGATCTTAGTTTATTGTCTTAAAGATCATACTAGAGAGGAGAAATCCTTCCAAGTAGGTGTAGACCTCAATCCAATTCCTTAGAACACATGAGTCAAACTCGGTGTGGGAAATAAGGGCAGAAGAGGTTTTTTTGCAATACCTAGAACACACACCAAAGGGAAGTCAGTGTAGAGCTCTGAAAGATGCCTTACCATGACTTTGTTCTCCTAACGTGAAAATTCACACTAAGAGATAGTACCAGGAGCGTCGAAATTATATTTGGACATGATGGGGTAAAAAATGATGTGAATCATGTAACCATCATTCAAGGCTTAAAGGGTTTGTCATGATTATGGAGGATAACTGTTGATCATGTTTGAAACATATCATCCATATCATGTGGCCTGATATGGGAACAAAAAATGAGAATTGAATGCTGACCATATTCACAATGTGGGACTTATATCAATTTTTCATCTCAAACCCTTGAGTACGTTGGCCCTTAATGGTAGGAGAACCCTTAGTCCTAGCATCCATTCCATTTGGGGGTCCCTTTGGATGTGAAAGATAATGGGAAGCCCAAACGAAGGGGAACACGAAGCCTAAAAAATGGGTGAAATCATGTCCAGGTAGAATCTCACACTCTAGGTTCTAGACCAGGGTACTCATTGGACAATTGGTGAATCCCTAGAGAGGTTTGAGGAACCCAACTTAAGGGTAGCCGAATCAAAGAGATGAGATAAGGGAAAGGGAGCGAAGGCCACTCATGAGAGAGAGGTATGTGGCATGGTTGTTATAAAACCAATGTGAATGAGGACATAATCCCATAGCACTCCGTATACCCCTCTTCTATAATAATGTTGTCCAAGGGTCCAAAATGATATGGAGGTTTCTAAGATATGGGTATGGACCCAAAGATGAAATTTTTAGGCGTTCCTACGTATCCCATGAGGATGAGAATCAAGCCATATGTAGTTATGAGGGTGTCGTACAGTTCAATATCATGACCATAAGTATAAAGATAGGGGAAAGGTATCTCATCCAAGGATGTTTACGGCATGACAAGTAACCCAGTGTGAATGAGGAAATAATCCCATACCACACCATACAATCCTAATTGAGAACTTGGGCCAGGTACAGAAAGGTCAAAGGACCTGTGGCTGGGCCTTTAATGGAAATTCATGACCAGCTTGAAGTTTAATGTATTGCAGTGAGGATGGTGGTGATCTTAGATTAGTGTCATAGAGCTCGGACTGTGTATTCCTAGATTAATTTCATATGTGTGGGACAAAGAGGGAGAATCAGCATGCCTATGGAAGACCAAAAAATTAAAATGATGATAGAAGACCATTGTTGACTATATTTACAACATAGTATCCACCCTTGTGTGACCAGAATTTGGGTAAAACAATTGAGCATCAACTATTGACAATACTCGCAACATGGGACTTGTATCAATTTGTCACCCATAATCCTCAAGGATGTTTTCCCGTAATGGTAGGAGATCCCTTGGGTTGAGCATCCATGAAATTTATGGGGTCCTTTTAGATATAGAAGATGATGGAAACCCAAATGATGGGGCTCGTGAAGCATGGCGGGGCCAGTGATCACGGAAAGGACAATGAATGGAGGTATGTCTCAAAGGGGGTTTGTGTGGCGTGAAAAAATAGCCCAATGTGAATAAGGATGTGAGTCCATACCACACCACACAATCCAAAATGAGAACTCGGGCCAGGGGGCTGAAAGGGTCGAGGGACTTGAGGTTGGGCGTCCCAGCCCACTTTATCCATATGATCCCCCATGCGGGTATTGCCTTACCTCAGCTACTAAGCTCATGTAAGCAATGATCGGTGCAGGAATCAAGAAGTAGGACTAGGATCCTCCCCTCACATAAGTGTATGACAGCTGTAATGACACTCCTACTTGAGGCAGACCAAGATTTAGAGAGACAGTGGAGCAGAATGAACCACTACACTCCATGTTTGGGACATATGGGGGTGGAGAAAATGACAAAGGATAGTTGTTGACCAGATTCAAAACACATCGTCTATATCATGTGACCTGAAATGGGAACATAAAATGAGCGTTGACCATTGACCATATTCGCGACATGGGACTTGTATCAATTTTTTTTCTAAAACCCTTGAGGACGTTGGCCTGAAATGATAGGAGATCCCTTAGGCTAAGTATCCTTGTCATTTGGGGGACCCTTCAGAAGTGAAAGACAATGGGAACCCAAGTGATGGGGTGTGTGAAGCATAAATTCACCTGTGCAATTTCAAATAAAGTTAGACAACAGAAGAGATAGAGATCTTCAGAGGAGAGGGATACATGGTATGGTAATGATGAACTTGATGTGAATAAGGGAAAAATCCCACACCAGACCATGTGTTTCATCCCAATGAGAGGTCCCGAAGTTTGGGTTTGGGCCTAGGAATGAAATGTCCAGGAGATCCTACATATCCCATGAGGATGTGAATCAATCCACACATAGTTCTAGAAGAGCCACACAGTTTAATTTCATGTGGTAAGGCCGTGGGAGGATTATAAGAACAAAGGAGGGCACGTAGTGCAATCATCATAACCCTGAAATGGGTGGGGCCAAAGAAGCCTATACAGCTCCATGTGGGATCATCCAAAAGAACTATTCCCAGGAGGGGATAGTCAAAGAGGAAACTAGGGCTGGACTCAAGACGGGGCATCTGAGCGTTCCTACATATCCCATGAGGATGGAAATCAAGTCATACGTAGTTCTTGAGATGCAATTTAACATCTTACAGGATGACACACAGTTTAAGTTCTTGTAGGACTATACAATTTATGGTCATGCAAGACCAGATAGTTTAAGGTCATGTAGGGTTGTAATGCCATTTTGGGTCATGTGGGACCATCACACAATTTGGGTTTATGCAGGACCATATAGTTTAAGGTCATTCAGGACCGTAATGTAGTTTAGGGTCGTGAAAAACCATCATGTATCACTACTGGAAAACTAACCTATACCAACGGTTTGGAGAACCGTAGGCAAGTAAGTCATTGGGATAGGTCTATACCAATGGTTTTTGTAAAAATGTTGGTATAGACCTATACCAATGGTTTTGAAAACCATTGGTATAATTAATATGAAAATCTTTACCAACGGTTCCATAAAACCATTGGTATATATATTTCCAAAAAAAACATTCGCTAGAATTTGATCCCAGGACCTCCAGTTTATCATTGAATAACCTAACCACTAACTTAACATGACTTTTGTGAACATAATTTCATAAATATATATATATATATATATATATGTATTATCATAATTATTTTAAATTTTGATTTATAGAATGTTATGGTTAAGAGGATTCGATAAAAAATAAAAGGACCTATACCAACGGTTTTGACAACTGTTGGTATAGGTCCCTGGAATCTTGTAAGTGATGTTGAAATACTGGGGACTTTTCCCAACAGTTTTCCAAAACCGTTGGGAAATCCTACCCTTTCCCAACGGTTTCCTCAATCCATTGGGAAAAGTGGACACAAAGTGGGCTTTCCAAACGGTTTGGACAAACTGTTGGGAAAGGGGGTATAGAAGTGTTGGGAAAGGTCACATTTCTAGTAGTGTATTTTGGGGGTCATACAGGACCGTACAGTTTAATGTCGTGCAGGACCATAATGTAGTTTAGGGTCGTGCAGGACCATCACGCATTTTGGGGTTGTGCAGGACCATACAATTTAAGGTCGTGCAAGACAGTAATGCAGTTTAGGGTTGTGTTGGACCATCACGCTGTTTGGGGTCATGGAAGACCGTACAGTTTATGGTAATGTAGGACTGTATTGCTGTTTAGGGTCATGCGGGACCATCATGCAATTTGGGGTCGTACAGGACTATACATCTTAGGGTCGTGTAGGACTGTAATGCAGTTTAGGGTCGTGCAGGACCATCACGCAGTTTGGGGTCATGCAGGATCGTACAGTTTACGGTCGTGCAGGACCGTAATGCAGTTTTGGGTCGTGCGGGATCATTACACAGTTTGGGGTCATGCAGGACTGTACAGTTTAAGGTTGTGTAGGACCATAATGCAGTTTAGGGTCTTGTGGGACAATCACATAGTTTGGGGTTGTGCGGGGCTATATAGTTTAAGGTCTTGCAGGACCGTAATGCAGTTTTGGGTCATGCGGGACCATCACGCATTTTGGGGTCATGCAGGAACATACAGTTTAAGTTCGTGCAGGACCGTAATGTAGTTTAGGGTCGTGTGGGACCATCACACAGTTTAGGGTCCTGAAGGACCATAAGATTTAAGGCCATGCAAGATTTTAATGCAGTTTAGGGTTGTGTGGGACCATCACGTAGTTTGGGGTCGTGCAGGACCATACAGTTTAAGGTTGTTCAAGACTGTAATGCGTTTTAGGGTCATGTGGAACCATCATGTAGTTTGGGGTCATGCAGGACCATACAGTTTAAGGTCGTGCAGTACCGTAATGTAGTTTAGGGTCTTACGGGACCATCACGTAGTTTGGGGATGTGTCGGACCATACAGTTTAAGGTCGTGCAGGACCGTGGTGAAGGAGGGGATCAAGAAAAGTATTGCTTGAGAAACTTGGAATTGGTGGGAGGAGTTATAAACTCACCATCCATTGTAACCAGTGAGTATGCTTCATTGGAGTAAACATTTTTAACAATGTAAGGTCCTTCCCATTTGGGTTCCAACTTGGGTTGTTTACTTCCAGGTATCATTGGTGCCCTCATGGCCAATACTAAGTTTCCTTGAAAGAAGATGCAAAGGAAAACTTTCTTGTTGAAAGCTGTAGCTATCTTGTTCCAGTGCCTTTCCAGATTGTGCAGAGCACAAAGGCTATTCTGGTTGAGAACTTCCAACTCAGCCAGATGGATCTTAGCTACTTTATCTGGTGCTTTCTGATCATAGACAACTGTGCGCAGTGAGGGAAATTTAATCTCAATATGCAGGATGGCCTCTGTCCCATATACCAGTGAATATGGGGTAACCAGAGTGGAATTACGGGTCATCATCTGATAATCCCAAAGGGCGTTGGGGAAATTTTCAGACCAACTAATCTTATTCTGGAAAACCATTTTCTGCAGAATGTTAGAGATTATTTTGTTGAATTCCTCGATCTTCCCATTTTCCTGCACATGATAGCGGGAGGTATGGTTAGAATAGATATTGTACTCAGTGTACTATTTCTTCAGCTCAACTGCTCGGAAGTTCATACCATTAACAATGAGGATAGCATGAGGGACTCCAAATTGATAGATAATGTTGTAGATCACAAATTCAATGATGAAATGGGTCTTGACTTCCTTGAGTGGGACTTCCTCTGTCCACTTGGAGAAGAAATCTATAGCAGTCAGGATGAATCTGCACTGGCGAGCTGTCGCCAGTGGATATGGTCCCACAACATCGAGTCTCTATACCGCAAATGGACAAGAGTATTTTGTGGAGTGGAGAGGATGTGGTGGATGATGCATGAATTTAGCATGAATCTGGCACATGTGGCACCTTTTGGTGAACTCAATGCAGTCATGGATCATAGAGGGCCAAAAGTACCCCAGCCTCTGGATCCGGTGAGATAGTTTTGGACCAGTTTGATGAGACCTAAAGGAACTGACATGAAACTCCTACATGAATTGGGAAATCTCATATCCTTGAATGCAACAAAGGAGAACCCAATCAAACATGCACTTGTAGAGGATCTGCTCAAAACTGGGACCGTCCTAGAGGGGAAACTGTAGCGCGCGACATCGGATTTGCTCGCACTCGACACTATCTACCGGGAGATTACCATTATGGAGATACTCAAAAAAGGGGGCTATCAAGTTGGGAATCACTTCAATCACTGCATCTAGGGGACCTGGGGGTCCTGACGTGGAGGCACCAGTGGTAAGGTGGCTTACTCGCAAGCTGTCATCATCACCTGGAGTGACAGGAGCAATGAATTTTTGATGTGCCACATGGATAATTAGGTCATCCTACTCGGGCTCCATAAGTGATGTATTTAGGTCGGCCAAAGCGTTAGCTCGACCATTCTAAGATCGAGGAACATGAGTAACTTCTGGCCAATATGGTAACTGGGCCATTAGCTAAAGAGTGCGCTCCAACAATGGTATGAGCTCTGGCTTTCTAATGACATAGTCACCGTTGATATATTTTATGACTAGTTCGGAGTCCTCTTTCACATGAAAATGGGGAACATCAATCTTGAGGGCCATCTCGAGGCCAGTGATGAGAGCCTGACACTCTACCTCATTGTTGGTGCAGCCTTCTGACAACAAGATTGAGTATGGAAGAATATCTTGTTACGGGGTAATAAAGATGATACCTAGGCCTACTTTGTTGAGTTTGGGGTCATTGAGCCTCCTTCCAGTGGGAATCCAGGAAGATCCATCGAAGTGAATTTGTAATCATGGCATGGCTTGGTCTACCAAGAGAATCACTTCATACGAAAAATCCAGGTCTATGGACTGTTTTGTAGGAGTTGGATGGGTAGCAAGGATGTCTGCCAACTCTTACCCCTTAAGAGCCTTCTGAGGGAGAAACATAATGTTGAACTACTGGAGGGTCACTACCTGCCAGGATATATGACCTATCAATATGGGGCGGTTCAGGATGTACTTCATGGGATCTACTTAGGACACCAACTACACCTCATGATACTACAAGTAATGTCACAGCTTCTATACTATGAATACAAGCACAAGGCAACTCTTCTCAATACGGAAGTATCTGGTCTCTATATAGAGGAAGGTATTAGAGGCTATTTTTTATTACCTCGTTGTCCTTCTAGGTGAGAAGGTCCCCGAGAGATCATTCCAGGGAGGTCACATAAAGGACCAGTGGCTTTCCAGAGACAAGTTTCATTAAAACTGGATGCTGGAGAAGATGCTGCTTGATTTTCTCAAAAGCATTCTAACACTCTTCGTCCCACTCAAAGATGATGTCTTTCTTCATTAGCTGAGAAAAGGGCTTACACTTGCTAGCCAAATTCATGATGAATCGGCATATGTAGGCTAAGTGGACTTGGAAACCTCGAAGCTGTAGAATATTTCATGGAGGAGACATCTAGAAAACGACCTTAATCTTCTTTGGGACGATCTCAATGCCTTTGTATCTGGAAACGAAGCCGATATACTTTCCAAAGGTAACCTTGAAGGCACACTTCAATGGTTTCATCTTCAGGTGATGAGAAAAGAGGAGGAAAACACTTTTTCAAGGACTCTGCGATGGTCCTGATGTTGGAGAGATTTGACCACCAAGTCATCCACGTAACATTACACCAATGTTCTAAGGATCGGATTAAATACATGATTCATAGATTGCTGGTAGGTGGCACCTGCATTCTTTAAACTGAAAGGCATGACTCGGTAACAAAAAGTAACTTGTGGCACCCTGAAGGTTGTAGACTCCTCATCCTCAGGTTCCATTTGAATCTGATTATACTCGGAGTACCCATCCTTGAAGGAGAGGGCTTGGAACCCATTTGTAGAATCAATCAACAATTCTATCATAGTAAGGGGAAAATCATCCTTCAGATAGTGATGGTTGAGATCCCAAAAGTCGATGCGGACTTAGATCTTCCCATTCTTCTTCCTGAATGGAATAATGTTGGCTAGACATTTGGGGTACTGGACCTCCTTAACGAAATTGGATCTGATGAGATTATCAACTTCTTCCTCAATCAGGGCACCATGAGAAAGGGTGCATCTTTATGGGAGGCTTCTTGAACCCATAATGATTTACCATAAGACCAAGATGGTGGACGGCTATCTGAGGATCTAGTCTAGGAATCTCATCATAATTTCTGGAGAACACATCATGGTGTTGTTTTAGGAAGTCTATGTACTATTGTTTCTCCTCGATGGGCATGGCGGCACTGATCAATGTGGGTTTCAGGTCTGCCTCGCTACTGAGGTTCACCTGTACCAACTCATCAATCATGGCAGAGATTCCCTCTTAAAATGCAGGGGAGCATACTATAAATCCTCTTATTCACTTATGGATTGGAAAGATTTAGGCATCATCTAGGTCTGTCTATGGGTCAGTCACAGTAGTGGCATGCTCAAACTCATTAGCTTGAATCAACTTGTCTTTTCTCTTGTAGTAGAAGACATCCAAATAGTGGGATTCAAAAGAGGAGAAGGGAGACGCGTCACCTTGAAGCACACCCACTCGACCATTAATGGATTACTTGAGGCACTGGTGATATGATGAGGGTACTACCGCATGAAAGTTGATCCACGACCTTCCCATCAATGCATTGTAGTCGGTGTCCTGGGAGACAACCATGAACTCAATGTTGGCAATTAGGCCACTGAACTGGGTATTCAAATGGATATTTCCAATCGGTGTCTGCTTCATCCTTTCATAACCTTGGATTCTTAGGTCAGAGGGACTCAGATCATCCTCGGAAATTCCCAGCTTTCATAGTGTCCGATTCAGGATTAGGTTGATTCCAGAGCATATGTCGACAAGATAGGAACGATCCTATACGCCATTGGAATGGTTGGTGATGTATAGTGTGGGAATGCTCCCCCTGTATAGAAGAGACTTCAACTTCTCCATAGAACGAGATGATGGCCGGACATTCAGTATTCTTGACTGCCTAAGCATGAAAGGATTCTGCGGCTACTACCTCCATCTCAAACTAGAGGGGGATTCTTAAAGCCTCAGCGAGGGAATCACGCATATTTGATGACATATAAAGGGTCTCAAGGATGGAAAGCCTTGTTGGAATTCTATTAAGATGCTTGAGAACATAGTACTTCCATGCCAGGCATGAACTTCTGCTTAAAGAAGGTTTTCTATGATAGGAGGTATGGTGGGCCTTGTTGACTAGGCCGATGGATGACTGGTGCTAGGAATATCCCTCTACTCCCTAGCCAAAGCCTGCGGAGTGGTTACTGGATGGGGGAAAGGCAATAGAGACTGGCCTGTAGTAGGGTGTGGCTGGCCATGACACGATTGAGGTGGCTCTACCTAATCCAATAACACAAAAGGAAATGAAGGCAGGATTGATGTCCCCAGATGAGAAGGTTGTGTACGCCGAGCTCTGAGATGGGTCTACTATCTGGTTTTGGTCACATGCATAGCCTAGATGGAAGTAATGATCGAGGCACTTCAAAGGCCCATATATTCACGGCTCTGTCGATACTGACGATGACTGGGGACGTTGGGAGGATCCTCCTAGCGCTCCTCATTATCAGGAATCGTGTAGGGGTTTACCAGCTCTATGGTGTGAACTGAGGTTTACCCTTGACCATCACTCAAAGATTCATCCACTACTGGACAGATTCTGGGAGGAATCTCCATCTCCAGGGGCATTAAGCCGCCGAGAGTACAGGATGACGATGGCATTGGTGGGGGACTTTACTTTCCCTTACACCACTGGTGTTTGCTTTTATGGGAGGAGAACGACTGAGACTGTGATGTAGAAGTAGTTGTTGCAGATTTTGAAGGCTATGGAGAATTCCGAAATGCATGGATAACACCATGGTAATAGGTTACTATTTTAAGATCCATCCAATCATCATACTTCTAGGACCCGTAGCTAGAATCCTGATGCCATTCACCTCCACTATCTCTGATGTTGTCTAGCTGCATGAAGACACATGCCGCGTGTGCTAGAGCTAGGACCAAACATACTATTTTTTTTTATCTATTGGGTATTATAGCCATTCATTGATCACATATCAGTTCTTGAGAGTGTGCCCCATGATCTGGTGATAGGGGTAGTAATTAGGGCGATCAGGGAGGTTTGCCTCTTCTGGCTTTAGGCACTTAGGAAAATATAGAATCCCCTACTCCAAGGCACTGTAGAAGTAACTAGGGACATATGCCTCATTGAACGAGTAGGTATATTTTCTCTGGTTCGAAAAGGGGGCCCTTGGATATTGACTCTAATTCGGGGTTGTAGGAGCCTATCTAGGAGGTGGAACTTGGTTACCTCACCCAGGCAGTGGCGGTGCATTGCGTGGGGGCACTTGTCGAATCTGAGGTGGGTGCTGCTGGGCCGGTGGCATGTGCCTAAGGTGAAGGGCCTCTATGAGGATATGGAGGAAGCTCCACTAGAAATAAATCTAGTCGCCTTGGGGCCTCTATCTAAGCCACAATGGTGGGATCGTCCCTGGAATCCCTTCTCGTGGGGATTGCAGGAGGCAACAGATGTTCCTGCTTATCCTGTTCTAAGGCTTCCTCCTGGCACTGGGCCTTATCAGAGAAGTATTGAAATCATCCAAGGTAGTTCTGGGTGATCAAAGAGGGGACCAGTTCCATATTGACATTCCCTACACACATCATCTGTAATTTCTCTTGATTCAGTGGCATATCAAGTGAGTATGTCAGTCTTTTCCACTGGGTGACAAAGTCGGTAACATGCTCATTGACCCCCCTTCTTGCACTTGAATAGGACTGCAATACTTGTTTTTCGAGTGGTGGAACTAAACTGGAAGAGTAATTTCTTACATAGGTCCCACCAGCCGACCACTGATCCGATTAGGAGCTAGCTATACCAAACAAATGCAGGCCCTTCCAATGTCAGTACGAAACATCGGAGCTTGGCAGCCACCTGCTACACTGGAGTTCCCAACATGGGGTCACACATTGAGCTAAAGTGGGCTAGGTGATGTGGTGGTTCCCCTATCCCATTGAAGGAGGAAAAGTTGGGATTCCCGAAACCTGAGGGTGCTGGAATATCATCCACCCATGCTGGGTATGGCTTGCCATCAGGTGGGACTTCCACCTATCGAGTCTTTAAATCTTTGAGGCGGGCGATGAGTGCTACCATTGGATCGTCCAGACGGAGGTTCCTATCTTGATGGGGATCCCTAACCACCAATGCGTTGGACGGTTCTTTAACATTATAAGCATGCCCAATGACTCATGGAGAAGCTAGTGGAATGACCTGTGGAGAAGTTGGGGGAACCTGAGTTGGGTCTCGAGGATTGTCACGCCGTTCAAGAGGATTTGGTGAGACATAAAACAACCTTTTTCTGTAAGTTCTGGATTTAACCCTATCTTTTTGGGCAGGATGGTCAGGGTCACCTAGGGGCAATTCACAAGGGGAAGTTGTGACTGCCCCTACTGCCCTAACATAAAATCACTGTAGTCTGGTTGTCGATCTACAGCACATTTAGAAAGGAGGTCATCGACCATATTCTTCTATTCAGTGAGTTGCTGATGCAGCGTGGAATTTTTAGGGTCTTCCTCCGTCTTCTGTACTAATCTAGATAGATCGGAGGGCTTGGCATCTCTGAGGCATTCTGTGACCTTTTTGGGATTTTGGATGAGGACTATTGACACAATGGGCACATGAAGGCCCATCAGATTCTTCTGTTGATGAGTAATCCTTCGCGATGGATCCAAAAAGTGTGAAACTCCCTCGGGGGGTGGGTCCTCTCCAAGAAGCTCTATCTTATTCTCTCCCTCTAGCAGATCATCCATGTTAACTGCAACTCTTCCTGGAGGCATATACTCTATTTCTCCTTGAAAATAAGGTTGTCATCATATAGGACTAAAGAGGAGAGCATCATACTGCCCCCAACCACGGATCTGTATGTGGGGAGAAGCCTCTTTGATAATCTTGTGGAGTTCCCTGAAACTCTAAATGCAACATTTTTGGAGGGCCCAATGGTGACTTGGTGACTCATGGTGATGGGCCACAGGGAGTGCATCCAAATCAACTAGACGACATTTTTTTCCAATGTCCTCTAAATGTGCATGAATCTTAGGGTAAGCCACTAGATGACGATGAAGAGGGAAATGAGTCACCCAGAGTCTTTGGCGGAAACACTCGACTTCTTATTGGGTGACGGATTCTGGTGCACAGAAATTTGACACTGAAACCGGGAAAAACATCTTAGGGAAGTGGTATGCTGCCAGGATATCCCATAATTTTTTGGTCTCAAATTTAGAGTCTGGCCCTTCATTTCCCCACTCATCTATTGGAGGTGGTTGGGGATCCGGTAGTGTTACCAATGCAGACTGCTGGGGCGGTAGGCCAGTCGGTGGAGAATACAGAGAGTGAGCTGAAAAACTGCAACATCTTGGGCTATCCTCTGGAGAGTGTAGTGACTTAGCCATGACATCATGGTAGGACGGGATGACGAATGTCGTTTCTGGCACAGGGACTATATTTGCTGGAAATGGGCCACACTGTTGTCCGTTCACCATTGGCCCTCAGAATATCTCTATGTGATCTCTAGTTGAGGTAGAGAGAGACTCTAGTGATTATGGTGGTGATTTCATGAACCTAACCTCTGTAGCTTCCAAATTTTCATCTTATTAGATATACCTGCAGAGGGAGGTGGGAATCCAATGAACCTCACATTCTGGGAGTATTAGGCTGATGGGCCTTGTTCCTACCCCGACCCTTAACACGGAGGATCTGGGTGAGGGTTCCATCACTGAGTTGTATTCCACTTCATAATTTGAGAAGCAAACTGGTTTGATCTCAGTTTGAATCTTCTCAGTGTTCTTTTTATGGTGGTGATGACCCTCCCTCCTGCCATGGGATGGTTCTTCAAGATAGGGTAGATTTCTGACATGAGGAGGACCTTCGGTTGTACTGGTGCTTGGGAAGAGAGGACCTCTACCTAATTAAGCTGGGGTGAAAGGAGCACGAGGACAAATATCAAAGGGGACATGGGGAGGACCTCCATGGGAATACTGGAGTGGGAAGGACCTTCGCTCAAACCAATAGGATCATGGGTAAGGCCTCTATTCATGTTTCCCCTGGAGACATCAGTGTGAGGAAGGTCCTCGTACTGGCCAAGCCAAACACAGGTAGGAACTTCATGTTGGGTGCTAGTGAAGCGAAGTTTTCCTTGACCCCTCTGATTTCCAAGGCAAGGAGGACCTTTTTTGGCTGTTGTGAGGACATGGGGAGGCCCCCCATGATAGAGATTGATCGGATGTGCAACGTCTCCACACCAGTAGTCTGTGGCATGAGGTATGACTCCATATCTGATTTAATGAGAATGGGAGAGGCTTTCGTGTTGGGTATCACCATAGTGGGGAGGTCCCTCATTCGGACTGAGGGTAGCATGAGGCGGACCTCCATGCCGATCTTGGAAGCGGGGAGGACCAACATTCTCTATGGTGGCAGTATGGGGAGGGCCTCTATACTGGCGGTGACCACTTCCTACACCGGTGGCTGAGAGAGTCTACCCAGCCTACCCGTGGGGAGGTTCGGGCCTCAATCGAGGCTAGGTATAAAATTCCCCCTACTTAGCATACGCTAGGGTTTGATGATATACATAGGTGGTGGACCAAGCCATAGTAGTTGTTAACGTTGATTCCCCTTGATAGGAATCCTCCTCAGCCTGTGCCCGACACGGGAGTTGAGTTAACCAGAATGGGGCCAACGGTGTAGGCTCATGTATTACCTACTCCTTAACTCCTGGGACCAGATGTCAGTGCTGGTGCGGCCTGGTGGGAGCTCTACTTGGGGGGGGGGGGGGGGCTGAAACGGAATCTCGACCGTGCTGGACCAAACATACCCTACCTCGTCAGCATAGGGGAGATATTCATCGATGTATTCTAGGGAGAGGCTCCCAAAATGATTGTACGTTGGAGTGGGGAGCAGTGGATCCCTACGCGGCCCTTGGGGAAAACGGTGGTGATGAGGCGCAGAAGCTTCTAGATCCTAGCGGTCCATATCCTATGTTGGGATAATTCCTTCCTCTTCGTATCAGTGTATGTGGTCTTTGATCACCCTACGCTGAATGAATTTAGATGGGGAGACAGTGTGTGGGAACCTGAAGTTTTTAGATGTGGATATTGTTGCAAAAGCGGTGGAGCCATGTGAGACTACTGTATTGGAATTTCCGCTTCCCCTGCATCGGTGGATGGCCGGTGATCGTATTCCTGCAGTAGCTTGGTTCTTGAAAATCATAGATATTAACCCATTATAACTGAAAAGAAATAAATCGATTACTAGTGCCCTAATTCCATTCCTTCTTTCATGGATAGTAAGATGGATCCATGCTGACAACATTATAGACCAGGATGTCCAACATTTTGACTACCCCAACTTCTAGTAAGTTCGACGCCAGGCCCACTATTTGTATGGCGGAACCCGACGCCAGATAACTGGATTTAGTGACACACTAATCCACTGATATCTCGAATGCTACTAATCTCTATATTTAGGAGAAGACCATTTAACATTAGGTTCACCATTTCTGTTTCTGAAGCTTTCACTAGGGCATGTACATCTGTCTGTTCAAAGATGACAAATATATGCTGATTGTTTCCCCACATTCATTCTTTCCAAAGGTGAGCATTATCCCTCGCCTATTCAGGGACGCTTACTCCTTGGTCAAAATAGGATGATGGGATTTCAATTCTTCCTTCCGTGGATTCCTCCTTGGAACTCGTCACTTAGTCTGGGTATCTATTATACACTTAAGACGTTGTTCGTAGAACTCTTTCTAGTTCCATATCATCATGGATACCATTTAATTACACTGCTTCTATTAGGACATTCCAAGGTGTCTGGTTAGGGTAGAAACCTTCGGTCAGGGGATTAGTCATGTTGGACATCACTGGCATGTCTGGATGCTGGAACACTAGCGTGTCTGGGATTCTTCCCCTTATTATAGGGATTATTGAGGGAATGGAAGCCCACGGTAACCCATGTAGAATGCGGGGAATTATATGCCATAGGAATGTAACTGAGGTTTTCCTCATCTTATCATGTTTGACACAGGGTATGTTGAATGTTTAAAATATATCAGAGATAGACTAGACTGATCAGAACACTGATTAGAGTGGATCAGATGGGTGTAACCACTAGAGGAAACACTGATTCTAGGAGTTAATTAGCATGATATCACAGGTATGTGGTGGCCCATATAAGAATTAGGATGGGTTATGTATTGTTAAATGAAGTGGATGGAGAATGAGATGGAGTCGACATGAGGATGGAGATGATGTTGGGTTTGTGCCTCGAAGAGACCTCCTACGTATCCCCGTGGAAGGGAATCAAAGTATGTGTAGTCCATGAAGTGATGGGACACCTAAGGAGGTGACCCGTATGAAGGGGACATGAAGGAAGTAGAACCTCCAGGCTGGGGCATGGAATTGGGGTGCATGCAGGGGACAATGACCTGATGACATGCTGAGACTTATGCGTGATTAGCAGCCCGAGAGTTGGTCTGACACTAGAGGGGATGAACAGAAATGTGGGTCCCAATTTAGGGGACTACAACATCTTACCACTGGATGGGGATCAAAATGGGTTATCTCTAGATGGGATCACAATGGATTACCGATGGATGGGGTCACAATAGCTTACCGCTGTATGGGGTCACAACGGATTACCACTAGATGGGATCACAATGGCTTACCACTGGATGGGGTCACAATGGCTTACCGCTTAATGGGGTCACAATGGCTTAATGCTGGATGGGATCTCAATGGATTACCCCAAGATGGGGTTGAATGTTATGGAGGCTTCCTAAATACTTTTCCTTAGCAAGGATCAATGACCTCATAGTTCAGAATGGGGGATGTAGTTTAACGTCATACAGGATGAAAAGGGAGAATTAATTTTAACGTCATGCGAGACGTAGATGGTTCGATGTGAAGGGGGTCAGAACCAATGGTTGTTGGACTTGAACCTCAAGGAGGCTTCCTACGTACCTTGCAATGGAAAGGATCAAAGACCTCATTGTTTTGGTGGAGGGGGAACCGATATGAAGGGTGTTTGGGACCAATGGTTGTTGGACTTGAACCTCAGGGAGGCTTCCTACGTACCTTGGCTTGGAAAGGATCAAAGTACAAGTAGTTCGGGATGGTGTGTGGGGCTTACAATCTAGTCTTCCCTGTGGTTGTTGGGATTGAACATCAGAGAGGCTTCCTACATACATTTCCTTGGAAAGGATCAAAGTCCATGTAGTTCAAGATGGTTGTGGGGATTACACTCTAGGTTTCCTGATGGTTATTGGGCTTGAACCCCAGGGAGGCTTCCTACATACCTTTCCATGGAAGGATCAATGTCCACATGGTTTGGGATGGTGTGTGGGGATTACACTCTAGGCTGCCTGGTGGTTGTTGGGATTGAACCTCCGGGAGGATTCCTACGTACCTTGCCTTGGCAAGGATAAAAGTCCACGTAGTTCGAGATGGTTGTGGGGATTACACACTAGGCTGTCTTGAGAGGATTTCATGGTTTATGATTACTCTAAACTCACATGAGTCTTTCCTGTTGTGATAAACAAGAGGCATCAAAGGCCTGATGATCAAGTTGTGGAAGGTGCGTCTGTAGAAAGTGGAGTGAGGCTTAAACGTATTCAGCAGCCCAAAGAGGAAACAGGGGCTTACGCGTGGTTAGCAGGACAGGGTGATGGAGATTGGTACTTACTTTAAATTGGAGGCCCAGGTAGTGACAAATCCCTAAGAGCGAGGTATTTGTCACCGAGGAAGAGAGGAGGAGAAGGGGTCCTACCTCTTGCAAGAAAAGATGGGGTATTATACCAAGGTGGCTTCCCTTTCCCCACATAAAGATGCTGCTCCAATAAGGAGGAACTCATTCCATGTGAGGAATGATTTAACTCTAATAGAGACCAGTGGATGTAGAGAATTTCAGAGATGGGTAACCCCGCGTATGATGCACGGAGCGAGCCCACACTTTAATTTCATGTGCTGGGGACGATGGTGCTTGGCAGTTTAACATCCTATAGCTCGGATGAGGTGGGTGCACTCCACACCCCTAGGACGTACATAGCCAATACCCTCCTTCCATTGAGGGAAGGAAGGCATCAACAATTCCATGGTGAGGGGTGCTATGGAGTGATCCATTGGGGGGTCTACATTAGCATGAATATGCGAAGAAGAAATAGTTGTTAGCATTCCAATGTGAAGAAGCATGAGGCAAAGTAATGCAATGGGAAGCATTTCCCAAGGGACCTTGAAATTTATTCATGAAAACCTGAAGGTCCGCACAAGAAAATGAGTTTCAGAGGAAAAGTTTTCATAGGTAGAATCCCTGTGAAGCTCTGATGTTCCATGAAGTATAGGGGCTTCGTGAAGGGATGTTTGTCGTGAAGTGAAGTAGCCTAAACTAGGCATAGAGAATAGGTGGATATGGAAGGTGCTTTATGAAGCGGAAAGGCATTCGTGGAGTAATGCCTCGTGAAGCAAGGGGACCTTGCAAATTATAACCTTGTGAAACAATGTACTTCACGAAGCACAGTGACCACACCTTAGCATGCGGGTCACATGTGTACGAAGGGTACTTTGCGAAGAATAAATGATATGCGATGGACCAAGCCCCCTTGGGGATCTTCTTCCTTCACGGAGTCCCTGGGGATCCACAAAGGTCATCCCTCTTTAAAGAAGGGTGAAATTAACTCAAAGGGGGAAGGCACTTCGTGATGCAAAAGTACCTTGAAAAGATCATTGTTCGCAGAGTAGAAATTTATTCGTAATGTAGGATCTCAGAAGTTGAAAGGTAGAAGGATCCATAATTTGGGCTCAAGGGTAGCCTCGTATTTATAGGCATGAGACTTCTCAAAGCATAGCTCGCTCAGTGCGAAGATGGAGCTTGCTCTACGGTGGGTTTGAGAATGTTAAAGGGGTTCGCGGAGCATCCCACCTCTTTGCTCCACGGTGGGTTTGTGAACGTCAAAGAGGTTTGTGGAGCATCCTGCCTCATTTCCCTATAATAGGTTCACAAAAATAAAATTGGTTTTTAGAGAATCTTGAATCCTTGCTCTATGGCAGGTTTTTGAAGGGTGAGCTCTGTGCCGGTAGTGGGGCAACGGGGGGCTCCGCAAGCGGTCTTCGCAAGACAGCCCCTAATGCTTTCCCTTTGTTCTTTCTTTTCCTTGATTTTGGAATCAAAAGTTATGTTATTGAATAATAAAGTTAGGTTACTTTATACATGATTCAGAACCTTTTTAAATTAATTTATCTATTTCATATCACTTATTATCATGTTATAAAAATTACATAATTATTTAATGTTCATATTGGTCGTTTTGTCGTTATTCGGTACTTGAGTCGAAAATGATCTTTTTTTATGTAAATTGTCCTTGTGGTGAAAATTTCATCATATCTAGAATATAATTCTAGATTGAAATATCATATATATTCAGATTTACTTATAATATTCCATAAAATTTGGAGATAAGAAATGAAATGCTCCGTTCATGGTGACGATAGGCCGTATGTACACATGAACGTTGCATTCATTTATTTTTCATACTAAAGGAATGATAAATAGGTATATTGAAATTATATTATAATATCTATTATATATATTTTACATAATTTCATTAACACTATCCTTTATATGTTTCATGTATGGCATCAATGAGTCATATCACTTTGGGGGGGGGGGGCGGTAGTCCGCACATCCTCAAATGAAATAATCATATTTACACATTATGAAAATCATAAATTTATGTGGTAAATAAAAGTTATAGAATAATATGTAAAATATAAATATTATATATAAATACATAGTCATCATAGTGGACACCATGAGAGGTGGTAGGAGAAAATTTAACAATCATCGTTTCGTGAGGCAGTAGTTCGTCGTACACAGAAACAGTATGTCTATATCCATTAGATGGATACATGTCTAAGTGTAGTTAAAATAATTCTCATAAAAACATAATAGTGTATTAAGAATACTTGTTTTTTATGTAATTTTATAATAATAATATCATAGGGTGTGGAGAATTAAAATAAAGGAATGGAACTTGAGAGAATATGTTACCTTTAAATCGGGTAACTTCTTTTAATTTGAGCCAAAAGGATTTCTTGAATTGTATTCTTCCTAAGTTAAGGATTATAAAAGTAAGTTAGTGATGTTATTATATTATTTTATAATAATTTGGATGATAAAAGGGGCTTGATAGGTTTGAGTAAGTGGGTAGATTTTGCGACCTTTTATAAGAGGGATGAGGGGAACTTTAGGAAAGTCTACAAATATCATTTTATTATAATTTTATTTTAGAATTATAAAGGAAACAAAGTGATATATTTCAAGTATAAGATTATTATGGTTCTAAATAATCTCAAAAAATAGGTTTTAGAAAAGTTCATTTCTCAAAAGTAACTTTATTTTTTAGCTTTAACCCTTAGTTAAAAACCTTAACTCATACCATGTCTTCTCGTATTTTCATAATATATGGTTACTATAGTTACTATAAAATTAAAATAGAACCACAAGTAGATCATTAATGAAATTTTTAATGTTATATAAATAAGTTGGAAGAATTGTTTTTATAGGAATATTATATCAATTGGAAAAAGATTATTTTTTTTAACTCATTTATGTAAATTTTGACACTATTTAATAATTGATTTTTGTTAAAGTAATAATAATTTTTTCCTTAAATAAAATCCATTAAATCATCCCTCACATGTAAATTTAATCCCAAAATTTCATTTATGGCATAAAAATATTCAAATTACATTTATTTTGGTATTTATAATATCATTTATTTGAATATTTCATTGATAAGGTAAACACTACATCATTATTATGTCAAAAATAAATAAATTTATTTAATGTATAAAAAATATAAATAAAATAACATGATGTAGTAAATATTTTTATCTTTATAATGAATATTTATAGTCAAAGATATCAATTATATAACCCCAATTTAAAATTGTATTGGTAAAAAGATACATGTTTGTGTTATATTTCTCTTTACTTTAAATTAATTATTATAACATTTCATTTTCACACACAAGTGGCTCCATGGGATCCTAAATTCAACCAAATGATTATCATGGTCATAAATATCTCATAAAATAGGATTACGACATGTTTTATGATAGTTTTATATTATTATAATATTATTTTTACCCTTATTTACCAGATTTACCCTTTAACCATGGTAAATAAAAATAATTACTGAAGTTACTATTCATAATGTCCAAAAATAAAAGGTGAATATTTACACAATTTGGACCTTATGATTCCAAATATGGAATATATTTTTCCAAATTCAAAACACATAATTGGCAGAAATTAATTTAAAATTAATTCTCGTTGTCAAAACCAGAAATCTTGTTTTTATGAAGTAAAAACTATCAAAAGAATGCCTTGTGTTTATGTCCAATATCAAAGTAAAATTACATCCAATTAAAAAAATTGTATTAAATGATAAAAAAATAAACAAATTACTCTTTAAAACCAAATAAAAAAGATAATATAACTATATAGATAAATTAGATGAAAATGATGTTTCGAATTAAAATGTAGTATTTTTCACTATTCATTAAAATATGAATTTTATCAAAAAAATACCAAAATTTAAACGAAAGTAAATCTTGATGTCCAAATTATAAATAAGATGTTTAATTTTTAGAATAGAACATATAAAAGTGACATAAAACTTTATTTAAAAAGGGATCACCATCAAAAGGTGCTAAAATATGTTTTCAAAAATATTAGAGTATTTTATGTTTAAAATTAGATTGATTATACTTTTAAGACTCTAAAATTTATTGTATAATTTTAAAAAAATTAAGAAATGTGCATAATCATATTTTTTTTAGTTCTGTTCATTCATGCCAATACAACGACTTGGCGTTAACAACCATTTAAAAGAATAATATTATTGTTATATTATTTTTTGGTATAACTCTCTATTGTGTGAAACATAAGATTTCAGAGAAACCTATTATTTTGTGTTGAGTATTCTGTCGGAAAAAGATTCCCCTTTAACATAAAATTAATATATTATTTAGAAATATTAATAGATATGAAAAAGTTTTATTCTATAAATACCTATGATGCTATATCATTCCCCCCTTTGAGAAATTGCATCCTCATAATTTTATTTACTTATAAAATGAGTGGGGGTATTTATCCCTCATTACATTTTAAGATTCTCACATTGCCTCTCCAACCATATGGTTTTTCCACAATAGCTTTACCTAATGAATCACATTATTCTATAACACTTTTTCTCTACGATCAAGAATCTATATTGTTTGTTCTTCATAAGAAATATTCTCCTCCAACCGAACTAGATTTGGGCTCAAAACATGATATGGATCTGGCATATACTCTCTAAAAATTGAAACATGAAAAAAATTGTGTACCTAGGATAAACATGTAGGTAAAGACACCCAGTAGGAAAATGATCCAACTTTCTCTAGGATTTCATAGGGTCCAATGAACTTTGGACTCATATTTCCATTCTTAACAAAACACATCACACTTTTCCATGAAGAAAAATTGAGAAATACATGATCACATACCTTAAAAGAAATATCCTTCCTCTGGTTATCTGCAAAACTGTTCTGCCTACTCTGAGCTATCCTCATTTTCTTCTGAAGAAACTAAACTTTTTCTTCCATATCTTCTACGAATTTGGGTCCCATCAACGCCCTTCCACCCCCTTCATCCCAAAATTCCGGAGTTTGACACCGCTTTCAATATAATTATAGAGACCCAATCCTTTTACATAAAATATTTCATGATTTTAATCATAATTAATCTTCAGAGTACAAGCCAAGGATCATTAAGTCTAGTGTCTTGGAAGAGTAGGTAAATATAACATAAAACATGGGACTAACAAAAAATTCTTTATTTAATCTCCATAAAGATATTCTAACATCCATTGATCTATTATATCTGTATAGGGTACCCTAGTGAACACATGAACAAAGGGATGTTCTAAAAATCCTAGTAAAGGAATGAACATAAAGATACATCTCAAGCACATAGGTTAAAAGGCATGACATAATGATATCCAAGGCATGAAACTTATAAAATAATTTAATATAAGAATGGGATCATGTAAACATGTAATCATATAAATTTGGAAGAATCATAAATCATATCTTTAGTATGGGTCAAGGCTAACCTCCAATCTCGTTTCCCATTTTAGTACTGGTCAAGGCTAACCGCCAATCCCATTTTCACATCGCATCTCATGAGACTTATCCTTACCCAATAAATTGGAGCACTATCTGGCTGAACCCATCTCAACATATTCATGAATATTATTTCCACATAAATAATCTTTCCACATAAATAATCATACATAATCAACCATACATAAACATAAGGGTACCCATGGAAAGAATTGGGTACCACAATCATGACATAAAACATATCCAATGGGCGTATCACGAAAGTGTCCAAGAAAGGAAAGGATTAAAACATACATGGACATTAATGGTGTAAACTAGGAATATAACATGTCATGTGGTGTAAAATATAATTGAAAACATATTTAAAATGTATTTTAGAAACATTAGCATTAAAACATTTTTGTGCGGTTTTAAGGAAAACACTCTAGAGATTTTCAAATATAAAAGAGGACATTATTTTATATAAAACCTGAATTTAACCAAGAATTTTTCTTAATAAAAATACTTATTTTACAAATAAAATGGTTTTTTAAAAAATAGGATAGAGTGCACTTGAAATTTGGGTAAACATTTGGGAAGTCCCCTTAAAATAGGATTGCTTATCAGAAAGTTCTAAGGAGGGAATATTTCAAAATCATGTATATCCCCAAAAAAATGTGATAAAAGGGTATTGATATGAGAATCTTGTATAGATAACCAGAATTCATAATAATAACATAAATAGATAAGATAACACCATTTTGAAAGAAATACAAGGCAACCCAAAAGAACAAAGAAGGTTCAGGTAGAATTCATTATAATTTTATCAGCATGGTGTCGGGTGTAACCAAGAGCGATTTATGAGAGAGAAATGGGGTTTCTCATCACTTATAAATCTAGAGATAATTATGTGGGTGGTTATTAAACATACCCCATCATTTTCTAGTACAGATAAAAAGGCATAGTATAGAGGACAATCTTGATTAAGAGAGAAAATGGAGAGGATCCCTTACCTTAAATCTGGTGGTGTTCTTAACTTGTTATTAATGACCTGAATAAAAAAATTAGGATTATTAATTAATAACTCCTTAACCTATTATATATGCAATTTATTTATTATGGACCTTTTTAATTCATTCAAATCCTTTTTGATTAGTTATAAGGTTCAATTTCATTGTTCGGGCTCGTTTGATTACTTGGCTTTAAAAGATCAGTTCACTTATATTCAAGTTTGGATTATATGAAAGATGAAAGTGGATGTACATAATTGAAGTTATATTATTTATTTAATATCCATGAGATTACATGGTTTTAATTTTAATTAGGTTAATTAGAGTGATGTCTAATTATTATATATATAACCTTAGTGATAACTGTTTTTGTTAATCGGTGGATTTGATTACAAAGAATGTGTTTTGCTTTATAACTTAATTCCATTTGAACAAAAGGATTACAGAACCACAAATAGGATATATTACATATATAATAATATGGTTCAACCATAACATATATGGTTTTATGACCCGAATTAAAGACAATAATAGAAATCGATAAACCATTGTCCTTGAATGTGCTAAATTAGCACATCTCAAACAGTGCTTTCATTTCTTTCAAATAAAAGGGTGGGGAAAGGAGAGAAGATAATGAAATATACCACTATAATGAAGATATTGTAGTAAATATATGTTACTGGATTTATCATACTATTATGGTGAAGGGAGGTGAGGAAAGAAATAAAAAGAAAATAACTTAAAAGAAAAGAAGAAGTTTGGGAAGAGGAATTTACCTATTGAGACTTCCTCGTTTGAGAACCTCTTAAGGGGAGAGGTTTTGGTATTTTGAGGAGGGTGAGAGATTTTGGACGTGGGGGAGGACCTTGGAAAGATATTTGGGTAGAAATTAGAGAATTCTTGGAGCGTGAGAGGAGTGGAGAGAAGAGGGAGTGAAGGGTGTTTTTATAGTGGAGGAGGGGAGGAATTTCATGATATTATAATCCTTAATTTATTATTTCTTCACAAGATTAAGAATAGTAAGTATTCCATGACCAAGAATAGTAAATGGGTCATGTGAATTAGAACCAAGTGGGATTACATCAGTAGAACATCATTGAAGACTCAATTAATCCATTATTTAGCATTTATTGTGAATTATCGGATTCTACTATTCATCAAAATTCATGTTTTTCAGAAAAATCCCAAAAATTCACCCTAACCATTTTTCAACGTGTATAATCCAATAATGAAGTCCATTTTTTAATAATAATTTTCTAAATATTATTATTTTAATATTTAATTAAAATAATAATTTATTATCAAAACCAGTTTTAAAACATTCATTAATTCATTCTAAAATATTGGTATATTGTACTTCCAACTTGAATATTATTTTTATACCAGCAGAGGTGAGGTTACTATTCATTAGGATACATCACTATTCATAATGGTCTGTTAATATTCATTAGGGTAGGTTACTATTCACCAAATAATATTTTTGTTTTATTATACACCAAAAACAACTTGAACACAACCGTGTATGCTGGATTTTCAAAATTCCAAACACATAAGTGACACAATTATGTTTAAAGGTCACTTTTCACTTATTTGTTCATTATGTTGTGTTTTCATCTGATTTTATGACATAAATATTAGAAGGGAATTTCCATTGAAAAACATTGGGTCGTTACATTCTTCCCCCTTATGAAATTTCGCCCTCAAAATTTAGATTTACATTCTATGCCAAAAACTGGTGCGACTACTTTTCCATCATTGCTCCATCCAATTCCCATGTTGCATCCTCAAACTTATGGTTCCTCCACAACACATTGACAAGATGGGTTGTCCTATTGCGTGGAACCTTATCTCTCCGATCTAGAATCTTTATTGGCTGCTCCTCATAGGAGAGATCATCTTCCAGCTGCACGACCTCTGAGTTTAGTACATGTGAGGGATCAGGTATGTACTTCCTCAAGAGTGATATGTGGAAAACATCATGAACTCGAGACATATTTAGTGGAAGTGCAAGACAATAGGCCACGACTCCTATGAAGTCAAGGATCTCAAAGGGGCCAATATACCTTGGGCTTAGTGTCCCTTTCTTCCCAAATCGCATGACTCTCTACCATGGAGATATTCGAAGGAAGACTTTATCTCCAATGTCGAACTCTAAGTCCCTTCAGCGGTTGTCAGCATAGCTCTTTTTCTGACTTTGAGTAGCTTTGATGTGTTTCTGGATGACTTGAACCTTCTCTGTCATCTCTTTAACAAGATCAGGTACAAGTAGCTTTCTTTCTCCAACTTCATCCCAATATGTTGGAGTTCTACATCGCTTTCCATACAGAGCTTCATATGGATCCATCTAAATACTCAAATGGAAGCTATTGTTGTATGAGAACTCAACAAATGGGAGATTCTGATCCCATCCACCTTTGAATTCTAGAGAGTAGGCTCTAAGCATATCTTCAAGATTCTGAATAGTTCTTTCAAACTGGACATCAGTTTGGGGGTGATAGTTTGTGCTGGAATTTAATTCAGTACTCAAAGAATGTTGAAGACTCCTCCAGAATTTAGATGTGAACCTTGGATCAGGGTTAGATACAATTGAGAGTAGAACACCATGCAACCTCACCACTTCCTTCACAGATAAATTTTCAAGTTGTTCAAGTGAGAGATCTTCCCAAATAGCGATGACATGGGATGTCTTGGTGATTCGGTCAACCACAACCCATAACGCATTATTTCCCTTCGACGTCTTCAGGAGACCCGTGAAAAAGTCCCTAGTAACATTTCCCCATTTCCACATGGGTATAGGAAATGGATGAATCATAACTTTGTACTTTTGTCACTCAGCTTTAACTTGCTGACATACCAAGCACCTTGATATATATTCTGCAATCTCCTTCTTCATGTTATCCCACCAAAAGTGTTCTCAGAGATCGTAGTACATTTTGGTACTCCCAGGATGGATAGGGAAGGTCAAGCTATGTGCACCATTCAATACCTCCTTCTTTATATCTGGATCATATGGTACACATAATCTTGTACCAAATCTTACAATTCCTTTCTCATCAATTTTGAAATCGGAGGATTTCCCATTTTTAACAACTTTCACCATTTTTTGAATTTCCACATCCTTTCTTTGAGAAACCATTGTTTTCTCCATGAGGGATGGTTAAGAAATCATTTGAGAAAGGATTGATGATGTTCCTCTCTTAATGATTCCCATGTCCACCCTTTTCAAATCCAAGTAGATCGGATCATTTAAATTCTCATCATTGATAAATATGTATGATCCTTTCTACTTAGAGCATATGCCACATTGTTTTCCTTACCGGGATGGTAGTGGATTGAGAAATCATAATCTTTGATGAGCACTATAAATCTTCACTGGCTCATATTAAGCTCTTGCTATGTGAATTTATATTTGAGACTCTCGTGGTCAGTATATATCTCACATTTTTCCCCATAGAGATATTTCCGCCAGATTTTCAACGCAAAGATCATAGCCGCCAACTCTATATCATGCGTGGGATAGTTTTGCTCATGGATTTTCTGCTAAATTGAGGCATAGTCTATCACTTTATAATTTTGCATTAGCACCCAACCTAAGCCTTTCTTATAAGCATCACTATACACCACAAAGAGTTCTCCACTTGAAGGGAGTGTGAGTACCGGTGCATTGATAAGCCTCTTTTTAAACTCCTTGAAACAGTCTTCACATTCCTATGTCCAGACGAACTTTACTCCCTTCCGTGTCAGCTTGGTCATTAGGTTTGACAATCATGAAATGTTCTTCAAGAATTGTCGATAATACCCAGCTAGACCTAAAAAACTACGGATCTACATTACAGAAGTTGGCATCGACCACTCTTCAATTACCTTTGTCTTGGAAGGGTCCACAGATATCCCTTTCCTGGTGATAACATGCCCCAATAATGATACTTCTTCCATACAGAACTCACATTTACTGTACATTGAATACAAATTGTCCCTTCGCAAAGTCTTTAACACAGTTTCCAAATGCTCCTCATGTTCCTCCTTGCTATTAGAGTATATCAGAATATTATCAATAAAGACCACAACAAATTTGTCGAGGTAATCTCTAAAGACTCTATTCATTAAATCCATGAAAATTTCTGGAGCATTAGTGAGTCCGAAGGGCATCACTATGAACTCATAGTGTTCATACCTCATTCGAAGGGCAGTCTTGTGAATATCTTCCCTCTTCACCTTTAGTTGGTGATATCCCGACCGAAGGTCCACCTTAGAGAAATAACTGGCCCCACAAAGCAGATCGAACAAGTCATCTATCTTTGGAAGGGGATACTTGTTTTTTATAGTAATTTTATTGATCTCATGATAATCAATGCAGAGGCACATTGATCCATCCTTCTTCTTGATGAAGAGGAATGGAGAACCCCACAGTGAAGCACTCGGGCGTATAAAACCCTTCTCCATATTCTCCTGTAACTCCTTCTTCAACTCTTCTAGCTCTACGGTGGCCATTCTCTAAGGTGTCTTTGAGATTGGCAGAGATCCAGGGATAAGTTCAATTGATTACTCAACCTCTCAGTCAGGAGGAAAACCAGGAAACTCTTCAGGGAATACATCATTGTAATCCCTCATGATGGGCATGTCTTAAAGCATGATCCTATCCTTTTCCTCAATCATTTGAGCAAGATATGCATGCTCATAAGGAAGCAATATCCATACTTGAGAAGATTCTTCTAAAGGAGACTCATCTTCCTCCTTGCACTTTTAAAGAATCAGAGGATGCTTCGGGATGTGAAGAGTAATCTCCCTTTCCTGAAAATTGATATTGGACTTGTACGAAGATAGCCAATCCATGCCCAAGATATCATCGAACTCTACTAAAGGAAGTATGCAAAGATTTTCTAGGAGGTTCAGTCCACAAACATTAACTAGGGAGGAGTTATAAACCATGGATGAAATAATTTCCCCATTCTCTGTTCTCAAAGATAAATTTTCCTCCAAATTTTGAGGTGGTTCTTGAATAGTTCTACTAAACTTGAAAGATATGAAAGAATACGTAGAATCAGAATCAAATTGTATGTTTGTTATTATTTAATGAATAACAAGCGTACATGTCACCACATCATTTTCCGGCTCCACCTCAGCAATAGTGATAGCATAAGCCCTTCCTTGTTTCCTTGGAGGTTGTTTTTGATTGCCTCCGACAACCCTCATCTTAGGAAAACTGTTCGCATAATGCCCAAGCTACTTGCAATTAAAACACTTCATTGCAGGCTGAGTGTTGGTCTGAACCTTTTGTTCTTCTTCAACATTAGCAGGATTTTTCATATCCCTTCAGATGTTCTTGGCTAGATGACCAAACTTTCTGCATTTTAATCAATTCTTGGTTCCCTTGAGAAAGTCACCAAGATGCTTCTTACCAAAATTCTTGCAAAGGGGAATGTGAGGCTTCTTTACATCATGGGATTTGTTTGACGAACCACCCATGTTGTTCTCTATTTTCCGCTTCTTGTCACTAGGCCCATGAGACCACAGAGAGTCTCCAATCTCCTTTTCAACCTTGAGGGCACAACAAACAATCTTCTTATAGCTTTCAAAGTCTTGAATTTACAACACTTTTCATAGACTCGGCTTTAGTCTGCTAAATAAGTGATCCACCTTGACTTTAGTGTTCATGACAAATCCATAGGTTTACCTTGAAAGCCTTGTAAAGTTCACTTCATACAGCCCAATGGACTCACCTTCCTTCTGCTTGAGTCCAAGGAAATCTCTTTCCATCTTGAGACGTAGGATTTGAGGGTAATATTTGTTGAAAAACATCCTCTTGAATTCCTCCCAATCTATGGAATCAATTTACTCTTGGGAATTTGTATTCTTGATCTGTTTCCAACACTGATCACCTTCCCCATCAAAACGATAGACTACCAGTACAACTTTCTCTTCTTCTGAGCACTGGAAGACAGATAATATCTTTTCAATGGAGTTAATCCATTTTTCTGCGAGGAGGGGATCAGAAGACCTGCTAAACATGGGAGGCCTTTTCCGCATGAAGGATTCTACATAAACCTTCTCTTTCCTTGGAGGAGGGGGAAGTTCCAACTGATTCAAGTTATTATTTATAACTCGGGCCAACTGAGCAAGTACTGCCATGAAGTTTTGAGCACCCGCTTCCATCACACCAGGCATGTCCTTAGGGAAATCATTACATTTCCTATCACATTGGTTTTTGGAACGTGTTCTTGTATTTCCCTCTATAAACTAAGAAAAGTAATGTATAATTAGAGGTCTTGAATACTTAGCTATTGAGTATAAAACGAAACATTGAACATTAAAGGATAAACTTATAAAGAAGAAGTACATCCTATCTTTTGATTCCTTAGGTTTATATCTAGGTTATCCTTGATCTATTTCTTAACTTATATTCTTATGGGCCTTTTTCCCTTAATAGTGTTTTTTACTAAGCTCGTGAATCTACCGAATCATATCCCTTGGGAGTGTCATAACCAAGAGTGCATCAAGGCCCGTTATTGTGCACCAGTTCCTGTTCTAGTCTAGATTAAAGCGGTGTTTTCGGGTTTTACCCCTAGATACATATGTGTCAGAGCCACCTCTACCTTCTCGTATCCAGACAGGGATGTATTTTATTGATAAACCACTTACTCTATACTCACCAAAATTTAGGACTATTTTTTTATACTTAGTATCATCCTTAAGGTTCTCAGTAAGGTTATCTATTCCTATTATCCAAAAATAATGAGACCATCCTCTAATATCAACTATAGGGACCCAAGCCTTTTACATAAAACATTTCATGATTTTAAGCATAATTAATCATTAGAGTACAATCCAAGGATCATTAATTCTAGTGTATTGGAAGACTAGGTACATATGACATAAAACATGGGACTAAAAAACTTCTTTATTTAATCTCCATAAAGAGCTTCTAACTTCCTTTGTGATCTTACATCTGAATAGGGTACCCTGGGAAACACATGAACAAAGGGATGAGCTAAAAATCCCACTAAAGGAATGAACATAAAGATACATCTCAAGAACATGAGTTAAGAGGCATGACATAATGATCTCCAAAGCATGAAACTTATAAAATAATTTAATATAAGAATGGGATAATATAAACATGGAATCATATAAATGTGGCAGAATCATAAATCATATCTTTAGTATGGGTCATGGATAACAACCAATCCTGTTTCCCATTTCAATACGGGTCAAGCCTAACCGCCAATCCCGTTTTCACATCGCATCTCATGAGACTTATCATTACCCAATGCATTGGAGTGCTATCCGGGTTCACCCATATCAACATATCCCTGAATATTATTTCCACATAAATAATCTTTCCAAATAAATAATCATACATAATCAACTATACATAAACATAAGGGTACCCATGGAAATAATTGGGTACCACAATCATGACATAAAACATATCCAATGGGTGTATCATGAAAGTGTCCATGAATGGAAAGGATTAAAACATACATGGACATTAATATGGTAAAATAGGCATTTAACAAGGTACGTTGTGTCAAAATATAAGTGACAACATATTAAAAATATATTTTATAAACATTGGCATTAAAACATTTTTGGGTGGTTTTAAGGAAAACACTCTAGAGCTTTTCAAATAGAAAAGAGAACATTATTTTATATAAAACCACAATTTAACCAAGAATGTTTTCATAATAAAAGTAATGATTTTATAAATACAATGGTTTTCTTAAACATTGGATATAGTGCACTTGAAATTTGGGCTAAAAATTTGGGATGTCCCCTTAAAACAGGTTTGCTTACCAGAAAATTCAAAGGAGGGAATCTTTCAAAATCATTTATATCCCCGAAAGAATGTTATGAAAGGGTATTGATATAATAATCTTGTAAAAATAACCAGAATTCATAAGAATCACATAAATAGATAAAATAAAACCATTTTGAAAGAAGGATAAGGCAACCCAAAATAACCAAGAAGGTTCGGGTAGAATTCGTTAAAATATTATCGGCATGGTGTCGGTTGTAATCATGAGGGATTGGTGAGAGATAAATGGAGTTTCTAATCACTTATAAATATAGAGGTAAGTATGTGGGAGGTTCTTAAAAATACCCCATAATTTTCTAGTACATATAAAAAGGCATAATATAGAGTACAATCTTGATTAAGAGAGAAAATGGAGAGGATTCCTTACCTTAAATCCGGTGATGTTCTTCACTTGTTATTAATGAACAGAATTAACAAATTAGGATTATTATTTCATATATACATAACCTCTTATATATCTAATCTATTTATTATGACTCTTTATAATTCATTCAAAACTTTTTTGATTAGTTATAAGGTTTAATTTCATTGTTCGGGCTCGTTTGTTTACTTGGCTTTAAAAGATCGGTTCACTTATATTAAAGTTTGAATTATATGCAAGATAAAAGTGGTTGTCCATAATTGAAGTCATATTCTTTAGTTGATATCCATGAGATTACATGGTTTTAATTTTAATTAGGTTACTTAGAGTGAATTCTAATTATTATATATATAACCTTAGTGATAACCGTTTTTGTTAATCGGTAGATTTGATTACAAAGAATGTGTTTTTCTTTATAAATTAATTCCATTTGAACCAAAGGATTACAGAACCAAAAATAGGATATATTACATATATAATAATCTGGTTTAACCATAACACAAATGGTTTCATGACCAGAATTAAAGACAATAATAGAAATTGATAAACCGTTGTCCTTGAATGTGCTAAATTAGCACATCTCAAACAATGCTTTCATTTATTTCAAATAAAAGGGTGGGGAAAAGAGAGATGATAATGAAATATACCACTAGAATGAAGACATTATAGTACATGTATGTTACTAGATTTATCGTACTATTATGGTGAAGGGAGGTGAGGAAAGAAATAAAAAGAAAAGAACTTTAAAGAAAAGAAGAAATTTGGGAAGAGGAATTTACCTCTTGAGACTTCCTCCTTTCAGAACCTCTTAAGGGGAGAGGTTTTGGTATTTTGAGTAGGCTGAGAGATTTTATACGTGGGGGAGGACCTTGGGAAGAGATTTGGGCATAAATTAGAGAAGTATTGGAGCCTGAGAGGAGTGTAGAGAAGAGGGAGTGAAGGGGGTTTTTATAGTGGAGGAGAGGAGGGATTTCATGATATTATAATCCTTAATTTGTTATTTATTCACAAGACAAAGAATAGTAAGTATTCCATGACCAATAATAGTAAATGGGTCATCTAAATTAGAACCAAGTGGGCTTACATCAGTATAAAATCATCAATGACTAAATTAATCCATTATTTAGCATTTATTGTGAATTATCGGATTCTACTATTCATCCAAAATTCAAGTTTTTCAAAAAAATTCCAAAAATTCAACCTAACCATTTTTCGACATGTAGAATCCAAAAACGAAGTCCATTTTTCCAGAATAATTTTATAAATATGATTATTTTAATATTTAATTAAAATAATAATTTATTATCAAAACCAGTTTTAAAACATTCATTAACTCATTCTAAAATATAGGTATATCGTACTTCCAACTTGAATATTATTTTTAGAACACCTTAGGTGAGGTTAATATTCATTTGGGTATATCAATATTCATAAGGGTTTGTTATTATTCATTAGGGTAGGTTACTATTCACCAAAAATTATTTTTGTTTTATTAGAATCCAAAAACATCTTTAACACAACTGTGTATGTCAGATTTTCGAAATTCCAAACACATAAGTGAAAAACTTATGTTTAAAGGTAACTTATCACTTATTAATTCATTATGTTGTGTTTTCACGTGATTTTATGACATAAATATAAGAAGGGAATTCCCATTGAAAAACTTTGGGTCGTTACATTCTTCCCCCCTTATGAAATTTCGCCCTCGAAATTTCATTTTAAATACTAAGCCAAAAACAGGTGCGAGTACTTTTCATTCATTGCTTCCTCCAATTCCCATGTTGTTTCCTCAAAAATATGGTTCCTACACAATAGTTTGACAAGATGGGTTGTCTTGTTGCATAGAACCTTATCTCTCCGATCTAGAATCTTTACTGGATGCGCCTCATAGGAGAGATCATCTTCCAGTTGCACCACCTCTAAGTTTAGTACATGTGAGGGATCAGGTATGTACTTCCTCAAGAGTGATACATGGAAAAAATCATGAACTCAGGCCATATTTGGTGGATGTGAAAGTCGATAGGCCACGACTCCTATGTGGTCAAGGATCTCAAAGGGGCCAATATACCTTGGGCATAGCTTCCCTTTCCTCCCGAATCACATGACTCTCTTCCATGGATATATTTGAAGGAAGACTTTATCTCCAACGTCAAACTCCAAGTCCCTTAGATGGTTTTCAACATAGCTCTTTTCCCAACTTTGAGCAGCTTTGATGTGTTTCTGGATGACTTGAACCTTCTATGTCATCTCTTGAACAATATTAGGTCCAAGTAGCTTTCTTTGTCCAACTTCATCTCAACAGGTTGGAGTTCTACATCGCTTTCCATACAGAGCTTCAAATGTAGCCATTTGAATACTCGAGTGGAAGCTATTGTTGTATGAGAACTTGACCAATGGGAGATTCTGATCCCATCCACCTTTGATTTCTTTAGAGCAGGATCTAAGAATATCTTCAAGCGTCTGAATAGTTCTTTTAGACTGGCCATCAGTTTGGGGGTGATAAGCCATGCTGAAATTTAATTCTATACTCAAAGAATGTTGAAGGCTCCTCCAGAAATTAGATGTGAACCTTGGATCTCAATGAGAGACAATTGAGAGTGGAACACCATGCAGTCTCACCACTTACATCACATATAACTTTTCAAGTTGTTCAAGCGAGAAATCTTCCTGAATAGCAATGAAATGGGATGTCTTGGTGAGTTAGTCAACCACAACCCAGATCGCATTATTTCCCTTCGACGTCTTCTAGAGACCTATGACAAAGTCCATAGTAACATTTTCCCATTTCCACATGGGTATAAGAAATGGTTGCATCATACCTTTGGACTTTTTTCGCTCATCTTTAACTTAATGACATACCAAGCACCTTGATATATATTCCATAATATACTTCTTCATGTTATCCCCACAGAGGTGTTCTTGGAGATCACAGTACATTTTAGTAATCCCAGGATGGATAGAGAAAGTAGAGCTATGTGAATCATTCAATTTATCCTTCTTTATCTCTGGATCAGATGGTACACATAATCGTGTCCCAAATCTTACAACTCCTTCATCATCAAATTTGAAATCGGAGGATTTCCCATTTTTAACAACTTCCACCCTTTTCTGAATTTCCACATCCTTTCTTTGAGAAACCTTTATTTTCTCCATGAGGGATGGTTGAGAAATCATTTGAGAAAGGATTGATGATGTTCCTCCCTTAATGATTCTCATGTCCAACCTTTTCAAATCCAAGAAGATCAGATCCTTTTCAATTCTCATAACTGATAAAGATGCATGATCTTTTCTACTTAGAGCATCTGCCACCATGTTTGCCTTACCAGGATGGTAGTGGATTGAGCAGTCATAATATTTGATGAGCTCTATCCATCTTAGATGGTGCATATTAAGCTCTTTCTATGTGAATATATATTTGAGACTCTTGTGGTTAGTATATATCTCACATTTTTTCCCATAGAGATAATGCCGCCAGATTTTCAACGCAAAGATCATAGCCGCCAACTCCATATCATGTGTGGGATAGTTATGCTCATGGATTTTTAGATGCCTTAAGGCATAGGCTATCAATTTATCATTTTGCATTAGTACACAGCCTAATCCTTTCTTAGAAGCATCACTATACACCACAAAGAGTTCTCTACTTGATTGGAGTGCGAGTACCGACATAGTGATAAACCTCTTTTTCAACTCCATGAAACAATCTTCACATTCCTGTGTCCAGATGAACTTTACTCCCTTCCGTTTCAGCTTGGTCATTGGGTTTTACAATCATGAAAAGTTCTTCACAAATCATCGATAATACCCAGCTAAACCTAAAAAAGTTGCGGATCTCCGTTACAGAAGTTGTCCTCCATCACTCTTCAATTGCCTTCATCTTGGAAGGGTCCACAGATATCCCTTTCATGGGGATAAAATGCCCCAAGAATGATACTTCCTCCATCCAGAACTCACATTTACTGTAATTTTTATACAACTTCTTCCTTCTCAAAGTCTTTAACACAGTTTCCAAATGATCCTCATATTCCTCCTTTCTCTTGGAGTATATCAGAATATCATCAATAAATACCACTACAAATTTGTCGAGGTAATCTCTAAATAATCTATTCATTAAATCCATGAAAATTGCTGGATCATTAGTGAGTTATAAGGGAATCACTATGAACTCATAGATTCCATACCTTTTTCGAAAGGTAGTCTTGGGAATATCTTTCTTTCTCACCTTTAGTTGGTGATATCCCGACCAAAGGGCCACCTTAGAGAAATAACTATCCCCACGAAGCTGATAGAACAATTCATCTATCCATGGAAGGGGATACTTGTTCTTTATAGTGATTTTATTGAGCTCATGATAATCAATGCAGAGGCGCACTGATCCATCCTTCTTCTTGACTAAGAGGACTGGATCACCCCATAGTGAAGCACTCAGGCGTATAAAACCCTTCTCCATATTCTCCTGTAACTGCTTCTTTATCTCATCCAGCTCTACGGTGGCCATTATGTAAGGTGTCTTTGAGATTGGAAAAGATCTAGGGATAAGTTCAATTGATAACTCAACCTCTTAGTCGGGAGGAAGACCAAGAAACTCTTAGGGGAATACATTAGTGTAATCCCTCATGATGGGCATGTATTCACGCATGATTCTCTCCTTTGTCTCAATCATTTGATCTAGATATGCATGCTCATAAGGAATCAATATCCACACTTGAGATGATGCTTCTAAAGGAGACTCATCTTCCTCCATTCACTTGTAAAGAATCATAGGATGCTTCGGGATGTGAAGATTAATCTCCCTTTCCTAACAATTGATGTTGGCCTTGTACAAAGATAGCCAATCCATGAGCAAGAGAGCATTAAACTCCACTAAAGGAAGCATGACAAGTTTTTCTGGGAGGTTCAGTCCACAAACATTAACCGGGGAGGAGTTATAAAGCATGGATGCAATAATTTCCCCATTCACTGTTCTCACAGATAACTTTTCCTCCAAATTTTGAGGTGGTGTTTGAATAGTTCTTCTAAACTTGCAAGATATGAAAGAATATGTAGAATCAGAATCAAATAGTATGTTCGCTATTGTTGAATGAATAACAAGCATACCTATCAACACATCATTTTCTGGCTCCACCTCAGCAGTAGTGATAGCATAAGACCTCCATTGTTGCCTTGGAGGTTGTTGCTGATTGCTTCCGACAACCCTCAGCTTAGGGAAACTGTTCGCATATTTCTCAAGCTCCTTGCAGTTAAAACACTACACTGCAGGATGAGGGTTGATATGAACCTTCTGTTCTTCTTCAACATTAGTGGTATTTTTCATATCCCTTCGGTAGTTCTTGGCTAGATGACCAAACATTCCGCATTTGAAAAAATTCCCGGTTCCCTTGAGACAATAACCATGATGCTTCTTCCCATAATTCATGCAAAGGGGAAAGTGAGGCTTCATTACATCATGGTATTTGTTTGATGAACCACCCATGTTGTTCTCCATTTTTCACTTCTTGTCGCTAGGCCCCTGAGACCACTGAGAGTCTCTAATCTCCATTTCAACCTTGAGAGAACAACGAACAATCTTCTCATAGTTGTCAAAGTCTCGAATTGCCAACACTTTTCATAGACTCGGGTTTAGTCCACTAAAGAAGTGATCCACCTTGCTTTTGGTGTTCATGAAAAATCTAGAGGCGTACCTTGCAGGCCTATTAAAGTTCACTTCATACGCCCCGATGGGCTCATCTTCCTTCTACTTGAGTCCAAGGAACTCTCTTTCCATCTTGAGATGGAGGGTTCGAGGAAAATATTTTTTGAAAAAACATCCTCTTGAATTCCTCCTAATATATGGAATCAATTTCCTCTTGGGACTTTGTATTCTTGATCAGTGTCCACCACAGATCAGCTTCCCCATCAAAATGATAGACTTCCAGAACAACTTTCTCTTCTTCCGAGCACTGGAGGACAGAGAAAATATTTTCAATGGAGTTAATCCATTGTTCTGTGAGGCGGGGATTAGAAGACCCACTAAACATGGGAGGCCTTTTCTGCATGAAGGATTCTACGACAACATTCTTTTTCCTTGGAGGTGGGGGACATTACATCTGATTCAAGTTATTATTCATAACTCGAGCCAGCTGAGCAAGTACTACCATGAAGTTTTGAGCACCCGCTTCCATCACATCAGGCATCTCATTAGGGAAATCATTACATTGCCTATCACATTGGTTTTTGGAATGTGTTCTTCTATTTCCTACCATTAACTAAGAAAAAGAACGTATAATTAGTGGTCTTGAATACTTAGCTATTGATCTTAAAAAGGAAACATTGAACATTAAAGGATGAACTTATAAATAAAAAGTACATCCTAACTTTTGATTCAGTAGGATTTATATCTAGGTTATCCTTGAAATATTTTTTAACTTATATTCTTATGGGCCTTTTTTGTCCCTTAATAATGGTTTGTACTAATCTCATGAATCTACCGAAGCATATCCTCCAAGAGTGTCATAACCCAGAGTGCAGCAAGGCCCGTTATCATGCACCGGTTCCTGTTCAAGTCTAGCTCAAAGCGGTGTTTTCAGGTTTTACCCCTAGATTCATCTGTGCTAGAGCCACCTCTACCTGCTCGTATCTAGATAGGGATGTATTTTCTTGATAAACCACTTACTCTATACTCACCAAAATTTAGGAATGTTTTCTTATACTTAGTCTCATCCTTATGGTTCTCACTAAGGTTCTATATTTCTAATCTCCAAAAATAACTAGACCATCCTCTGATACCAACCATAGCGACCCAAGCCTTTTAAATAAAACATTTCATGATTTTGTGAATAATTAATCATCAGAGTACAAGACAAAGATTGTTAAGTCTAGTGTCTTGGAAGACTAGGTACATATAACATAAAACAAGGGACTAAAAAAACATCTTTATTTAAACTCCATAAAGAGATTATAACTTCATTTGATCTCTTACATCTTCATAGGGTACCCTGGGGAACACATGAACAAAGGGATGAGCTAAAAAGCCCAGTAAATGAATGAACATAAAGATACATCTCAAGCACATGAGTTTGGAGGCATGAAATAATGATATCCAAAGAATGAAAGTTATAAAATCATTTATTATAAGAATGGGATCATATAAACATGGAATCATATAAATGTGGAAGAATCATAAATCATATCTTTAGTATGGGTTAAGGCTAACCACCAATCTCATTTCCTATTTCAGTATGGGTCAAGGCTAACCACCAATCCCGTTTTCACATCACATCTCATGAGACTTATCCTTACCCAATGCATTGGAGCACTATCTGGGTGCACCCATATCAAAATATTCATGAATATTCTTTCCAAATAAATAATATTTCCACATAAATAATCATACATAATCAACCATACATAAACATAAGGGTACCCATGGAAAGAATTGGGTACCATAATCATGACATAAAACTTATCCAGTGGGAGTATCACAAAATTGTCCATGAAAGGAAAGGATTGAAACATAAATGGACATTAATGGGGTAAAATAGGCATATAACATGGTATGTGGTTTCAAATATAAGTGAAAACATATTAAAAATGTATTTTAGAAACATTAACATTAAAACAATTTTGTGCGATTTTAAGGAAAACACTCTAGATCTTTTCAAATAGAAAAGAGGACATTCTTTTATGTAAAAACAGAATTGAACCAACAAGGTTTTAATAATGAAAATACTTATTTTATAAATATAATGGTGTTTTAAAACAATGGATATAGTGAACTTTAAATTTGGGTAAAAATATAGGAAGTCTCCTTAAACTGGTTTGCTTATCGGAAAATTCAAAGGAGGGAATCTTTCAAAATCATGTATATCCCCGAAAGAATGTGATGAAAGGGTCTTGATATAAAAATCTTGTAAAAATAACCAGAATTCATAATAATCACATAAATAGATAAAATAACACCATTTTGAAAGAAGGATAAGGCAACCCGAAAGAACCAAGAAGGTTCAGGTAGAATTCGTTACAATTTTATCGGCATAGTGTCGGTTGTAACCAAGAGGGATTGGTGAGAGAGAAATTGGGTTTCTCATCACTTATAAATCTAGAGGGATGTGTGGGGTAGGTTCTTAAAAATAACCCATCATTTTCTAGTACACATAAAAAGACATAGTATAGAGGACAATCTGGATTAAGAGAGAAAATGGAGAGGATCCCTTACCATAAATCTGGTTGTGTTCTTCACTTGTTATTAATGACCGGAATAAACAAATTAGGATTATTATTTCAAAATTAAAGAACCTCTTATATATGTAATTTATTTATTATGGCCCTTTTTAATTCATTCAATGCCTTTTTGATTAGTTATAAGGTTCAATTACATTGTTCGAGCTCGTTTTTTTTACTTGGCTTTAAAAGATCGGTTCACTTATATTCAAGTTTGGATTATATGCAAGATGAAAGTGGTTGTACATAATTGAAGTTATATTCTTTAGTTAGTATCCAGGAGACTACATGTTTTTAATTTTAATTAGGTTACTTAGAGTTAATTCTAATTATTATATATATAACCTTAGTGATAACTGTTTTTGTTAATCGGTGTATTTGATTACAAAGAATGTGTTTTGCTTTATAACTTAATTCCATTTGAACCAAAGGATTACAGAACCAAAAATAGGATATATTAAATATATAATAATCTGGTTCAACCATAACACAAATGGTTTCATAACCCTAATTAAAGACAATAATAGAAATTGATAAACTGTTGTCCTTGAATGTGCTAAATTAGCACATCTCAAACGGTGCTTTCATTTCTTTCAAATAAAAGGGTGGGGAAAGGAGAGAAGATAATGAAATATACCTCTAGAATTAATAAATTCCAGTACATGTATGTTACTAGATTTATCATTCTATTATGTTGAAGGGAGGTGAGGAAAGAAATAAAAAGAAAAGAACATAAAAGAAAAGAAGAAATTTGGGAAGAGGAATTTACCTCTTGAGACTTCCTCCTTTGAGAACCTCTTAAGGGGAGAGGTTTTGGTATTTTGAAGAGGATGAGAGATTTTGGACGTGGGGGAGGGCCATGGGAAAATATTTGGGCATAAATTAGAGAAGGCTTGGAGCTTGAGAGGAGTGGAGAGAAGAGGGAGTGAAGGGGGTTTTATAGTGGAGGAGAGGAGGGATTTCATGATATTATAATCATTAGTTTATTATTTCTTCACAATAAAAATAATATTAAGTACTCCATGACCAAAAATAGTAAATGGGTCATGTGAATTCGAACCAAGTGTTCTTAAATCAGTAGAACATCATCGACGACTCAATTAATCCATTATTTAGCATTTATTGTAATTATCGGATTCTACTATTCATAAAATAATTAAAGTTTTTCAGAAAAATCCAAAAAATTCACCCTAACCATTTTTCAACTCGTAGAATCCAAAAATGAAGTTCAGTTTTCAAAAATAATTTCTTAAATATGATTATTTTAATATTTAATTAAAATAATAATTTATTATCAAAACCAGTTTTAAAAAATTCAGTAACTCATTCTAAAATATAGATATATCATACTTCGAACATGAATATTATTTTTATACAACCATAGGCGAGGTTACTATTCATTAGGTTATGTCACTATTCATAAGGATTTGTTACTATTCATTAGGGTAGGTTACTATTCACAAGAAAAATATTTTTGTTTTGTTAGACTCTGAAAACATATTTAACACAACCGTGTATGCCAGATTTTCAAAATTTCAAACACATAAGTGAAAAACTTATGTTTAAAGGTCACTTATCACTTATTAGTTCATTATTTTGTGTTTTCATGTGATTTTATCACATAAATATAAGAAGGGAATTTTCATTGAAAAGCTTTGGGTCATTACAATAATGTCTCAAATGGTACTATCTGTATACTAGAATGAAAACTTTTATTATAAGAAAACCCAACCAAAGAAATATGTTGATCCCAAATTCTCGGCTAATCTATTGAACAAGCACATAATGTATCCTTCAAGGTCTAAATTATTTGTTCTGACTTCCATCTGATTGAGGATAAAAATTTTTACTAAAATTTAAATCAGTTCCCAATGACTTCTGAAGGCCTTTCCAAAAGTTATAAGTGAACCTGGGATCGTAATAAAATTCAATAGGGAGAGGAAATTTTATATAACCTAACTATCTCTTAAAGATACAACTGAGAAAATTGATTTAGAGACCGATTATCTTGAATAGGAAGAAAGTTAGTAGGTTTAGTCAATAAATCAACAATAATCTATATAGCATTGTTACATTGGGAATTATTTAGTAATACAACTACGAAGTACATGGAAACATTTTACCATTTCCACTCTAGTACTGGCAAAGGCTGAATCATTCCTTTTGGTAATGTTTGTTCTGATTTTACCTGTTGACAAGTCATAAAATTCACAGTAAAGACAGAAATATCTATTTTCATTCCATCTTTAACACCCCAAGACTCGAACCTCATGTATTGATAAGTTTATGCTTAAATTTTTGTTTGAATTTCAGAACAAATGAAAAAAACATGTTTCTCAAAAGGAAGTAATAATATGGTTTTAATTTATATGAGAATTCAACTGAGTAAAACACACAAATGAACATAAGGCTTTTCATTTAAATAAGAACACCCTAGTGTTTACAATACACCATGAATAAAAAGAGTAATCATGCTAACCAAATATACCAATTAAAAACCCTATCATAATTACAGGGAGACCACTTAAAACAATGATAACCCCAAGAAAATAATATGGGTCCTTAAAATTTTTCATAATGAACATGAGAATGTCCAAATCCACTGTGGCCACACTAATAACCAATGGTATGACATTCACCATATTCTTCAATCGACTTGAATTTAGGACACCCTAAGGTAAGGTTTTATAAGGCAACAACCCGACTATTTCCTAGGTGACCGTTGGATTCCAACGACTATAATTATAACTGTTGGCCTTGTGGTGAAATAATTAAAAATATTCAAGTACAACATAGTTTTCCAAAATTTATGAATTGGATATTATAAGATAACTTCTGATTATGTCAAATATTTTTTATTACAACAAGGAATTCAAAACAATTTTAAAATATTCTGAATAGTTTGTCAATATATTTCATTTCTTAAAACTATGTTTAATATACCATAATTAAAATATGTTTTGATTATACTAAGTTTTGGACTACTGTAATATTAGTATGAAATATTTTATGTGGGTATTTCAAATTTCTATTTATAACCTTGAATGTTAATGTTTTAATGTTTATAAATAATTTTAGTAATAGACAAGGTATAATTGGGCTTTCCTTAACCCTTTTTTTTAGGATGGTTTTATAGAAACATTTGGGCCCTCTAGGGTTAGCCCTTTATGGATGAGCCAACGGAGGTAGCTCACACTAGGTGGCTGAACCTAGCCCTCAGCCCAAGCTAGGGACAACTCGAGTTTGGGCATAGGTTCCCTGAAGGTCGTAGGGAGTAGGAGCACATGAGTGTGCAGCGCGGGTGCAAGGACACGGTGGAAATGGGTAGGCCGGGGCCTACGGGGGAAGCAGGAGCCCGTGTGTAAGGCCCCCTGTGTGTGTGTTTTGTGTGATTTCAGAGTGATGCTTCGGAGGCTTAGGCTCATAAGGAAGCTGTGCGCGCCTCCCCGTTTTGATGTGGGACACTTATTTTTGGGAGAAACGAGATCTAGGTCATTGGATCACGTATCGCACAATCTAGGCCATTGATCTCAAACCTGCACTTGACCCCCAGTAGCCGCGGTAAAATATTCTCATTTTTATATGCTGTCAGAACAGGCAAGTTCTAATCGCAACCGTTCGAGGGTTTTAAAAATCCACTTCAATCTCAGGCCATCTGATCAGACTCAGATATAATCTGAGCCGATCATTACCTTTATAAACCACAAACGCATCCCAACCCTTGAATCCAAGATAGAAATAATCTAGGCCACCCATGTTCCTCCTGTTTTTCTACTTGAAGTGTTATCTTCTTCCCCGCGGTGTTCCATGCACCAATACCCTACGTCCCTTTTTTCACCATTTTTCTTCACCCTTACAGCCGTCAGACCCTCCTCTCTCACAGTTTCCACAGAGATCTCTTTACCTAGTATTTTTATAATCTATGTTGGCCTCAGATCCCTTTCATCTTTCATTAAAATAACCATTATAGGTATATTTTATAAAAACCACATTGAGGCATCCGAAGAACCTCCCGGTTCCTTGAACACAATCCTCCAGTGGACCTCAATGAGTACTCTGAGTTTTACAGCATCACCCGAGCCACTCTTTCTCCTCAAGATAAGGTAGGGGATTAGTCTTTGTATTTATTGTTGGGTTTTAAGTTTTATGTATATATTTATATACACTTTTAATATAAATATACATCATCATACAGTTTGATGTTAATTATTTCTTTTCTCGATTAAGAGTTGAAAGATCTTGAGTTACAGGTTATTAATAAACCCTAAGTATGGGAACCCCATGAAAATTTATTTTATTCCTTAAATACATAATCAGATATATATATATATATATACGTATGTATATGAAAATATATAATTACAACATACACAACCGTCAAATTTTTATAAACTTCATAAGCCCAAATTTAAGAATTATACGTTTAAGTTTCAAAGTTATTAAAGAACTATGAAATCCATAAAGTCATTTTTTTAAGAAAACCTTTATAATTGATTATGTGTGTTCTTAAATATATATTTATAATATATACATGCAGTTTAAATCATTTCATCATTATAATTTTAGTACATATTTTTTATAATCATGCAATTTTCAAATAAGCATGGTATGAGATCCTTACGGGTATGTGGGTACGTGTGTATATAAACCAACTTCAATCCCCAATTGTATTTATTTAAATTTACAAGTTTTTCAAAGAAAATACAAAACATGTGTTTTCAAATATTTTCTTTTGGCTTTGATTAAACACTACTTCTTATTCACACCCAGTTGAATGAATGTTTTACATAAAACTCTAAGTGTAGTTATTTCAAATACCACTCTTTTGATGTTCTTAATTCATGAGTGTAAATATTGGAGGGTGGAAACTTTATATTCACGTGTATGAGTTACTCTCCACTATTTGTATTAAATGATATTGGTAATGGTTATATGTATGCACCTATAATTTTGAACCAAAATCTTAATTAATGTGGCCTAAAACAAACTTTGGCGGTTAAATTATGTTTTTATATTTTTAATTAAATATTTTGCGTTACATAAAACAAATTATGTACTGCTAATAAAATGTCCTTATATTATATGCAACATAAGCCTTGGCTATTTAATGAGACATGACTATTTTTCAGAGCATGCCTTGTGTACAAATGACTTCTGTATTAATTCAAACATAGTCATTTTAAACTATAAATGTTCATTTCCAAAAACCAAGGATTTTGAAAATGAAGGAACCATCATTTTATGTGGTATCCCCATCCATTCATTACTTGTGTGTTTTAAATCAATATCACATGTGAAAAGAACATTTACTAGATTATGCATATCATTGGGAAATTTATTATCTAAATAATAACTGACATATTATGATTTATTCAAATGTGATTTTCATTTATCTATGCATTAATTAAGCATGAGTAATACATGTACGATGTTTTAAACATGCAATGTAATTAATTGAAATTTTATGAAAGCAGTTGTAAAGTTATTAATTTATGTGATAGACCAAACTATTTATTATTCATCACTTTTGATAGTGAATTAATAATTTAATTATTTGGAGTGGTATGGAACACCCCAAATAAAAGACATGGAATTAGGTATTCAAAGTGGTATGGGACACTTTGGATACATTTCCTAATTAAACATTTAAGGAATGTATTGGAATAGTATGTTCCGTGTTGGGGACCAATAAAAGTAAGCCCTCTGGGTTGGGGTCTGGTTACAGTAGTCCCTCTGGGTTGGAGTCTAGTTATAGAGGCTCCCATGGATGGATTCCGGTTACAAAGGCTCTCTGGGTTGGGGTCTGGTTACAGTTAGCCCCTAGGTCTTGGCACAAGGCCTTAACAAAGAAATTAAAGTCCAGCATTATACATTCCCTCATTATATTTATGATAATTAATTAACCAAATGGATATTATATTAGTAGAATATACATGGTTAAGATCCAGTACTTAGGAGTAACAAAAAAGTAAAAGCTTATGGCATGACATATGCTTAGCACTCAGTAATTTAGTATTCGATGTATGAAATTGAATTTAATACCTTTATGCACATATTTGATTATTCATTACTCTTAGTTGTTTAATTTGTGCTTACATAATCTTATGCCATACATGTTTAGAATTTCCTTTATTAATTACTCCTATTAAGAATTCGAATTTTCGAATCATGTATCCTTGTAATTCTGTTAGAATGTTTGTAGTTAAGCACTTTTATTTAGACTTGTTACATATGTTATAGATTTTCTTTAAGAATATTGTTTTATGAAATGGTTTGGAGGATATTTTCAAAAGTTATTTTGGGTATAGTATGTTATTTTTAAACCCCTTATTGGGAATTCGTATGCTCACCCTATGTTTTTGATTAAAAAATTTAAAGTAATAACTTTTAGAAGTTGAAAAATTTCAGAAGTAGCTAGTTTCTTAGAGCTTGAACTGATTTGATCCTCTATATGGCACCGGCTCCAGGTACTCGGGAGCTGGGGCGTGATAGTTGGTATCAGAGGATTCAGTTTAGATAACTATGGAAAACCAGAACCGAACAAAGAAAAATTTATTTAAGCATTACTAATTATGATGTTTTATTGAAAAAAATACCCATATTATGTCTCTTCATATAAATATGGTAAAATTAGAAAATTATTGAAAACTTGGTTATGTGTTACTAAGTATTAGTTTCCATAAATTTTCAGGAGGATGATGCATCATGCCTTTTATCTCTCCAAATGGAGATAATAGAAACTATAGTGGAAATTTCATGTTCAGGGGACTACGAGACTTTTGAAAACCTTAGGTTATCCTGTAAACAACTACATTGGGTGTTGAACTACCAAAACATCTTCCATCTTTACCAAAGAAGCAATCTGGTCAATTACTGTATCGCATTTTCACAATTTTCATCATATAGGAAAAGTGGAAAGTTTCATGAAGCCCTTTTTCTATGTTTCACTTTGGCTGATAACTACCAAGATGTAGGTAAATTTCTAGAAGCTGCATTGGATGGTGACAATCAGGCGGCCTACCTATTCCAAGTTCTAATTTTTAGTATGTATGGAGTACTCTACGACATCAATATTTTCAAGAACGACGTGGTGCATGGGAATTATTGTTATTTAGTCCACTCTGAACTTTCCGTCCTCCCAAATTCTCATGCCTCTCTATGGAAGGTTGAGTGATTTAAGAACAGGATCGACCCTAGATATTCACAGTGTGTCTGGGCCAAAGCGATCCAGCATCTGAATACTACCTTAGGAATCCACCTGAGGTCGTTAGCACCCTACTATCGGTGGTGTTCCCGATAAAGGGACCTCGTGAGTGACATGTGTCAAGTGTTTCTATGGTTGTGTATGAGCATTTTAGAATTGCGAGGACACAATTCCTTGTAGGGGGTAATGATGTAACACCCCAAGACTCAAACCTCATGTATTGATAAGTTTATACTTACATTTTTTTTGAATTTCAGAATAACTAAACAAAACGTGTTTCTCTTGAAGAATTAATAATATGGTTTTAATTTATATGATAATTCAACCGTGTAAAACACAAAAATGGACACAAGGCTTTTCATTTAAATAATAATAGTGTAGTGTTTACAATACACCAAGAATAAAAAGAGTAATAATGCTAACAAAATATATGAATTTAAAAACCCTATCAGAATTACAGGGAGACCACTTAAAACAACGACAACCCCAAGAAAATAATATGGGTACTTAGAATTTTTAATAATGAACATGAGAATGGCCAAAGAAACTACGACCACACTAAGAACCAATGGTATGATCTGCACCATCTTATTCACTCACCTTGAATTTAGGACACCCTAAGGCAAGGTTTTATAAGGCAACAACCCGACAGTTTCCTAGATGACTGTAGGATTCCAAGGGTTATAATTATAATTTTTAGCCTTGTGGTGAAATAACTAAAAATTTTCAAGTACAACATAGTTTTACAAAATTTATGAATTGGATATTATAAGATAACTTTTGATTATCGTGAAATATTTTGTATTGCAATAAGGAATTCGAAATAATTTTCAAATATTCTTAATAGGTTGTAATGATTTTTCATTTCCTAAAACTATGTTTAATATACCATAACAAAACTATGTTTTGATTAAACTATGTTTTGGACTTCTATAAAACTATGTGTGTGCTATGTGATTTCTGAGCGATGCTTCGGAGGATTAGGCTTATAAGGAATCCGTTCTCGCCTACCCATTTTGATGTGGGACACACTTTTTTGGGAAAACAGGATCTAGGCCATTGGATCATGTATTGCACGATCTTGGCCATTTATCTCAAACTCGCGCTTGACCCGCAGTAGCCACAATAAAACATTTTCATTTTTATACGATTTCAGATCAGGAAATATCTAATTGCAACCAATCGAGGGTTTTAAAAAGCCGCTTCAATATCGGGCCATCTAATCAGACTCAGATTTAATCTCAACTAATCATTACCTTTATAAACCAATAACGCATCCTGACCCATGAATCCAAACCAGAACTAATCTGGGCCTCCCATATTCTTCCTGATTTTCTACTTGAAGCGCTATCTTCTTTTCCACGATGTGCCATGCACCAGTACCATACCTCCCTTTTTGCACCATTTTTCTTCACCCTTACAGCCGTCAGACCCTCCTCTCACATGGTTTCCATAGAGATCTCTTTCCCTAGTATTTTTATAAACTATGTTGGCCTCAAATCCCTTTCATCTTGCATTAAAATAACCATTATAGGTATAGTTTATAAAAACCACCTCGAGGCATCCTAAGAACCTCTTGGTTCCTTGCACACAATCCTCCAGCGGACCTCAATGAGTCCTCTAAGTTTTCTAACGTCACCCGAGCCCCTCTTTCACCTCATGCTAAGGTAGGGGATTAGTATTTGTCTTTTTTGTTGGATTTTAAGTACTATGTATATATTTATATACAATTGTAAAATAAATATACATCATCTTACGGTTTGAAGTTAATTATTTCTTTTCTCGATTAAGACTTGCAGGATCTTGAGTTACATGGTATTAATAAACCCTAAGTATGGACACCCCACACAAATTTATTTTATGCCTTAAATATATAATCGGATATATATATATATATACGTATGTATATGAAAATATATAAGTAAAACATAAACAGCCCTCATATTTTCATAAAATTCATAAGCCCAAATTTAATAATTTTATGTTTAAGTTTCAAAGTTATTGAAGAACTATGAAATCCATGAGGTCATTTTTGTAAGAAAACTTTTATACTTGATTATGTGTGTTATTAAATATATATTTAAAATATATACATGCAGTTTAAAGAATTTCGTAATTATACTTTTAGTTCATATTTTTGATAATCATGCAAGTGTCAAATAAGCATGGTATAAGATCCTTACGGGTATGTGGGTACGTGTGTATATAATCCAAATTCAATCCCCAATTGCATTTATTAAAATTACCAAGTTTTTAAAAGAAAGTACAAAACATGTGTTTTCAAATATTTTCTTTTTTGCTTTAATTAAACACTACTTCTTATTCACACCCTGTTGAATGAATGTTTTACACAAAACTCTAAGTGTAGTTATTTCAAATGTCATTCTTTTGATGTGATTAATTCATGACTGTTAATATTGGAGGGTGGAAACTTTATATTCACATGTATGATTTACTCTCCACTATATGTATTAAATGATAGTGGTTATGGTTATATGTATACACCTATAAGTTTGAACCTAAACATGAATTAACATGGCCTAAAACAAACTTCAGTGGTTAAAGTATGATTTGATATGTTTAATTAAATATTATTCATTATATAAAACAAATGATACGCTGCTAATAAACTAGCCGTATATGCTAGGAAACATAAGGCTTGTCCATTTAATGAGACGTGACCATTTATCAGAGCATGCCTTGTGTACAAATGACTTATGTCTTAATTCTAAATTAGTCATTTTAAACAATAAATGTTCATTTCCACGAATCAAGGATTTTGAGAATTAAGGAACTTTAATTTTATGTTGTAACTACATCCATTCATTAATTGTGTTTTTTAAATCAGTATTCACATGTGTGAAGAATGTTTACTAGAATATGAATATCATTTGGAAATTTATTATTCAAATAATAACTGACATATTATGATTTAGTCCAATGTCAATTTCATTTATCTGCACATGAATTGAGCATGACCAATACATGTATGAAGTTTTAAACATGCAATGTAATGCATTGAAAGTTTATGGGAGAAGTTGTAAAGTTATTAATTTATGTGATAGATTGAACTATTTATAATTCATCACTTATGATAATGAATTAAGAATTTTATTATTTGGAGTGGTATGGGACACCCAAAATAAAAGACATGGAATTAGGTATTCAAAGTGGTGTGTGACACTTTGGATACATTTCCTAATTAAATATATGAGGAATGTATTGGACTAGTATGTTCCGGGTTGGGGACTGGTAAAAGTAATCCCTCTGGGTCAAGGTCCGGTTATAGTAGACCCTCCGGGTTGGAGTCTGGTTACAGAGGCACTCTGGGATGGAGTCTGGTTACAGAGGCTCTCCGGGTTGGGGTCCGCTTACAGTTAGCCCCTAGGTCTTGGCACGAGGCCTTGACACAGAAATTAAAGCCCATCATTATACATTCCCTCATTATGTTTGCGATAATTAATTAACCAAATGGATATTCTACTAGTAGTATATCCATGGTTAAGATCCAGTACTTATGAGTAATAAAAAAGTAATTTCTTATGGCATGAAATTTGTTTAGAACTCAGTAATTTAGTATTTTATTTATGAAATGGATGTTAATACCTTTATGCACAACTTTGATTATTCATTACTATTAGTTGTTTAATTTTTTATTACATAATCTTATGTCATATATTTTTAGAATTTCATTTATTTATTACTTCTATTAAGAATGCCTATTTTTGAATCATGTATCCTTGTAATTCTGTCAGCATGTTTTTAGTTAATCACTTTTATTAAGACTTGTTACAAATGTTATATCTTTTCTGTAAGAATATTGTTTTATGAAATGGTTTAAAGGATATTTTCAAAAGTAATTTTAGGTATAGTATGTCATTTTCAAACCCCTTACTGGGTGTTCATATGCTCACCCTATTTTTTTGAATAAAAAATTTCGGGTAACAACTTTTAGCAGACGAAACATTTCAGAAGTAGTTGGTTTCTCAGAGCCTAAACTGATTCGATCCTCTATATGGAACCGGCTCTGGGGACTTAGGAGCTGGGGCATGACACCATACCACTAGAAATAATCTCGAAGATCTCTATTCATATTAGTAATACTAGGATAAACTGAAAACGAAGAAATATGAGCTTCACATAACAACACTTTATTTAATTGGGAATCACAAGGAACACATAATCTCTTTCCAAACCTCAAAACATAGTCTTTATCAAAGTTAAATTCAGGTAACTTACTCTTGTGAACTAGTTCTACCTTTTTTTTCATTTCTGAACTTTCTTAATTCTATCTGATAGTGATGATTTCACTTCCACCTGAAATAAAATAGATGAATTCCCAACACTAACAACTTCCAATAAAAAATACATCAATTCAATAACCAAAGGATCTTGTTCCAAACATATCATGGTTAATGTATCATTACTCTTTCAACTCAAAGAATCAAATACTTTATTTTCCTTTTTTGTATGGTAATGAATCATCTACTCATAATCCTCGATTAATTCTATCAAAATCTTATGTCTCATGTTTAATTCTTTCTGAGTTAATATATAATTCAATATTTTGTGATGAGTATATATTTTAAACTTTATGACATAAAAATGAAGCCTCCAAATTTTTAATTAAAAAACAACAATATATAACTCCAAATAATGTGTAGGGTAATATAATTCATGAGGTTTCAACTAACATGAAGCATAATAAATTACCTGATCATTCTCCATTAGGACATAACCAAGTCCGTTCAATGATGCATCATTATAGAAAAAAAATTTACCATTCATGGAAAGTTGGTCCAAAACTGGAGCATTTTCCAATCTTCTTTTCAATTCATGAAAATAATCATCACATTATTTTTTGAAAATAAACATAAGTCCATTATGTGTTAGATTAGTTAGCGGGGTATATTACTAAGAAAATGTTTCAAAAAACCTTTAGTAATAACCCACTAATCCAAGAAAACTACAAATCTCTATGATATTGGTATGTCTTGGACACTCTTCGACAACTTTTATTTTATAAGGGTCAATAGTTATACCATCATTAGAAATAATATGACTAAGGAAATAATTTTTTTGTAACCAAAATTAACACTTAATAAAATTTTCAGATAATTTATTTTCTTTTAAGGTTTTCAAAATAGTCCTCAAGTGGCTTTCATGTTCCTCGTTACTTTTAGAATATACCTAAATATCATTTATAAACACAACCACAAACTGATCCAAAAAATGATGAAATACTTCATTTGTGAGATTAATAAATATAGTATGTGAATTAGATAACCCAAAGGGCATAAATAAAAACTCATAATTCCCATATCCCATTTGAAAAGTAGTCTTCGAAATGTCATCCTCCTTCACCTTCAGCTGATGGTACCCAAACCTCAAATCAATCTTCGAAAAATACTGAGATCCCTAGAGCTAATAAAATAAATCACTGATATGAGGCAACATATAATTTTTCTTAATAATGGTGTTATTCAAGGCTCTTTAATTAATATAAAGTTTCACAGAACCATATTTCTTTTTCAAAAAAACTAGAGCACCCCATGGTGATGTGCTAGGTTGAATGAAACCATTGTCAAGTAATTCTTGCAAAAAAAATTTCAAGTCCACCAGTTATACTTGAGTCATTCTACAAGGGGGTTTAGAAATAGGATTTTCATCAGGCACTAAATAAATAGTAAATTCAACCTTCTGATTAGAAAAAATACTGGGAAATTTATTAGAAAAAACACATGTGAATTCATTCACTACTAGAATGTCACTAATCAAAACTATTCCTTTATTTTCAACAAAATGATCCAGATAACTTTCACTACCATCTTTAATGAATATTTCAGCTTATTGGTATGTTATCAGAGGTATTAAATTGTTGAGTAAAATTTTCTTGTATTTTCAATCTATTTTGACATGATAAACTGAAAGTCTATCCATTCCCAAAATGATATCAAATTACATAATGGGAAGTTCAGAAGGATTTGTAGGAAATATTTTTCCACTAATGATAATAGGAAGATTCCTATAAATCTTGGTTGCTTTAATCCATCCACCTAGAGTTTTTACCAAAATTTATTTATCACATTCATGAGGTTATATTTCCAATTTAATTGAAATGATACCGGAAATAAAGGAATTTGATTATCCATAGTAAAACAAATTATTGGAATATTTTGAAAAAATATGTAACATACCTATCACCACTTCATTTTATGGTATCACATCAACCTTAGTATTAGAAAATGATTTTTCTATGACTTTATACTTTAGATATTGCTATTTTCCACCCTTGGTAATCAAATTTGGAAACACATTGTCATAATTTCTCAACCCATTAACACTAAAACATCTTACCGCTGGTTTTTCATTCCCTACCTAATCATATTCCTTACAGTTACAAGCAATATGACCAGTCTTACCACATCATAAATAATTCTTGGAATTTGAGAGTAATTCTCTAGGATTATTTTTAAAAAAATTCTCATAATTTTGAAATTTAGTTTTATTACCTCTATAATTCTTTGATGGATTATTTTCCATTTCCTTCCAACTATATCACTTTGTTTGTTTTCTCTCATAGAACACATTCTCATCATAAAACTCCATTTATACCTTCTTAGCACTCAAAAAAGTTTCTCATAGCATTTAAACTAATGAGAAGATAACTACCTTTGATATTTTAACTTCAATCCTAAGTAAAATCAATTAATCTTACTATCAATATCCCGAATAAAATTTGGGATGTACCTTGACAAAAAAGTAAAATTTTATTCATATGAAGCCACGAAATCTTGCTCCTTTTTTCTAAATTCCAATAATTTATTTTCTATCATAAGTTGAATAGTCTTAGGAAAATATTTCTTAAGGAAGATATTGTTAAATTCATCCCATTATATACTGTTAATATCTTTACTTCCTCTAATATTTTTAATCATTGTCCACCAATGATCAAATTCACATTAAAAACAATAAATATCAAGACTAAACTTTTTATTGTGTGAACACCCCATTACATCAAAAATATTTTCTAGTGCTTTAGTCCACCCTTCAGCTTGCACAAGGTCAGATTATCCTCTGAATGATGGGAGACATTGCCTCATTAAATGCTCCATGATCAAAATATTCCTCTATAGTTGGTCTGGTTGATCTTATGTATGGATACCACCACCACTTACTGCATGATTTAGCTGAATTATCTCTATAAATATGTTTATTTTTGATTTCAACCATCTCAGGATGTTGATTTGAAAGGTTATTTCCCTTTGTCTGCCTTCCCAGTATAGCTTCCATATTTTCTCTATGGAAACCCATTTTGAACAAACATATGTTACAAGAAGAAATGTGGTAATCTTAAAATGATATTTTAATTTGACAATAAAGTAAAAAATCTTTAATACATATTCTATTAACCATATTCCAACTCCTAAAGTTATCTAAACTGACCTTTGATACCAATTATAATTCCCAGGCCTTAAACATTACTTCATCTTGAGATAAGTCAATAATATGAAGTTAATTCACATAGGGGGGGTCTTTTCAGGTTTAGAGCTTTAGAGAATTAGGCCATAACTCAGAAATAAAAACTTGAATATTACTAGTAGACACTTCTACAAATTATCTATTTTTTCATAAAACAAAAACTCTTTAAAAAGAAATTAGTTTTGTTTCATGTTTAAAATAGCATGAATTTTCCTTGATCCCGTCCTTGACTATATTCTTCTTTAAGTCCTGTGAAATACATTAGAAAATTTAGGATGAGAAAAAAAATCTCAACAAGGGATACATAAAGAATGAAAATTGTTAGTATTGGGAAAAAATGAAAACTATGAATACTTTATCATAAAGTAATACTTTTCACCTTTAAGAATTTGTAAATACACTTAACTGAATATAATCTCATTGATTACCATTTTTTTAATCAAAATATTACCATAAATCCCATAAAAAGAAACATATAACATATAAATGTAACTTGGGACATAAACATACTTGAATGGAATAACCATATAGTGGACTTCCACACATATCACTAAATGGAATTTCCATACGGCCTACTTACATTCCTAATGCATTGGAGGTTGTAACATAACCACCCATTCTTAGTTTATTACAAAACCACCCATCATTGGTTTATCACATAACCACCTATCTTTTATTTATCAGGTAATCACTCGTCAAATGTACAAGCACCATTATATAATCGTAACACATAAAATATTGTAATTATCAACATTTCACTCATAAAATTTAATTTTAATTCACAAGAGATAATTTCAAGATATTAAAATAGTAAATCCACTTTCAAAACCATTTTCAATACTAAAACACCCAAAAATAGAATAACGGATTTATTTTCCTTTAAAAAACCATTAAGGCTTATAGAGGAAAACAAATATCAAATAACAGTCACATCGGTAGAGGAGTCGTTGTCGCCGCATATGTTAAAACATTACTTTTTGTAATTTAGTAAAATGATTTGTAGAAAAATATTCAATTTGAATGAAATTAAAATTCAATGGGGTTTATTATATACATTTTAAAATAAAGTGGTGTATAACATCATAATATGCCTCAATGAAAGGAGATTGAGACAAAGTCCCTTATCTTGGGTTCGACTCATCACATACAATCATTATGTTCCATAATAATAAACTTAGGCTAATTTATACATGCTTGAGAAAAAATTTCAATTTTATTATTACTTTTATATCACTTATTAGCATGTTATAAAAATTTCATAATTATTTAATGTTCATATTGGTCGTTTTATCGATATTTGGTACTTCAGTCGAAAATAAAATTGTTTGATGTTAATTGTCCACATTGTCAAAAGTACATAATATCTAGAATATTATTCATGATTTAAATATAATATATATAATTTATATAGGCATTTATAATATTCCATAACATTTGGATATGAGAAATGAAATGCACTATTCATGGAGATGGTAGGTCGTACATAAGCATGAACGCTGCTTTCATTTATTTGTCTTATTAAAGGAACGAAAACTGAATGATACATAGGTATATTGTAGTTAAAATAAAATATATATGTTATATATATGAAATAATTTCATTAATACCATCCTTTTTCTGTTCCATGTATGTAATTAACAAGTCATATCACTTTGATGGGGTGGTAGTCCGCACTTCCACAAATGAAATTATCGTATTTACACATTTTGGAAAGAATAAAGGTATGTTTTAAATAAAAAATACATAAGAATAGAGACAATAAAAATATAATATATATCATATATAAATATATTTTCATCATAATGGCCACCATGATAGGTGTTAGGAGAAAATTGAACAATCATCATTTCTTGAGGCAGAAGTTCGTCGTACACAGAAACAATATGTTCGTATCCATTAGATGGAGTTGTGTATAAGTGTAGTTCAAATAAATATCATAAAAACATAATAGTATATTGAAAATACTGTTGTTTTTATTTAATCATATATTAAGAATATTATAGGGAGTGGATAAAGAAAAATAATAAAGGAACTTGAGAGAAGGTGTTACCTCTAAATTGGGTAGCTTCTTTTGATTTGAGCCATAAGGCTTTCTTGAATTGTCGTATTCCCAAGGTAAGTATTGTAGGAGGAAGTGAGGGATGTTGGGAGATTATTTTATTATAATTTTGTTAAGATAAGGGGATTTAGATGTGTGATTAAGTGGGTAGAGATGGTGGCCTTTTATAAGAGGGATGAGGGGCACTTAAAGAAAGTCTAGAAATATTATTTTATTATAAATTGATTTCCGAATTATAAAGGCTCCAAAGTGATATATTTCAAGGATAATATGAGTATGGGTCTAAATACTATCAAAAAATTCTTTTTACATAAGTTTAGGTGACAAAATTAACCTTATATTTTAGCTTTAACCGTTAGTTAAAAACATTAACTCTTACTATGTCTTCTTATATTTTTCACAATATATGGTTACTATAGTTACTATAAAATTACAATAAAACAAAAATAGGATCATTAATAATTTTTTTAACATTATATAAGTCATTTCATAGAATATTAATTTTTAGGACTATAATATCATTTAATAAGAGTATTTTTTTTGAAAAAAAACTCATTTATGTCCATTTTGAAACTATTTAGTAATTGATTTTTGTTAAAGTAATTAAAACTTGATTACTTAAACAAATGCATTAAATAATGCCTCACATGTTAATTTAATCCAAAAAATTAGTTTATGGAATAAAAATGTTCAAATTACATTTATTTTAGTATTTATAATATCATTTATTTGAATATTTCATTAATAAGGTAAACACTACATCATCATTGTGTCGCAAATATTTTCATTTATTTAATGTATAAAAATTATAAATAAAATACCATGATGTAGTAAATATTTTTTATTTATAATTACTTTTTAAAGTAAAATATATCAATTATATAACCCCACTTTACAATTTTTTTCAGTAAAAAGATACATGTTTGTGTTATATTTCTCTTTACTTTAAATTAATTATTATAACTTGTCATTTTCACACCCAAGTGGATCCATGGGGTCCTAAATTTGACCCAAGGATGCTAAGGGTTGGAAATATCTAATAAAATTGGATTATGATACGTTTTAGGGTAGTTTTATATTATTACAATATATTTTTACCCTTATTTACCTAATTTACCATTTAAACATAGTAAATAAAAATAATTACTGAAGTTACTATTCATAATGTCAAAAAATAAAAGGTACCTGTTTAAAAAATTTGGAAATTATGATTACAAATATGGAATATATTTTTTCAAATTCAAAACACATAATTAGAAGAAATTAATTTAAAATTAATTCTCATTGTCAAAACCAGAAAGAGGGTTTTTAAGAAGTAAAAACTACCAAAAATTGACTTGTGTTTATGTCAAATTTCAAGGTGAAAATAAATCCAATGACTAAAATTGTATTAAACAATAAAAAAATCCAATTAAACATTAAAAAAAAAATAAAAAAAAAATATAAATATATAAATAAATTAGATAAAAATGCAGTTTTGAATTAAAATGCAGTATTTTTCACTTTCATTAAAATATGAATTTTACTTGAAAAAAAATTCCACCAAAGTAAATATTTATTTCATGATTATAAATAAGTAGTTTATTTTTTCAAATTGAATATATAAATGTGATCAAACTAGATTTAAAAAGGGTTCACCATCAAAATGAGTTAAAACATCCTTTTAAAAATATTAGAGCATTTTATGCATAAAATTTGATTCATACTCATTTTAAGTATCTAAAATTTATTGGATAATTATAAAAACATTTGAAAAACATGTGTAATCATATTTTTGTTTGTTTTATTCATTCCATCTAATAAAAAAGCTAGGTGTTAACTACCATTTAAAATAATATTAATATTATAATATTATTTTTTGGTATAACTCACTATTGTGTGCAACCTAAGATTTCAGAGAAACCTATTATTGCGTGTTGAGTACATTACTGAAAAAACATTCCATTTAGTATAAAATTGATATCTTATTCATAAATATTAATATATATGAAAAGTTTTTATTCTATGAATACCTTGGATTCTACAATAAAAGTCATGGAACAATCAATTTGATGAAGCCTTAAGGGATTTTTTTCATAAATAATGAATGTGAGCCTTATGGCTATAATAAATTTAGTGGGAGTGCAATAATTTTATTAATTTTATATATTGATGAAATATTACTTATTATAAATGAGATACTAGTATTATAGTCTATTAGGTTCTGGTTAAATAAATTATTCTACATGAAGGACTTAGGTGAAGAAACATATATTCGTGGGATCGAGATCCATCATAATAGATATAGCATCTGAATCTAGGAGCCACTAAATCTTTCCCTCATATGGTGGGTCACATGACCTAATGTGTGCCTCCACGTATGCTAGAGGTTTCAGACTAGAAGAGAGGGTCTAAGGTGGTATAGTGGAGACAATATACCCTAATGATCAGAGTAACACAACAATATAATATGTAACAAAATCTGCAGAATCATAATATAAATACAGAAAAAATATAAAATCTAGAAGACTGTGATAATAATGAAGCCAAAATTGGGGTTATGTACAATATGATGATCATGTTATTCCTCTAAACAAAATAGCAGGAAATATAAGGAAACATGCATCCCATACAATACATGTATCAAATGCAAAAAAAACTAAAAAGGACTATCTTCATATAGAATCACGAGCATAGCCTGGTTTTGTGCTCCCCAACTCTTATGAAATGATCATGCATTGTAATGTGGGTGATTTATAGGGTCTCTACCTACATCCATGATTTTTTTCCACGTACTGAATAGTGGACCAAATAGTATGTGAGATAATACTTAATTGGCCACCACCAAGGGTGTTTATAAAAAATCTAGTCTGCGTATAAACAATGAAGCAGTATGATGTTTATCATGGTATAATAGTAATAAAAGAAAAGTCTCATTATTGATGTGATATTATCTATACAAACATGGATCCCTATGAACAATAGTCAATATCCCATAAACAATGGTATATGTAATGCATAAATAATCATGTGTGATATTATCCATCCTAAAAACTATAATCAAATACCCATACAAGGGTTATCTACAAATCATGATAAACATCCAGTGTGTCCTATGAAAAGTAATCATGTTTCAGGACTAAAAGGGATAGATCTAAGGTATAAAAGACCAAAGAATCCTCATCAAGTCCATGAATCATCTTGATGGAAACTTGGTAAAGACTCTGGTGGAGCTGAAAGAGCATGTCCATGGAGAATCTCTAAGGCGAGTCTAAGAAATCTAGATCTAAGGGGTAGAAATTCCCTTATAATCCAATGGAATTAGGTCCCAAGGAGTAGAAATTTCAAAGGCATCCACCACCATAATCAATATGGATCTATAGAGTTGAAATTTCCATGACGTCAAATGGAATCAAGATATAAGGACTAGAAATTTACAAGTATCCAATACCATAATCAATACATATCCATTGAGTATAAATGTAAATGACATATAATGGAATTAAGATCAAAGTACTAGAAATACACAAGGAATCCACTACCATTATCAATTTATCATCACAATTCATTTATCATTTTGTTACCATTAATAATCTATGAGTTCATCTAACTCATTTCCACATTTTCCATTTAAAAAATATAACCATCTAAATATCATGTATCAAATTTAAAATGAGGAATAATACCTCAATTAATAAATAATTTAATTAAAATTTGATTCAATAAGGCTCTAAAAATAAGTGGTGTGCTCACACTCACCCAATGAAGTTGTATATCATAGGAAAGATATGATATCACACCTCACCTGTGGTTTGGGTTGGGTTTAACAACCTCCAACTATATAAATTTACTAGTGGGAAACCTAAATAAGTCCCAAAAAAATTATTCAAGATGTTTAATTAATTTTATGGGAAATTCTGGAAGGTTCAACATGAGGAACAATGAAAAAAAGGTATATAAAACACCAAAATTTAAAGAAAATTTATAGACAACCTATCATATACCCATGGTAGAACACTCAATCAACATCAACCTCTGATTCAGTCCAGATCAAGAGAAAAAAGAAGAACATATGAAAACCTAAGAAATAGTGCATATTGTCTTGTAAAAAAATAACTCCATTGATAAAAATACAAATGAAAAAGGAACATGATGAATTAATAACTCCCCAACAAGGACCTAAAGAGATAAAAGATGTTTGGATGAAACATCTGATAGAGAGTCTACACCAAAGCCTAGCATAGGCTTGAAGAGGGAGATCAACAAGAGGAGGAAAATATTGGATAAAAGAAAATAATGGAAGGGTTTGAACATTAAACTATGTAGGAAAAAATGTTCACTTTCTACTTTTTAACTGGGTTACATGGTTTTGCTACACGGTTTTCCAAACCATGGACCGACCGTGCTCCCCTTACTACCTCAATAAGAATCCCACATAGTTCAAGTGAACGATTAGGAAAACCATGCACAAACCATGATGCAAGACTCTTATAAAAACTACAGAGAATTACACATGGGAATGTGGCACTGGGAACATTGTTAGGGTAGACCGTGAGCCCTTTTATACTCTCTATACAACCCTGTTCATGATTCTCAGACCATGCGGCCTAGGTCTCATAGTTTATACAAATTGTGCGACCCATATTCCTTTTCAAAAATATGAGACTCCACACTCCAAATAAGCCCTAGACACCCCTAAAACCCTCCTGATATCCTTATGCATTCACACTAGGTCAAACTCAATAATTTAAACTAAAAACATAATATTTGAACCTCATAGTAAAAACGAGGATCCTACAATCTTCCACCCTTAAATAAATTCATCCCCAAATTTACTATCAAAGGGTGGTCAAGAATCATCTATGAAAAGCTCTGTTCACTAGGAACATACGTCAACTTCCCACTCCTAAGTCTGATCTTATAAGTAAACATGTTGTCTTAGTACCAGTACTAGAGGAATTGACCATCTATGGAGATAATTCTTACTCTATTCAACAATATGTATAGGATGCTCCTCAAAGGATGCATCTACCTATAACTCAACCTCATCTGGTTGAAGTGTGTGAGATGGGTCAGAATGATAACAACATAGATGAGATACATGAAAGACATTGTACATGTCTCAGTACCTCTATGTTAACTAAAACTGATAGCCTACTAGCCTAACTCTCTAAAGAATCTCAAATAGGCTGATATATCATGATTAAAACATACCCTATCTCATAATCCATCTATGTCCTAGCCTTAGTGAGATATGAAAAAAGACTTGATCCATTAAATGGTACTCTAGAGGTCATTGATGGTTATCAACATAAGATTTATATCCATACCATACACCAGACATCCACTTTATGATCAATTGTATCTGCTCTTAAGTTTCCTAAACAAGATGAGATTGGAGTAAAGATTCCTCTCCTACCTCTAACCAGTACATGGGTGATCAGCATGACCTACCATACAAATCCTCATAAGGATCCATATTTATATTCACTTGATATTTATTGTTTTAGGTAAACTCAACCCAGTGTATATACCTCTCCCAAGATCCCCCAAAATCAAGGATTCATGCTCTAGGAATTTTCTTCTGAACTTGTATAGTGCAATCAAACTAGCCATTTTTATGAGGGTGGTATTCTCTGATCAGAAGCACTTGGGTACCTAATACCCTCTGTAATCTATTCCAAAACCATGATGTAAATTAGGAATCCCTATTTTATACAATGGTATGTATAACCCCATTAATTCTCATAATCTATTGGATATAAATAATCCCAAGATCATCTAGTGTGAAGGTCTCTCTGACAGGTATGAAATGGGTGAATTTCATGGGCCTGTCCAAAACAACCTATACAACATCACTACCTCAAGATAACCTTAACAAACCAGTCCTAAAATTAATCACAATATCTTCTTATTTCCACTTAGGAATGGGAAAATGTTATAAAATCCCAATTGGACCCCAGTGTTCTGCTTTGACAAGCTGATAGGTGGAACACCTCTTGAAAAAACCAGATACCTCAGATTTCATACATGGACATCATTATTGAATGTGTAAGTCATGATACATATAGGTAATACTGGTATGTACTTTCCAATATGATGTATAAAACTCACACATTATCTCATCCCATATGTTTGGTAAAACCCAAACATGACCATGAATATGTATAATTTAATCCTCACCCATAGTCCAACCAGGAGGCGAGTCCTCACCTTCAACACTCTCCCATAGGAATAGTCCCTAAACATCAAATAACTATATCATCCTTAATCAATCTAGAAGAGTGGAATTTATTGCCAAGGATGAGATAAAAGTCTGTTTGATAATATCCTACCCTTACAAGTGCATCTCTGAAAACAATGCCATAAAAGTCACTCTCTACTGGCCTCCTGAATTTCCAGCATCTGAGTCCTCCTTCTCATTGCACCAACCACTACATTTTCTTTTCTGAGCATATAGAAAATCTCTTTGTTAAAGGACTTAATGTATTCAACCCTCATTTATTTCCTCAAATTCAAGTTGCACTATGTAAATATATACTTGAGGATTTTGTGGTCAATGTACACCAAAAAAACACTCTTAGTAAATAATGCCTCTAATAGTTCAAGGTTTTTACAACAACATATAACTCAAGATTGTGCATTGGGTAATTCCTATTGTGTGTCCTCAAATGAAGAGACTCATATGCCAATACCCTCACTTCCTACATCAAAACTTCTCATAGCCTAATACTTGATGCATTACAATATATAGTATAGCTCCTACCCAGCTTTGGATGAATCATGATCAACACTAAATTCAGTCACCCTTTCATCTCCTAAAAGGGTTTATCTTATGTATCTTACCATAAAAAATTCACACCATTATTAGTCAAGCCTATCAGAGGTGATTCTAAGAATGATAGGTCCTCTATAAAATGCCTATAATAATAGGATAGTGCCAAGAAACTCTATATTTAAAATACATTCTTGGGATGTTCCTAGGAAAATATAGATCTCACATTCTCTAGGTCAAATTATACATCAATATCCAAGATAATAAGGCCCATGAATTGAATATTATCTATCCATAAGTGGCACTTTGTGGGCTTAGAATATTACTGATACTCTCTCCATGTATTCAAAATGATCTTATGATGTTTATAATGGTCATATAGATTGTGATAATACACTAAGATATCATCCATGAATACCACCAAAAACAAATCCAAATAAGGATGGAAAACCCAGTTCACCAATTCCATGAAAACTACTAGTGAGTTTATAAGACCAAAAGACATAACCAAATACTTATATAGAGCATATATTCTTTGAAAAGTTGTACAAGGTATGTCTATAGTTAGAACACAAACATAATGATAACTTGACCTCAAATCAATTTTCTATGAAACCCAATCTCCTCAAAGATGGTTTAATAGATCATTTATCTGCAACAAGTGATATTGGTTCTTAAGAATCAACTGGTTCAATTAATGGTAATCCATACATATCCTTAGGTTTATATCCACCTTTTTTGCAAAAAAGGACCAGTGAATCCCATGGAGAAATACTAGGTCATATAAAACACTTTGATTACATTCCATCTACCTATCTCTTGATCTCTTTAAACTCTATATTAGACATCCTATAAGAAGGGATGGATACCGATGTAGCTCCTGGAACTAGCATGATAGAGAACTCCACCTCTCACTCAGGAGGTAAACCAGAAAATTAATCTGAGAAAACATCCCCGAAATTATCAACCACTAAAGGAAAAAAATTCCTAACATAATCCCTAGTCATCTAGATATAAAATAGAAATCTGGTATGTCATTCTTCCCATATCAAGAGGATCGAGTCTATATTTACCTACCTGGAAATACCATTCAACCTTGTGAATAAAAACCCTACCCTCTGGTGATGTGAAGGTAACCCATTGGAAATAGTAGTCAACATGAGAATAATAAGAAACTAGCCAATCCATCTTGAGTATGATGTAATACACTTTCATATTGAAGAAAAAAAATATCATACAAATTCAAACCCACCTATCTCAAGGGGTACTCCTTGAACTGAAATTCTCCCTCCATTATAATCCCCAATGGAGTTTTGAGTGTCATAACACCATTAGAAAACTGATAAATGATCCCATAGATCTCCATAATAGGTAAAAACATGAAAGAATGTGAATCGCCTGTATCAAAAAGTGTATATATAAAATTAAAGGCTACTGAGATCATACCTCTCATCTTAGACGGCCCGATGCTATGCACCTCAGGTGTAGGCTATACATAATATATATAGCCTAAACCAATACCCTATTAAACAACCTCACAACATGGAGTAGGACCACTTTGGTGTTGTAGTACAACTATTGTATGGATCCCTTGGCCATGACCACCATCTCAACCTAAAGGAATGAAAATACTCTAGCTCCCAGCTTGATATAGAGATGTGAATCCCGCTCCTGAACCAAGACTCAAAGTTGATCCCCTTCCACTGACCGTTGGAGAGAAGGCCCTAAAAAATGGTATATGTGGACTATCTTATAGCATGATCAACACTCGAATAGGTATCTATTTAACTAAATCCTCATATTTCAATACCTCCCACACAAACGATAGAAGACAAAATTACCAGTACCAATATCCTGGCTAATATTCCCCTCATAATAAGCCTCAAAATGGCTCTTTCTAATAGATGAAATTGAACCACTATGTCGAGTGGATGAACTACCCTACTCTTCATCCCACCTTCCCTCAGGATATATTCATTAATAAGCGCATTATTCACTATATCTATAATATTATTTGACCCAAAAATGTTTACCTATCATCAAATAGAATGATTGAGACCTTTATCAAAGCACCTCACCCACGTTGGCTCATCGGCAAGATATATCAGTGAAAAGTGGTGAAGCTGTGTAAATCATGTTGAATACTTCATAATGATCATCTCTCCTAGATCCAAAAACATAAAATCACTGGAATTTTCATCTCTCAAGGTCAAATAAAATATGGAATTGTAAAACCTAGATTTAGAATCCCTTCAAACCATATCTTTCAGCCAATCAGCCTAGTTCAGAACATCCCACCAATGCTTAGATTCTCCCCTATAAATATATGTCTTGTTCTTCGCTCTCCTCTCATGAGGTGTCTCTAAATGATCAAATATCAATAGAGTAGTCTAAATCCATAGATAAGTAGCCTATGAACTTCCATCCTTTGAAAACATGTGTGGATTCTATTTCTCAAATACACACATCAGTCGTTCCATAGAAGAGGTAGGTAGTGGGGCTCCCTAAAAGGTCTGCATAAAACATAGGAAACCCTAACGGAACTGGGAATCAACAATCATTTTAGGTAAAATATTTAGTGCCACAACTATCATGTAACACCCTAAACGTAGTATATCAGATCCAGTTCCATACTTTATTACATTAGTATAGATACAACTGTCTAATTCCAAAGGACCGATCTATTTAGCAATCTTGGAAAATATATTATATACCATAACCATACATTACAATTAAAAACATAAAATACAACATACATAATCCTCTGATAACACCATTAATATCCTATATTAACCCTATATATAATTCATAATGAACATCTTGGCATCATGGGAAAATAAAACATAATAAAGGGGTGAGATCAGATACTCAGTAAGGGTAAGCGTACAATAGACACTACTGTGAGTAAATAAGTATAAACCTTAAGTAAAGGTGTATAATTGAAACATGATCCACTTAAACATAATATTGAGCATAATGTGGAAAGAATAAATAAAATAATTCCATATAAAAATCACATGAATATTCTAATAGTTTAATAATCACATGTAATATCAATAACTAATCTCATAATGAGAGAATTCATAATGTCGTAAAACATAAACATGTTGTCAAATATTTAGCAAAAACACCATATATAAACAGGTAGAAACCCAAACTTATTTTTCCCATGAGACCTAAAAATTAATTTAGGGGATATAGAGAGCCTAACCCATCACTTAATAAGTCCAATTCATTCCTCATATGAAAAGGGTGAAACATAACCAACATAAACATTCATATTAAAACTAGTATATGATATGTTAATACATTAACCATAAACCATGATTGGTATAAAAATAGAACATCTATATTCAAAAATATCCTAAATTATTTAATACAATATGTTAGACTGTATCATAAGAAATAAACCTCAATTAAGCATAAAACCCAACAAAGTATGTTGACATAGATAATTTTTTAATAAAATCATTAAAAATTTCTTTGTAGAAATACCCTTTTTATATTGAAATTATTTTAAAAGAGGAATATAATTTTAAAAGAAAACATTTTACATGAAAATAATCTCGTAATATTAAAAGGTAAGTTTTTCTCATTCCATATAAGTTAAAAAATAGCATTCCTTTCGTATTTTGTCAAAAAGGTCATAAAGTACCTCATTTGGAAAATGAAAAAAAAGATTCATTTAAAAACATTTTATAAAAATTAAAACATGGTTAAAAGTGAATTTAAACAATTTTATAATAATAGTATGAATATTTTGAAATACATTTTTAAGAAACATGGGAATGGATGATAAATATATCCCAGTAAATACTTTTTGTATAAATAATACCGGATAATAATGAGATTGCGAAGTTAACCCTTAACTTGTAGTTTACTTTAGTTGAGGGTGATTTAAGCTCTTGTATAATGGTTGAATCATGTTATCAAATTATACCATAAATATATCAATACTTATGATATCATATGCAGTCCTCTTATATCATTTTGTTAATAATATTTCATTATTACCATTTTTTTGGGTGTTAAATGCTTATTTTTATTATGTTTGTTTTATAGTGTAAGTCATGTTTATTATGAATAGGATATATTTTATTCATATATATAATGATATTAAGTTCATAAATATTATATTTATTCATCATATACATATTTACAATCATTATTAAATGGTTAACGTAGAGGATTAATTATATCGTGTTGTGGAGATGGTAGGTCGTACGTACAGACGGGTGGCAGTATCATTCAATTAATGGTAAAGGGGTATGAAATTGGATGGTATATTAATTATAAATAACAAATATCATGTCATATTTATTATTTATAACCATTAAATTAATCAATATTCCAATCCAAATAAAGTGGTCATGAAAAACAAATTACACCACAACGTGGAGATGGTAAGTCATACGTATGCATACATGGTGATATTGTTTTTAGTAGGATGGATAAAAGGGAGAATATGGTTGTAACATAATAATAATAACATCTCATAATATATATTATAATATATTTATAACTTTATTGTTGAAACAACTTAGGAAGATGGAGTAGAAGAAGAAATGAACTTAAATGAATTGGTAAAACAACTACCTCTTCTTTAGTGGACTTCATTTGGATATCCTATTAGGGACACTATTGTTGGTCTATTTTGAATACCAAGACCTTTATAAATTAAATAATAATGTTTTAAGATAAATTTTTATGTTTTTTTTGATATAAAAGGCTAAATATGGTGTGAGTAAGTGAGGGAGGAGGTTTTTTTATAAGAGAGTTGAGGGGCACTCTTAGAATCCTTTAAATATATTAAATTAATATAAATTGATTTTCAATTTAAAATAGATAAAAAGGGATTTATTTATAATATCAGATAATTATGGGTATAAATTCCCTCAAAAAATGAATTTTAGACATTTTTAGTTCACAATTGAAACCTTATCTTCTGGTTTTATCCCTTAGTTAAACCGTTTAACTCTTATCATGACAACTTGGTTTTCTTAAACTTTATGATTAATATACTTAATATAAAATTCTAAAAGAACCCCAAATGGATAATTTATAACATAATTGACCTTATTATAATTATTTGAACAAAATTTATATTTTTATGAATTTTATATCATTTAATAAAAAATTATTTTTCATAAAGAATCATTTACGTCAATTTTGGGAATATTCATTATTTGTTTTTTAAATAACATAACAACATGATAACTTCGAACCAACACTTATAATATATCACTAAATACTCTAATGTATCTATAAAATTCTATCATGTCATTAATTATGAAAAATTATATTTATTTTAATATTTGGAATAACATTTATTTGATATTTCCATTAATTAAGCAATTACTGCATCATTTTTATGCAAGGATTTAATTAAATTATTTCATTTATAAAAATTTAAAATAAATTATCATGATGAATAAAAATTTATTATATTTCAAATTATTATGTATAGTATAATTTATCTTCTATATAACCATGTCTTAAAAATGTAATACTTGTTAAAAAACATGAGTATGACATTTTTAACTTATCTTTAAATAAAATATTATAAATGTCCTATTATTTACCAAGTGGCTTAAAAATGTTATAATTTTTTGAATAAGGTTAATTTTGAATGAAAATCACTTATCCATTTAAATTATTCAAATGTTTTATTGTAATTTTATAAAATTATATATTACTTATACCTTTAATTACTCGATTTACCCTTAAATGTGATAAATAAAAATTTACTAAAGTTACTATTAATAATACCAAAAAATTATTTTTATCCTATTAGAATTTAAATAACATATTTATTAACACTTTTTATGTCCATTTTTTCAAATTCAATTTATAAAACTGCGTAAATTAATATTAACACTAATCTTATTGATGTGGCGAGAAGGCGGGTAAAAGGAAATGTTCAACTATTCAAAAAGGTTTTATATCTAATTACAATATAAAAATTATTCTAATAAACTAAATTATATTAATATATGTATTATTGATCAGTTTTTTACTTTAAAAATCAATTTAAATTATAATAATTATTTAATCAAAAATATATTTTTCACTACAATGCAGTATTTTTCACTATTCATCCAAAAATGAAACTTCTTAAAAAAAACAAAAAATTAACACTAATTTAAGTTTGATATTAAAAATTCAAAAATGAAGTAAATTTTGAAAAATAAAATTTATAAAATTTCCAAAATTTAGTTTTAAAATAGGTCCTCCATTAAAAGGTGGTAAAATTCCCCTTAAAAATATAGTTTTTGTGTGTAAAATCAGATTTTTTCTTATATAAATATCTTGTTAACACATAAGATAAATTGAATATAAATAAGTCTCCTAATTTGGTTAATAATATTCATAATCTCTATTTAAATGTCTTGGTTAATAGATCATGATGTGTTCGAACTTAGTGTTGTGTGCAACACAATCTATTGAATTTATTTAAAAGGAAAAAGTACTGTGAAATCGTGGGGTGTTACATTATTACCAACTTCAAAAAAATTCACCCTTTTAATTTATAGAATATCACCTCATAAAAATATTTGAGTATTTATTCATCATAATTTCCTCAGGTTTCCATATTGTCTCTTCAATCATATGGCTTCTCCAAATAGCATTGACCAATAGAGTTGTCCAATTCCATGACACTTGTTCTCTAGTGTAAAGAATCTTGATAGGATATTTATAATAAGGTATGTTAGGTTCTAGTTCTATTTCTTCATAGGTGGGTACATCCATTGAGTTTGGATTGTATTTCCTTAATAGTGATATGTGGAATGCACCGTGAACTTTAGAGAGACTTGGAAGCATTGCGAAACGGTAAGATAAAACTCTAATTAGTTTCAGAATATGAAAAGGTTTTAAGTAATTTTATTCAAAAAATACTAATCATAAAAAAGATAATTTTTTTCCTTTTTGGTAAATATAGTTTTGACACCATTAGAAAAAAGTAGTGATGTTTCTCCTACCTTGATAATTCTCAAATCCATCTTTACTAGATCCATGATCAAATAATTCGTTTCAATTATCATTTTGTTCAAAACTCCATGGTTCTTCCTACTCAATTCATCTTCCAACTTATTTTCCTTCCCTGGGTATTATTGTATTGTGAAATAATAATCCTTGAGTATCTCAATCCATCTCCTTCACCTCATATTGAGTTCTTTATATGAGAAAATATATTTCAAACTCGTTTTATATGTATATATTTCACATATTTCACTATAGAGATAATGTCTCCATATCTTCAAAGAAACAATTACAGTGGCTAACTCAAGATCATGAGTTGGATAGTATTGTTCATGAGTTTTTAACTTCCTGGATTTATATGCAATAATTGTTTCATTATGTATAATGAAACAACCAAGTCTTTCCTTGATGCATCACTATAGATCACAAATACAATATTTTCTATTGGAAAATTAAACATCAAATCATTGATCAATACTATCTTAAATTCTTAGAAACACTCTCCACATTCTTTTTTCAATACAAACCTAACCACTTTATGTGTCAGCTTGATTGATGGGTTAGCCAATCAAGAAAAAATCTGAATGAAACGCAAATAATAACCTTATAAAGAAATGAAACTACATACCTTTGTTACACTCATCAGTGAATGCCATTCTTGGATTTCCTTTGTCTTTACAGGATCAATATGTATTCCATCCATGGAGACAATATGGTCAGGAAAAGAAATTTCTTAAATACAAAATTCAAACATTCTAAATTTACCATATAACACTTCCCTTCTGAGAGTCTGATGGATGATCTGTAAGTGATTCTCATGGTCTTAATAATTTTTAGAAAAACACTATATTATCGTTAATGATTACCACAAAAAAATCAAGATATTACTTGAATACATTATTCATTATATATATAAAAAACAATGGAGTATTATTAAATAAAAATGGAATTACTATAAATTTTTAATGTCCATACCTCATCTGAAAAGTTATCTAAGGGATATCTTCCATCTTTACTCACTTTTTATGATATCCAAAATGAATTTCAATATTCAAAAATAATTGATATTTATGAATTTGATCAAATAAATCAACAATATGAGGCAAAGGATACATTCTATTTATTGAAATATTATTGATTTCCTTATCATAAAAATAAACTATAATGGATCTATATTTCTTCTTGAGAAATAGAATAGGGGCTCCCCATGGAGAAACACTAAGGTGAATAAATCCATTTTACCCAAATCTTAAAGTTGTTTATTATACTCCAATAATTCCAATGTGTCCATTCAACATGGAGTATTTGATTTTGGTCTTTTATCAAGTATTAAGTCAATATATTCTCAACTTCATGCTTTATAGGGTGTCTTGGTAATTCCTCAATAAATTCATTAACGCATTCCTTTATAAAGGGTACATAACTTAATTGGAAAGTTATATTCTTCCTCCATAGATGTTTTTTCTATTCCTACCCAATAATTTTATTCTGTAAAGCTATTAGGGGTGGATTGAGATAAGAATCAGGTGATAAATTTTTTTCTTTAAAGATATGGGATTCTTCTTCTTCCTCAAAAATCATAATTTCCTTCTTCTTGCAATAAATTTTCACATCATATTTTGAAATCCAATCCATATGGAAGATTATACCAAATAAAATCATAGGTATGATGAAAATTTCAACATCTAAAGTACATTTATTTGTCATAAATGGTATTTCTAGACATATTTTTTTTAAAATGAGACTTCTTTTACAAGTTTTGACTAAAAAATATGTTGTTAAATCAAAATGGAAATGTATAGTTTTCTTGAAAAACTAGGAAGATATAAAATAATTTGATGATCCAAAATCAAATAAAGTATTGTCTAAGTTTTTGTAGATGATTAATGTTCTTCCCACCACATCATTAATAACTTCGACCTCAATATTTGTGATCACATAAGCATGGTCTTTATCCCTTATCCTTTTTTGGAGAAATATTCCTTGAGGCTTATGAAAATAATTTGAATAATATCCCATTTATTTAAAATTGTAGCATTTAACATTGGTAGATTATTTATTTACCTTGCAATCATGGGTTTGTTTGTATTTTTCTCTACACTTGTTACAAAATCTCATTCCCTTTAAGAAAGTATTATGGTGTTTCTTCCCACAATTATTATAGGATGTAAATTCAATTCTTCAATTCTTCCCCTTTTCCTCATTTACTTTTTCAGAGTGTTTAGTAACCCACTTCTTCTCTTTCTTTCCTTTAAAGTAATAAGACTTATAGAATTCATTTTTTATCTTGATATCATGTGAGACTATAAATTCTTATTATGAGAAATATTAGGAGACTAATTACCTATGGATTAATGGTTTTAACGCATCAAATAATCAATTAATATTACTCTTTGTATTACGTACATAATATGCAACATGCATTTATAACCTTATGAAGTTAGATTCATACTTTTCAATATTCTCATCCTCATTTTATCTCAAAAATAGAAATTTTCTCTCCATATCAGCCTATTGTTCATGATAAAATTATTTTTCAAAGAAAATTTATATAAATTCCCTCCATTACATATTTTTTATTTCTTCATCCTCCTTCGTGTTTTGAATCAATGACCACCATTGATCTGAATCACCTAAGAGATGAAAAATTTCCATGAAAACCTTTTCCCTTTCATTACTTCCCAAAGAAAGAAATATATTCTCTAAAGAACTTAACATTTATCTACTAAAAATATATTTGTAGTTGAATTTAACTCAAGAAGCGGTCTAACATTGTTCTTCCACATTGTGGATCAGGGTTCTCTATATGGGTATGTTAATTGTTCATAAATCAAGTCAGCTATCCAAGTATAGTTATAAGTTGTTCAACACCAATAGTAGCTCCATATCCAATATTGTTATCTTTCATAGGTGGAAAATACCTACATGGATTAGGTGTGTTGATACAGTTTCCATTCCTTCAGAAAGGCACTATTTTTAAAAAATGGAATATACTAGATTAGGTTATGAATCATAACGCATAATTTCAAATTAGTAAAATACATAACATATTTTAAAAAATTTATATATATGTAATATCATAATCATAAAAATGGTTTATTTGGGGACATATTTACTTTTAAATCCTTCATAATTTATCATAAATAAAATGTGAATTATCCTAAGCATATCCCTTTGGAGTGTCAAACCAGTTGTGTAGTAAGGCATGTTTTTGTCTTTCAGGTTGTGTTGAGTCAGGACCAACATACCTTGTGATAGTTGTTACTCCTTGGTACATCTATTCCAAAACCATTTCCACTTAGAGTATCTAGATAGGGATGTATTTCTATTAATATCCACATAATCTCCAACTTACCAAAATTCTAGGATGTTCTTCCATAATTATCTTAACATTCTATATTAGGTTTCTATTCCCTAATCTATGTTTTCAAAATCTAGTTTCCAAGGTTTCTATTAAAATTTATCTGATAATAATTGTAACAACTTGACCCAGTAGCCTAGAGAAAATTCCTTACTTTATTATATTGGAATAGATACAAGTGTCAAATCCCAAATGACCATTCTGTTTAGAAGTCTTGTAAAATAGTATGCATACATGAACCTTACGTAAAAATTAAAAACATAAAATGCAACATAAAAAATACTTTAATAATTCTATTAATATTTTAGCTTAACCCTACATATCAGTCATAATACACATCATTGAATCTTAGGAAAATAAAACATAAGAAAGTGATGAGCTCAGATGCTTAATAAGGGTAATCTTACAATGGAAGTTATTCAGATTAAATAATCATAATCCTTATGGAAAGGTGTATAATTGAAACATAAGAAACTTAAACATAATCTTGAGTATAATATGTAAAGAATAAATCAAATAATTCCCTTTAAACATTCACATAGATATTCTACCACTTGAATAATCACATGTAATATCAATAACTAATCTCATAATGGGAGAATACATAATATCGAACATCATAAACATACTGTCAAGGATTCAGACGAGACACCATACATAAATGGGTAACCCCAAACAAGATTGTCTCATGAGGCATACTGATGCATCTAGGGGCTATAGTGTGCTCCATCGATTACTTACTAAATCTAATTCATTTCTCATATGAAAATGGTGAAACATAACCAACATAAACATTCGTATTAAAACTACCATACAATATGTTTATACATTAAACATAAACCATGATCTATTTCAAAATAGCACATCCACATTAAAACATAATATAAACCCTTAAATAAAATATGTTATATTGTATACTAGGAAATCAACCTCAATTAATCCTAAAATCCAACAAAGGATTTTGACATAGATGAAAACAATCTAATAAAAATCACTAAAAATTTCTTGAGAGAAATACTCATTTTTATATTGAAATTATTTAAAAACGGGTACACAATTTTAAAAGAAAACATTTTCATTGAAAATAATACTGTAAAATTTTAAATTAAGTCTTTCTCATTCCATATAAGTTAAAAAATTTCATTCCTTCCATTTTTTTCTGAAAATGTCATAAAGTACCTCATTTGGAAAAGACAAAAATATTCCTTTCAAAATGTTTTATAAAAAGTAAAACCTGGGTAAAAACGAATTTAAAAAATTATATAATAATAGTAATAACATTATGAAATATATTTTAAAGAAACATGGACATGGATGATAAATATATCTTAGTAAATACTAACATGTAAACAATCTCAGATAATAATAAGATTGTGAGGTAAACCCTTGCCTTGTATTTTTCTTTAGTTTATGGTGTGTTAACCTCGTATATAATGGTTTAAGCATGTTATTAAATTATTACATAAATATATTCAAATTATTATATCATATATGATCCTCTTATATCATTTTTAAATAATATTTCATTATTACCATTTTTTGGGTGTTAACTGCTTCATTTTCTTATGTTAGTTTTGTCATGTCAATACTATTTCTCATCCATATGATATATTTTATTCATATAAAAAATTATATTAAGTTAATAAATATTATATTTATTCATCATATATATTTTTATAATCATTCATAAATGGTTAACAAGGAGGATGAATCTCATCACTTCATAGAGACGGTGGGTCGTACGTACACATGAGTGATGGTATCATTCCATTAAGTGTAAAATGGTATGGAATTGTATGATATATTAATAATAAAGAAACAATATAATGTTATATTTATTATTTATATCCATTATATTCATAATTATACCAATATAAATAAAATGATAATGAAAAACTAATTACACTACAACGTGGAGACAATAAGTCGTACGTATGGACACATGATGATATTGTTTTTCACATGATGGATAAAAAGAGGAATATTGTTGTAACATAATCATAATGAAATATTAGAATATATAATATAATTTATTTATTAATTTAGTATTTAAACAAAATAGGATGTGTAAGTAGAATAAGAAATTAACTTAAATTAATTGGTAAAACAATTACATCTTCTACAGTGGAATTCCTTTTGATCTCCTATTAGGGACATTGGGGTTAGTCTTTTTAGAAGAAAGAGACCTCTATAAATTAAATCAGAATGTTTTTAGGATAAATTTATAGTGATTGGTTGAGATATAAAGATTAATGTATTTTCATGAAGTGAGGGAGGATGTGCTTTTTTATAAGATAGGGAAGGGCACTCTTAGAATCCTCTGAAATATTAAATTAATATAAATTGATTTTCAAAATGTGAGTTATTTAAAATATGAGATGTGTATGGGTATAAATACTATCAAAAAAATTTATAAATTATTATGTCACAATATTAACCTTATCTTTTAGATTTAACCGTTAGTTAAACCATTTAACTCTTACCATGAGAACTTGACATTTTTACACTTTAGGATTAATATAGTTACTATAAAATTCCAAACGAACCCCAAATGGATCATTAATGAAATATTTAACCTTATTATAGTTATTTGTCTAAAATTTATATTTTGATGAATTTATATCATTTAATAAAATATTATTTATTTTAAAATATCATTTATGTCAATTTTGATACTATTCATTATTTGTTTTTTAAAGTATCATAAAAACATGATAACTTAAAACCAACTCTTTTAATATATCAATAAAATTTATAAGTTATCTATAAAATTCATTCATGTCATTAATTATGTTAAATTATATTTATTTTAATGTTTTTAATATCATTTATTTGGTATTTTCATTAATTAAACAATTACTGCATCATTATTATAGAATCCTTTAATTAAAATATATATTATCTAAAAAATTTTAAAAAAATTATAATGGTGAATTTAATTTATTATTCATCAAATTACTATTTATAGTCAAATTTATCTTACTTATAACCATGTATTAAAAATGTAATACTTATTAAAAAACATGAGAATGATATTTTTAACGTATCTTTAAAGAAAATATTATAAATGTAATATTCTTAACTAAGTGGCCTAAAAAGGTTATAATTTTTGAATAAGGTTTATTTTTGTCTAAAACTACTTATCCAATGAAATTAGGACATGTTTTAGGGTAATTTTATAATATTATAAATTATTTTTACCTTTAATTACTCGATTTATTATTATCCATGGTAAATTAAAAATTACAGAAGTTACTAATCATAATATATAAAAATTAATTTGATTATATTAGAATATAAATATCATACTAATTAAAATTGTATATTTCCATTTTTACAAAATTAAATTCATAGAAGTGACTAAGTTAAGTTCAATATTAATCCCACAGATGTGGCGAGCAGGTAGGTAAAAGGAAACCATCAACAGTTCAATAAGTTTTTATATCTAATTTCAATATAAAAATGATTCTAATAACCTATATTAGGTTACTATATTTATTATGGATATTTTTTTACTTTTAAAATTTAATTTAAACTTTAATAATTATTTAAAGAAAAGTCAGTTTTTAACTACAATGTAGTATTTTTCATTATTCATCCAAAAATTGAAACTTCTTATAAAAATACCAAAAATTCACCCTAAGATAATTTTGATATTCCAAATTCAAAAATGAAGTATATTTTGAAAAAGAAAATTTATAAAATTTCCAAAATTTAGTTTTAAAATAGGTGCACTATTAAAAGGTGGTAAAATCCCACCTAAAAATATTGTTTTTTTGTGTAAAATCGAATTTGTTCATATATAATTTTCTATGAAACACATAAGATAAATAGAATATACATAAGTTTCCCAATTTGGTTAATAATATTCATAACCACTATTTAAATGGCTATGTTAATAGATCATGGTGCGCTCGAACTCAACGTTGTGTGAAACGCAAGGTACTGAATTTATTTACAAAGAAATCATATTGTGAAATCTTGGGGTGTTACATGGAACTATGGAAGGATATATCATTATTCCATAACACACTACCTTTGTATCATGGTTTTCACCACCCTCCAAGTGGATGATTGGATGCTATCATTGTGTTATGTCCCTACAATTCCAAGAACACACTTAAAAATATTAATAACGTGAATATCAAAGATAAAAGTAGTGGATAGATCAAAGAATTCATATAAATAAGTCTCACCACTCTACCTGATCTTAAATCTAGGACTGGTTAAAAAATGAATAATCCTGAAATACACCAGATACATTGCCTACTGTCCACTCTAAAGTGAAATCTAGATCAGTATCTCTATTTCACACTATAGGTCTCGATATACATTTAATGACAAATTTTCCACATCATAATTCAAATCAATTTAAACACATTTTTGTTTAAAATTATCATTAAATGGATGAACCAAATAGGTCACCAGTTCGGATCTATAAGGGCCCATACACCATATAAAACATGGTTTGGTGTCCATTTAATCTAAACCATAACACTTTCTGGTCCATGTAACCAATGGTCCAAGACTCAACATTCCATAATTTACTTCTCATGGTGTTTGTTGTAGCCTATAAAGGAAACAAATATTTCGGTTACGGAAAAAACTCTAAGTACCAATTTTATTTATCAATCCCCTGCACAAAATTTCAACCAAGTATAAATTGTATCATGTAGGGAACATATAATAACGTCATGAAGTCAATAAATACATCCTATATGGCATATAATATTCATTCAATGTGAATCTGATAAGGTGCCTAAAATGATGCTTGAGATAGAATTATCTCATCTCATCAGGAAAAGTATGAAAATATATAATCATAACAAACATCAAACCTGAAGTGCGTTTCCCAATGGTCGAATCAAATCCACTATAATATGAAAAACATAGAATAATAATTACTTATTACAGTAAATTTAGATTTTCCTATATGTGGGTTAGCTACTCTCATGCATGACTTATTACCAAATTCCATTTAGTTCCCAATATTCTATCTATTGTCTAAAAATATTAAATCTTAAAAATAAAACTGCTTTGATTCCACTTTGTAACATCCTAATCAAGGAGACACTAAATGGTTCACTAAGCTAGTGGGTAACATGGCCCCAATTGTGCCTTCTCATATTTTAGAGGCTACTGACTATCAATGAGGGAATAAGGTGATACAATTGGGAGACTATACCCTCATGAATATAGTAATGCAATGGTATTATAATTAAATAAATATGTGAATGCATAATATAAATCAAGATTGATGTTAACATCCATAAGACTATAATAATAATGAATTTAAAAGAGGGTTAATGTACAATATGATGATCATGTAATGTCCCTATATAAAGTATATTGAAATACCTGGAAATAGGCATCCCATACAATACATGTATCGAATACAAAAAAAGACCAAAACGGAGTATCTCGAGATAGAATCATGAGCATAGCTCAGTCCAATTCTCCCCTTCTCTAAGCAAAGATCAAGAGTCGTAAAGAGGGTTCTTTCCCTAGATCCTAAATATATCCATGAACTATTTTTGGGTACCCTATGGTGACCTGATCAGGGTGTGAAATAATTTTCAGTAGGCCACAACTAATAGTGTCTATAACAAATACAACCTGTGTATAAAAAATAAAGAAGTGTGTAGTTTATCACATTATAACAATAATAAAAGAAAATTTCCAAAGATGATGTGATTCTTTATGGCTAAACATGGCTCCCTTTGAACAATTTTCAATCTCCCATAAACAAGGGTATCAGTAATGCATAAATGAAAAGGTGTGATATTGTCCATCCTAACAACTATAATAAAATAACCATACCAGGTATATCTTTAAATCATGATAAAAATCTATTGTGGACTATTCCAAGTAATCATGTTATAAGCCTAAAATGGTCAAATCCAAGGTATAAATAACTAAGGCTTCTTTATCAAGTCCATGGAGCATCTTTATGGTACCTTAGTGAAGACTTGGGTAGAGACCAATGAGCATGTCCAAGGTGAGTCCAAGTAAGATAGATCTAATGGGTATAAATTACCTTGGCATCCTATGGAATCAAGATCCAAGGAATATAAATTTCTAAGGCATCCACTACCATAATCAATATGGATCAATGGAGTAGAAATGTCCATGTAATCCAATGGAATCAAGATCCAAGGTGTGTAAATATCCAAGTAATCCACTACTATAACCAATACATATCCATGGAGCATAAAATTCCATGACATCTAATGGAATTAGGATCCAAGGAGTAGAAATTTCTAAGGCATCCACCACCATTATCAATTCATCATCACAATTCATTAAAAATTTCATAACAATTAACAATCCATGAGTTAATCCAACTTATCTCTACATTTCACATTTAGAAAATTTAACCATTTAAACATAATGTATCACATTTAAAATGAGTAATAATCCCTATCCTATTCAACCATTTAATTCAAATTTGATTCAACAAGGATTTGAAACTAGTGGTGAGCTCACACTCACCTAACAGAGTGGTATAGCATAAGGAATATATGATAACACAACTCAAAAGTGGTCCGAGTTGGGGCTAACAACCTCCAACTATATAAAGGTACTAGTGGACAACTTAAATAGGTCCCAAATAAATTATTCAAGATGTTAAATTAATTTTAGATGCAATGTTGAATGTTTTGGCCTATAGCACAATAGAAACAAGGTATATAAAACACCAAAATTTAAGGAAAATGAATAGAACCCCTACTATATACCCATGTTAGAACACCCATATTGTATCAAACTTGGATTAGGTCTAGATAAAGATAAAAAATGAAGAATGGATGAAAACCCAAGAAATAGGGCATATTAACTTGCACCACAATAACTCCATAGATAAAAATAAAAATGAAGAAATATAAAAGATGAGCAAATAACTCATTGTTATAGATCCAAATAGTTGAACGATGTTTGAATTGGAAGTCATATGTAGAATCCACACCATATTCTAGGTTATGATTTAATAGGGAGATTAATAGGAGGAGGAAACTGTTAGATAAAATAAAAGAATAGGAGGATTTTAACTTAAAATTAAATAGGGGAAAATGGTCATTTCCTAATTTTTAATTGGTTCTCAAAGTTTTGTTGCAGGGTTGGATAAACCATGCACCAAATATGATCCCCTCACTTCCTTAATAGGGATCCTACAAGGTTCATGTACATGGTTTGGAAAGCTATGCACAAACCATGCTTGAGGCACCTAATAAAAACTACAAAGCTTCTTACATTGGCGTACGACCATTAGCGCATAGTTAGGGTAGACTGTTTACCCTTTTATAATCTCTTTCCAACATCACATGGTTTCCAAAAACCATTTTTCTTGGATTACACGGTTTCTGGTAATTGTACAACCGATATTAAATTTCAAAAATCCAATCCTTTGGGATCCAAATTATCCCCCAAAACTCTTGAAACTATCATGAACTCCTTAGGCATCCACATTTGGTAAAAACCAATCATTTAAACTAAAAAACAAACTATTTTTACCTCATAGGAAAACTCAAGTTCTTATAATATATTCAAAAGGTTGATCATCATAATTCAAGGTACATATATTGAAAATATACTAAAGAGATTTAATATAGAAAAATCTATGATGAAATTGTTTCTAATGTAACAAGGAATTAATCATTCAAGGAAAGTGTGTCCTTATACATGTGAGGAAATATAATTAATGGAAAGTATTATATACACATTGATAATTGGTATAGTCATATATGTTATGATATGTATTGGGATTGTCGTTTCTTATTCCTTGAGTGCAGTAGGTAAATATCAAGATGAACTAGGTCACCAACATTGGATGGTATTAAAGACTATGCATAAGTATCTTAGTTATAATAAGGATATGATCATGGTTTATGGAGTGGATTAGGAACTAGTCCTCATAGGATTTGTAGATGCTAATTTCCAAAGAGATCTAGATGATCTAAAATCATATAATGGATATATCTTCACTTTGAATGGATGTATTGTGATATGGAAGAGCTTAAAGTAGTTTGTGGTCATAGATTTTATAATATAGACTGAGTAAATTGTGTCTTATGAGTTATCTAAAGAAGAAATATAGATGCACAACTTCATCTTAGAGCTTTATGTGATACCTAATAATAAAGATCTTACCAGGCTCTATTGTGATAATACTAAAGTGGTGGATCTCAAAAAAGATCTGATATCACATAAATAGATGAGGCATATACATTGTAAGTTTCATCTCCTTGGGTATTCTTCATAGAGAGGTAAAGTTTTAGTGAGCATAATTTTCATAGAAGAGAATGTGGAAAACCCATTGACTAAATCCTTAACTCAGTATAAACATGATCATCATGTGAGGTCTAGCAGACTGAAATTCACTGTCACTTGGATCTAGTATAATGGGATTTTGTTATATTTGTTGTTCTATAACAAAATGATTGTACTTTTATTACGTTCATATTCAAAAACTTGAATTATAATAAACAATCTCATTACATATTTCCCATTATTCTGCATGATTTTAATATAATAATTTCTTACGGTATTTTTCATATTGATAAGGTCATAGTAGTTCCCTTCTATAATGGGAACCTTTAATTTTCATGATAATATTCTTAAATATAGTTCTATGGTCAGATAACACCCTAAGATAGGGCATATAGTATATAAATTGTTAGGTGTGAGCACTCATAAACAAATGAGGTTTCTTCTCATGAAGTTCACACTTGGTAATCTCTAAGATGTAAGATTATGAGAATAGACCCACCATTATGAATTCTTCATGTTTTTGAGGTCAACAAATATTTCTATCTCTGAGCATGAGTAATGTTCTTTAGACTTTAATATTATTATTAATGCATATTGTGACTCATGCACTTAGATTTACTAACCAAAACCAAGATACCATATGTTCTTGGGAAGTATGGTATGTTGTGTGAATCATGAATTACATGTTATTAATGGATAATTTGAGGAAGGATTTGTCCCTTCCATCTTTATGAAAGTTGATATATCAGCCCCTTGATTTGAATAAAACCATCACATTAAATTCAATGCTCATGGTTTAATAATTTGTTTATTTTAGATATTCAAATAATGACATATCAAGTATACAGGTTGATGTCATAGATGTGCAGCCTGTTTGACGAGATATTGATACAATGAGATTATATTACACAACAAGAATTCATATGTGATATTCAACATTGTGACATTAAGTTCTTTATCTTGGGTTACCTAACCTGTTGCTAGATAGTAATCATGGACTTTAAGAAATCCTACAAAATATCGATGAGAAAGAATCCTAGAGGGTCACATACTAAGTTTTTTGTTTTTCATTATTAGATTCAATTTGAATTTAATTATTAGAATAAATATTATTACCAATATAAAGGAATAATTTTATTCATGTTTTATTGATCACTAATATTTGCAAGGTAATAAATAATTATTTATTCATAAAATAATTTATTTTATTATGAGAATATTTAATAAATATTTACTCACTAGATTGTGAATAAAGTTTTTATTTTATTTATTAATGAAATATTTATTTAATTATTTAGTAAATGTTGAGGAGTTGGAGTGGAGCAAGATCGTACCTAGTGATGAATACTTATTTTTAATTTGGTAAAAAAAATATTTATCATTGAATGAGTTATAAAATTCTATAAAATAATAATAATAATATTATTATTATTACAAGTAATGGGATTTGATAATTATTATTATATTATTTAGGGTTTGGTACAAAAACTAAATATTATTTTAATATAATCCATAGCTATATAAATATATGGTTATGTCTATTGTGTATGGTTAATCGATATTTGAGAATCTTTAAAGATAATGTAATTCCCTCTCCATTCCACCTCCTCTCTTCTTCTTAAGATTTAGAATCTCTATAGATATTCCTTCAATCTCAAAATATCTATAAGTGATCAACATGAATAATGAAATACAATTGATTCACCATGATAGCCCCCAAAAATAAATTGGAATCATTCATATATCAATGGAGCATGTTTGGATCACCACTAAATGGATTTCATAGTTTTATCCTTACAACACAATAAAGGTAATCTGGAAAAGTGTTTTTGATAATCAACAACATATTTATCAGAGATAGTTCCTAATATGAGGTAACCATATATTTTAATCTTAAATAAATTAACAATAAATTTAACATTAAAATATCCCCTCTCAGTTTTGGGTTTCCCTATGTCAATATTCATTAGAAAATTTTCATTGGTCATGGTGTTCACGTCATGTACAATATTTTGAATGACCCCTTGAATAAAAAAATCCCTCTTGGTCTATCTCCCACCCAGGAACTTTTGTTGCACACAGTTCCCGGAACCTTCACTGGATACATGATAAGACATGGGACCTCAACCTGAGAAGGGTGCTCATTTGTATGGAATGGGTGGTCAGCTATTGAGATTCCATCATTATACCACTTCCAATTATACCTGATGTGTACATGATCAACAGTAAGATCACACACTGGGGAAGGTTTTGGTTTGGAATATGTAGGAGGTTTTCCATTGAGATTACCTCCTTATAATAATTCTTACCTTGACAAGTGTACATGTTACATGTTCATAGAACCATATCTAAATGGTATATTTTAGCATATTCAACAGACCGACTGTCAGGATTCCCTCATATAAGTGATTCATTGATGCCAATTGATTGGTTTATTATATTCCAAAGAATGGATATTGTGATACCAATCCCTGATGGGTTTATTTTATATCATAGATTGGATATTAATATGAATTCCCTATAGAGCTTCCAAAAACATGTGTTTATGATATAATTATTACAATATTTTTTCAAATAATGTGGGGTTAAATGTTTCAGTGTCCTGATTAGCACATGATGAACTAATATAGCTTATTTCTTGATGTATATTTATACATGATTTATTTTCCCATACATTTATACACTATATATTATGGAATATATGAGGGACACATTGGTGGTTACCTATTGTGTTTTATGCACACACCTGGTATGAGAACTCTGGTGCACATGTAGATATTATGTCTATATTTTAGGTGACATGTTGTACGAGAGATCTAGTTGGGGGTAGCTGGATGGTGTTTTAGGAGACTGGTCTAAGGAGGTACTTGAACTCTGTGATTATATCTCTATTGTATTTTATGTTTTTATTTTTCTTTATTTTATTATCCCAATGTTGGATCCTGATGTATGACTTTATGGTCAACATGGGTACATTGTTGTTATATCATATCAGTAGTGCGTATTATTTTTTGGGATATTAGTTATAATTCCATGTATTACTATGATGTTATATGATGATTATGTTATTTTTTTTGTTATGATATGTGATGGTACTATGGTTATAGTGTCCCCAAATTGGATAAAGAATCTTGCCACTATTCAGAACCCTCAAGCTTATAGAGAAGTGTTCTGGATGCCTTCTAGTATCACCGACCAAGGTGTTGTTTGGGATATTTTTACAAGGGTGTTACAATGGGGTTTTTCATATCTCCCTTTACAATATCAAACCACAGATTGTTTTATAGAAAAAAATCATGGATTGGTAAGTTTTCATTTAATTATAAATTGATAATATCTGCCATTTTTATTTATTTTTACATATTCTTTGGAAATTATAGATGAAAAAGGAAACCTACTTGGTGATTTTGAGTGATATTGGTTAGTTGTTTGGGTTCCTTTATCTAATAGGACATAATAAACTCAAGTAAATGTAAAATATATTTTATTTATTCTTCTTCATTATATTCCATCATCTTATCAAGAATTTGGGAAATGGTTGATAGATTGTTTGGAAGAACAATTGATTTTAGATTAATGGAATATAGGTTCATTGGAATTTCAATTATTAGACATGGGAGTTTGGGTAATCAAGTCTCACACATAAATGATGAATTAAGGTCGGGTATTATAACATCTATTTTATCTTTGTTAAATCAATTCATATAATATGGTTTATGTGATGAGTTACAGTTACTATTAATTTCTTAAAATTAAAGAAAAAAACATGATTGGTGGAATATGTGTATGTGTGTGGGAATCACTATGGAATATTGAGTTAATAGAGAACATGGTAGTTTTGGTAACTAAAATAGGGTAAATTTATAAAAATTAAGGATATAAATTTTAGAAAAGAGATTAGATTTTATGAAGTGTGACAAATATATTGTTTTTATGTTTTGATATTTCGTAAATTGATATCAAGTTGAATACGAATTCCGTTATTGTTGATGATTTTTGTGATCCTAAATAGTTAATATATTTGAACTTGATGAATTATGTATTTTATGTGGTAAATGGGTGGTGATTTATTATTTTATGTGAGAATTTTGGTTGTGGTTTGTTAGAGTAGACATCCCAGGGACATATGGATATAGTGTAGACATTAGATTGAGTAAGTGGAAGATTGAGGAATCCACTATGATTGTTATGATATGATTATGATTGTGATGTATATTGTGGTTATGTGAATATAAATATAATTACATGATTTTTTTCTAGCTTATATGACGTTGATATTATGTTTTTTCACTTTTTTAGCCTTGTTTGGAAGGTTATTTTATGGTTGATGGAGGGATTTGGTGTTTCCTTATATTGAAACAAAGGAGGGATATTGTATTCAGAAACACCCTAACCCCAGTAACCCAAAGTTAGAGGTCAATTTATTACATTGGCATAAGAAAAAAGTGATCGAATCCTAAAGGACTGAATAGTTTAGTAGTTATGGTAAAATATATATATATATATATATACATGATTTCTATATTACATTGGAAATAAAATATAAAACATAGTGAAAGTAAATATTATGCATCCTTGAAATCATTCAAATATTCCTTCTTTGTATCATGGGGAATGAAAACAAAATAAGGGTGATCTCATATTATTAGTATGTTTTTCATATAGTGGAAGTAGTCATAAAATAAATAAGTCATAATAAATATGGAAAGGTAAATAACTAAAAAACATATTCTATTTAATCAATAACTTGAGAATGAGGAATAATATGGAGGGAATAAATGATGATAAAATAATTCCATATAACTAATCACAGGATCTTGAAACTTATCCATGTATATCATAATTATTGAAATAATTAAATGTACATCAATAACTAATCTCATAATGATGTAATTCATAATGTCAGACATCGTGAACATAACATCAAGGTTTCATGCCAATACATCTTACATAAATGGGTAAGGCCTTGAGAAAATTCCCAAACTAGTTTGCCTCGTGAGAACCATCGATGCATCAAGGGGATATAGAGATCCCTATTCGTCACTTATTAGGCCCAGTTCATTCATCATATGAAAGGTGAGAATAACAATTCAATACATAATAATCATAAAATTTCTTATTTAAAATCTCTCAAATGAAATGTTAATATTTCCCCAGTCAAACTGATCATTAATCTTCTAGAGAAATAATAAATATGATATAAATACAACATATCCCCAATGTAACATAAGTAAAATAATGGGTTATTGTTAATGATGAATATAAATACCATAAAAAGGTCATTAATAACATTCTTGAGGAAAATATCCCTTTTAATTTGAAAATGACTTTTAAATATATAAACCATATAAAATAAATTATGTGCATAACATTAAAATATGGCTCAATGAAGGGAAATTGAGATGAAATCCCTTACCTCAGGTCCAAGGTATCACATACATTCTTTATATTCATGAATAATAAACTTATGTTAATTATTAAATTTATTAAGATCATTTTTTTGAGTTTATTATTCATTTTATCTTTTTTATTACCATGTTATATTCAATTACTTAATCAATTAAGTTCATGTCACATTTTTTAATGATATTCAATTCATAAGTTCAAGATAACTTCCACAAGTTGAAAATGGTCAATGCGGTCATTATTTCATCATATCTAGAATAATAATAATTAAATAATTATTAATTTTATATATCAATCATAATTTTAAAACCATCCATGAATTATGTTTATGAAAAATGAATTTCTTTATAAGAATAGAGACGACAAACTATACATATGAATGAGTAATGTTTCCATTTTTCAAAGATCATGATTGAAAGAAGTTAATAATTATTTTTTATTTCTATAATAAAAATTATATCATAAATAAAATATTATTTCTGTAAACACACACACACACATGTATATATCATCCATGTGATGTGGTGATGAAAAACTAATAACATCGTTTCAAGGAGGTGGTATTCCACACGTACACGTGAACAACATTACCATTTATCAGTGATTGGAAAGATAAGAAAATATGTGATATACTGACTTTATAGAATGATAAATATTTCATTAATATCATATATATAAATTATATAAATCACCATAACCATCCATGAGAGGTAGTGATGGAAAACAAATTATATCACTTTGTGAGGCGGTAGTCTTTTGTACACATGAACAATGAATTCCTTTCCCATTTGATGGAGGCTAGATATAGTGACCCAGGCATAAAATACATGGATATTACATCATTTTATAATAATATTCATCAAAATATAAAATTTCATGCTGAAGGACCATAATAGTTTAGAGTCTTTGGAAACTAGGAAACATAATCTTCTATCTCGGTGAAATATCTTAAACATATACATTAAAGATCTTCCTCATTAGTGCTTATACATAAAACCTTTATTCATTACCTGGGGAAAGGAAACATAACAAATGGGTGAGCTCAAATTCTTAGTAAGGGTAAACAAGGAAGATATACAAGAATAACATGAGCATGATGGTATGCAAAGATGATCATAACATTAAAATATCATACCCTGTATATAAAAGATCAAAAACAAAAATCATGGCATAAATAATGGAAGTTAAAAATACATGAACCATAATTTAGTCAAGAACATAATCCATGAATGCATAAAATAGGAATAAAACATAAAATTTGTGAAAGACACATAATAATATAAAATAATTCTCTATAACTCAAGGCTTATTAAAAAAACCTATCAGGGAACTTCATAGGGGATACACCTATAATAAGGGACAAACCACTATCCCTAGTAACAACACTTTCCTTATAGTTTAATAATTTCACTCCTAAAACCGTCTTAGTATTCAAGTTTCACTCCCATGACTATCTTAACGCACAAATTCCTTTACTAAACCGAGTTCACTTCCCTTTCTATCCATGTCTATATCGTGAGATATAAATATTTACCCAATACATTGGAGGGAGATATAGGTTCCACCCATCACATAATGAAATCATACATATGTGTTCTACATGATAATAAAAACTTCATTATATCATGAACCATAAAATATATGGGTTTTATAAACATCATATAATAACCCATGAAATGGAATGGGTATCATAAATATTTTATCAAGGCATAACTTGTGGAAAATATATAGGTTTCATAATCATTTCATCATAGAATAACCCTTGAAAGGAATCGGGTTTCAAAAGCATATAACCCATGGAAAAGAAACAGGTGTCATAAATAACATGTCAACTTAAAATATAAACCATTCAAATAAATAATAATGATGGTGTCCTTGGATAATTTCCCTAGTAAATCATAAACCATTTCAAAGGATGTCATCATAGATGAAGATTGAATTGGAATGATCACTTGGAACATTTCACAATGAAAATATCCTTTCATTGAAAATACCTTTCATAAAATATTTTCTAAAATCATTTTCTTATAAATAATGATTTGAAATTTAATTTTAAACTTTTCTTGAGGAAAATATGTTTTCCTCTTTAATTTTTTTAAACATAAAGAATTTTGAAAACCTTTTTCTTTGAAACTAAATTTGAAAACTTATAAAGTAATATTGAAAACCTTTAGACAACCTTTTGATTTGAAATAAATTTTTAATGTTATAAATAAATCTTATGAACATTTTGAAAACCTATTATTTTGAAAATACTTTGAAAACTTATAAATAAAGATTGAAAATATTTTTTGAACATTTTTATTTGAAAATAATTTGAAAACCTATAAATAATTATTTAAAACATTTTTAAAACCTATTCTTTGAAAATATCTTTGAAAATTTATAAATGAAACTTGAAATCATTTTGAAAAACATTTTCATTCAAAATACTTTGAAAACATATAAATAAATATTGAAAAAAATTTAAAACCATTTTTATTTTAAAACACTTTGAAAACTTATAATGAAATACTAAAAACATATTGAAAACCTTTCTCTTTGAAAATAATTTGAAAAATTATAAATAAATCTTGAAAACATTTTTAAAACAGTTTTCTTTAAAAATACATTGAAAGCTTATAAATAAATATTAAAAACATTTTTAAAACATTATCATTGAAAATAGATTTGAAAACTTATAAAGGAAGCTTGAATTTTTTTTGAAAACCCTTTCTTTAAAAATATCTTTTAAAATCAATTAAAAACTTTTTAAATAAAAATATTTTTTAATTGTTTTTAGAAAATATGGTTTTGAAATAACACAAATTTTTGAATGAGAAGATAAATGAAGTCTGATTTTCAAAAAAATATTTTCTTAAACATATTAAGTACAAAAGAGGTTAAAAATGGTAATAATACATGAATATATCATAGATAAATAACTTAAAACAAAATTAATATGTTTTATTGAGATATGGATCATAATATTTCATCAATGGAAGCATAATCATAAATAAACTCAATAAACTATGTGATTGTTGCAATAAACTCTTACCACTTTGGTAACTTGGAATAAAACAACCCATGTAAAAAAATAACATTACATGAAGCATAAAATATCGTGAAAATAATGAGACTCATTATAAAAAATGTAAAATGATAATATATATACCTCATAAAATAATATAGGGTCATAACAAAACATGTGTCTCAAAGAAGGAAAATTGAGATGAAACAACCTTAGTGATTTGCAAACTTTTAAACCATAAAACCCCATGAAATAGAGATCATAAAATGGGTATTTAAATTTAAATAAATTTAATTATAATTATAATATATTACATTCATGGGAATTATATACACCACACAAAATAAACGAGTGGTGAATAAAGCATAAGTCTCGCAGAAATAAAAGTGAGACTAGAAATCCCCTTACCTTAAGCATTGAATTTATTCATACATGTTAGAACCTAATATATAATAAATATAAGTTTATTATAAATATAAAAAAGAAAAATATTATTATATCTAATACCATATATGATTTTATTATGACTTTACATTACCCATTTATTAATAATTCATTTTAAATGTTACATTTTCGGTAATATCATCTTCGTTTTTAGTATATGATTTGACTTGTTATTCTTGATCATATTGCTTAGTTAATTATTTAATTATTTAAATAATTTAACAAATGATATAAATATCATATATATTCATTATATAAATATTTTTAGTAATATATAAAATATATAAATATGAAATGGAATACACCATTCATGGTTATGGTAAGTCGTACGTATGCATGAACGTTGTTTCCATTTTCTTGTCGTATCCAAAGAATGAAAGTAAATGACATATATATATATATATTATCATTATAAAATAATTATTATTTCATATATATCATATAAAATTACTAAACCCATCCTTAATTCATTCCATATAATGTATGAATGAATTACATTACATTGAGGAGGTGGTAGTCCACACGTCCAAAAAATGAAGTTATCATATTCCCCAAAAATGGTAACCATGAAGGTGTGTTTTATATAATAATAAAATAACCATAAAGGCATATTAAATATCATATATATATTATAACAATATTATTTACATCATAATTATAATCCATGAGATGTGGTAAAGGAAAAAATGAATGACATCGTTTCGTGAGGCTGCGGTCCGCCATACACACGAACTATAAGTCTGTTACCCATTTGATGGAAGTGTGTATGGGTTTAGGTTAAACAATTAACATAAAAATATATAAATATATTTAGGATACTTATTTTATTATATAATCATGTAATAATAATTATTTATGGCGTGGGGAATGAAATAAAACAAAAGAGCTTGTGGAAGGATGTTACCTCTTCTTTGGGTAACTCCTTTCGGTTTTCACAAAAGAGCTTCATCGGTTGGCTTTATGAAAAAAGTGAGGCCACTATGATTAATTTAGAGAATTTGGGAGGATATATGGTTAGGTTTTTTCTGATAAAAATGGCTTGATATGTGTGAATAAGTAAGGAGGTTGTGTTTCTTTTTTATAGTGGAGGAGGAGTGACATTCTTGTAAATATAAAAAGGTCAACACTATTTAGAGGTATCCCTTATAACAAGTGCCTTCAATAATTTTTCATTTTCGATAAAATAGGGTTATTGGTCGAAATATTTCCATTAAATGGCTTTTTTAAATGATTCTAGGTTAGTTTCCCCTTAAATTAATATTTAACCGCTAAGTAATCTTGTTTTTACCTTAATAATTGTAATTAATTTTAATTATTTTCACGAATATTTTTTGCCAAAATCTAATTTTAACTTATTATAAATTATAAATTATGCTAAATACCAATATGGAATACATTTTTAAAAATTTAAAATTCATAATTTTTAGAAATTAATTGAAAAATTATTTCCCAGATGGGACGAAACAATTAGTTTTTAAAGTAAAAATGATCAAATGTTTGAATTGTTTTTATATCCAATTTCGATGTGAAATTTATTACAATGAACTAAATTGGATGAATTTGTGTAAAATTGATCTAAATTAAATTTAAAATCAATTCAATATAATTTATCTCTATAATTATATTAGATGAAAATTCCATTTTCAATTAAATTTCAGTATTTTTCATTATGCCTCAAAATATGAAACTTCTCTGAAAAATACCAAAAAATCACAAAAAGTAAATTTTGATATTCCTATTTCAAAAATAATGTTTATTTTTCTAAATAAAAAATATAATAGTGTCAAAATTTTAATTTAAAATGGGTTCCCAATTAAAAGGCTATAAAATTGTCTTTTAGAAATATACATCTTTTATTAATAAAATTGGATTTTTTCCTATATTATACCTATCAAATATATTGTATGGATATAAAAAATATTGATTTAAAGTATAATATATAAAATCTATATAAAAAATTCTTCCAAAGTGTTTTGTTTAATTTATTGCGATAAAATTGTGTTTCTACATAGAAAAATAGTTTTCTTAGAAAATAATTTCTTTATTTTCAAGTAGTTATTACAATAATTTCTAACTAATTGATAACTAAATCATTAATTTTATATACATGTTTAGGTCAAATTTTCACAATAAAATAAATCTTATGCGTAACTTCCATTAAAATGGAAAGGTGGAAACTATTATAATATTTTAATAACAATATTAATAGTATATTGTTGTTATGTAAAACTCGTCCTTACGTGTAATGCAATCCATCTAATGAACTTGATATCATGTGTAACATAAGCTAAACATAGTGTTCTGTGTACCACAAGATAATATAAGTGTTTTTTAGTGCAATATTAGATTTTTGTTTCACCCAAAGAAATAATAAATTGGTTATTTCATATAACACATGCTATATTTAGTGTTGTGTGAAATGAATAATATTGAAAATTTTAAATTAATTCTAAAAAAATTCAAAAAATATTAGGGTGTTAAATTCTTAACCCCTTAAAAATGAATTTTTCCCTAAAAATTCATCTAGGTTATAAAAATATTTAATACTTGAAAGTTCCTTTCATAGAAACCCACATCGAAAAAATGAATACCTAAACTTACTTTAAAAAGGGAAAGTTTAAAACATAATAGTTACTGAATGTAACTTATAACTAGGTTTCCACATAGGAAAACATAGGTGGATAGTGAAAACATAGACATCAAATAGAAATATAACTATCATGTTCTGATAGAGAGTGATAGATAATATTTTTAGGGGGAAGTTAATGATCACAAATAATTAACCCAAAGAGGCTTGAAAGGTCATTGATATCATAAAAAATGATAATAACAAAACATCATTTTATTTTATGACCCTTATCATGTAGTTAAATAATTTTCACAAGAAAATTAAATTACTTGATTTCATTACATTTAATAAGTACAATCTCACCCTTGGGTTATGCCTTGATCAATTTCCACTTCATCTATTATTATAATAAATGAATGTGAATTTTTCATTCTTAAAGCATTAACGGATCAAAATAACCATAAATATAATGATAGGTTATTCCATCTATCTTTAGTTAACCTCATAAAAAATGGTTAAAATAAGTTATACATTATGCATAAATCCATATATAGTGAGATAGTAATTTAATATCCAAAATCTCATTTGAAGTTTAACATAAACCATTCCTTAAATGGTTAACCTTATAACCCTTTTGAAAGGTAAAAGTTCAAAATATTATAAATAAGGTCACTAAAGTTCTCAAAAATAGATTATTATTGATCACCTATTATATCATAAAGTATCTATTATTTATTTCATACCAAACATGTTAATACCTTCATCATGTATTCTCTAAAAAATTAGTAATAACCTAAATTACTATAAATCATTATTGAAAACATGCATGTTTCCTTGTTCCAAAGTTTATTGGATATATTCCTTAAATCCAAAAAATCTGCATAAAACACTTTGAAAGAAAATATATAATTAGCCATATGGTAACCAATACCATTCAATTTACTTATTAATATCCAATATATATTGTATCACCCCAAGACTTACCATATTTACTTTTATATATATTTGCAATAAACAAAAATCCAGTTTTAAACGAAATATTATTTATTCATGTTATTCATATTCAATTAAATTATATCACTTTTAGAGAGTTTATTTATATATTATATGTAATGACCCAAACGTTTTATTAATATTTGTTTTCTAAATTTTGTATGTTATTTTATTTTAATACTCAACAAAACTATATTCTTTAATTAATGAAGTGAGTATAAGTAAATGAGACCATTGGGTTTCAAATGTTATATGATCGTTGGTCAATATTACTGTTGGAAGCTAAACTCTTAACGTTAAATTTTTTGTTTATAAATACAAGTGATCTTGGTTAATTAATATAGAAAAAAGAATTTATGGCCTCATCCAGTAAACCTAGGCCGAACGAATCCCATTTGACAGAACTTGGGAAGGAGGTAGCACCACTGGGCTTTGATCTGGACCAAGACCAAGCCGAACTTCATCATATGAATCTTGAACGACATCGCATATGAGAGAAGTTCAAGGGGATAGAGGTCACCACTCGGGCAATGTTGGCCGAGCCGCCCCAATATTCTATCACCTTATCCCACCTTACACTTAGGTCCTATGATGGTATTATAAGGGGCTATGTAATGAGACCTTAGTTACTTTTTGAAATCCTTTAATATAAATAAAATTGTTTTTTCATATTATGGTGAGGTTTATAAATTTAAAATGTCCGGATAAATATATGATGTATATTATTGATGAATTTTGGGAAAAAGAGATATTTTAAAATATTTATGTAAACCTTAAATAATTAATAATTTGTATTGATTTTCAAAAAATTGTCTTCTACAGTTTTGTTCAGTAAGAAATTTAGAGTCCAATAAGATCACCCTAATTTTTGGTGAATAGTAAATTATAAATAGTAATTTTATGCTTATGATTAGTAATGTGACCAAATGGATTAGTAACCTCATTTAAGAAAGTATCATTATAATTTAGGCACCTTGATTAGGTAATGTGATTCAATAAAATAAGTAAATAACTGTTTCAAAAATTATTAATTATATATTAGTTTTCATTTAGGGGAATAGTGTTTTTATTTAAAAATTAAATTAAAAATAATTATAAAATTAATTTTATAAGATGGAAGTTTATTTTTTAATTAAGGGCATTGATATTAGGTTAAGGTTAATTTTTGGGATTTTTCTGAAACAGTTGAATTTTCGGTGAATAGTGAAATTATAGTTTTGAGTTTCAGGTGTTTAATGACATCATTAAGGATGTAATAATTATGTAATCATTCTGGTCGACTTATAAATATTAAGATATGATATGAGGTGTCCCAAGTGGCCAATACCATGGGTAAGCCCATGGTTTTTCCAATACCACTGATGAGGTGTCCCTTGGAAATTAATGATTTGTTCCCTCACTTCTCCTATAAATACCAAGATATTCCCTAATCCATTTGATTCCAAAATCCTCCTCAACGAATCTCTGGTCTCTTTACCTCCCAATGAGTCCTCCCAAGGTGCCCTCAAGCCTCCCAAGTTCCCGACCTTCAAGCTTATGAAGTTACTTTTCAAGGTAAGGGATCATTTCACCCTCCTCTTTTAAGTCATGACGTCCTTTACGTTGTGTCTTCTAATTTATATCTACTTATGTTTAGGGTATTTTCTTATATGTTCTCATTACTTTTGATTTCATGTTTAATTGTTGAGATACCCTTTCCACTCTCATCTATTTGTTTTCTGAATTTTTAAGTGACGTCGGCTTCTGAATTTCTCGTAAATGAAATCAAATATTCTCTTTTTTTCATGTTTCCTTTTCATGTGGTATGTCATTAAAATATCCATACAATGAACTTATTATGTACCCATACTTTATTAATAATTATTTATGAGTTGGTGACCCTTTTCCCCTCTCTTTTCAATGTTTTCTAAAACCATGTTATATAGTCGTTATGCTGCAGAAATTTCATCTCAAAATGTCTATCTCTTTCTCTCATGAAATTCAATTGTTTATTTATGTGAATACCCAGACCTATTTCGTTTCTATGGGTGTTAATAAATATATAAACATTATATATTTTATTCTGTAATTGACATACATATAACCCTCACTCCCTTTCCACAGGTTATAAATGACATAATGATCTTATTTTTAAGAACTTTTGAAACTTCACGATTTTGAGATTAAACCCATTTCTTTCATTATCTATGGGTTATTTATGAAATGTTTTATTATGATATATGTGGATCACATTAAAATAAATACATATTAAGGGTGCTCCCTGATATCACTGACATTAATTGGGTAAATAATTAACCTCTAGAGATGACAAGTTTCACGATACCTTGGTGAATAACTTTGGTAATTTTTATGACACCTTGGGGATGGACCTTGGTGATATGTTCATGAATGTTTAAATGAAATTTTTTAGCCACATATTCAAGTTATTCTTCAAGTAATTTTCATTACGATATGACTATTATTTCATTTCTGTTGTCTTTATGTTTTTATCAAGTACGTATTGATATCACAAGTAAACTGATTTCTTTTTTTACCTATATTGGGCCTTCTGCTCACCCTTTCCTTTGAATGTACGTCTCTGGGTTATGAGATGTAGTAATTGTACTTAGAGTGAAATTATTTTTATGCCTTACAAGTGGTTTATAATAATGTTTTATGTTGCTTTCAGGTGTTTTTTTTCTGATTTTCAAGACACTAGACTTTAAAGATCCTCTATTTTGTAAAATGTAATGAAAAGTTGTGTTTTAGAAAATCAGGATTCCATAGTTAGTATAAAAGGATAGTTTAGTTATTTATAAAAATTAGGATATGAAAAATTTAGGAATATCCCTATAGAAAATTTTAAATATTGGAAAACATCCTGGTATTTTTGTGAGTATTTAGTAAGTGGTTTATCAAAAATATACATCCCTATTTGGATACGAGTAGGTAAAGGCGTCTCTGGCACAAATGTATATAGGGGTAAAACCCAAAAACACCGCTTTGAGCTAAACTTCAATGGGAACTGGTACAAAACAATATGCATAGCTTCACTCTTGGTTACGACACTCTCGAGGGATATGTTTGGTTAATCATAAGCTTTTTATGAATCATTATGAGGGAATTATAGAGAAATGTAATTTTTTAAGCATGAAATTTTAAGACATAAAATCCTTTATAGTTAAAATATTCATAAATGAGAGAAGTTTCTCACTATGTTTTTATTATTTTAGAAAATGGTGGGAAATAGGAGGAACCGTGAAAATGGTGACCGCAATGGACCATGTGCCAACGGCCCTCCGATGGAAGTCGAAATGGAAACATTCATACAAATGATGAACCAACTTACTCTAGTTATGGGAAATAACTTGAATCAAATTGAGATATCAATCTCACCATGAAGGGAACAACATTATTTTGAATCTTTTATGTATTAATGACCACCAACCTTTAGTGGATCGACTGAACCATTGATTTCTAAGTAGTGGATCAGCTCCATCGAGAAGATCTTTTCTATGCTCCAATGTTCAGAGTAAGAGAAGGTCACCATGGTTGTCTATCAGTTAGAAGGAGAAGCTGATCAGTGGTGGGAACTGATTAAAAACATGAGGCAAAGATAGGAAGTTAAAGCTATGGAGTTTGAAGAGTTCAGAGGGATCTTTTTCAGTAAATATTTCCCTCATTCCATGAGAAAAAATAATGGAGAAAGAGTTTCTCAAGCTGAAGCAGAAGGAGAATGAATCCATGGGAAGCTACGAGATGAACTTTATAAGTCTTTCGTGTTACACCTCTAGTTTTGTCATGGAATCAAGTGGTAAGGTTTATAGATTCTTCAGTGGACTGAGATCTCATTTGCGGAAGAATCTATCCAATCGAGACTATGATAACTATGAGGAGATCATGCGGAGTGCGATGAAAGTTGAGCTAGAGTTTGGTGAGATGTAGTGGTCTCATAAATCAAACAACAAGAAGAGATTGATGAAGCCCAGATTAGGGAGGACCTTTGATTAGGGAATATGAGGAAAGAAAGTACAACATCCCCTATGTAATAAATGTGGGAAGAAGCATTTTGGGAACTGCTTACTTGGGAGCAGAAAATGCTACAAGTGTGGAAGAGATGTCCATATTGAAAGGAATTGTCATAGTGAGGTGAAACCTCAACTTCAAAACCCTAACAACAAGGGGAATATGGTTCCTGACTTACCTGATGTCCAGTTCTTTAGGTGTCGACAATGTGGGAACTTTTCCAATCAATGTCCAAATCTGAGGGCAGTGGAGGGGAACCACCATCAGCCTCAGCAAAGGCCAAGGGAGCAAGGAAGTGCTTTTGATATCATGACAGCTAAAGTTGAATCTCCGAATGATGTGCTAGAAGGTACTCTTGTTGTCCTATCAAAGATAGCAAGTACTTTGTTTGATTTTGGTTCTACACATTCCTTTATTTCCTCCAAGTTTGCAATGAATTTAGAATCAACTCCCGATCTAATAAAAGTAGACTTATCATTCAAGACTCTTGGTGGGATTATCCAAGCATCATCAGTGTTTAGAAAATCTAGTATTTACTTTAGTTAGCACAATTTTATTACAAATCTAGTAGTCATTGCCATGATGGAATTTGACAATATACTAGGTATGAACTGGCTCTCAAAGTATAATGCTAAGATCAAAATAAGAATCAATGAAATCTAAGTAGTTTTGAATGGAGAACCTACAGTTATCTTCCATGGAGAGATATCTCAACCTGATATTTGTCTAGAATAACCTATTATATATTTCTTTATGGAGTTGATTGGTGAATAAGAAGGAAATGAGAGTTTGAGGATATAAAATGTCCCCATCATCCAGGAATATGTTGACATATTTCCTGAGGAGTTTCCCGGACCTCCCCCATAAAGAGAGGTAGTGTTCTCTATTGAAATCATATCTGGGTCTCATCCGATATCCAAGACCCCCTATAGGATGAAAAATGTAGAGCTAGAGAAAATAAAGAAATAACTCCAAGATATTTTGGAGAAGGGGTTCATCAGACTGAGTGTGTCTCCTTGGGGAGCACCAGTTCTCTTTGTGAAGAAGAAGGATGGATCAATGCAAATATGCATTGATTATAGAGAACTGAATGGGATCATAGTGAATAAAAAATACCCTCTTCCAATAATTGATGACTTATTTGACCAATTTAATGGGGCTCAATTCTTCTCTAAGATTGATCTTTGATCTGGTTATCATCAATTGAGGGTGAAGAAAGAAGATATTCTGAAAACTTCCTTCTGATCGAGATATGATCTTTATGAGTTTGTTGTTATGCCCTTCGGACTGACTAATGCACATGATATTTTTATAGATTTGATGAATAGAGTCTTTATGGACTACCTTTATAAGTTTGTGGTAGTTTTTACTAATGATATTTTAATATATTACACAAGTAATGAGGATCATGGGGATCATTTAAGGACTATTGGGAAAACTATGCAGAAGGATAGGATTTTTGGAATGTTCAATAAATGTGAATTATGGTTACAATAAGTTGCTTTCTTGGGGCACATTGTTACCAATGAAGGAATCATAGTTGACCCTACAAAGACAAAATTTGTAGAGGAGTGGCCTCAACCTACAACAATAACTAAGATTCAAAGTTTCCGTGGATTAGTAGGATATTATAGGTGGTTTTTGAAAAACTTTTCACAAATTTCTAATCCATTAACAAATTTAACTCGAAAAGGGGTCAATTTTATCAGGACAAAGGAGTGTGTGGAAAGTTTCTAAGAGATGAATAAGAGATTAGTTAATACACCCTTGTTAACTCTTCCCTCAAGTGGAGAAGGATTCTTTATTTTTAGTGATGCATCCCTGAAAGGGATTGGGTGTGTCCTCATGAAAAATGAAAAGTTCATTGCTTATGCATCTCGACAATTGAAGACTCATGAGAGGAATTATCCTACGCAAGATCTGGAGTTGGTTGCGGTAGTTTTTTCTTTGAAGATATGGAGGCAATATCTTTATGGGAAGAAATGTGATATATACACAGACTATCAAAGCTTGAAATATATTTTTACACAAAATTAATTGGACATGAAACAAAGTAAATGGTTGGAACTTCTTAAAGACTATTATTTTTCAATTCATTATCATCCCAGAAGAGCAAACAAAGTCACTAATGCATTAAGTAGGAAAGACACATTTGTTCTTTCCATGATGCAGATTCAAAGAGATCCACTGATCAATGACCTAGTAAAGTTGGACATGGTAATTATAAGGGAAGGGACATCATCAACCCTAACCCAGATGACTTCTCAACCATAATTACTAGAGAAGATCAACAATGCTCAGAAAAAAGATCATTTTTTATAGAAAAAGTTTGAGGCTGTGAAGGATGGGAAGTTTCTTGAGTTCAGTATTGATCAAGAATATGTAATGAAATTTTGTACAAGACTATGTGTTCTATCTATTACAGGAATAAATAAGGAGGTGATGGATGAAGCTCATATATATATATTCTCTATACATCCTAGAAACACAAAAATTTATCGGGACCTTTGTGATCTTTTTTGGTGGGATAATATGAAAAGGGAGATTGCTGAATACACTTCAAGGTGCATAGTATATCAGTAAGTGGAGGTAGAGGGACAAATTCCTAAAGGGGTATTGCAAACACTACCCATACCAGCGTGGAAGTGGGACAATATCACTATTGACTTCATCACTAGTCTTCTGAGAACTTCCAAAGGAAACAATGAGATATGGGTTATTGTGGACCATCTCACCAAGACTTCCCATTTTATCTCCTTTTGGGAATATTTATCTCTTGATCAACTAGCCAAGATTTACGTGAAGGAAGTGGTAAGGATGCATGGAGTTCCACTTTCTATTGTATCTGATCATGATCCAAGGTTCACATCAAAATTCTGGATAATTCTTCAACATGCTCTGAGCACTGAATTGAATTTCAGTACGGTCTATCACCCCCAAACCGATGGCCAATCTGAAAAGACTATTCAAACACTTGAGGACATGGTGAGAACATGCTTAATGGAATTTTCAACATCTCCCTTTAGTTGAGTTCTCTTACAACAATACCTTTCACTCGAGCATTAAAATGGAACCCTATGAAGCTCTATATGGGAAGCGATGTAGAACTCATACTTGTTGGGATGAAGTTGGTGAGAGAAAGATTCTTGGGACTGATCTTGTGAAATAGATGACAGAAAAGGTCCATTTCATCTAGCAATACATTAAGCCTGCTTAGAGTCGACAAAAGATCTATGACGACAACCGTCAAAGGGAATTAAATTTTGATGTTGGTGATAAGTTCTTTCTTCAAATTACACCTTGGAAAAGGTTCATGAGGTTTTGGAAGAAAGGGAAGATCATCCCTAGGTACATTGACCCCTATGAAATCCTTGATCGCATAGGAGCAGTGGCCTATTGGATTTCACTTCCTCCAAATCTATCACAATTTCATGATGCCTTCCACGTATCCCTCTTGAGGAAGTACATACCTGACCCTTCACATGTACTAAACCTAGAGGTGGTACAACTGGAGAGATCTTGGATCGTAGAGACAAGGTTTTGTATAACAATACTACCCACCTTATCAAGGTGTTATGGAGGAACCAAAAATTTGAAGAAGCCATGTGGGAACTAGAGGAGTCTATGAGGTAGAAGTACCCACACCTTTTCACTTCAGAGGGTACAAGTTAAAATTTTGGGGATGAAATTTCTTAATGGGGGGAAGAATGTAACGACTCGAACTTTTTATTAATATTTTTTTCCTAAATTTTGTGCATTATTTTATTTTTATACTCAAAAAAACTATATTCTTTAATAAATTAATTTAGTATAAGTAAAATGAGACTGTTGGATTTTGACTGTTATATGACTTTTGGTCAATATGAGCGTTGGAAGTTAAACACTTAATGTTAAAATTTTTGTTTATAAATATAAGTGATCTTGGTTAATTAATATATAAAGAAGATTTGATAGCATCATCCAGTAGACTCGAGCCGATTGAAGCCCATTTTATGGAACTTGAGAAGGAGGTAACACCACTGGGCTTTGCTCTAGACCAAGACCAAGCCGAACTTCATCATGTGAATCTTGAACAGAATCGCTTATGAGAGAAGTTCAAGATAATAGAGGTCACCACTTGAGCAATGTTGGTTGAGCCGCCCCAAGATTCTATCACCTTAGCACACCTTACACTTAGGTCCTATTCTGGTATTATATGGGGCTATGTAACAAGACCTTAGTTGCTTTGTGTAATCCTTTGATATAAATAAAATTGTTTTTCCATATTTTGGCAGAGAATGTGAATTTCAAATGTCCAGACAAATATAGGATATATATTATTGATGAATTTTGGGAAAAAAGGATATTTTAAAATATTTATGTAAACATTAAATAATTAATAATGTGTAATGATTTTCAAAAAATGGTCTTCTACAGTTGTGTTCAGTAAAAAATTTAGAGTATAATAAGATAAACTTAATTTTTAGTGAATAGTATTATATGAATAGTGATTTTATGCTTATGATTAGTAATGTGACCAAATGGATTAGTAACCTCACTTAAGAAAGTATTATCGTAATTTAGGCACCTTGATTAGGTAATGTGATTAAATAAAATAAGTAAATAACTGTTTCAGAAATTTTTAGTTATGTATTAGTTTTCTTTTAGGTGAATAGTGTTTTTTATTAAAAAATTAAATTAAAAATAATTAGAAAATTATTTACATAAAATGGAGTTCACTTTTTAAATCATAGCATTGAAATTAGTTTAAGGTGAATTTTTGGAATTTTTCTGAAATAGTAGAATTTTCGGTGAATAGTGAAATTACAGTTTTGAGTTTTGGGTGTTTAATGACATCATTAAGGATGTAATAATTATGTAATCATTCTGGTCAACTTATTAATAGTAATATATTCTATGATGTGTCCCAAGTAGACAATACCATGGGAAAATATAATGGGCAAGCCCATGGTTTTTCCAATACCACTGATGAGATGTCCCTTTGAAATTAATGATTTGTTCCCTCATTTATCCTATAAATACCAAGCCATTCCCTCTACCATTTGATTCCAAAATACTCCTCAACGTAGCTATGGTCTCTTTACTTCTGAAGGATTCCTCCCAAGGTTCCCTCAAGCCTCCCAAGGTCCCTACCTTTATGCTTTCGAAGTTACTTTTCAAGGTAAGGGATTCTTTCACCCTCCTCTTTTAAGTCATGACTTCCTTTATGTTGTGTCTTCTAATTTACATCTCTTTATGTTGAGGGTATGTTCTAATATGTTCTCATTACTGTTCATTTCATTTCTAATTTTTTAGAGACCCTTTCCGCTATCATCAATTTTTTTTTCTGAATTTTTAAGTGACGTCGTTAGGCTTACGAATTTCTCGTAAAAGAAATCACATCTTCTATTTTTTTTCATGTTTCTTTTTCATGTGGTATGTCATTAAAATATCCATACCATGATCCTATTTAGTACCCATACTGTATTATGAATTATTTATGAGTGGGTTACCCTTGTCCTCTCTCTTTTCTATGTTTTCTAAAACCATGTTATATAGTCGTTATGCCGCATAAATTTCATCTCAAAATTTATATCTCTTTATCTCAAGAATTGTATTGTTTATTTATATGAATACCCAGACATATTTAGTTTCTATGGTTGTTCATAAATACATAAAAATGATATATTTGATTCTATAATTTACATACGTATAACCCTCATTCTTTTTCAAAGGGTTATAAATGACATAATGATCTTATTTTTAAGAACTTTTGAAACGTCGTGATTTTGAGATAAAACCCATTTCTTTCATTATCTATGGGTTATTTATGAAATTTTTTATTATAATCAATGTGGATCACATGAAAATAAAGACATATTAAGGGTTCTCCCTAATATATCTCCAATGCATTGGGTAAAGAATTAATCTCTAGAGATGACAATTTTCACGATACCTTGGTGAATAACTTTGGTAATTTTTATGACACCTTGGGGATAAACCTTGGTGATATGTTCATGAATGTTTAAATGAAATGTTGTATCCCCATATTAAAGTTATGTTTCATGTATTTTTCATTATTATATGACTATTATTTCATTTCTCTTGTCTTTATGTTTTTTTCAAGTTCGTATTGATATCACATGTAAACTGATTTCCTTGTTTACCCTTACTGGGCCTTCTACTCACCCTTTCCTTTGAATGTATGTCTCCAGGTAATGAGATTAAATAATTGTACTTAGGATAAACTTATGTTGAATCCTTACAATTTGTTTAGAAGAATGTTTTATGTTGTGTTCAAGTGTGTTTGTTCCTGATTTCCAAGACACTAGACTTTAAAGATCCCCTGTTTGTAAAATGTAATGAAAAGTTCTGTTTTAAAAAGGAGGGATGCCATATTATATATCAAAAAAATAATAATTTTACACTCATCCAATAGGCATAAGATAAGAAGAAACCCAATATTACATATAAAATACTTTTTTATAAAGGCAATTTTACTGCCTTTAATTAGAGACCCTATTTTAAATCTTAATTTTGAAACACGTATGAATTTATTTTGATAAAATAAAATTCATTTTGTGAATTAAAAATGTTAGTATTATATTATGGTAGATTTTTGGGATCTTTTTGAGAAACTTCATTTTTTGGTGAATACTGAAAATTACTGCAATTTAGTTAAAAATATCATTTTTTTAAATAATTATTAATGATAAATTATATTTTCAATTTTTAAGAGTCAAATTATATCAATTATTCATCAATTTATATAGTTAATTTCATCATAATTAATTTTATTTTCAAATTGAATATAAAAAATTAACAAGCTTTTGAACATTTTCCTACTATAAAAACCTATTATTTTTCCCCATGTGCGGGATTAGGATTATTTTTTTTAATGGTTGGGGTCGAAGACTCAATTTATTATTTAAAGAAAAGACATCTTTATACTGGGTAGAGGGTGACCCATAAAATAGCCTGAAGGCCCAAGGCCAAATGGCCTGAATACAAGGCTTAAAAGCCCATTTTCTGGCCCAAAGGACCCCTCGGTGAACCGTACTGCTACAGTACCCGCACTGCTACAGTACTTGCAACAGTGACCGCCCCCGCTACAATACCTGCTACAGTCCCTCCGTCGCTACAGTGTCTCTTCTATTTGAATTTTTAAAATTTAAAATTCACCATTTTAATAAAAATAGCATTTGTGGTATTATAATCTCAACTTAATTTTTTGACCAAAATTATTAAAATTAAACACAACAGTTAATGCCAAATTAACCTTAATTGGGGACTAAACCTTAAAATTAAGGTCTCAAATGACCTAGACACTTATAAAACACCCATTTTATGTACATAGTTTTCCCATACACCATCCATTATTTAATTTTATTGGTTTGGTAACTCTTTTGTTAAGTAAGAACTTGTGCACACCTAATTTGTTTCTACAAATCCCAAGTGAGTCATTTTCCTTCCCTATAAAAGGAAACCACCTCTACTCATTCCTCACACCTCTCCAATATCTTAATTTAGTCTAATATATTCCCAATTATCCTCCCAAAAATCATTTGTTCTCCCTTAAATCCTCCCTTTGGGAAGAAACCATCTCAAGGATAACTTTTGGCACAAACCTAAAGGGTTTACCCAATTTAGAGGTAATGTCTTCTCTCAAGCTCCTTTCCTTTATTTTCTTTATTCAACCCATATAATTACTTTTTTCCACTCTTTAGTGGGAAAACCAGTATCATACACATAGTAGGATGTTTTTTTGAAAATAATTCGATCTTTACTTACACACACATCCATCAAATGGAAGTGAACATAATGCTTATGTGTATGTCGAACTACTGCCTCATGAAATGATGATTGTTGAATTTTTCCCTAACACCTCTCATGGTGTAAATTATGATGTACGCTTTATTTATATATGATATATATGTTATTTATAAAGTCTTTATTCTTCTTCAATTTTTTTATAACATACCTTTATGATTTATAAGTTGTTTAAATATGATAATTTCATTTGAGAAAGTGTAGAGTACAGCCCCTCAAAGTGATATGAATCGTTCATGCCATACATGGAAAATATAAACGATGTTGTTAATAAACCTATGTAACATATATATATATATAATATATATTATACTATAATTATAATATACATATGTATCATTAGTTTTTAATTCTTTTAATACAATAAATAAAAAAAGTATCATTCATACGTACATACGGCCTACCGTCTCCATGAACGGTGTACTTTATTTATAATCTACAAATATTATGGACTATTCTAAATACATATTTACTGAATATATAAGATAATTAAGTCATTTTTTACATTATTGAGATGATGAAACCATGATATATTTAATAATAACAAAAAATAAAAAATCAAAATATACTTGAGAAAACTAGGCAATTAACACCCGAAATAGTTAAAATAATAAAAGAGTTTTAACAAACGGGTAATAAAACATTATAAGAAGTTAATATATGATATAATAAACACGAGTATGGTTATTGTATTAGTTAGTAACATATGTTAAACCACTATATAGGAGTTTAAAGCCCGCACAACAATAGGAAGGTTAAGGTAAGGATTTTCATCTTACTTTTAAAACTGTGAGATTAAAGTAATATTCACTACTAACTTATTTTTTATGCCATTCCTCATTCAAATTTTGACACATTATATCATGTATCCAATTATTATCATGACATTATGATATTAATTTAATGTCAGACCTTTCATGTTATTATTATTTAAATGTTTCAAAGTGGTATGAGACACTTTGGAATGTTCAAATATTATTCTCCTCAAATGTTCTTAATCTCACTTTATTTTGTGATTGTTATTTTCCTTTGAAACAATTACTTTATTTTAATCAATCTTAATTGGAAATTTACTTTAATATACTCATTATAATTCAATGGATATTATTATTTCCAATACTGCATGAAATTTTTCATATGGTGTTTACTTTAATAGTTATTTGATAAATCTGTATTTCTCATCCAATATGGGTATTTGAATTTGTTTTGGTTATTAAATAAGCAGAATGACTTGAACATGCAGTGACAGATGGATCCTGGACTTTATATATATCCTAGATAAATCAATAGGTTATCATTAGATGATTTAATTTTCCAAATTAAACGGTGGATGGATCCATAGTTTTAAACTATCCGGAGGATAGATCTTGATAGTAATAAGTCCACATGTGCCTTAGACATGACATCTATTAAGAAATAATTAACTTCATATTATATTTAGTTATTATTCATCCATGATATTTTTCATCAACATATCTATGGATATATTTCATTTTAAGTTCATTTATTAAATGGCATGTGTTTCAACTTCTTACATTTCCATATTGATTTTTCCTTATCTAGTTATTTGGATGCCATGTGTTATCAGTAATTTACCTTTCCATGTTAATTATTATCACAGATTCATTATAACATTCGCTTTACTTACCCTTACTGATCATTTGATCTCACCCTTTTGATGTTTTTTCCTAGTTTACGAAGAATAAATATTTCAATAAGAGTTTAATGATGTAGTTTGCTTCATTTTATTGTGTATCATGTTTTTATTTCTTATTCCCAAATATATTAAGGGTATCATGTATGTAATCTGTCTTTACAAGACTGCTAAACTAAATGGTCCTTTGGGATTTTCTTATTTTTAATAATTCCAATGTAATTTAAAATGAATCGGCACCAGGATTCTGGGGTCAGGGTGTTAAAATTGGTATAAAAGGAAGTTTATCAATAACCATGGAAACTATATTTAAAAAACATAGAATATGGAGTAAAATCCTAAAATATATATTAAGGATAAGAGTAGAAAAACATCCTAAAATTTTGATAAAGTATACATTATGTTTTTATTCTGATCAATACATCCATGTATGGTTACTACAAGTGGACATGGTTCTAGGAAAAATGTTCATAGGAGTAACAACTTTGACAAGGTGTTCCGGGCCTAACTCGGGGAAACATGGTACATGAAAATAGGCCTTACTGCGCACTGAGTTTTACACTCTTATGGGATATGCTTAGGATAATTCACATTTTCTTTACCTATCATTATAAAGGATTTAAGATTAATGATGCCCCTAAAGTAACCAAATCTTATGATTCCAATATTTAGGATGCATAAATTTATATTACATGTTATACCATGTTTAGAGTTATAGATATTTCATAATTTTATGAGATAATCTAGTTTATGTAATTATCTAGAAATGGATTCTATAAGGTAGAATTGTGGCAGCACTCATGGAAAATGCAGATATTTCACTCCTGAGGAAACTAATACAACTGGTATTGGAACATAGCAAATCATGGAAATATTAAGGAAAATTAATCATTTTATGAAAAATAACCATGGATGAAAGTATAAACTTATTCCACAAATAGAATCTCTTATGCTAGATTGTTTTATGTGATAGAAGCCCCTATATTTTAGTGGTACTACTAATCCAATTTTATTTGAGTAATTGATTAAGTGTTTGGAAGAGATATTTACATCTTTGGAATGTAGTGAAAAGGAAAAGGCTACACTTATTGTCTATTTTCTTCATGGTGATGTGGATTAGTGGTGGTATTAAATCTAAAATACATGGGAAGAAGAAGAAATAGAACTCATAGAATGGAGGACTTTTAAGGATACATTCATTGATAAAAACATCCCTTGTGATCAATAAATTGAGATGAAGAGGAAGTTCCTTAGCTTAAAGTAGAATGAAGAAAATAGTGTTTTGGATTATAAAGCTAAATTTTCAAGGTTATCTAGTTATGTAATGGATTATATACACAACACTAATAGTAAGATTAACTAATTATTTTAAGGTATCAAGCCACATCTTCGAATGGAACTGGTTTTCCATAATTTTTCATCATATGAAGAGATAGTTTTATGTTCCATCAAGAAGAAGAATAAATTTTATAAAATCAATATATTAAAGGGAAAATAAGAGAAAAATATTTCATATGAGCATTATGAAAAGCGGAACACATCTGAGAAAAAGAATAAAACTCAGTATTTCCCATCGTGTAAAAATTGTGGGAAACATCACCTTGGAAATTGTTTTAAGGGACTCATAGTTTGTTATAAGTGTGGAGATAAGGTTTACCTAGATCAAGAGTTCATAGGTAAGAAAGAAAACACTAATTTCTAATGTTTAAACTATATGGACGTGGGGAACTATTCAAATTAATTCCCTAAGCATCAGTGGAATCTACCAAAAACTCACCAATGAGAAATATCCAATCTTACACTACCACTATGGTAGAGGTTTAATTTTCAAATGATGTGGTGGAAGGTAAATTAATTCTATATTAAAATTTATCTAATGTATTATTTTATTCTAAATCATCACACACTTTTATATCTACCTAGTTTTCTATGAAAATTAGCTACTTCCCTTTTTATTTAATAAGAGAGTTGTCAGTCGAAAATCCTAAGGGAAGTATCATTGCAACAAATATGTGTCGGTCAGTCCCAATTATGACACTAAACGTACCATATGTGCCGATCTTGTTGTGATACCTATGTATGATTTTGATATTATCCTTGGTATGGATTAACAATCGAGATATGATGTAAAAAATTATTACAAGAGAAAAGAAATTACTATTTTTTAAGATGATGTAGAATTTTTTATATTTAGAGAATAAGCTTCCTCACCTGATTATTATTTAGATTCACCCCTAGTAGCTCTACTGCGTGAAATTATTGGAGAGGAATAGGAAACAATGTCTAGTGATAAAGGAGTAAATTTCCAAATTGAATATATACATATTGTACAGAAATAAGTGGATGTATTTCATGATTATTTACTTGGACATAACACAGAATATATTATTGAATTCTCCATTGATTGAATCCCTAATGCAAGGCCAATATCATAGAATCCTTTTAGAATGGCCACTGTGGAATGGGTAGAGTTGAAGAAATAACTAGTGTATTTGTGTAATAAGGGATTTATTCTCCCTAGTGTCTCAATTTGAGGAGCCCTTGTCCTCTTTGTTAAAATTAAATATGGATCCATGAGGTTGTGTATTGATTATAGGGAAATCAATTCCATTATAATAAATAACAAGTTTCCTCTACCTTTTATTGATGACTTCTTTGACCAACTTCATAGAGCCCAATATTTAACGAAGATTGATCTTTGTTCTGGGTATCACTAATTGTGAGTGAAGAAGGAGGAAATTCTAAAGATAGCTTTTCTAATGAGGTATATACATTAGGAGTTTATAGTAATTCCATATAGGCTAACTAATGCACCCTTTATTTTTATGGACATAATGAATAGAGTACTCGAGGAATATTTTGACATTTTTGTTGTCGTATTCATTTATGATATTATCATGTATTCTAAAGATTATGAGTATCACTTTCAGATCATCCTTAAGACTCATAGAAGGGAAGAGTTATATGGGAAATTTATTAATGCGATTTATGGAGTCAAGAAGTCTCTTTTCTTGGTCTTATTGTCTTCAAACATGGAATATTAGTTGATCATGAAAAGAAAAAGGTAGACAGATAATGTCATATGCCAACAAATATTATTGAGGTTTGTAGTTTCATTGGGTTAGAAGGTTATTATCGGCGATTCATTCAGAATTTTTCTCGATTATCTAACCCCTTAACCAAGCTTACGCATAAAGGTGTTAAGTTTGTATGGATGAAGGAATGTGAAGAATTATTTGATGAGATAAATATTATTTCGGTTAATGCTCCAATTTTGACTCTTCCATCTAGTAGTGATGGGTTTTTCCTATATAGTGATGCATCAAATAATATAATTGGTTGTGTATTAATGAAAAATGGAAAAGTTATTTCATATGAATTAAGGATATTGAAGACTCGGTAATAGAACTACCCATCTCATGATCTGGAGTTAGAAGCTATAATATTTTCTTTGAAAATATGAATTCATTACCTCTATAGAGAATGTTTCAAGATATACACAGATCATAAAATCTTGAAATACATCTTCTCAAAGAAATATATTAACATGAGACAAAGGTGATGGCTCTAACTACTCATGGATTATGATATCTAAATACACTACCACCCAGGGAAAGAAAATAAGGTGGGAGATGCATTGAGTAGGAAAGATCATGGAGTTCTATCCCAAATGAGGATTTAGAAGGATCCTATGTTCATGGATCTAGTGAAGATTGATATTGTAATTTCTTTGGAAGGGGAGACATCAATAATTTATCAAATTATTACAAAACCATCTTTAATAGAGAGGATAAAGAATTCATAATCTGATGATTAGGGATTTTATAAGAAAATTAAAGTCATGAACGACCAGACTTTGTTTCTGAATATGGTGTTCTAAAATTTGAAAAGAGGTTATGTGTTCCATATTTACCTTAGATAAAAAAGGGAATTTTTTTATGATGATCATTGATAAAATTTCTCTATAGACCCGAGGATCATAAAAATGTATAGGGACTCCAGGGAACACTTTTGGTGGGATAATATGAAGTGTGAAATTGGGGATTATGTGTCCCGATGTCTAGTTTGTCGAGAAGTAAAAGCTGTAAGGTAACATCCTAAGGGATTTTTGTAACCTCTCCCTATCCCTATATGGAAATGGGATGAAATTACTTTGTAATTTTTAATAGTACATCCATGGACTTCTAGAAATAATGATTCAATATGGGATATTATTGATCGCTTAAACAAATTTGAGAATTTCCTTACAATAAGTGAAGATCGTTCTCTTCAGTTCCTTGTAAGGATCTACATTAATTATGTTTTAAGTCTTCATGGTGTACCTCTATCAATTGTCTCTGATTGAGAGCCCCATTTTACATCAAAGTTCTAGAAGAATATTCAAAAGGATCTTGACACTGATCTTTATTTGAGCACTTCCTTCCATCCACAAACTGATGGGAAATCTGAAAGAAAAATTCAAAAAATGGAAGACATGTTGAGATCATGTTCACTCAATTTTCAAGTTATGTGGGATCAATACTTACCTTTGGTGGAGTTTGCCTATAATAATAGTTTCCATTCAAGTATTCAGATGGCATCATATAAAGCATTATATAGAAAGAGGTGTTGTACTCCAACTTGTTGGGATGATGTTGGAGAAAGGAAACTCGTAGGCCCAGAACTTATCGAAGAGATGAAGACAATGGTAAAGGATATTCAGGATCATATCAAAATGGATCAAATTAGCTAAAAAGTTATGTGGATAATTATAGGAAGGATAAGTAATTCCAGGCAGGAGATCATTTTTTCCAAAAGGTATCTCTATATAAGGGTGTTATCATATTTGGTAAGAAAGTAAAACAAAGTACTAGGTACATTGGACCCTTCAAAATCCTTGAATGAGTTGAAATCATTGCTTATCGTTTACCATTTCCACAAAATCTCATAAGGGTTCATGATGTGTTCCATATATCCCTGTTAAGGAAGTACAGGACAAACCCAACACATGTGCTCACATATGATGAAATTTAGTTGGAACCTAACCTTTCATATTTCAAATAACCCATCCAGATTCATGATACAAAAAATCAAGTATTGGGGAATCAGACGACTAGTCTAGTAAAGGTACTCTAGAGAAATCACAAAATGGAAGAAGTAACATGAGAACCAGAGGCTTATATAAAGTAAAATTATCAACCTCTTTTTTAAGGTAATAAGCCTAAAATTTTTAGGATGAAATTTTTTTATAAGGAGAGAATGTATCACCCCAATACTTTACCATATTTACCTTCAGATATCTTTGCAATACACACAAAACCTGATTTAAACGAAACATTATTTAACCATGTTATTCATAGTAAATTAAATTATATCACTTTTAAAGAGTTTATTTATATATTATATATACGAAAAAATAATTTTACACTTGTTTAATATTCATAGGGTAAGAACAAACCCAATATTACACATAAAATACTATTTTTTTTATAAAGTAAATTTTTCCTCCTTTTAATGGAGATCCTATTTTAAATATTAATTTTGATAAACATATAAATTTAATTTGATAAAATAAAATTCATTTTTTAATTCATAATTTGTAAATTATCTTAGGGTAAATTTTTTGGATCTTTTTGAGAAACTTCATTTTTTGGTGAATAGTGAAAATTACTACAATTTAGTTAAAAAAGTATTTTAGTTTAAATAATTATTAATACTAAATTATATCTTATATTTGTTTTAGAGTAAAATTTGATCAATCATACATCAATTTATATAGTTAATTTCATTATAATTAATTTTATTTTCAAATTTAATATAAAAACTTAATAAACTTTTGAACTTTTTCCTACTATAAAAACTCATTATTTCACTTTGTCTATGAGATTAGCGTTAATCTTAATTTTACCACTTATATGATTTAAATTTGGAAAATAAAACATGAAACACTATAATTAAGAAAATATTTTTGGTCTAATATTATCAACTCAATTTTTTTGACAAAACTGATTTATAAAAGTGATTAAAATTAATCACAACGGATAAGGCCAAATTAAGCTTAATTCAAGAATAAACCATATAATTAAGCACCCAAATCACCTAGACACTTTTCCAACGCCCATTTTCTGTCCATATTTCTCCCATAAACCATTAATTATTTAGTTTTTTTGTTTGTTAAGACTTTTTTTGGGTAATAACCTGTGTACACCTAATTTGTTTTCTAAGAATCTCAAGTGAGTCCTTTTCCTTCCCTATAAAAGTAAACCACATCTAGCCATTCCTCACACCTCTCCTACATATTAAGTTCATCTAATATCTACCCAAGTATCTTCCCTAAAATTATCATTTATCCCTTCAAGCCTCCTTTTGGGTCCAGTATCCTACACAAACTAGGATGTTTTTATTAAATTATTTAGACCTTAACTTACACACACCTCCATCTAATGGAAGAAAATATATTGTTTCTGTGTACGGTGAACTACTACCTCACAAAAAAATAATTGTTCAATTTTACCCTACCACCTATCATGATGGAAATTATGATGATAAATATATTTATATATGACATATATGTTATTTATAAAGTTATTATGATTCTATATTTTTTATTTTTAACATACCTTTATGATTTCCATGTTGTGTAAATACAATAATTTCGTTTCAGGAAGTGTGGACTACCTCCCCCTCAAAGTGATATGACTCATTCATGCAATACATGGAACATATAAAAGATGGTGTTATTAAACCTATGTAACATATATATAACGTATATTTTATATTTTAATTATAATATACATATGTATCATTTGGTTTTAAATCTTTTAATACAATAAATAAATGAAAGTAGTGTTAATGTGTACGTACGACCTACCATCTCCATGAATGGTGCACTTCATTTATAATATCTAAATATTATGAACTGTTGTAAATACTTATTTACTGAATATATAAGATAATTTATTTATGATTTAAATTTTTTATATGATGAAACCATGATATATTTAATAATAACAAAACATTACATGTCAAAATACACTTGAGAAAACTAGGTAATTAACACCTGAAATAGTTAAAATAATAAAAGAGTGTTAACAAATGGGTAATAAAAAATTGTAAGAAGTTAATATATGATATAAAAAACATTATTATTGTTCTATTATTAGTTAGTAACATATTTTAAACCATGATAAATGAGGTTAAATACCACACAAAAAGAGGAATATTAAGGTAAGGATTTTCTTCTCACTTTTAAATCTGTGAGCTAAAGTCATATCCACTACTTGCTTATTTTTTGTGCCATACATACTGCCCATTTTGATACATTATATCATGAATCCAATTATTCTAATTATATTATAAGATTTATTAAATCTCATAACATTATGGTGATTATGATTTAAATGTTTCAAAGTTGTATGAGACACTTTGGAAGGTTCAAAGATAATTCTCCTCAAATGTTCTTAATCTCACTTAATTTTGTGATTATTAATTTCCATTGAAAAAAATAACTTTATATTAATCAATTATCATTGAAAATTTACTTGAATATCCACATTATCATTAAATGGATATTAGTATTTCCAAAACTATATTCCATTTTTCATATGGTGTTTACATTGATAGTTATTTGATAAATCCATATTTCTCATCCAATACAGGTATTTAAAAAGGGATATTATTTATTTTGGTAATATAATATGTCGAATGTTTTATACATGTTTTTGTGGGTGGATTCTATACTTTATATATCTCCATGATTCATCGAAAGGTTCTCATGAGACAATTTAGTAGGCGAAATTAAATGGAGGATGGATCCATAGTTTTAAACTGTCCGGAGGATAGATCTTAACAGTAATAGGTTCTCATGTGTGTTATACATGACATCCATTAAGAAATAATTTCTTTCATATTACATTTAGTTAGTATTAGTCCCTTATATTTTGCATCAACATATCTATTATTACATTTCATTTTTAGTTTATTTATTAAATTGAATGTGTTTGAGATTCTTACCTTTCCATATTGATTTTTCCTTATCTAGTTATTTGGATGGAATGAGTTATCAGTCATTTACATTGCCATGTTAATTATTATAACTAATTCATTATTTCTTCCAATTTACTTAACCTTACTGATAATTTGATCTCACCATTATTATGTTTCTTTCTCTATGTTATGAAGAAGAAATATTTAAATAAGCATTCAAGGATGTAGTTTATTTCATTTTATTATGTATCATGTTTATATTTACTATTTTAAAATGTATTAAGGGTATCATGTATGTAATATGGATTTCCAAGAATACTAAACTAAAAAGTCCTTTTCAATTTTCTTCCTTGTAATAATGCTAATATTATTTAATCATACATCTTCACTAGGAGTCCGGGTCAAGGAATTACCTATCTTTATCCAAATATCATTATCTCAACATATGGATCATATTAATGTTTATCTTTACTTATTCAAAATATCACCTTTCCATTAAATCAACTTTCAAGTCCATCAGAAACATTAAAAATATTATTTTAGATCCAAAGTAAGAAACATAAATTAGACTATCCTTATATATTTCACAATTCATAATTATCGACTCCAAATACATAAACACTTTAATCCTTCATCTCCAATGATTGGCATGGAATAGGTTATTCTTTGGTTTAGAAGTAAATTATTAGGTCAGGGTATTGATTTGTTAAATTCCCATGTTCTTGACATATAATACATTGAACTCCATGATAATTCATCACTCTATGAACCTTTTCTCACATAGATAACATCTTTCCCTCTATTTAACGTATTCCTCAAGGTTCTTATTCCCTTATTATTGATATGTAGTAAGCCAAATATCCATTAACCTATATTCCATACCATGTAAAAATTTATAAAATTCCATATTCCTATTATTGATTATGTTTGGAATATAACCAAAGTTCAAAATTTTAATCATATACCACGAAAGATGATTTGACATAATCACAATGTTGTTTCTATCTATTCATTATCAAATTTTGTTTCTCATAGTTTCAAAATTGTCCATCATATTCAATGTCAACCCAGATCCTTTTGGTTTCCACCATTGGCTAAAACTAGGAAGCATAGTGTGAATAACACTTATCATAGTGAAAAACCACAGAATCATGAAAAAACACTTATAGGATTCCAAAATCATGACACATTCTTTAATCTATGACACCTTAGGCTTATCCTTATAAAACATCCTAGACATATCCTCATAAATACCCCTAGAGATCTCACTAATGTTTTCTCATCCTATTTTCCAAAGGTTGACTAAGACTTTCCTTTGATTCTAACTATAGTGACCTAGGCTTAACATACATGGATATTACATCATTTTTTAGGAATATTCATCACATTATAATATTACATGCTTGAGGAAAAAACTAGTTTATTCTATTTGGAAACATGGAAACATAATATTATATCCTGGTTAAAGATCTTCAACATCACCCTTAAACATATTCCCTTTTTATATTCCTACTTAAAACCTTTTTTAATAACCTGGGTAAAGGAAACAAAAAAAGGGGTGAGCTCTGATGATCTGTAAGGGTAAAAAAGGTAGATATATAAGCATAACATGATAATACAAGTACGAGAATAATATCATAACATTAGAAGATTATAGCCCACATATCAAAGATCATAAACATGAATCATGGCATAAATATTGGTAGTTCATAAGACCTGAATCATAAGGGAATAATAGAATAATCCATGAAGTAATAACATAAGAATAAGACATGAAATTTTTTGAAAACACATAATCTTATAAAATAATTCCCTATAAGTCAAGTATTATTGAAAAAATCTATCAGGGCACTTCATGGGGGCTTCAACTACTAGGAAGGACACACCACTATCCCTAGTCATATTCATTTCCTTATAGTGTAAATTTTCACTCTCCAAACATTTATAGTAGTCATGGTTCACTCCCATGACCATCTTAATAGATAATGTCCTTTAACGAACTATTTTACTCCACATTCCATCCATTTTTATCTCATGAGATATATATCCTTATACCCAATGTATTAGAGGTAGATATAGGTTCCACCCATCACATAATGAAATCATTCATATGTTTTCCACAAGATAATAAAAATTTCATCATATCATGATCCATAAAATAGTTGAGTTTCATAAATATCATATAATAACCTAAAAAATGAAATGAGTATCATAAACATGTTATCATATCATAAACTATAGAGAAGAGACAAGATTTCATGATCTTTTAATCATAGATTAACTTGTGAAAGGAATAATGTATCAAATTAATATAACCTGAGGAAGAGAAATGGGTTTCATAAACATCTTGTCATCACAAACATAAACCATTAAAAGAAATAATAATAATGGTGTGCTTATATCATATCCCTAGTAAATCATAAAACATTTCAAGAGATGTAATCATATATGGAGAAGCATTTTGAAAGATCACTTGGAACATTTTATAAGGAAAATAGATTTTGTTGGAAAATATATTTTATAAAACATTTTCAAAAATAATTTTCTTATATATAGTAATTTTAAATTTAATTATAAATATTTCTTAAGTAAAATAGTGATTACTCTTCAAATACACTTTTTAAAACATAATTAATTTTGAAATTTGTTTCTTTGAAAATAGGTTTGAAAATTTATAAAGGAAGCTTAAACACATTTGGAAAATATTTTTATTTGAAAATACTTTGAAAAATTATAAATAAATCTTGAAAACCTCTTAAAAACCATTATCTTAGATGTTTTTTCAAAACTTATACAGGAATATTAAAAACATTTTGGAAACCTTTTTCATTGAAAATAATTTTAAATCTTATAAATAAACATTAATAACATTTTGAAAACATTTTTATTTAAAAATAATTTGAAAACTTATAAATAAATCGTGAAGACCATTTGAAAAAATATATTTGAAAAAATATTTCAGAACATATAATTGAATCTTGAAAACCTTTTCAAAAACTTTTTATTATGAAATAATTTGAAAATTTATAAAGAAATATTGGAAACCTTTTGAAAACCTCTTTCTTTGAAAACACTTTTAAAACATATAAGGAACGATTTAAAACATTTTAAAAAACTTTTTATTTGAAAAAACTTTGAAAAATTATAAATTAATCTTCAAAACATTTTTAAAAACATTTTCTTTGACAATAATTTTAAAATTTATAAATAAATCTTGAAAACATTTTCTTTGAAAATATCTTGGAAAACATATAACGGAATCTTCAAAACCTTTTGAAAAAATATTGTTTGAAAATATATTTCAAAATAATTCCAAATAGTTTTTAAAAATAAAAAAAATGGAAATATTTTTAGAAAACAATGTTTTGAGAGAACACATATTTTCGATTAAAAAGTGAAATGAAGTCGGATATTCATAAAAATATTTTATTAATCGTATTATGTACCAGTGAGTGGAAAAATGGTACTAATAAATGAATATATCATGTATAAACATATAATAATAAAATTAATGTGTTTTCCTGAGGTATGAATCATATTATTTCATCAAAGGAAGTATAATCCTAAATAATATTGATAAACGATAAGATTGTTGTAATAAACTCTTAACACTTTACTAATTTTGAATAAAACTCCCCTTATATGAAAATTAAATTAAATAAAGGTTAAAATATTATTAAAATAATTATATTTATGATATAACATTTCAAATGGAAGTATATATACCTTGTAAAAGAATATAGGTTCATAACAAAACATGTGTCTCAAAGAAGGCAAATTAAGACAAAACTACCTTACTAATTTGGTATATTTTGATAGATATCATAGAATAGATCTGTAAATACCCATAAATTTAAGGATAATTATGATATATTACACTCATTGGTATTATATATACAACACAAAATAAAAAAGTGGCAAATAAGGCTTAAGTCTCACAGAAATAAAAGTGATATTATAAATCCCCTTTCCTTAAGTATTGAATTTATTCATACACATTAAAACCTAATTTATAATAAATATAAGTGTATTATAAATCTGACACATAAAATTATTATCATAATTTTATTATAACTCTATATTACCAATATATTAACAATTCTATGTTAGTTTAATGTTTCAGGTAATATATGCTTTGTTTTTTTATATGTTTTGACTTGTTATTCTTGATCCTCTTACATAGATCATGATTTAGTTATTTATAGAATGTATAAACTGATGTAAATATCATATATTTTCATTATATAAATATTTATAATAATATATAAAATCTATAAATATGAAATGGAATACATCATTCATGGAGACGGTAGGTCGTACGTACGCATGAACATTGTTTCTTTTTTTTGTCATATTAAAATAAATAAATTAAATGATATATATATATATATTATCATTATATTATAACTATTATATCTTATATATCAAATAATTTTAATAAACTCTTCCTTAATATATTCCATGATTTTGAATGAATCACATCACTTTGAGGAGGCAGTAGTTTGTACACCCAAAAATGAAGTTATTGTATTCCCACAAAATGGAACGCATGAAGTTTTATTTTATATAATTTTAAAAAAATAATATAAAAATTATTAACATCATAAACATCATATAAAAATATTAGTTCCATCATAATTCCCAACCATGATAAGTTGTAAAGGAAAAACAAATGACATCATTTCGCGCAAGGCGGTAGTCCACCGTACACACGAATGGCCATTTTATTACCCATTTGATGGAAGTGTGTGTGAGTGTAGTTAAAACCATTAAAATAAAAATATAAGTATATGTAGGATACTTATTTTATTATATAATCATGAAATTATAATAATTTATGGGATGGATAAAGAAATACAACACAAGAGCTTGTGGAAAGATGTTACCTCTTTTTTGGGTAACTCCTTTTGGTTTTCACCAAAGGGATTCTTTGGTTAGATTTATGAAAAAGATATATATATATATATATAGGATAAAGGAATGTAATTTTGAATGATATTTTTCTAGGTTTTTTATTATCCAATGATCTTTAAATGTGTGAATAAGCAAGGGGGTTGAGTGACCTTTTTATAGAGGAGGAGTGGCACTCTTGGAAATATAAAAAGGTAAACACTATTGAGAGGTATCCATTACACCACATTCCTCCAATAATTATCCATTTTATAAAAACATAGGGTAATTGGTCGAAATATTTCCATAAAATGGATTTTGGAAAAGTTTTTAGGTTATTTTTACCCTTAAATTAAAGTTTAACTACTATGTAATCATATTTTTACCTTAATTGCTGCAATTAATTTTAATTACTTTCACTAATATTTTTTTTCAAAAAATAAGTTAATATTATTATAAATAATAAATTATTCTGAATACAAATATAAAATACATTTTTAAAAATTACAAACACATAATTTTCAAAAATTAATTTAAAAATAATCCTCTAGGCGGGATGAAACAACGAGTTTTTAAAGTAAAAATGTTCAAAAGTTTGAATTGTTTTTATATCAAATTTCAATGTGAAATTGATTCCAATGAACTAAAATTGATTAATTTATGAAAAACAATTCATAATTAGCTTTAAAACTAACTCAAAATATAATTTAACAATGTAATTAAATTATAAATAAATGTCATCTTCAATTCAAATTCAGTATTTTCACAATTTAGCAAAATATGAAACTTCTTAAAAAAACACAAAAAATTTACCCAAAGTAAATTTTGATATACCTATTTAAAATTGAAGTTTATTTTTTCAAAAATAATTTAATAAAGTTTCAAAATTATATTTAAAATAGGTTCTTTATTAAAAGGCTGTAAAATTACCATTTAGATAAATATATCTTTTAATTCAAAAAATTGGATTTATTCTTATCTTATACATATCAAATATATTTTATGGGTATCAAAAATATTTATTGAAAATATAATAAATAAATTTTATTGTAAAATTCATCAAAATTTGTATTTTTAATTTATTGAGATAAAAATATTTTTATACAGAATAAAATAGTTTTCTTAGAAAAGTAATTTCTTTATTTTCAAATAGTTATTATATTCATTTATAACTAATTGATAACCAAAGGTATCATTTTATATACATATTTAGATAATATTTTTAAAATTTAGTTAATTTCATATGTAAATTTCATTCCAATGGCAAGGTGGTAACTATAATAATATTTTACTAACAATTTTAACAGTATATTGTAGTTCAGTAAAACTCACCCATGCGTATAATGTAAGCTATCAAATGAATTTTATAGTGTGTGAAACACAATCCAAATAGAGGTTTTAATGTATCGAAAGACAATCTAAGTGTTTTTTGTAGTGTAATATTTACTTGGTGTTGCATAAAAAGTAAGAATAACTGGGTGCTTTCATATAACACATGTTGTATTTCATGTTGTGTGAAATGTAGAATTTTTAAAAGTTTAAATTAATTTGAAAAAAAATCAAAAAATCTTAGGGTATTACATTGGATATGGATATAAATTATAACATAAACATAATAACGTCTTAGTATATATAAGATACAAATGTTATTTTTTAAAAATTGCTAAATAATATTTTATAGTGGTGGAAGAATAAATAAAACAAAAATGATCAGTTACGAACGATACCTATTCTTTAAACAACCTCTTCAGGTTTACACTAAAAGGTTTAACATGAGGGTTTTATAATAAAAAAGGTCTCTAGGACATGTTATGGGAAGTAAGGAAAGTATTCTTTGTAGGAACTAGCTGAACAAAATGGTTTTTGAAGTGTGAAGAAAAGAGAAGAGGTGATGCCCTTTAATAAGTGAGTAGAGAGACACTCCTAGAATTTATTAATTTATCAAATTAATAGAAATTACATATCATGTAAAAATGGATAAAAATTATATATTTTAAATATAGGATAAGTATGAGTTTATATACTCTCATTTACTAAAATTTGGACAATTTTATGGTATTTTTTCACCCTTATCATTTATTTTATCCCATGTTAACCATTTTTGACGATTACCAATATAACAAATTTTTTACCATTTATGGGTCAATATAGTCACTATAAAAGAAAAATTTGAAAATAAATGGATTGTGGTCGGTATTTTCAACTATATCCCAATCACCTTTCTAATGGTTGGGTTTTTAGGATTTTCAAATCATTTAATAAAATATTATTTATTATAAAATATCATTAATGAAATTTTTTAATTTTTTCTAAATAAATACGATAAAAAATAAAAAAAAAGTTGAAAATTGGATTTTATGTGGTTCGGTTATAAAAAACCTACAATTTGGAAACTATTCATTTAAATTGAATTTGAAAATGAAATGAAAATAATGGAATTTGAGTCTAATTCATTCATACATATTTAATATATTATATTTATCTATAAAATTCATGGAATATATTAATTCATTCCAATTATATTTCTTTTAAGATTTTTGAAATCATTTATTATTTTTTTCTATTAATTAAATAAATATTGGGTCAACATTGCTTAAGAATTTAAGGTAAATATTACATTACTAAAAATTAGAAATAAATTAACATGATAAAAAAAATTATATTTAAAATTACTATTTATAAACAAACATAAGTATTTTTTATCCCTATCAAAAAATATTATAGTTATTAAAAAAAGAATGTGACATTTTTGTCTTTATCTTTTACTTAAATATTATAAAGATAAAAATCAAATAAATATGGAACCAAGTGGAAATATATTCAATTCATGGATTGTATTATATTAATTCCACTCATAAGGAGTATAAATGTAAGTTTTAGGTTCAATTTTTAGTCTATATCTTATTATTTTTAATATTAATTATCTGATTTACCCTTACTATGGTGATAATTATTTACTATTTTTACTATTCATAATAAACAGAAAAAAGAGAAATATTTACCAAATTTTTAAATCTTAATTTTAAATATTTAATTCATAATTTAATATTCAATTCATAAAATTGGTGTAATTTAATTTAAAATTAAACTCGTAAAATGCAACGGGAAAAAGTTTTTCCAAAAAATGACTTTTAATTATAATTTTTTTTATAACACAGTCAACTATAACATTAATTCTAAGGAATATATTTGGATTATATTTAATCTAGAGTGACTAACTATATTTTAAAACTAATACAAAATATAATATTACTTTGTAAACACTTTAAAATAATATTAAGTTTTCAATAAAAATCATTATTTTTCTATATTAATTGAATAATAAAACTTTTCAGAAAAATATCACAAATTCACCATAAGAAAACATTAATATAATTATTTAAAAAAATATATACTTTAAATAAAATACTAATTCAAGAATTTGTAGAAATTAATTTTATTATCCTCTCATAAAATGAAATAAAATATTTTTTGAATGAAATGTATTTTTTGAAACTTAAATCGATATTACCAAAAATTAAATTCTTATTTAATAATAATTAATCAATAAATTAGTATTAAGTATGAAGTTTATACATATATTTCATAATGATTTTAATCCTCTTTATACCCTCCTATTCAATGGTTAGGTTATAATGGTCATATTTTATATTAATATTTAATGGTTTGTTTAGGCTTTATGTTTCCTATCATGTACACAATCGAACATAGTATTATTTTTAAAATCTCTCAATGTTATAACATTCCCACCAAATATATAATTATTTTTATTTTAACTGTATTCTCTTTGTTATTATGTTAGGTGGAGGATATTTGGATAACCCATAATAAAAATATATGAAAACTGGCCAAACTATGAACATGTCTCAAAGGTCCAGTGGTTCAAAAACCTTATATTTGAGAATATGTTTATTTAATTTGGATAAATTTTAGTTACTGGATCCCTGAATTTCTTTTTAATTATTCTATAGAATAACCATTATCCTAACTCGTACATTTAGTTCCTAAAAAGGACCATCTTTAGGCAAATCAAAAACGTTTCATAGTTAAGAGTTATAATTAATATTTTGAAAATATATTTCTTCATAAAACTCCAATGACCTCTAAAGTTTATGGTATGAAATTCAATATTTCATTAAAAAACTATATAGTTTATTAAAATCAGATATAATTCCATTTACTTGTCCAAAATTGATCCATAAGTGGTATTATGAAATATGTGTTCAAAAAACACTACCTCCCTTGGAATATAAATTTACATAATGGAAACCTAATTTTAAAGTTCAATTAAGGGTGGAAACTATAATGTTTTATAGAGTCCAAGGGTTATTATAATCACCTTATAAGCTTTTGTTTTTCCCATTCTCATAGGGAGAGTAAGGATAAAGTTGGAGATCCAATCAAGCTTCCTCCTCCTCTTGATGGTGAGATAAACGATGGATGATCATTGTGAGAGTGATAAAATTTGGAAAGTGACTTCTAGCATAATAATTTACTACTAGTTTGGTGTGTTTTGGTTTGAAAACATTTTATTTAGTTTTATATTAGGTCAATTCTGATCTTAATGATTTTTTATTATTATTAAATATTGTAATGCTATTTTGTTTCTTAACTTACCACTTCGATTTTTTGAGTGTGTGGATTGTTTTATTCAAATTGTAAAACCCAATAATCCTTTTTATTGATATATATATATATATATATTATTTCATTGTTATTTGGAATAAATTTTATAAATAATTAGTTCCATGACTTGACAATACAATTATTATGTCAAAGTTATGTTCTACGTGCATTATTTTAAAGGCATGAAGGATAACCAAGATCTTTGTTAATTGTCAACAAAATAATTATAAAAAACTTAATAATCATATAAGAACATGAAAATTTATGAGATTTTTCGGAAACCCAATAGTAATATCCATCTCATATTTCTCTTAAACTAAAATTTATTTTATAAATAACTTTTCTTGATTTATGTTACTATGTTTATGTTTTTAAAAGATCATCAAACTCATATCCTTCAATGATATTTAGGATATGACCTAGGTTCTACCATATAATATATATTACCCTTTAATACCTAACTAATTTGGTATATTATGAAATGGAAGTAAAAAAAATTCATTATTTATAGGGAGATCTATATTTTAGTGTGTGTGATTTTATAATATATTTATGTATTTTTAAATATTTGTTTATGTCATTTCTATATTCTTATTTTGTATATCAAGTTTTTTTTATTTTATTTTAGGTTATATACATTAATTGTATTTTTTTATGAGAACTACAACCCTTAAAACCAAAATTATAGAGGATACCACATCATTAACTCCAAAACACATAGTTTGAATCTTTAAAGTATGGAAAAAAACCCATCAATAACCCTTTAAACCCAACTATTTATGCAACCAAGTATGAACCAGAATAAAATTTTTATAATATAACTGAAAATAACTAATATTTAAAATAATTTATATTATATGACGTTGGATACTAACCTTCTAATATAAAACTACCAGGTGAATCTCCTAACTTTAAATTAAAATATTATTTAATTCACTCAATACCTAAATTTCATGGACATTCTAGAGAAGACCTATATAATAATTTAAATAAATTTGATATCACATGCTTAATATTGAAAACATTATGAGTAACTAAAGAAACTGTAAAACGTATGTATTTCCCTTTCTCTTTGGAATATTTAGTGAATAATTATCACTATTATATTATCTCTCAAATTGGAGTTGGGTAGACATTAAATTTCTTTTTCTTAAAAAATATTTCCCATCCTACCAAACATCAAAAATAAGGAATGAAATTTTTGGTATAAGATAATGACAAGGGAAAATACTTCAAGAATACTGGGAGTACTTTAAAATATCATGTACAAGTTATCCATGTCATAAAATAAACGTCCAAATACCAATTCAATAATTTATAAAAGACTAATAACTAAATATCATAGGATTTTTTATGTGGGTGTAGGTTGTACTCTAGTAGACAATACTATAGTCATGGAATGTATGATCATTAAAAACCTTCCACAGAATACTCAATAGTTTGGTTTAATGTCGATTGTACCTATTAGAGGATTCTATGAGGTTCAGAGTTCTAATTTCAAAAAGAAGGCGGACATGATTTTTAAAGAGTTAAGTGCCCCACTCCAACAATTTTCACTTAACCATAGTAAATCCAAACCTCCTACTTCAATTAAGTATAGTATATATGTCACTGAAACATGCTATTTTTACTAATTACCTTAATTTAGATAATTTTATAAGGGTTAAGAGGAAACTTTATCTTACCAACCCTACAACCAACCTATTATTAAAGAAGTATGATATTTATCCAACTCTATATTAAAGGATTTCCAAGACTATAACCCAGGGGGGTTTAACCAACCTCAACAGTCATGGAACCACATAGGGCATAGTTTCAATCCTCTAAAACAACCTCAAAATCCTAAAAAACTATAAAGACCATTCCAACTAACCCATAAAAACATAAACCTATCTATGAAGATTAAATGAACTTAATAGAAGAATATAAACTATAATTATAAAAAAATACCCATGTTTTTGTAAAAGACCTAAAAAATCAATTAAGAAAAATCAACAATTTGATGAGGGAAATTTAAAGTTGAGGGTAATATAGACTAACTTCTCAACTTATAGTAAACCTAAGGGATGAGGGAAATGTATTTTTTATCACCCTAAAAAAATTTTAAAAACATAAAATCTTAATACACCTTTTATTAGAGTCATTCCCTCCCAAGTAAATAACCATACCAACTATCACTAAAAATACAAAAGAGTGAAATTATTACTATGATAAGATCCCCATAAAGGAAATATAGGGTCCATTGATGAACCTAATTATCTAAAAATTACACTATTTTCCTAAATTCTCAACCCCCCAAACCAATTAAACTAATATTAATTGATTTTTATAAAGAAATATTAGAGTCTTTTTAAAAATTATAGGTTAACATTCCATTGATTTTGCCTTGTATAAAATTACACAATATTCCTATTTTCTAAAGGAGATGTGTACACACTAAAGATAACTTCAAGAGGATAAAGAGTGATCTTGGAGAGGAACATCTTTTCCTTGATCCAACCATCACTTCTCACGAAATAAAAGAATAATATAACATCATTAATTCTATGTACTATAGAGGGTATTTATTTTTTAATTCCATCCTTTATCTGGGTGCCTCTATAAATGTGATTATTCACTCCTTTTCTTATTTTTTTCATGTTAGGGAGATAAATACCAATATTATAGTCATTTCACTAAGTATTGGAGTACCGCACACTCCTTTGGTGTGCTAGAGGATGTTCCAATGAGGGTGAAAAAAACTTTTTCCTACTGATATTTATATTATAAAATTATAATATTATTGGATATATAGACATGATCCAATCATATTGGGGATAAATTTCTTAAAAACCACACAAACCATAATTAACATACATAATTTTACACTATATATAGAATTTTTTTGTGACATTTTCCACTTTAACATGCTTGATCCAATAAATAACTCCTTATAAAAACATTTTTAGGGAGATATACACTAAAACCACATAACAAATGATATAGTGGATGTCATGGTCTATGGGAGAGAGATCCATGATATAGTGAAAGTCATTATTTCATGGTTATAATGCTTGTTGTTTATCACATTATGTGATAATGTGATGATTCATTCATTTATCAATCCTAAATACTATCTTATGTAGTTATTCTTCATTAGATTGTGATATTTAGTAGTTGGTAGATTATGCTTGAATTGTTTAAATGTTAAAAATTTAATTATGGAGATTTATTGAGTATTAAAATAGTTATAACATAGACATATATTTATAAAATGTATCATGAATGAAGACTAGTGTTTTTAATCCTTTGGGCCTATATAAACTTATTTCAATCATCCTGGAGGATATCGTAAGTATGCGACTCATTTTCCCATTTATAACTCCTTGAAACATAGATCATTCTTATATCTCAGTTCTCTTTATCCATTATAGGTTTTATTAGACTCTCGATAGGTTGGAAATCCTTTTTGAGTGTTAGGAGGTTGATGTGATCCATGGATACCCTAGGAGGTAGGAACTCATCGATTTCTCTTTAGTTATCTCAATCAAACTCATGTGAGATTGGATACGCCATATCATCACATTGTAAGGTACAATTTTTGTTTCATTATTAAATTATTAATTTAAAATGTTTAGATAGATCCTAATAGTTTTAGTTTTTGGTGTGTTGTTCAAATATTTATTATTAATTACATCCCTTAGAAACCCTTCAATGGTATCAGAGCTGGTTTATCAATGTTTGGTTTGAATTTCGAATGAATGAAGAAAAATGAAAGAACAAGTCTTTTATGAACTGTTTCATATTTAAAGAAAAAAATACTCATTTTTTCTTGGTGTTACCAAGACATAAAACAATCCACTTGAAAATGGGTGTTTTGGTTCTTTTTTTATCGTGATATAGAGAACCTAAAACGACTATTATGGGGAGGTGTATATTATCATAGAAAAATAAATCATCATGGGATGATTCTCTATGTCATGGTTATCCAAGAACTATTTCATGTTGACCTCCACCATTAGGACCAACCATGATATATTGGATATTTGTAATTCATTTTGAGTTTCTAAATTCCTTCCTAGAATTAATTAGATAAGCGAAATGGATTGGATAAAATAGCCAACCCAAAATGTCATGGTGACTCAAAACAACTTCCAAAATGGTCGTGGACCATAAGACCAAAATGTAATAGGATTTTAGATAATAGGTTTGGTGTTTCTTAGTACAATAGTTATACTTAGGGAACCCCATGTCGAGGTGAATACCATTTTGATTGTAATTTTAAAGAAAAATATATTTTTGGTAAAATTGTTAAATACCTTCACCAGAAGGAACCCTCTGGGCCAATTCAAAATCTTTGAGGGTATTTTAACCAAACCAAAAACATTTTGATCGATTAGATCTAAGTTTAAAGAGAATATACATGATTAAAATAAATTGAGACATAAAATTTTCTATATTTATTTATGATTATATCATAAATTAAAATATTAAATGTTTTTATTTATAACCTTATTTGAAAAAATATTATATATATTTATTTCTATAAATAATTTAGATAAAATATGAAATTTTTATTATTTGGTAATAGAAATTGTCATAAAATATCTAATATTTTGAAATTTGAAGAATTTTTTATAAAATTACATGTAAATTAAGAATATGAAAGAGTTTTTATTGAGATAAATATAAATATTTTATATTTATTTTTATAGGGAATATATAAAGAATGCTTAAATTATAAAATTTTTATTAATAATTTGTTAATTAATTGTTCATAAATGTTTATCTCGTGTTTAAATTTATAAAATATTCATTTATTTTTTTATTCATTACTTTATTTTTCATAAATATAAATTTTATGTTATGAATTATAATGCATGCCTTAGTTTTAAGTGTCAAATAGTTTCGATGTTATCATACATGTATTCAATGATTTGCATGATAGGTATGATAATTAATTTATTTTTCTTTTACCTTCACTTTCACCTGTATTTGGTTATGAACATGAGTTAAGAACATAATTATAATTTATACCTATTATTGATAATAATTTCATTGGAATTTAAATATATCTTGATTAAAGAACTGTAAATAGAGGAACTTTTAGTTAGACTACTCACTAACTTATAGGATTATGCCTTGTCTAGAAAAGTGGGGGTTGGATATATATTTCTCTAGGATTACTCTTATGTGGATAGTTGATTTTATGTAATTTTAATATTTTACATGAAAGGTATTAATTTAACTTATTCATAGGTTGAATTTGAATATGTGTAAATGTAATTGGATTTAAAGTTAGGATAATAACAAATGTTACGAGATGTTTAACGAGTTACAAATAAATATGTTTTGAATATATTGATTTATTGGAAGGAGTATGGATTAAAAACTAAATAGTTAGAATCATTAATACATGTAAAGGGAATAAATGAGATAAGATGGTAATATTAAAACCCCTTTAAATACTAAATTTGACATTCATTCTAAAGTGAACACTTTTCAATAGGTAGATCATTCAACTAGGTAGGTTCTTCCAAAGCAAGGTTCCCTGGATTATCTTAATAAAGGAATGAAAATAATGAGTTAGACTAAGAGTTAAGGTTCCTCATTTTTGGTATTTTATTTGGGTTATAATTTGCTGAGAAACCCGTAGGTAGGATACCGGAGGAATAGTGTTAAGTTTAATCATATGATGGGTTGGGAAAAGAGTTGTTTGTTTAACCATACAAGAGTCATATATGGTATGATTGACATGATTTTATACCTAAATAGCTAAATGGTGAAATGAAATCCAAATCAGTCTCATTTATAATTGAAATATATATTTTTTCCACTAATTGATATGATAGGTCTAAAAGTACTCATTATTTTTGTGGGAGAAAATTTAATAAAAGTCTTTATTAAAATAATGTACAACATAATACCCATATGATAAATTATTTTGTTATAGATAAATCTTTTAATTATCATTGAACATGAATATAAGATAAATCATAGAGAAATAAAATCTTAAAGGAATAAATATCCTAGACTGGTCATGAAACTTGATATTTTTTCATAATATAGAAATGAAAATTATATATTCTAGAGTAATTATTTCTTGAGTAACTAAATTAAAAAGTAATTTATTAAGTGGTTATATATACTTATGATAAGTATAAAAATTCATATAAGGTTTCAAATGAATTTTTTAAATTCTAGATAATCAAAGAAACTTTAATATTTTCTCATGCACTCAATATGATTGGGTATATTAAGTAATTTGAGAGATTGAAGGTTTCCTTGTTCTCACTATGAAATTTATTCCTTAGTCAATGTTTAAAATGTTCGAACAATGTGAATGATATTAATTAAAATCTTCATATTTTATCAAAGTTTTGTTAATAAATGAAGTGAGTGTGATATTTCCAGGTTTTGATGTTGTATTGATAATAAAAGGGGGTAAAAGTTCAAACTAGAAAAATAACATCTTATGGAAAGTCTAATAATTATTCTTTGAGAAGCTATCCAAGGTTAATGAAAAATAAAAGAAATTTTATGAAGGAAAGAAAATGTTTCCATAATATGTAATTTTCTATGATACATGAAAGAATATGAGTAACTATACATAGATTCAATGTTAGGTATCAATGTTATAAAATAAATTATTTGTTTTTTGAAGGGTGTATGATACTAAATGTATATTTTACACCTATTTTAAATATAAAAATTTCAAAAACAAGTCATAATTATTGGATCTTGTAGTTTATATTCATATAATAAAGAAAAGGGTTGTTAAATCATATAATTGAATAGAAATAATATTTCAATCTTAAATGAATCTAAATAAAGGGTGTGAATTTTCATCTTTTCTCTTATATGACAAGAGAAGTTATTTATTAACAAATATTTTTTTTGAAAATATGATATTATGGTTTTAATACACATGGTTTAAGATTCATCATATTCTATAACATTTTTATGAAGAAGATAAGGATAAAATAATTTTTACCCAGGATAAAATGAGTTTTATCCAATAGAAAAGTTTTTTCTGATAAATATTTTAAAATATGATTAGAAGAGTTACCAATATATTCAGTGGAATATTTTAAATAATAAATTATTATTTTTTCATAATAAGGCCCCAAACACATATAATACTATATAATATATTGATTTAAAAAATTTATTTGTTAAATATTCCCAACAAAAAATAAATAAATTTTATTTAATAAACCAAAATTATTTTTTGTGTATTAGAATGATATTTTATATAGTATAGTTTCTAAAATTATTATGAGGGCATATTTGGATGTATGTAATTTCAATTAAAATAAATAAAAGTTTAAACCAGTCAAAATTTAAAGTGAATGTCACTTAATATCCTATGATATTTCAGGGTATGGTGGTAAAGTGAAATGAAATGAATTATATTTAGTTACCATAAGGAAATTAAAGACACCTTATATCCTAAAATTGTTTAGGATGTGTTGATAAAGATAAAATAATGTAAAGTGTTATATTTAGTTACTAAAACTTATCTCAAATAAAATGTTTGAAAGGGCCCAGCCAAGATAATTGTATCACTGAGAGGGGCAGGGGTGAATCCATGATAATTTTTCTTTTATGATTCCTTGAAACAACCTTCTCCTCCTATTAATTATTTCATTCCCTACTGAAAACAATTCTAACAAAAATCCACTAGAACATAAGTATTTACAAGTTTCACTATTCAATAAGAATATGTACAGCCTAGGTATGGTTTAGAAGTGATCCAATACCACAAAATCCACTAGAAATTGATCCTTTAGGGTGAAATAAAATGAGTAGGATATACCCTTTCACTTGTGTAACACTATGTAAACAATTTAATAGTGTGTGTGATCCCTCTATCACAAATGGGGTAATACAATGTTTTTGTAACAAAATATGTTACATGTGATTCTTTTCAACTTTCAAAAATGCATTCTTTTGAATAAAAAATCTTAATTCCTTACCCATAAGCTGGTAAGAACTTCAAGAACATTGATATACAACTCAGTCTGATTTACCAGTCTAATTTGAACGCTCTGATTCATTAGATCCGATCTTCAAATCTGATTTCCAAATATGATGGATATAACTCAAATTGAATATAATTAAGAAAATTCATAACTCCTTCATCCTTAGTCTTGAAATACCAATATAAAAATCCCAATCCAATTATCCAACCCAATATGGTGACTAGCCAAATACGATGATCAGCTGAATAACATTGTAATCCTGTCTGTTATCGTTTCACTTCTCTCCATCGAAGCTTATTCAACTTATCTCAATATAGAAAACTTATTCTCTCCATATGAATTCAAATATTATTGATCTTTCCTTGAACAATACCTCTATTAAAAAAGTTACAAAGTACTTTTTCCATTTTATTGATGACCTAGAAGTGGTTTTGGTCGGAATCCCCAAAATATTTCCCGCTCACCCAAATTACACAAAATCTAGACTTCCCTTGAATTTCGGGTGCATTTATGACATCTTCAACTCTTTTCAAATATTCCACAAAATTTATCTCCTATCTAGATTTCCTTTATCAAATTCTAGTATGATTATAATTCTCCATTCTAATTACTGAAAACAATTCTCTCCTTAACAATACTTTCAACAACCCCCTTCACATACCCAAGTCAGATTTCAATTATGAATTTGATTATGATTTGCCTCATTACAATGAGGACAAGTGTAAATTAATAGATTATTCTTCATCACTTCTCTTAACCCAGTTGAAATACAACACATTTAATTCATCTCTTCTATTGAAAAACTTGTACAAAAAAATTAATTCAACCCATTTTAGTTAGATGACTAAATTGTTGATTAAACTCAGAAATTCCTATTCACATTAGTCTATCTATTATTTTATTTTATTTTCATTCGTCAGTTCCAAAAAAAATCTTCCTATGATTATGAAATGATACTAAGTCTAATCAGAATCTTCTTTCTCTTTTTAATATGATTCCAATTAAAACTTTTTTATTTTTTACTTCTTTCTCTAAATATATGTTTCTTTTGGATTTTGGTTTGACTGAAAACCATCACCCTTTTTTTCACATTTCACACAAATTGTCTTACCTTTATGAATCTGATGAACCCATTACGATGGTCTTAATACTATAATTCATTGACTTTTCCAAAATTATTCTTTCACAAACATCATCTTGTATCATGACTTCCTTTATGAGTTTTAAAACATTTAAGACTATATCAATCATCGTATGACTTAAAATGGAAATTATTATAACCTCCCAATCTTTCCATTAACTGGATTGTTTTTCTAATTCATCCTAAATACGATTGTCTAGAATATAGTCATCTGGATTATGATTTTATAGAATATTATTGTAAGTATATATTCTCTTTCCATAGAGATATGATCAATCTAAATACTATTGATAGCATCTATTTAACTCTTCTTATCTTTTATAAGGCTTGCATCACAAGTTTTTCTACTAACTCGTGATTTATGATAACTCCAAGATTAGAATAGCATCATCACATTTATATCAAATTCATAGAGACTCTGATTTATCTCATTATGATCTAACCATTCATACCAAATTCAGAGTGAATCTAATGACCATTTACTTCTAGAAAGATCCTTCCTCAATACAATCAATCTTTTCATTCTATATTTAGTGTGAATCTAATGAGCCTTTTTTCCCATCCAGCTTCTCAAAAATATGATGGAACTTTTCAAGCATTTTATGTATGTTTATCTTTGATACGGTGTGGCTGGAACCATTCAAAGTGTCTCACTTTTGTTTGAAATGGATAACATTTTAAGTAAAAAGTACAACTGAAATACGGAAAACTGAACAAACATATTTGGATTGTGTTGATACTTTAGGACAATGATCCTTGGGTCATTCATGATGTGTATGAGTCAACCCATCCTCAATATGAGGCATGAAGTGGCCGGCACCACTCGAAGTGTCTCTCTGTAGTTTAAAATGGACATCATTTTAATTGAAAACAACAACAGACATATGGAAAACCAAACAAAATCATTCAGATTCTGTTGAAACTTTAGAACAATGTTCCATGAGTAATTTTTGATGTGTATGAGTCAACCCCACCTCAATTCGAGGCCAAGTGTGGCTGGAACCACTCAAAGTGTCTCAGGTTTATTTGAAATAGACAACATTTTAAATGAAAACAACAACTGACATATGGAAAACTGACTAAACGCATTCAGATTCAGTGGAAACATTAGGAAAACGATACATGGGTCAAATATGATGTGTACGAGTCAACCTCTCCTCAATCAGAGGTGCAGTGTGGCCGGAACCATTCAAAGTGTCTCACTTTTGTTTGAAATGGATAACATTTTAAGTGAAAAGTACAACTGACATACGAAAAACTGAACAAATGCATTCGGATTGTGTTGATACTTTAGGAAAGTGATCCTTGGGATATTTGTGACAGGTAAAAGTTAACTCAGCCTCTATCCAAGGCATCGAGTGTCCGGCACCACTCGAAGTGTCTCTCTATAGTTTAAAATGGACTTCATTTTAATTGAAAACAATAACCGACACACAGAAAACTAACCAAACACATTAATATTTTGTTGAAACTTTATTAAAACATTCCATGAGTCATTTTTGATGTGTACAAGTCAATCCCGCCTCAATATGAGTCCAGGTGTGGCTGAAACCACTGAAATTGTCTCAGGTTTATTTGAAAAACACAACATTTTAAATGAAAACAGAAACTGACATACGGAAAACTGACCAAACGGATTTTGATTTTGTTGATACTTTATTAAAATTATCCATGGGTCATATGGGACGTGTATGAGTCAACCCCGCCTCAGTCTGAGGCATGGTGTGGCTATAACCATTCGAAGTGTCTCACTTTTGTTTGAAATGGATAACATTTTAAGTGAAAAGTACAACTGACATACAGAAAACTAACCAAATGCATTTGGATTGTGTTGATACTTTAGGAAAAAGATCATTGGGTCATTTTTTATGTGTATGAGTCAACCTATCCTCAATCCAAGGCATGGAGTGGCTGCCACCACTTGAAGTGTCTCTCTATAGTTTAAAATGGACTTCATTTTAATTGAAAACAACAACTGACATACATAAAACCTAAAAAATGCATTCAGATTCTATTTAAACATTAGGAAAACGTTCCATGAATCATTTGTGACATGTAAGAGTCATCTCTATCTCAATCTGATGCCAGGTGTGGCCAGCACCACTCAAATTATCTCAGGTTTATTTGAAATTGACAACATTTTAAATGAAAACAACAACTGACATACAGAAAACCAACTAAACGCATTTGGATTCAGTTGAAACTTTAGAAAAATGATTCATGGGCCATATGTGATGTGTACGAGTCAATCCCACTTCAATACAAGGTGCGGTGTGGCTGGCACCATTTTAAGTGTCACACTTTTGTTTGAAATGGATAACATTTTAAGTGAAATGTACAACTGACATACAGAAAACCAAACAAATGCATTCGGATTGTGTTTATACTTTAGGAAAATGATACATAGGTCATTTTTGATGTGTATGAGTCAAATTAGCCTCAATATGAGGCGCGGAGTGGCCATTACCACTCGAAGTGTCTATCTAGATCTTAAAATGGACTTCATTTTAATTGAAAACAACAACTGACATACAAAAAACTGACCAAACACATTCAGATTTTGTTGAAACATTAGTACAACGTTCCATGAGTCATTTTTGATGTGTTCGATCAACCCCACACCAATATGAGGTCAGTTTTGTCTAGAACCACTCAAAGTGTCTCAGGTTTATTTGAAATAGACAACATCTTAAATGAAACCTACAACTGACATATGGAAAACCGAATAAACACATTCGGATTCAGTTGAAACTTTAGTACAACAATCCATGGGTCATATTTTTTGTGTACGAGTCAACCTCCGACTCAATCCAAGGTGTGGTGTGGTCGGAACCATTTGAAGTGTCTCACTTTTGTTTGAAATGCATAACATTTTAAGTGAAAAGTACAACTGACATACGGAAAACTAACCAAACACATTAGTATTGTGTTGATAATTTATGAAAATGATCCTTGGGTTATTTTTTACATGTACGTGTCAACCCAGACTCAATTTGAGGAGCAGAGTGGTCGGCACCGCTCGAAGTGTCTCTCTATAGTTTAAAATGGACTATATTTTAATTGAAAACAACAACTTACATACCGAAAACTGAACAAATGCATTCATATTCTATTGAAACTTTTGGACAATGTTCCATGAGTCATTTGTGATGTGTAAGAGTCAACCTCGCCTCAATACGAGTCCATGTGAGGTCGGAACCTCTCAAAGTGTCTCAGGTTTATTTGAAATAGACAACATTTTAAATGAAAACAACAACTGACATACAGAAAACTGACCAAATGGATTCTGATTGTGTTGATACTTTAGAAAAATGATCCATGAGTCATATGTGACGTGTACGAGTCAATTGCGCCTCAATCAAAGGCATGGTTTGGTCAACGCTATAAAAAGTGTCTCTCTTTTGTTTGAAATAGATCACATTTTAAGTGAAAAGTACAACTGACGTATGGAAAACCGAACAAACGCATTCAGATTGTGTTGATACTTTAGTAAAATGATACTTGGGTCATTTTTGATGTGTACGAGTCAACCCAGCTTCAATCTGAGGTGCGGAGTGGCCGACACCACTCGAAGTTACCTCTATAGTTTAAAATGGACTTCATTTTAATTGAAAACAACAACTGACATATGTAAAACAAACCAAATGCATTCATATTTTATTGAAACTTTAGTAAAACGTTCCATGAGTCATTTTTGACATGTATGAGTTAACCCCTCCTCAATCTGAGGCCAGCTGTGGCCGGAACCACTCAAACTGTCTCAGGTTTATTTGAAATTGACAACATTTTAAATGAAAACAACAACTGACTTATATAAAACCAACTAAATGCATTCAGATTCAGTTGAAACTTTAGTAAAACGATCCAAGGGTCATATGTAACGTGTACGAGTCAACCCTGCCTTAATCCGAGGCGTAGTGTGGCTGATACCATTTGAAGTGTATCACTTTTGTTTGGAATGGATAACATTTTAAGTGAAAAGTAAAACTGACATACGGAAAACCGAACAATCAAATTAGGATTGTGTTGATACTTTAGGACAATGATCCTTGGGTCATTTTTGACATTTATGAGTCATCCCAGCCTCAATACAAGGTGTGGAGTGGCTGACACCACTCAAAATGTCTCTCTATAGTTTAAAATGGACTTCATTTTAATTGAAAACAACAACTAACATACGGAAAACTAACCAAATGCATTCATATTCTATTGAAACTTTAGTAAAACATTCCATGAGTCATTTTTGACATGTAAGAGTCAACCCCTCCTCAATCTGAGGCAAGGTGAGTCCGACACCACTCAAAGCGTCCCATGTTTATTTGAAATAGACAACATTTTAAATGAAAACAACAACTAACATGCGTAAAACTGACCAAACGCATTAGGATTCAGTTGAAACTTTAAGAAAACGATACATGGGTCATATGTGACGTGTACGAGTCAACCTTGCCTCAATACGAGGCACGGTGTGGCTGGAACCATTCAAAGTGTCTCACTTTTGTTTGAAATGGATAACATTTTAAGTGAAAAGTACAACTGACATACGGAAAATCAAACAAATGCATTCGGATTGTGTTGATACTTTAGGAAAATGATACTTGGGTCATTTTTTGATGTGTACAAGTCAACTCATCCTCAATCATAGGTGCAGAGTGGCCGGTACCACTCGAAGTATCTCTCTATAGTTTAAAATGGACTTTATATTAATTGAAAACAACAACTATCATATGGAAAACTGACCAAACGCATTCATATTCTGTTGAAACTTTATTACAACATTCCAGGAGTCATTTTTGATGTGTAAAATTCAACCCCACATCAATCTGAGACTAGTTGTGGCTGGAACCACTCAAAGTGTCTCAGGTTTATTTGAAATAGATAGTATTTTAAATGAAAACAACAACTAACAAATGGAAAAATAGAATAAACACTTTAGGATTTAGTTAAAACATTATTAAAACAATCCATGGGTCATATGTGATGTTTAAGAGTCAATACCGCCTCAATAGGAGGTTCGGTGTGGCTGGTACCATTCAAAGTGTCTCACTTTTGTTTGAAATGGATCACATTTTAAGTGAAAAGTACAAATGAGCTACGGAAAACTGACCAAATTCATTCGGATTGTGTGGATACTTTAGGAAAATTATCCTTGTGTCATTTGTGATGTGTTCGAGTCAACCCATCCTCAATCTGAGGTGCGGAGTGGCTGTCACCACTCGAAGTGTCTCTCTATTGTTTAAAATGGACTTCATTTTAATTGAAAATCAAAACTGACATACGGAAAACCAACCAAACGCATTCTGATTCTATTTAAACATTAGGACAACATTCCATGAGTCATTTTTAACGTTTAGGAGTCATCCTTGCCTCAATATGAGGCCAAGTGTGTCCATAAACACTCAAAGTGTCTCAGGTTTATTTGAAATAGACAACATTTTAAATGAAAACAACAACTGACATATGGAAAACTGACTAAATGCATTCTGATTCAGTTGAAACTTTAGTACAAAGATCCATGGGTCATATGTGACGTGTACGTGTCAATCCAGCCTCAATCTAAGGATCAGAATGGCTGGAACCATTCGAAGTGTCTCTCTATAGTTTTAAATGGACTTCATTTTAATTGAAAACAACAACTAACATACGGTAAACTGACAAGACACATTAGGATACTATTGAAAATTTAGGAAAATGATCCATGGGTTATATGTGATGTGTACAAGTCAACCGCGCCTCAATCTGAGGCGCAGTGTGGTCGGGATCACTCTAAGTGTCTCTATTTTGTTTAAAATGGACAACATTTTAAGTACATACGGAAAACCGACCAAAAGGATTTTTATTGTGTTTCTACTTTAGAAAAACAATCCATGGGTCATATATGACGTCAATGATTCAACCCCGACTCAATATGAGGTTCATTGTGGTCGTTACCACTCAAAGTGTCTCTCTTTAGTTTAAAATGGACTTCATTTTAAGTGAAAACAACAACTGACATACGAAAAATCGACCAAATGAATTTAGATTCTATTGATCCTTTAGTAAAATTATCCATGGATCATTTGTGACGTGTACTAGTCAAACCTGCCTCAATCTGAGGTACATTGTTTCCAGAACCACTCAAATTGTCTCTCTTTCATTTAAAATAGACTTCATTTTAAGTGAAAAAAATAAATGATATACAGAAAACCGACCAAATGCATTCGGATTCTATTGAAACTTTTGGAAAATGATCCATAGGTCATATGTGATATGTATGAGTCAATCCCTCCACAATCTGAGGCCTGGTGTGGCCGGTACCACTCAAATGTCTCACATTTATTTGAAATGGACAACATTTTAATTGAAAACAACTACTCACATACGAAAAACAGACCAAACGTATTCAGAATGTGTTTAAAGTTTAGAAAAATGATAAATGGGTCATATGTTACGTGTATGATTCAACCCTTCCTTATTACAAGGCATGGTGTGACCAAAACCACTCAAAGTGTCATTTTTTTTGAAATGAACAACATTTTAAGTGAAAACAACAACTGACATATGGAAAACCGACCAAATGCATTTTTAATGTGTTGATGTTTAGGAAAATGATACATGGGTCATATGTGACATGTAAAAGTCAACCCCACCTCAATCCAATGTGTGTTGTGGTCAGAACCACTCAAAGTATCTCTCTTTTGTTTAAAATGGACATCATTTTAAGTGAAAACAACAACTGATATACGAAAAACTGACCAAACGCATTCAGATTCCATTTAAACTTCAGGAAAACGATCCATGGGTCATATTTGATGTTTTTGAGTCAACCCCACCTAAATTTGAGGCGCATTGTGGCCGTCACAACTCGAAGTGTCTCAATTTCATTTGAAATGGACAACATTTTAAGTGAAAAGTACAACTGGCATACACAAAACTGACCAAACACATTTTTATTATATTAAAACATTTGTAAAGGGATCCATGGGTCATATTTTATGTTTACGAGTCAACCTCTCCTCAATATGAGGCACGGTGTGGCTGGAACCACTCAAAGTGTCTCTCTTTTGTTTCAAAAGGACATCATTTTAAGTGAAAACAACAACTGACATACGGAAAACTAATGAAACGCATTCGGATTCTATTGAAACATTAGGAAAACGATCCATGAGTCATATGTGACGTGTACGAGTCAACCCCACCACAATCTGAGGCCCGGTGTGGCTAGAACCACTCAAAGTGTCTCACGTTTATTTGAAATGGACAACATTTTAATTGAAAACAACTACTGGCATACGGAAAACTGACCAAACGCATTCTGAATTTGTTGAAAATTTAGCATAATGATCAATGAGTCATATTTGATGTGCAAGAGTTAACCTCACCTTAATATGAGGCATGGTGTGGCTGGCACCACTCAAAGTGTCTCATTTTTTTTAAAATGAACAACATTTTAAGTGAAAACAATAAATGGCATACAGAAAACCAACCAAACATTTTCAGAATATATTGATACTTTAGGAAAATGATCTATGGGTCATATGTAACGTGTATGAGTCAACCCTACTTCAATTTGAGGCATAGTGTGGCTGGTATCACTCCAAGTGTACGTATTTTGTTTAAAATGGACATCATTTTTAGTAAAAAGAACTGGTATACGAAAAAATGAACAAACATATTCCGATTCTGTTGATACTTATTCATTTTTTTATGTATTTTACTGATAATTTATAATTAAATTATGTATGTATTCAATTATGAATTGAATTCTGGATTCCACATATAATTTTCATCTAAATTTTAAATTGAATTCTAAATCAATTATGTATGTTTATAATTACGTTATGAATTATGATTTAATTCTGGTTGTGTATAGTTCAAGAATTCATTATATGTTAAATGTGTAGGAATTTATTCTCTATATGTATTTCTTAGTTTTTTATTACAGGTATAGTAATTGGAAAGGAGGAGAATGGAGGCTACTGTGCAAATTGCAGGTTATTGTGCAATTTTCACAGCATATCCTATGCCAACGGTTTCAAACCATTTGCATAGGCTTGTAATAACCCTTTCCCAATGGTTTGTAAACCGTTGTGAAAGGTTTCTAGGGATTGTTTTTTCAACAGTTCAATGAGAACCATCGGAAAAAAACATTCCCAAAGGTTTCAAAGTTGTTGGGAAAGAGTTGATTTCATTAGTTTCACCAACAGTTTTGTGTAAACCGTTGGTAAAACTTATGCCAATGGTTTGGAAAAAACATTGGAATAGGTTAATTTTACTAACCTATACCAGCGGTTCTCTATAAACCGTTGGGATAGGTTTTCCCAACGACTTACTTCCCAGCAGGTTGCAGAACCGTTGGTATAAAATATACCAACGGTTCTGCAGGCTTTCCCAATGGTTCAGAACCGTTGGGAATGACCCAATTTATAGTAGTGAACTCATGTCTAATGTAACTTAACCTATCCAAGCTTAAAGTATTGGTGAAAATGTAAGCTAATTGATGTTCAGTACCTACAAATTCAAGAGTAATATCACCTTTTTGGTAATGATCTCTCAAAAAATGGTGCCTTACATCAATTTGTTTGGTCCTATAGTGAGACACGAGATTCTTAGAGATGTTAATTGCACTAGTGTTATCACAATTTATAGATACATGTTTAAAAACGTATCCATAGTCCAACAAAGTATGTTTCATCCACAGAATCTATGCACAACAACTACAAACATCTATATAATCTTCTTCAACAGTAGACAATGTAACAGAATTCTTCTTTTTACTACACAACGATACCAAGGACTTACCTAGAATATGACATGTTCCAGAAGTGCTCTTTCTATCTAACTTGAAACCAGAAAATTCAGCATCTGAATGACTCATTAAATCAAAAGATTTTCCTTTTGGATAAAATAAACCTAACTTTTCTGTATGTTTAAGATATTTAAAAACTCTTTTAATAGCAAGAAAATGGGATTCTTTAGGATTATCTTGAAATCTTTCACACATACACAAACTAAACATAATATATGGTCGACTAGCAATAAGGTAAAGTAGACTTTCAATCATACCTCTGTAATTTTTTTGATCAACTGGTTTCCCAGATTCACCAATGTCCAACTTACAGGTTGTACTCATGGGTGTATCACTTTACTTAATAGTATCTAAACCAAAAAGTTTTAAAAGATCCTTTGTATATTTACTTTGATTCAAAATAATACAATTTTCATTTTGAAAGACTTTAAATCCAAGAAAATATTTAATTTCTCCCATTAAACTCATTTCAAATTAATTTGGCATACTCTTTGAAAATTAAATACACAATGTATGTTTAGAAGATCCAAAAATAATATCATCAACATAGATTTGTACAATCAAAACATCTTTAGAAATTATTTTAATAAAGAGAGTTGGATCAGCAATCCCTTCAGAAAAACCTTTTGAAATAATAAAATTACTAAGTCTATCATACCAAGCTCGTGGAGCTTGTTTCAAACCATATAAAGCATTAGAGAGCTTAAAAACTCGATTTAGAAAATGAGGATTAGTAAATCAAGGTGGTTGTTCAACAAAAACATCATCAATTATAAAACCATTTAAAAAATAACTTTTAACATCCATTTGATATAACTTGAAATTTAGATGAGTAGCAATGGAAAGTAGAATCATAATAGCTTCTAATCTGGCTACAGAAGCAAAGGTTTCCTCATAGTCTATTCCTTCCTCTTGACTATACCCTTGTGCAACTAGCCTTGCTTTGTTCCTAAATATATTTCTAGATTCATCAACTTTAATTATAAAAAAACATTTAGTGCCTATGGTCAAAGTGTCCTTGGGTCTGTCAACTAATTCCCAGACTTTGTTTCATTCGAATTGATTTAATTCTTCTTCCATAGCCATTACCCAAAATTCATCATTGAGTGTATAATTGATATTTTTAGGTTCTAACTGTGAAATAAAAGCTTGATGTTTAACCTAGTTTCTTAGAGAAGCTATATTCTGTGTCCCTCTATCAAGATTACCAACAACGGTATCTAAAGGATGATTCTTTAGAATCCTAGTTGATCTAGTAAATGTGGGACTAAAAATTTCAGGTTCTTCTCTAGATTCATGTTCTATAGAAACAGGTTTTGGAAAGTTTCCAGAACTAGATGTCTTTATATCAGGTTCATTGATTTTATCATTATGGTTCAAAATAGACAAATCTTCTTCAAGATTTTCAATAGAAGATTTGGGTTCATGTGGATCATTTTCATCAAACTTGATGTGAACAGACTCCTCCACACATTTGGTTCTTTTATTAAAAACTATATAAGGTTTACTAAAGATTTAAAAACCTAGGAAATTACTTCATCACTCTTAGATGAAAATTTATCAATATTATCCTCAGTGTTTATAATAACAACTTTACAACCAAACACTCTGAAGTAACTAACTTTAGGCTTCCTATTATTCCATAGTTCATAAGGGGTCTTTCTAATAATAGGTCTAATCAAGACTCTATTAATAATATAGCAAGTTGTATTTACAGCTTCATCCTAAAAGTAAATTGGTAGGTCATACTCATTAAGAATAGTTCTTGCAATCTCTTGAAGAGTTCTGTTTCTTCTTTCAACTACACCACTCTGCTGAGGTGTCCTAGTGGCAGAGAAATTGTGACTATAGCCATTGTGTGAGAAATAAGATTCAAATTCATGATTTTCAAACTCACGGCCATGATCACTTCTCAGGGTCTTAATATTAAGTCCATTAAGGTTTTCTACAGACTTGGAGTATTTAATAAAGTAAGAACAAGCTTCACTTTTATGAGCAAAAAAGTATACCCAAGTGTACCTAGAATAGTCATCAACTAAGACATAGACATAGTGCTTCTCATTTAAACTAGAAACTCTAGAAGGTAAAAAAAATTCCATGTGAACCAACTCGAGAGGTTGAGAAGTTGAAACTTCTTTATTTTATTTAAAATAAACTTTATGTTGCTTTCCCTTTTGACAGGGATTAAAAACTTTAACAGCTTGGAATTCAAGTTTAGGTAGGTCTCTAACTTAGTTTTTTCTAGTCAGTTTTCTAAGTGAATAAATGTCTCAATTTCATAATCTTCTGTGCCATAGCCATGACTCTTTATGAAAATTATTTAAGAAAGTAATGTTCTATTTAGCCAAATAATTCAAATCAACAACATAAATATTTTCATTTCTCCAAGCAGAAAATACTAAAATATTTTTAGAATTAAAGAAATTACAAGAATAATTTTCAAATTTTATATTGAAACCATCATCACACAACTAAGAAATACTTAACAATTTATATTTAAGTTCATCAACAAATAAAACTTTGGAAATTAAAACTGAGTCAGTGTTACTAATCTGGCCTAGGTCGATGATTTTTCCTTTTGAATTATCACCAAAGGTGACATGGCCTCCATCAACTCTGATTAAACTCTTGAAGCATGAGTAATCTCCAGTCATATGCCTTGAACATTCATTGTCCAAGTACCATACCTTCTTATGGGAACTCTTCAATCAGGTTTCCTACAAACAGGTTTAAACAGAAAATGATTTTGGTACCCAAATTTTCTTGGGTCAAAATAGGGTAGCAAGAAAAAAAAAATTTACCCAAATTTGTCTAATGGGTCTCATACAATAAATAGATTAAAACAATTTTGAAAGATAAAATTTATTTGATATATAGCCATGTGAATAACTAGTTGAAGCATATGAATTTTTAGGACTAGAACTAGCAGCATTCTGTTCAGATTTAGGAATAAATCTATTTTTAGTTATCTATCTCTGTCCAGGATGATAGCCTATTCCAGTGGTATATTTTGGTGACACTTTTTTTCTGACCATTTTAGTTAGAGTATTATTTCCATTTGTGAACTTGTCTATGTCTTTACTTAATTGCACATTGGAAAATTTCAGTTCAGTATTTTCCTTAATTAATTGAGCATTTTTTTCCTTTTCTATATCAAGTGAAGATTTAACAGAGCTGGTCAAATCATGCTATTTTTAAGGTCTTATACTTGTCTTTCAATTCATTATAGGTTTCTTCTAGCATATTTTAGTATTCAAACAATTCAGATTTAGACATATTATCATCACTACTTTCATTCCTAGAATAATAATCATTTAGAATATGGTAAATAGGTACCTCAGAAGTATTATTCATTAAGAACATGTTGGAATGATTATTTTCAGAATCAGAAACATCAGATTCACTTGTTCTGTCTTCTGAAACACTTCAGGTTGCCTTCATGGATTTCTTATATTTTATTTCCTTGTAGTCATATTTCTTCTTGAACTTTAACTTCAGGTAGTCTGCCTTAATGTGTCCTTTCCTTTTTCATTCATAACACACTATCTCATCATCCTTATCAGCTTTCTTACAATCCTTCTTCCAATGACCTTTATTGTCATTTTTTCCTTTATAATTTGGTTTTCAAAATAATTTCTTCTTCCTGTAGAACTTATTGAACCGTCTGGCTATTTGAGCCATCTCTTCATCACTATCAGGATTTGAAACTTCACTTGTTTAGATTTCAGTAGGTATATGAACTTTCTCTGTGTCCTTGCTCTTCGAGGCAGTAGATTTAAATGCTACTAACTTCCTTCATGGTTCATCATCTTCTTACTTATTTACTTTAATCTCTTATTCATACATCATCAACTTACCAATTAATTCTTTAATAGGTAGTGAACTTATATTATATGATTATCTTATTGAAACTGATGTGCCTCTCCATCTTTCTGGAAGACATCTTAGTATTATCATAATCTGCTCCTTTGTAGGAACAACTTTTCCAAGTGAGCTCATAGTATTGAAAATCTCATTAAACCTGAGATACATATCAGAAATAGGTTCATCAGACTTCATTTTAAAATTGTCATACTTAATAGTGTAGGTATTCAATCTCATTTCTTTAACATTGGTTGTTCCCTCATGGTAAATAGCCAAAGTGTCCTAGATTTCGTAAGTAGTTTTACAAGAAGATATTCTATTAAATTCCTCATCACCTAAAGCACAGTAAAAAATCATTCATTGCTTTATAGTTATTATTGTATGCAGTCTTAGTAGGTTCATCCCAAGTAGTTCTTTCAGTTTCTAGAATCTTATATTGAGTCTCTATAGTAGTCTATACGTCAAATCCCATACTTTCTAAATGAATTTTCATTTCAAATTTCCATTGGGTATAATTTGTACCATTAAAGAAAGGTGGTTTTTTGGTAGAATCACCTTCAAGTATATTATCCATAATTATATTTTATCAAATATATTTAAAGAGATAAAATTTAGAACTAAAAGAAATTTAAGATCTTTAAGATACAACTAAAATCATAGTTGAAAAATAGAGTATTTGGAAATAATTTATAAATAACAAACAACCTCTGATACCAAATTTTGGTCGAAGTGGATACTCAAGAGGGGGGTGAATTTAGTTCCAATTAAAAATTTCTGTTAAAAAGATTTATATTAAAAATCCCCCAATTTATAAAACAAGTTAAACTGTAGTGAATTTATAAAGATTGTAAATGTTCAATTAGTCTCTCAAAGATTTATTAATTCTCAGTTAACTTAATCTGAAGATTAAGTTACCTTTTGAGGCTAACTTACTAGTTCACAATAAGTATAAACACTTACTAGTTCAACTATCAAAGTTACTTTAAAACAGATTTATATTTCAAAGTACTTAGCAGTGGAATATTCAATAGTTTAAAACCAAAATAAATAAGCACAGCAGTTCTAACCAATAGGTTCAGTCTCAAGCCGAGACTTAGTACTCTCAAAAAAAATTATATAAATTTTGATCCACACCCTGGATCGGGGTTAACAACAGTACAAGGACTGTCCAGGTACTAAGACCTCTACCACAGTTCTTCATGGGAAAAAATAAACACAATAGCACATAGGATATCCAGGTCACACTTGACCTCTACCACTATTTACAGTGGGATACAAGAGAGTTATAGAATTTTTTTGTGAGTATTTAGAAATCCTCCAGTTGAGCATAGGAGACAGTGTGTGTCTAAAAATACAGAGCACACACACTGCTCAAAATATTAACAAAATAATCACTGAGTGAGATTAGATATGAGTTTAGAATTCTCTAGTGATTTGAAATGCAGCTTTGGAATCTTTTTTATTAAACTGAAGTGATTCTGATTCCTTCTATGGTTTTTGTCTTGAAAACAGAGTGTCGTTTTCTTCCTTGATTTTCAGTTTCAATTTGATCAGCTTGAGTGTATGAAGAGATCGTTGTAGTTCTTCACTCCTTGACTAAGATTCAACTTGTGTTCTCTTCTTGTATGAGTGGCATCGTATATGTCTAGTGTTCTTCAGATAATAGGTTTATGGATGTCTCCTTTCTTTATTGGGTATATGCACCATCCTCTTCTCTGCAGCTCAATCTTCCTTGTATACCTTAATCTCCTGCAATAGGATTGATTACCTTTTCATAGGTATGAGGTATGGTTCCCTGACATGCCAACAACTATCATTAAATAATAGTACGTGCATTAAAAACATCAAATATGACCATTGATTAATAAATAAATACAAATATATTTTAAGTAGTAGTGACAGGTTAACAGTCATCTTTCATCAGTAGCTCTCTGTCGGTAGACTTGTAGCGGTGGACTTTGTATAGCGGTGATCTCCTATCGGTAGCAATTTGTTCTTGTACCGGTAGTTCCTTGTATCGGTAGCAGTTACTCCGTGTAATAGTAGCTCTATTTACCGGTAATTTCTTTTATCTGTAGTGTTGGTCTAATGGTAACTGGCTTGTATCGGTAACTACTTATATCAGTGGCTCTGTCTATATCGGTAAGTCTTTATAACAGTAGTTGTGTGTCTGTCTGTTTGTATCGGTAGCTTGTATCGGTAGACTTGAGTAGCGGTGACTTCCTTATATCGATGGACTTCATAATGGTAGACTTACACATATTGGTAGACTTACTCTAACGGTAACCTTTTGGTGTACCAGTAGACTTATATACTGGTAGCTCTGTTCTGTACCAAAGACCAAGTGGTCGTTTGTCTGTATCAGTAGCTATGTGCGTACCAGTGAACTTAACACTTATCTGTTCTATGAAAAACATATCCAGATTGAGTTAGAATTATTTCAAAGTATGTATAATCATAGATAAATAGTGATTAACATATTACAATGATTATTTTGATATTATTGTCAACATAGGATTATAAACACATATTAAATCATAATTGAGATTATCAAAACAGGTGAGGTCAACACTCAATATGGGAATAACTCTTAATGTTTCTTTTCTTTTTATCATTCTTCAAACATTAAAATGTATTCTTCCATTGAGAATTTTATTTCTGTGTTATTGTGAAGCACCCTAATATTTTACTATATATTTTACTTTAATTAAATACCATGTTAAGTAAGTTTATTCACATGAAACACCAAACTATAATGAACCACAATACATTTTAGATAAAATATTAAAATATGATATAAACATTGATACATTTATGAGAAACAGATATGAAAAAATGATATTTAATTAAAACATTTTATTATAAAATATATATATATTTTTTTTTGTTATGTATTATTGTTATTTCTATTTTTTAAAATAATTATTTGATGCATTTATAAAATTTAATGAAATAATTTTAATATAAATATATTGATAAAATTTAAATAATTCTTACTAAAAAAGTAATCATTCTTAAATAACTATGAATAAAATCATTTAATGATAAAGATACTTTTTTCAAAGAATTATACTTTTTATGTTTATTGTTTATTTTTTTAAAAATTGATCACCATTGAATAATGTGGAATATATTCATAATATATATATATATATATATATAAATTAATTAATTCTCATCTAAATATTTTAACATACCATGGAATATGAAAATAATTATATTTATTCTTTAAAAAATACATTTTTTGAAAACAATTTTAGGTGTTATGCACACTTATTTTAAAATTGATTTTATAAACTATATAAATTGATTTTAATGAAATGGATTTCATATTATTAATCATAATATTCAATTTTTTTAATAATTTAATATTCATTTATATCATAAAAATTATGTTACCAAAGTAAATATTAGTAACCATAAAAAACAATAATTTTCCAAAATAATTATTTTTATAAACATTATGTAGTTTTTATCTAAATAAATTAAATTGATTGATTTCAAATAATGAATATAATATGATTTTTAAACATATAAAAAATACATTATAACTCATTTAATTTGTAATTTATTGGAAATGGGAATAAAAACACTCAATGTATAAGAAGAATTTTTTTATAACAATAGTATTTTACATATCTTATGTTTTAATTTAAATTTTAATTTTATCATATTTAGAAATTGAATTAGATTAAATAGAGTAAAAATTAAGATCCCAAAGATCTAAATTTTGTAAGAGGGGTCACCTAATATTTTTTGTAAAAACAAAATTTCCATGACAAAAATTTAATCAAGGTTAATGAGGGTTAAAAGAGGTTACTTAAGGTAGCTTGAATATTATTAAGTTTACATGATAGTTATACCTTATAGAATAAATTTTTTAGGTTTTAAATTCATACCCACCTATCTCACCAACCATTACTCACCAAAATCACCAAGCTCCCATGTTATTCCATCTTTACCCCTCACTTATCAATCAATTCTAAGGAAAACCCTCTTTTTCACTTATAAAAGCATATCACTTCCACCAACTTCAATACAGACTTACCCTTTGAACTGTCTTGAAAAACTACTCATTTTATCACTATTAGAATCCATTTACACGTTTATAATCCATTTTTTATAATAAATTACCCAAAGTAATACACTTCCAAGAATTCTTTCAAGAGAAAAATCAAATCCTCAATGTGAGTATTATCCACCCCTAGTATTTTCTTTTTTATCTTTCTCATACATCCTTCTACAATCTTATTCTAACCATATTGGGGTTTATTTCCCCATGTATTTAAATGTACATGTTATATGGGTTACCTCCACAAATAAAAGATAAGATGAATTTCATTAGTTTAATAAAATAGTGGTTTCCCCATACCTATTAAAAAATAATAAATAGTAATAAATTAATAATAATTAATTATTAGTAAAAAATCAGAATCATTGGATCCTGAAATTTTATTATATTCATGTTAAAAAAAAATTAGTATTCCCCTCTCATCCATTCAAAAAATAAATAAAATGTCTCCCATGTGCATGTGTGGACTACCGCCTCTAAGAACAACATGTTTTTTTCATCACTATAATATATTTATGGTTATAAGAATTTATTTAATGAATAACTATGATATCTATAACATAATTAGGATTTTTTAATGATAAATAATTATTTACCTTCTTTTCTTTCCATCTTTTTATAAATGAAAACATCTATCCATCGTATGTGTCGACTACCGCCTCCATGGATGACATATTTCATTTTTTTCATCACCTTATTACATAGATGGTCATAAAAATAAATTTAATGTATATATATTATATTAAGGAGTAATATATTTCATTATTATGATCTTTAAATTATGAAACAAAACTATCATTATATAGTAATTCGTTGATATTAGTAAATTAACTAAAATAAGCTCATCACTGATTTCATATTCATGAATCATGACTAAAACTCACATGGAATGAAATTATAACATTATAAATAATTAAGTAACACATATTATAGTACCTTAAATAAACTATAATTGTTTAACTTGGTATCAATGTATAGGGATCTATATTGACATTACAAAACATGTGTGAAACAATCAAAATCACTAACACCTGATAATAAAAATAAAAAAATAACTAACTAATAAATGTAGAGTAAAATATTATAATTAAAAATTAGAAAATGTAGTATAAATTAATTAGTTTCTAAAATAAGTTATTAATATGGTTATTTAAATTATATATAAAGTAAAATCTTCTTCATGGAACATGATTGGAAATGTTAGGGATTTTCTTGACTCCACTTCTTTTCTTAAGTCATAATTATTCCTCTCTAACTATGGTTCTACAAGATAATTTTATTCTATTTTAAATGATATTATATTTCCTTTTATAATTTTTTAAGGAATTATATTTTCATTTAATACATCTTCTTTTATTGATTGATTTATTCATAAATTTTGATGATGTTATGAATAATTCTCATCCTCACTAAATAAGCATATTTTCTTCCATGTTCATATTCACCATTCTCACCAATGTCTTATATTATTATTTTGAGATCTATGTATGTATTATTTATTTTTATATTAATATTTATCTTCATCACTTTTCAAAAAAAAATCTTTGTTACTCTTAATAATGTGGGTTTCAATAATGGTTTTCTTAAATGTTGAAAATATTTTTAATTTTATTTTCCAAAAAAAATTCTCTGGATAAACCTTATGAATTATCAAGGATCCATTATTGAAATTTCATTATAATTATTGTTTGAAAGATTTTTCATTTAAATTATGAAAAAAATATTGGTTTAAAATTTACACATTACTTATTTTATTTACGATAATGTTAAGAATTTTTTTTAAAATACTCTTTTATGTTTTGATTCTATTTTCGTCTTTAACTCTAGAAGATCTAACTCTTATAGATTTATGTTTTAGGAATCACCCTATAAATTAATTTTTGAAATACTCCCTTTTAGTGATTTAATTTTTTGTATTAACTAATCTACTTTCAATATCAAGTTATGTGATACCACTTGGAAATGATATGAAACCCATTTCCATTTCATGGGTTCTCATGGTATAAGGAATGATTGATGTATTATTCAACATATATATATTTATGGATGTTAATGGGTGAGGTCCTATGTTTCCCTCAAATTCATGGATTAAATATTTACATATCATGAGATAATAATGTGTGGATATCATGGGTTTATTTACAATATAAAGTGTGGGCATCATGGGTTTGCCCACAACATAATGTGTGGGTGTCATGGGTTTTCTATCAACCTAAAGGGTGGAAATCATGAGTATTTTTACAAACTAAAATGTGGGAATCCTGGTTTTTCTCACAACACAAAGTGTTAGCATCTTGAGTTTTTTCCCAATATAAATTGTAGGAATCCTGAGTTTTCTTACAATGTAATAATTACTTATACCCACATTTTTTTCATAATTCCTTGTTATGTTATGTTTTCATGAAATGACACGTTTTTATGTTATATTCCTATGATTATTCCCTATGGATCATGTTTATTATCTCACTCTCATAAGAAATGGTACACGTTTTTTCATTTCAGATTACATGTCATTCTATCATGACTTATGTACAAATCTTTTTGTTTCATGTTCCTTTCAATAATATATTTATCCCATGCTCATATTTTTTCAAATTCTTATAATATAAACCTTCATGACATATTGATGAGTTTCTCCCTTAATATGATTTTGATCTCACCCCTTTATTATGTTTCTATTCCTCATGTTATAAATATTAGTATAACTTATAAGTAGTATATAAGGGGGTATAGTGTGGTTTGATTACGGATAAATTTTCACAAGTATTGAAAAAAAAAGTTTCTTATTTAACTGTTCCTCAAAAAATCTAAAATTTAATTTCTTTTTATTGTGATATTATTTTTGATATGTAATGTTTATATTCTATAAGTATATATATGTTTGTATTGATTTGTATCAGTTGGTATCAAATCTCAAGATTATAATATAATCTTATATCACTAGACTCGGAAGTGCTTGTTTAGGTAACCTCATATTGTATCCTTAACCTCAATCATCAAGGAAAATTAATTACCTAATGTTTGTATCATATTTCTCAAAAATTCCCCTTGATTTGGTAGGATAGTTATAAAATATTTCATACCACATCTTACTTATTCACACATTTCACATAGTTTCTATTAAAATTGTGGGTCATAATTTTGTGACAACCTCTTATGAAAGTCTTTCTCTTTATATGAAACCACTAGATTTAATTTAGATTTAGTTTTATTTGTTTTCATATCCATTTCAAATTAGGTTGGCCAAAATTTTAGGCACTCCTTAACATCCCTAGCATCTTTGGATTTTTCACTTGACATTTTTTATAGTCTCAACAAAATATGATTTTTATTTTTTTATGTCATGACCCCCTCCCACCAAGGATGCCCCTCCTGAGCTGGAAATGGTGAAAGGGAGATAATGACCCCCGAGTCCCGCCTCCAATAGGCCCCGGGGTGGCAAATAGAACCAAGGGTATGAGTTTTCATAAATATGGGAGGCATTACCCTTTTTATTATTTATGATCAGGAAATAGGACAAGTCAACCACCAAAAGGGAAAAAAACTAGTGTATAGAAATAAACCGAAAACAATCCCACATGCATGTTTAAATAGTTCTAAAACAAGGTACAAGTACAAGAAACTAAAAAAGTACAATTCCAGAAGAAACAAGTACAGCAAACTGCAGCATCTCCAACTGTCCCGACTAGTAGGGTCCCGCACAGCCCTGGTAGTCCTCCTGGAAACCTGAAAGTAAACGTAGGGTGAGCATACAAATATACTCAGATGGAAAACCTAAAGCTCTCATGCACAAGTGGGGAGACATCCTAATGTCCCGTGAGAACAGCAGAAGAAACCTAGCAAGGAGTTCTATCCACCCAACCTCACCAGCCACACTCACCAAAACCCAATCAAAACAGGTAGTATTATATAAGAAAAAGAGTATTGGGTACCCCACACCATTTTCCCCCACTAGCTAGCTGGTCTTCCTAACATCGAATGTCCTGACGCTACCACACTCTTCCCGCCCGCACACACTTGGGCCTCAGGACCACGTATCCCGCCCGCACACACCTGGGCCTCACAACCACATATCCCGCCTGCACACACCTGGTCCTCACAACCACATATCTTTCCCGCAGACACATGTGCCTCACAACCACATATCCCGCCCGCACAAACCTGGGCCTCATCCTTAAGGTTCTTGGGAAATAGTAAAACCTGACAGAAGAGTCTTGGGCTAAACCCCCCAAATCGAAACCTAGGCGAATAGTCTTGGGTGTAAGGTCGCCTCAAGCCATCACAGTCTTGGGAAGAAGGAGTAGGAAAGAGCTAGTAACTAAGGGGAAAACACCCTCTCCCATTAAATGGGATTGTTTGGAACTAAGTTCTCAACATGGGTGGGGTGCGATAAAAACACAAAGATACAGATATATATATATATACCAAACACTCATCCCAACCTATGGCTTCAAACAGAAAATTGAGCACGTGCCTCGACACCGCTACTACGAAGCATTCATACAACAAACATCCTCAACCCCATTTAGGTTTTCATGTTTCAATAGAAACAGTTTATTAGTTCCTTAACTACTGGGAAACTATCCACAACCAACCACATCGATCATTCGTAAAACATATCCCTTCCATCCACAAATCAAGTTAGGAAAACACAAGAAACACAACCAAGTCCTTCTTATTAACCAACCAAACCCATTAACTATTATTCCCATTCCACTCTCATGCTCCACCATTCATTAACATTTCCACTTTTATTTATTAATCATAACCCATAGTTCGCTCACATTCAAACCCATCCCTACAGCCCCGCTTCCACCCACCATAACCACAACCACACCATACATCATCATCCCTTGATACCGTTCATCGCAGCCCTTCTGCCCATCACTAACATAGAATTCACACCAACCCACAACCAATCCAACCGCATCCCCGCTGCTCACTCGATCCAAAACAACCCACCAAAATACCCCCTTCACATAAATTAACCCCAACAGTAGCCATATGTTTATTATTCCAATTTAGATCAACCGGGGTGATCACACAAGGGTTCCATATTTTCATTTAATCATCCAACTTTACATGATTAACCAATTTCCACACTCCATGAAGTTTCCATCCATAAACGGTCTAGAAAGATAGGGCATAATTTAATTGCACAAGCAAAGGCCCCCAACAACCGTGATTTTCAGTAGGCATAAGCCTATTCAATTCATAGCATAAAATCACAGGATATAAATAGTGTAACTGAAATCACAACTTCCCAACCCCGTTATATAATCCATTTATTATCTTTATTAAACTGGTTCAAAAGTGTTTCATGTAAACAAGAGGACACCCACCCCGCATGATGTACAATTTAGAGAGATGAAGGTAAGATCCCTACCTCAACAGGTTCTGATCACAACGCTCCCCCGTATCAACATTAGAAAACTTCCATCGGTGTCCGTCACTTCTAGAAAAACCTGGAAAAACCTAATTGGGTGGAAGCTGGTTAGGAAAGGACAACAGATCCAAGCTCAGAAGTTCCACCTCTTCGTTACGATCCCATGGCCACCGACGGATCGTAAATCGGAGCTTAGACGAAGAAGTTATGGAAGAAAAAGGAGTCTTCGAGTCTCTTGGGAGAGCTCTACTCAGAGTAAAGGGGAGGAGAGGGGTGTGTTGAAAAGGAGGAGGGGACCCATCCTTTTATAGGAATGAAAAACAAAAGTACACAGCGTGTACTTTATGGTACACGATGTGTACTTGGCCATTTCACACGGCCACCATGCGACTTCCAACACGGCCTTCAACGCGGCATGCAGCCGTTGACTGGTCAACACATGGTTTGAAGGTAACGCGTACGTGGGGAGGGACTACATGGCATGTAGTATTGGGTACGTGGTGTGTACCCATTTATTTCACATGGCAAGGACACGGATCCAATACGGCACATGGTCTTTGACTGGTCAACACACGGTATGAGGGTAATGCGTACACGGGAGGGACTACACGGCGTGTAGTATTGGGTACACGGTGTGTACCCATTTATTTCACACGGCAAGGACATAACCTTCAACATGGGGTATACCCGGAAAGGGGGTACACAACGTGTACTCACACCACACGGAATGTACTTACAAAATTTTGAAAAGTGTGGGAAAAGTCCATTTTACCCTCCAGAACACTTCAAGACCCTCTTTTTGACAAAGGAATGGGCCGGATAGGTCTGGGCCATTACATATTACCATATGAACTTGCTTCAAATTCACACCATAGGGTAACTCTATTTGTAGGATAATCATGAACTTCTATACTATATAACCATTATTTCCAAATTTACCACAAATCTTTTTTAAACATCAAAATCTATTTTGGTTTGGATGATTTGTTGAATTTCTAGACATTGGATTTCTTTATCTAATAATCTTGCCTCATTTTCTCTGTGTAGCTCCCCATTGGTTAATACTTATTCCCAATTAAATACATATTAAACCAAAATGAGAAGTATTTATGTAAAAACACTCTATAACACTATTATAACCCTTGAAACTTTGGTCTTTTATATTTATGATAAATCTCTCTATAAAATTGTTTTTGTTTTACTATAAATGGAGCATGAATATTATTTCGGGTAAGTGGTCTACTTAGCATATTAATTTATTACATTTATGTGTAAGGTTGTATCTCTATTGTATTATCGGTCCAAATAGACTCATATTTGTTTTTGATCCCCTCACTTTTAGAGATTCAATATTTACTTTGAGTCTTGTTTGGGATATAACTAACATGGTTTTTTGGACCCTTATTCTCTCCAACTTGATATGACTTAGTATTAATATCAACTAACTTATTAAAGTCTTTTATAATTCTTCTTAACACATTTTTAGCTTCAAGACACATTTATTATGTCTCATATAGTTCTTATTTTATCACAATCAGTTTCTCCCCTACATTTCTCATCACTTTCTCCAGCTTAACCACTTCCAATTTATATTTCTTAATCTTATAAATGTATATTAATTCCTTCTTGAAATAATCCTCCATAAACTATCTTATCCATTTCTTATGCATACCTTTTTTGAAATATACATAAAAATAAAATTTTGAGACTTTACATCCACTTACTAACTTATCCTGTTAGAAAAATTCACAGGATCACATTTAAAAATGGGTAAAATTACCACCATTAAAATATCTCTTAATTTTAGGACAAGTGATGGGAAGTAGGGAAATATCATATTCTTATAATTGTGAGAGTTATTTCTATAAAATGTTGAGACACCCCTACTTTTTATAGAACATAATTTTTCTATACTCAATAATTTTTCAGATCTTTTAGAGGTAACCTAAATGATATTTTATACAACATGTAGAGCCTAGATCAGTTATATGACACTAATTAGGGGGATAAATTAGTGGTACACTTAATATGAATTATTCTTATTAATTAAACCTCTACAATAGGTTAAATTTCTCATATGGTCACTCTTAAATTACTCAGCCTCACCCGAATATAGCTGAAAATAAAAAAACACAAGAACATTGGTATTTACATGGTTTTGCCTTGAAAAATAACTCCTTATCATGATTGTTTATCCACCCCAATCATGTATTATCTTCTATAAACACAATTGGGTACATAGGAGATCTCCCCAATCCCATTTTCATAGAGCCCCACTATAAAATAAAACTTCTCATTGCTTTTAATTCCTTTCATTGTCCTTAAATGGTTCTTCTAAACGACCAAATATGATTTTTATTGTGAACATAGGGATTTGAATACATTTTTCTTCAACATGTAAATATGTGTTTTTTTATGGAGATGATGATTATTAGAGGATATTTATGTATTACATATTTTGAGATATAAATGTGGAGATTTATGTGTGGTAATTCAATGAAACCAAAGACAAGTATTGATTATAATAGAGACATTTTCTGCAAATTATTGGGGGATTTATTAAGTTTCTTAATAAAGGATGAGGATGAATTGAGGTGGCCTGTAACACCCCGAGCTTCCACGATACTCTTCTCATTCAATAATGCAATAGCTTGCATTGTACGCAACTTCGAGATCTAAAACACCGTGACTAATCAAAGTAGCCGTTATGAATAGTAATAACCACTTTTTAAAATTATAGAAATTTTATATTTCAAAATGGACTTCATTTTTGTATTCGTAATATCGAAATTATCCAAAGTTGAATTTTTTGTAATTTTCTGAGAACATCCAATTTTTTATGAATAGTGAAAATTACATAAAAACAAATTTTTTAATCAAAATAATTTATAGTAATAAATTATACTATTTAGTGGTTTTAAAGTATAATTAGAATATATTTTTACCATTTTATCCAAAGGTGGTCATTAGAATTAATTTAACATTGAAATTGGACATAAACAATTGCCAATCTTTTGATATAAATTGTTTCTTAAAAAGACGCTATTTGTTGTAACATCGGGAATTAATTATAAAATTAATTAATGCAACTTATATGTTTGGAATTTTGTAAAATAGACATCATTTTTGAATTCGGAATATCAATTATAGCTTAGGGTGAAATTTTGGCCTTGTTCTGAAAAACTTCAATTTTTGATGAATAGTGAAACCACTAAGTGGTAGTTAAATAACTGATTTTTCGTTTAAATGAAATATTACCACTTCTGTGATTTTATTTTCAAAAATCCGACATACATGGTTGTCATTAGGAAGTAAAATGTGGTTCAATGAGATTAAAATAATTTTTGGTGAATAGTAACTTTTAAGTTCTTAATCGCGATTAGAGGTAATTAGTGTAGTTTAAGGTAAAAATAATGTTTTAATAATATGAGATGAGCTTGAAACTTGTCCTACTTCTATTGGATGAGTCATGGCCGACCAAGACAACCCATGGGTTAACTTGGGGACCCCATGGAGCCACTTTGGTTGGAAAATGACATTAATATATATTTATTTAATGTTAAAATTAAATTGACACAAACATGAGTTGTTTTACTAAAACAGTTTTTAAGTGGGGTTACACAAGTCCAAATTTTGATTATAAATATTCATTAGAAAGCTAAAAAGATTTCCTACATCATAGTATTTTGTTTATAATTTTTAGACATTAAATAAATTAAATTATTTATGACATCATGATGATGCAGCGATGACCTCATTATTTAACGATTTAAATAAAATGAGAAGATAATGTAAAATCCAAGGCTTACACTTGTCCAAATCCTATTGGATGAGTATATTTAGAACCCTTATCATCTTATCCTAGAATTATATAAGTGTGGGACCTCTAAAATCCGAAAATCATTTTATAATAAAGTGACTTTTCTTTACTTTCCAAGAGTGCCCCTCCTCTCCACTTATAAAAGGCCCCCACCTCTCCCAACTCATTTACACTTTCAAGCCATTTGGATCGGCCAAAATTTGCCCAAATACTCTCCAAACTCTCCCCTCTTACTCCTAGAAGCCTCAATTTGGGCAGAACGCTTCCCAAGGAAGCCTTTGGATCAAATCAAAAAGAGTTACCCGATTTTGAGGTAATGTCTTCTCTAACGTTGTTTTGTTTTATTTTTCTTCTCCAACCCCCTAAACTCTTTTTATTCATTTCTTTTGTAACAAAACCAGTATCCTCAATATACTAGGATGTTTTTATAAGAAGTATTCGAGCTACACTTACACACACCTACATCTAATGGTTAAAGAACATACGGAATCTGTGGATGGCGAATTTCTGCCTCACGAAACGATGATTGTTCAACACTCATATAACACCTTCATAGGTGGACATTAAGATGTCACTATTTTTATATATGATATATAATATGTTTATGTTTTACTTGTGCTTCTGTATTTCTAATTTATGGCATACTTTATGATTTCCATTATGGGTAAAACGCGATAATTTCATTTTAGGAAGTGCGGACTACCGCCCCCTCAAAGTGATTTGAATCGTTAATGCCATATGTGAGATGTATAAAGGATGGAGTAAATGGTATTATACACTATATTATACTGGAATTATATTATACATTTATATCATTATGATTTCGTTCCATTAAATATGAAATTGAAATGAAAGTAGCGTTCATGCGTACGTACGGCTTACCGTCTCCATGAACGGTGCATTTCATTTCTTACCTCTAAATGTTACGTAATATTATAAATGAATGTATATACTGGATATATAAGATATATATGACATCTAAATCATGAATATAATTCTGGAGATAATGGATATTCTACCACATAAACAACTTGTAATTATAAGAAGTTTATTGTTGACTCAAGTACCAAAGATCGATAAAACGACCGTTATTAACTTAAATAATTACATAATGTTCATATCATTATAATAAGTGATATAATAAGGATAATGAAATTGAAAATGGTTCTTAATAAGGTATATATTAACTCTAGTTTATTATTCAGGAGGTTAAAGAACGGTTGAGTCAAGTCAGACACGAGGTAAGGGAACTTCTTATCCCAATTTCTATTCTTTGGGTTAATCTCCTACTTTCAAATTATGTCATGATATTTTTATGTCCTATCTTGTATTTGTACATTATTTATGTGTACTTATAGTGAATAAACATTATAGATGTACTTTATTTAAAAAAAATGATCTTTTTAAGGACTTCGTCTCAATCCCCTTTCGTTGAGGCATATTTGGTTTTATACACAAATTTCTTTTATACTGTGTATAAACCCCTTTGACTTTTACGTTTATTCAAAAGGAATATTTTTTTATACGAAGCGTTTTTCTAAACGACAAAAGGGAATGTTTTTCATTCCGTACTTATGCGGCGACAACGACTTCTCCGCCGCCGTGACCATTATTTGAGTTTCGGATTCCTCTACAAGCCATCATTTTTTTTAATGAAAAATAAATACAAAGTTTTAACTTTCTTTTATTTTGGTATTGAAAATGGTTTTGAAAGCGTTTTTATTATATCAATGTGTTGTATTGATATCTTGTGATTGAAATGTGGAAATGTTATGTTTCCTTTATGCATGTTTTATGTGATACAATTATGTTATGGTTTATGATATGTTTAAACCTATTCATATGAGGAATGTATTGGACTTAATAAGTGACGGGTGGAGCCCGCTATAGCTCCTCGATGCATCGGTAGGTCTCATGAGACAACTAGACGTGGAATTGGCTGAGGCCCTTTCCTAATTTTATTTATGGTTTTGGCCGAGGCCTTAATCATTTTAGATGTCCTGGCCGAGGCCTTGACAAAATGTTTCAGAATGTCTGGCATTATACATTCCCTCATTATGAAAGTGGTTATTGATATTTCATGTGATTATTCGACCAGTAGAATACCCATGTGAAGAAGTAAATGGCATTATCTCATTTTACTTTTTCCATATTATGTTGATGTTCATGTTTAAAAGGCTTTTGTTTTAGTGATACATTGCCTTAAATGTTTATGTTTATTTATGAAAGCTTCCGCAATATTGTTATCCTTACTGAGCATCTGAGCTCACCCCTTTCAATGTTTTAATATTTTCCAGGATGTGAAGAAGTATTTTATGAATGACCTGCAGGGATAGTCAGAAGAGGATATGAGTGTGGACTATGAAGACTTTGTTATTAGTTTTTCACTTTATGATGTAATGTAACATTTATGAATGTATCTAGTGTTTCCAAGGCTACTAAACTAATCGGTCTTTCGAGACTTGATCTTTTGTGATCATGACAATGTTACGAAGTAATGCACCGACTCTGGGTAGCTGGGGTCGGGGCGTTACAGTTGGTATCAGAGGCAGTTTAGTAATAACCTTGGAAGCTAGATTTAGATAAACTCTGATTAGAGCACATAGCCCGAAGATAGACTTTAAGGATTAGTATAGAAGAACTTCCTATAATTTTGGTATTATAGAGATTTTGTGAGTTTTCCGAGAAATACGTCCCTGTCTGGATACGAGCAAGTAGAGGCGGCTCTGGCACAGATGTACCTAGGGGTAAAACCCGAAAACACCACTTTGAGCTAGACTCGAACGGGAACTGGTGCACGACAACGGGCCTTGCTGCACTCTTGGTTACGAAACTCCCGGGGGATATGCTTTGGATAATTATCATTTTCTTTATAAACCACTATGAAGGGTTATGAGTATATACTTCCTCAAAGAAAACATTTTTATGGATTATATCCATAAATAGTTCAATTTATGTTAAGTATCTTACAAGTATGGAATTATGTATTTTGATTTATAAACTAATATAGTTTATGCCATTGTTTAGAAATGGCGCCTAGTGGAAGGAATGGAAACCGTATCAATGCACGCACTCCGTGTAGGGATTGCCCTCCTGCTCAAGATAATTATTGTGGAGCTGGAGATACAACTGGTGCTGATCAACTTATTACCATACTAGGACAACTCACGCAGGTTATGAATAATAACCTTACTCGTATGGAGCACCCTGATCTGCAACGTGGAGGATCAATGCTAGACCGTTTCATGAGGCAACAACCACCAACCTTCAATGGGAGTACAAATCCTATAGTAGCTGAGCAATGGATAAATTCCTTAGAGAAAATTTTCCATGCCTTGTGGAGTAGTGAAAGGGAGAAAGTTGTCATGGCAGTTTACCGCCTCACTGGAGATGCCAATCAATGGTGGTCACTAATTCAAAACACAAAGGAAGATGATGAATTAACAAACATGGAATGGCAGGAGTTCAAAGAGCTGTTCTTAGAAAAATAATTTCCTCGAGACCATCGAGTGGATATGGAAAGGCAATTTCTGAGTCTGAGGCAGAAGGAGGATGAGAATGTCGCAAAGTATGAGGCTAACTTTACAAGGTTAGCGAGGCATGCTGCCGATTATATAAGTAACCCAAGGAGTAATATTGATCGTTTCTTTGATGGGTTAAAACCATTTCTCCATCGAGCTTTAGTATCACAATCCTTCTCATCATACGAAGATATTGTCTCGTGTGCTATCAAGACAGAAAAGGAATTCTCTAAGTCTTATGACAACAAAGTAAAGCAAGAGAAGAATAGAATGGTGGAACAAGAGACAGATAAAGGGAAAAAGGGAAAGAATGATTTTCCATTATGTGATAATTGTGGGAAGAATCACCCTGGTACTTGCCTAAAAGGAATGGGAGTTTGTTATAAATGTGGAGATAAGGGTCACCAGGCTCGTGATTGCAATGGAAAGAAAGAGGCTATCAAAGTTGAATGCTACAATTGTATAGAAATGGGTCATTATGCAAATGAATGTCCTAAGCGTCAGGGAAACTTACCTCAGAAAAGGCCAAGGGATCAAGGACAATCTTATGTTGTTACTACAGTTGAAGCAGAATAACTAATGTATTGGTGCTTTTGGACTCATGGATTATATTCTGGTTATTAGAATAATGTGATATATATATAAGGATTGTACTACAGTACTTGTTGATTTCAGTAAGGTTTTAATATGATGAAGGTAATTATATTTTAGTATGTAACAATAAGAGAAACTTTACTTTGTTTGGGGAATCTGATAAATTGATTTTGGAATTAAGAGACCTTTTAGAGAAAGTCTGGATAGAGGTATTTTGGATAACTATAAAGGTTTGAGTGGATTAAGTTGATCTTTGGATAGTATTGTTTAAGGTTAAAAAATTTATGAAGATTATTTTTGGAATATTATGATACTATAGTTTTAAGAAAAGGACAACCTGCAGGGTGGGGCATAACCCGTCGCGTCGGACAAAGCTGCAGGAATTGAACCCACAATCATAGTGCGACAGGCCTTTATTTCCTACCACTAGCCTACAGGAAGTCCCTGGTTATTACAAAATAATTTTACTAATTTAAATGGTATGTGTTAACATTTGTAACCTTATACAATTAGGATAAATAGAATATTTTTGAGTTTCGTTTCCATTTGGAGTAAAAGTTGGGTTTGTGGTAAAAATTTATTAATGAATGAAAGTATACATAACAAGTATGTATATTCCCTTACGTTCTTAGTAAATCTTCTAAATAAATTCCTCAACATTATAAAAGGTAACTTAAAACAAAAATGTTGTTGGTTAAATTTTCCAACAGGGGATTCAATGATCGTTTAACCAATCACAAGTTTGTGATTTTCTTGTAGTTAAACTTTCTCCTAATCATGTTTTCTATAACTCTCCATTAGACCTTGATGGTTTGTTTCTCCTCCATATCCATATTTTCATAGAATCCTAGAATGGGCTATATCGGGTGACCTTTGTACTTATCTTGCTTTCTTTTAATGTTATATATTTATTAACCTTATTTCCGATGTGGGTTTTCCTCAAAGGTATTTTCTCTTTTCAACCTTTTATTTTCAAAGAAAAATTTCAAATTGCGAGGACACAATTTATTGAATGAGGGGAGAATGTAACACCCCGATCTTCCACGATACGCTTCTCATTCAATAATGCAATAGCTTGCATTGTACGCAACTTCGAGATCTAAAACACCGCGACTAATCAAAGTAGCCGTTATGAATAGTAATAACCACTTTTTAAAATTATAAAAATTTTATATTTCAAAATGGACTTCATTTTTGTATTTGTAATATCGAATTTATCCAAAGTTGAATTTTTTGTAATTTTCTGAGAACTTCCAATTTTTTATGAATAGTGAAAATTACTTAAAAACAACTTTTTTAATCAAAATAATTTATAGTAATAAATTATACTATTTAGTGGTTTTAAAGTATAATTAGAATATATTTTTACCATTTTATCCAAAGGTGGTCATTAGAATTAATTTAACATTGAAATTGGACATAAACAATTGCCAATCTTTTGATATAAATTGTTTCTTAAAAAGACGCTATTTGTTGTAACATCGGGAATTAATTATAAAATTAATTAATGTAACTTATATGTTTTGAATTTTGTAAAATATACATCATTTTTGAATTTGGAATATCAATTATAGCTTAGGGTGAAATTTTGGCCTTGTTCTGAAAAACTTCAATTTTTGATGAATAGTGAAACCACTAAGTGGTAGTTAAATAACTGATTTTTCGTTTAAATGAAATATTACCACTTCTGTGATTTGATTTTCAAAAATCATACATACATGGTTGTCATTAGGAAGTAAAATGTGGTTCAATGAGATTAAAATAATTTTTGGTGAATAGTAACTTTTAAGTTCTTAATCGCGATTAGAGGTAATTAGTGTAGTTTAAGGTAAAAATAATGTTTTAATAATATGATATGAGCTTGACACTTGTCCTACTTCTATTGGATGAGTCATGGCCGACCAAGACAACCCATGGGTCAACTTGGGGACCCCATGGAGCCACTTTGGTTGGAAAATGACATTAATATATATTTATTTAATGTTAAAATTAAATTGACACAAACATGAGTTGTTTTACTAAAACAGTTTTTAAGTGGGGTTACACAAGTCCAAATTTTGATTATAAATATTCATTAGAAATCTAAAAAGATTTCCTACATCATAGTATTTTTTTTATAATTTTTATACATTAAATAAATTAAATTATTTATGACATCATGATGATGCAGCGATGACCTCATTATTTAACGATTTAAATAAAATGAGAAGATAATGTAAAATCCAAGGCTTACACTTGTCCAAAGCCTATTGGATGAGTATATTTATAACCCTTATAATCTTATCCTCTAATTATATAAGTGTGGGACCTCTAAAATCCGAAACTCAGTTTATAATAAAGTAACTTTTCTTTACTTTCCAAGAGTGCCCCTCCTCTCCACTTATAAAAGGCCCCAACCTATCCCAACTCATTTACACTTTCAAGCCATTTGTCTCGGCCAAACTCTGCCCAAATACTCTCCCAACTTTCCCCTCTTACTCCTAGAAGCCTCACTTTGGGCAGAACTCTTCCCATGGAAGCCTTTGGATCAAATCAAAAAGAGTTACCCGATTTTGAGGTAATGTCTTCTCTAACGTTGTTTTGTTTTATTTTTCTTCTCCAACCCCCTAAACTCTTTTTATTCATTTCTTTTGTAACGACACCAGTATCCTAAATGTACTAGGATGTTGTTATAAGAAGGATTCGAGCTACACTTACACACACCTACATCTAATTGTTAAAGAACATACGGTTTATGTGGATGGCGAATTTCTGCCTCACGAAACGATGATTGTTCAACACTCATATAACACCTTCAAAGGTGGCCATTAAGATGTCACTATTTTTATATATGATATATAATATGTTTATGTTTTACTTATGCTTCTTTATTTCTCATTTATGTCATACTTTATGATTTCCATTATGGGTAAAACGCGATAATTTCATTTTAGGAAGTGCGGACTACCGCCCCCTCAAAGTGATTTGAATCGTTAATGCCATATGTGAGATGTATAAAGGATGGAGTAAATGGTATTATACACTATATTATACTGGAATTATATTATAAATTTATATCATTATGATTTTTTTCCATTAAATATGAAATTGAAATGAAAGTAGCATTCATGCGTATGTACGGCTTACCGTCTCCATGAACGGTGCATTTCATTTCTTACCTCTAAATGTTACGTAATATTATAAATGAATGTATATACTGGATATATAAGATATATATGACATCTAAATCATGAATATAATTCTGGAGATAATGGATATTCTACCACATAAACAACTTGTAATTATAAGAAGTTTATTGTTGACTCAAGTACCAAAGATCGACAAAACGACCGTTATTAACTTAAATAATTACATAATGTTCATATCATTATAATAAGTGATATAATAAGGATAATGAAATTGAAAATGGTTCTTAATAAGGTATATATTAACTCTATTTTATTATTCAGGAGGTTAAAGAATGGTTGAGTCAAGTCAGACAAGAGGTAAGGGAACTTCTTAACCCAATTTCTATTCTTTGGGTTAATCTCCTACTTTCAAATTATGTCATGATATTTTTATGTCCTATCTTGTATTTGTACATTATTTATGTGTAATTATAGTGAATAAACATTATAGATGTACTTTATTTAAAAAAATGATCTTTTTAAGGACTTCGTCTCAATCCCCTTTCGTTGAGGCATATTTGGTTTTATACACAAATTTCTTTTATACGGTGTATAAACCCCTTTGACTTTTACGTTTATTCAAAAGGAATATTTTTTTATACGAAGCGTTTTTCTAAACGACAAAAGGGAATGTTTTTCATTCCGTACTTATGCGGCGACAACGACTTCTCCGCCGCCGTGACCATTATTTGAGTTTCGGATTCCTCTACAAGCCATCATTTTTTTTAATGAAAAATAAATACAAAGTTTTAACTTTCTTTTATTTTGGTATTGAAAATGGTTTTGAAAGAGTTTTTATTATATCATTGTGTTGTATTGATATCTTGTGATTGAAATGTGGAAATGTTATGTTTCCTTTATGCATGTTTTATGTGATACAATTATGTTATGGTTTATGATATGTTTAAACCTATTCATATGAGGAATGTATTGGACTTAATAAGTGACGGGTGGAGCCCGCTATAGCTCCTCGATGCATCGGTAGGTCTCATGAGACAACTAGACGTGGAATTGGCCGAGGCCCTTTCCCAATTTTATTTATGGTTTTGGCCGTGGCCTTAATCATTTTAGATGTCTTGGCCGAGGCCTTGACAAAATGTTTCAGAATGTCTGGCATTATACATTCCCTCATTATGAAAGTGGTTATTGATATTTCATGTGATTATTCGACCAGTAGAATATCCATGTGAAGAATTAAATGGAATTATCTCATTTTACTTTTGCCATATTATGTTGATGTTCATGTTTAAAAGGCTTTTGTTTTAGTTATACATTGCCTTAAATGTTTATGTTTATTTATGAAAGCATTTGCAATATTGTTATCCTTACTGAGCATCTGAGATCACCCCTTTCAATGTTTTAATATTTTCCAGGATGTGAAGAAGTATTTTATGAATGACCTGCAGGGATAGTCAGAAGAGGATATGAGTGTGGACTATGAAGACTTTGTTATTAGTTTTTTACTTTATGATGTAATGTAACATTTATGAATGTATCTAGTGTTTCCAAGGCTACTAAACTAATCGGTCTTTCGAGACTTGATCTTTTGTGATCATGGCAATGTTACGAAGTAATGCACCGACTCTGGGTAGCTGGGGTCGGGGCGTTATATGGCCCTTGGTTGAAGTGAAGAAATTCTGAAAGGTATGATTGATCTAATGATTGTAGGTATATGATCGATTGAAAAAGTTGGTCTAGACTAAGACATATTCTTGATCCTCACAATTAATTATACTTTTTGTGTTCTTTATGTAATTAATCATCATTATCCATTGAAATGATCATGATCCTGAATACTGAGAATCCAAGCACCTAACTAGAAGTGATGACTTTTTGTCTGAAGGAATTATAGTAGAGGATGCAGCTTAGGGTAATACTGTGTATGGAACATAATTATTTGAGCATGACCATAGGCATTTGAAGCTAATTTTATGACCTTGATGTAAAATTTGAGTCTTCAATATAAACATTTCGGTTAATCATAAGACTTTGATATGAGATAAGAAATTGAAAAGGGCATGAGTGTAAGTATTTATAAGTCCTGATTGTAATTATTTGTATCATAAAGCTTTGATAATGGCCAAAAGTCTTTATCATAAGGCTTTAATGTAATAATTTAAGACTTATAATAAATTTGGGATATCTACAAAGATAAATAAAGTGATGATAGGAGTTCCACATCACAAAACTATAGTTCCGTGTGACAAAGAAGCATGTTTTAATGCATGTGGTGATTTCAAATGATTATAAATAATTGGTTTTATGGATTATTATTAATAATTAAAAAACATATTCTATGAGTGATTTAAATAATTATTTAGGTAGTAATTCAAATGAGTATGAATGAGGAATGAATTAGGAATTTATTAAACAATTTAAAAGAGAATATCACACCTGATGAAGATTAAAGAGTTTCCAAATAAGAATTTAAACTAAATATTCATGTGGTATTATTTTATGTGATAATAAATATGTATATTAAATAAAATTATAATTGGTGTAAAATACTGAGAACATATATACATTGTGTTATAATTACAGAAACATATAAATATCTGTATCAAGGAGAGAGTAGTCGAAGTTAGTATCCATTTAAGAAGAAGAAGATCTACTACATAACCAAGTTTTCATGGATGTTAAGGAAGACCCAGATCACTAACAGTCTAAAATAATCCTTGAGACCATAACTACTTCTAAATTTCATAATGAAGAACATGTGAAGTCATACTAACCCATTTCTTCATGGAGTAGGACCAATATCGAGAGGTACAGAAGAACACTAGGATATAAGGATATTTATTTGTCTTTTTAAAGATGTGTTGTATCTTATAGTGGACTCTGGAAGTTTTGAAGAGCACAGTGGAATCTATGTTGTAGAATATTGTTTAAGATAATGAATAATCCATATTGGGGGTATAACCAAACATATAAAAGAGTAGGTATTTTAGCTGAACCTTATAAATATTGTACACTGTTATCTTTCTTATTACTACTACATAGGAAGGTGAGGTTGTGAGAAATTATTGAGTGGATCAAGAACCTTAACTAGTTCAATGTTTTGGATAAAAGGGAATAACTTGTACAATAAAAGAGATCATTGATTCACCCCTTCCCCCTCTTAGTGATCCAATTGAATATAGATCTAGAAATTGGTGTTAGAGAATATAGGTTCCCTATAAAGATCCAAGTTTCCCCTATTGAATGTAATATATTTAATGAAGTAAATATTTTAGGAAGTGTTTGAGATTCCTTAGATGCAGGAAAATTAATATTCTTCGATTGAGAAAAATTTATATATTTCATCCTAGACTCTAAAAAATAGGTTGAAAAGAGAGAAAATATGATAAAGAAGAAGAAAAATAAAAATAAAAACAACACTAACTGAAGGTAATCAGAGTGGTACAAGTATTAATAATAATTCTGATTATGTTTTTTCTAATAAATCATGTTCAAAGTGTGATGATGATGTATCAGTTAGTGATATTCATTATAAGATTAATGATCCAATTAAGAAGGATCATATAGAATTGATAAATTTTAATTTTGGTAATACCAATGGAATTCTTTTGGATAAATCATATACAAAATAAAAAATTCAAGAATTGGAGAATACAGTAAGTTTTAAGTTTCGAAAGCTCATTTCTCCCACTGACCTAGTGAAATAAAGGTTGAAATCATTATCACTTGGCAATATAAGATTCCTTCTTTTTGAAGAATAATTATGAAGGTTTATTTATGATAAATAGGTTTTTGAAACAATATTTTTATAATGATTTTATGCACTAAAAAAATGCATGAAATCTCTATTAAAGTCAAATATTCTCAATTGGGGGTTAAGGTAAAAATAATAATAGATCTTGAAAATTTTTTACAAGGATTAAGAATAATTCATGAAGAACAAATTAATAAGATAAAATTGGATAAAAAATATAGCCTAAGACTGGCTGAGGATGAGAAGAACTCCATCAAAATTAAGTTTATTGAGTTTTAAGTAAGGTTGAGAATTCGATAATCCATATAAGTTGGACCTTCATAGATTATTGGGAAGAAATAACCTTCCACTCATATTTCCATTGAAATCAATGGCTTTGGGAAGAATCAAATGTGTAATACGAAGATCATGAAATCATTCTGTAATCAATTGGAAATATAATCCAAGAAGAAGGTAACCCATGTAACAACTAGGTCCTGGTGACAGCACAACCACCCCGCCTTAACATGGTCATCGTGTCCTAGCCTTCTAGGTACCACCAGTTTCCCCGTAGACATGTGGGACCCACCCTGTGCCCCACCCATGTGCTGGAACGGGTCATCTAACTAATGAATGTCCCCACAAGACAACACATGTCATTTCTAGTGTTCTTTTTTCTCACTCACACACACCCAAGGAAACTTCCCAAAAGGTCACCCATCTTGATCACTACTCCGGGCTAAGCATGCTTAACTATAGAGTTCTAATCAGGTAGGCTCTCGAAAAGGAAGGTGCAACTTGTTGACATGAGTCATATCATTTAGTCATTTAACCCTTTATCATTTTAGAGTGTTAAAATCACCCCCCCCCCCTTAGAGCAAAACATCCTCATTGTGGGCCTTACATCTTAACCCAGGTAGTGCACTGCACTTAAGGCTGGGTACCACCTCAGATACTAAATGTAACAACTGGGTCTTGTTGATAACACAACCACCCCACCTTAACATGGTTGTCGGGTCCTAGACTGCCAAGTCCCACCAGTTTCCCTATAGACATTTGGTCCCCACCTTGGGGCCCACCCACGCGCCTGAACGGGTCATCTGACTAATGACTATCCCCACAAGCCAACACATGTCATTTCTAGTGTGCTTTGTCCACACTCACACACACCCTGGGAAACTTCCCAGAAGGTCACCCATATTGATCACTACTCCAGGCTAAGCATGCTTAACTGTAGAGTTCTAATCAGGTAGGCTCCCAAAAAGGAAGGTGCACCTGTCACGACCCGTCCCCTGGGCCCATGCTGTGACTACCCCAAACCCACTTTCCATAGGCCAAGGGATGGAGACTAGCACTGAAGTCGTATTCCCTAAAACTGGGAAGGCATTGCCTTTAAAACCTATAAGCACACCTAACCAAGCACACAGCAAGATTGGAATACAACTAAACTGATCTGTAAACAGAGTGAGTGCAGTAAGTAAAGGGGGCCAGAATACAAGCCCAAATGGAAAGTACAAGTATAACTGTGATACAATACAATTGATGAAAAGGGAAAGTTAGTTGTTGGGTCATCCTCCGAGGTTCCTACCTGAAGGGTAGGTACAGATCACCTCCTCAGCACTCCACATCCACTCGTCTCCCCTATATACTGACACGACGTATGGTCCACCTCTAGGTACCGTCCAGTCCTGGTACCCTCAGTCTTGATCAATGATGTATGTCGTCTGCACCAAACACAACGAAGTGCAGGCAGAGCCTGTGTAGGGGTGAGTATAACGATACTCAGTAGGGACCCCAAGACCCTCAAGGTCTCACAAAATCCTCCAAGGATCAATCACAAAAGGAGAAAACAACCGAAAATACTACTTAGGTATATGCCCATACATATACCTAAGTTATCATGTAACCACATCTCAATAATGAAGAAACACAGAGGTTATGACTCAGATCACACTAGGATTCATTCTAGGGGTAGTAATAAGTAACATACCTAGTCACATCTCCAAACACCTCAGCTGTCGGACATCCCCTCCTTTATTGAGTATAGTGGGTCTGCCGCATCACACAGAGGCGCCACCTACAAAGCTTGGACTGCAGAGGTACTCCTTTTGTCGAGTACTGTGGGTCTTCTGCGTCACAGAGAGGCAATCCCCACCATGGGTCTGCTACGTCACACAGAGGCTCTCCCCACTGTGGCCTACTGAGGTACTCCTCCTGTCATGTATCGTGGGTCTGTCACGTCACACAGAGGCGCTCCCCACTATGGGTCTGTCGCGTCACACAGAGGCGCTCCCCACTATTATTGTCAATCCAATCCAATTCAAAAAAGGTCACCAGTCATCAAGTCTCAGCCAGCTACTGGGTTCCCGCACTATGCTCGCTCATCTCCAGGAGGATCTGATCCACGAGCTACTAGTTGATACTCCAACTACCATGATGTCCCATGAAGAATAATCTCAAAGGTCCTCAACATCATACGGGTCTCAACGCCATAGACGGTGCATCAATCGGTCGCCCGGTCTGTGAGTTATTAACCTTTTAGTCTCGAGGCCCGGTTGGATTCGTACTCGTAGAAACCTGATCATTCCCCATCATAATCCAAAACTCTTGTGGGTATACTCAAAGGGACTAACTCGCTCTAATATTTTTTAGCCGCTGACGGTATGTCAAACAGGATGTTCGGTGAAAAATTTATGGCCAAAAGAAAGTAAATGGTTCGTAGAAGCCTCAGGTCCAGTCCGACCCTGTCGGACCGACTCGGCCCAACCTAGCCTAGCTTGTTGGGTATCCTAGCCCATTTGGTTCATCTCGGCCCGCTAGGCGGCCCGGCCTGCTAGGTCTGGCCTGGCAGACCGCGAGGGGTCGCGGAGGGCTGTGGGTGATTGTGAGGCCGCAGAGGGTGTCGCGAGGCCGCGAGGACATGGGGCGGCTCAGTTAGGGATGGCGGTTCAGCCACAGGGCGGTGGTACATCCACGCGGGGCGGTGGTACGGTTGTGGAGTGGTGGTCCAGCCATGGGGCGGTTTTCCGGCCACACGACGCCTCGGTCATGGGGCGGTGCGAAGTCGCGGACGGCGGCGATGGTCGCGGTCGGCGTGGAGGCTCAGGGTGATAGCGGCTGCCGCGGGGCGGCACCGTCGCCTTTTTTGCAGCCAACGGTGGTGTCGGTCATCGTTCTTATGCCCAAACCATTGATGGTTATCATCCTCCTCCATCACGAAGAACACCACAAGATTTTCATAAGGTTCAGGCCATGTTGGTTTCGCCCGTGCCCTCCGCGTTAGGGTGGTAGCATATGGCTCATCAAGAACATGAACATGAATGTCAAAATCCAATCCTCCTACAATTATTGTTCTCAACCTACAAAATAAATAGAATGGTTGTATATGGTAAGTGATAAACAAATAGAAATAAACCACTACCTCATTCGTTTGATGACATTGACGAGGTCGTAAGGACGTAGATGAATAGTTTGGAAAAGATGGACATCGGTGTCGTCGGCATTTTCCTCGAGTGTCGGTCCGTGCATCATTGGAGATCCTTTGACAGAATTTGGAGAATAAAACATTGAATGAGAGGAGTTCTTCATTGGAGAGATTTTCTCTCAAAGCTCCTCCTCTCCCAAATCCACCAAAATGAAATGGTATCCTCAAAATAATAGATTATAGGATCTATTATGTTTGTTGGCATATAATTCAAATTGGGTTAATTAATCTCATAGGTTGGCACAATTAAAGTGGTGTGTTGTCCTAATTATTGTGTAGGAGGGTTGGCACAATTTATATTAGAGGAGTTGAAGAGGTTCTCCCACATTTAATGAGGGATTTGAGAGGTTTAGGCCTCGGGTGGTCCCCATGACCATAACCTCTCATGGGAGGTTAGGCTCGAGTGGTCCCCGCCACCATAACCTCTCATGGGAGGTTATGGTCTGGTGGTCCCCACATCTCAAGTTCCACATGGAGGTTTTAACAAAGAAAATAAAAAATAAAAGCTACACAACTTTATTTTTATTTTATTCATTCATGAAAAACCCAAAAACTAACTTCCACCCTCGACCAACTGCCATCTAGGTGAATGACTCTTTAAGAGAATATCGATATTTTGAATTCAATGGTGCCCTCGGATTTCAATTCCAAGTACTGGTTCAAAAGTTAGAAAAACTCACTCGCACATTTACTGAATGTATCCGAAAAAAAGTTTAGAAACCCATTCTGGGCACTCCGGGCCTTGGAATCATGTGCCGTCAATTTTTTTGGAATCCTAAACTTTCCATTTAATAAAAAATTTACATATAAATTATGGGTCTTTACATTCTCCACATATCAGGGCTTTACATCCCTATAATCCACATCAAAAAACTAGGAAAACAAGTGGGGGTATTGAGAACGCATCTGAGCCTCCCGCTCCTATTTGCTCTCCTGGAGGTTTCCGTGCTGCCCACGAACACGCACCAGAGGTATCATCCATCCATGAAGGACTCGATCCTATTGATCCTCAATCTCTATAGGAACCTTCGAAAAAGTTGCTTCATTGTCGACGTCCAACTTTCCATGGTCGATGATGTGAGAAAGGTTGTGCACGTATCTCCTCAGTTAGGACACGTGGAAGACGTCATGCACCCGGTGCAATTGAGGTGGAAGAGCTAAGAGGTATGCCACCTCGCCAACACTACTGAGGACCTGAAAAGGTTTGTTGAATCTCAGATATAACTTTTCACCTCGGCCAATTCTTCATAGAACTCATCAGGGTGAGACCTATAGAATGGTGTGGTTGCCATCCTAAAACTCTAGTGGTCTCCATCTCCTAACATCATATGACTTATACCTACTCTGTGCAGTCTTCATCTACTCCTGGATGATCTGCCCCTTTTCTGTGGTATCCTTTACCATCTCGGGTCCCACTAGTGCTGACTCCCCTAGGTCTGTCCAGCACAAAGGTGATCTGCAAGGTCGCCCGTACAACACCTCAAATGGTGCCATCTTAATGGTGGAGTGATAGTTGTTGTTGTATGCAAAATACACCAAGGGAAATTGATCCTCCCCACTACAACTGAAGTTGAAGAAACAAGCATGCAACATGTCCTCAAGGGTCTGAATGGTCTGCCCAGTCTGGTCATCCGTCTGAGGATGGAAGGCGGTGCTCAAACGAAGCTGCATCCCAAAAGCCTTCGGCAACCCCTTCCATAGTCAGGAAGTAAAATGTGCATCATTATTGGAGACAATCATCAAGGGTACTCTATGTAAATGCACAATCTCATGTACATAGAGGCATCCCAAGCTCTCTACAGAACCCTACTCTTTGATCGCTAGGAAGTGGGATGACATGGTGAGTCAGTCGATTATCACCCAAATCGAGTCATGTCCCCTAGATGTACATGGAAGTAATGTCACAAAGTCCATGTATATCCCATCCCACTTCCACTTTGGGACCTCTAAAGGCTGAAACAAGCCTACTGGTACCTTATTCTCTGCCTTCACTTGCTGACATGTGAGCCACAAAGAGACAAACTTTGCTACTACTGTCTCTATTCCCATCCACCAGTGCTGTCGTCGGAGATCCTGGTATATCTTTTCAACTATTGGATGTACCTCTAGAGGGGATGTGTTGAACTCCCTCAACACTTACTCTTTAAGTGACACTGGTACCATGGTACGTCCTCTGAAGAGGATGACGTGCTACCCACCTACAGAAAATTAATCAGGTGTCTGTCTTATGGATATCTTAGCATGTCGTGCCTCGCAGTCAACGTCCCCACATTGAGCCTCCCTGACTCGTTGAAGAAGTGGGGGAGTGACTATAAGAGACTATAGAAAATCTGTTATGTCTTTATCCACAAAGTATATCTGTAAAGTGTCCAGCTACTCCGTCACCTCACCTAGAAGATGTATACCAGATCTCCTGCTGAGTGCATCTGCAACAACATTTTCCTTTCAAGGATTATAGACTATCTTTAAGTCATAGTTCTGTAGGAACTCAAGCCAACGTTGCTATATTAGGTTCATGTCCTTCCGAGAGAAGATATACTTGAGACTCTTGTGATCAGAGTAGACTGTAAAACGTTCACCCGTCAGATAGTGTCACCACATATTCAAGGTGAAGACCACTGCTACTAACTCCAGGTCATGGGTACCATATTTCTTCCCATGTTGTCTCAGCTTTCAATAACCATATGTGATCACTACTCACTCCTTAAATAGAACACATCTAAGTCTAGTCCCAAATGCATCATAGTAGACTACATACCCTAGTCCCACCTCCGGTAGCCTCAAGATGGGGGACTAGTCAGCCTCTGCATCAAATCCTGAAAACTTTGTTGGCATCTCTCTGACCAAACGAAGGGTTTCCCCTTCTTTTTCAAGGCTGATAGTGGTGCTAAAATTCTGGAGAAATCTGGCACAATGCTCCGGTAATATCTGGCCAAATCCAGAAAACTTCATACCTCTGTCACACTCTTGGGTGGCTCCCAAGAAAGTACCACCTCAATCTTCACTAGGTCTACTTCAACTCTAGCCTCTAATATGACATGTCCCAAAAAGTGAACCTCTCGAATCTAGAACTGGCACTTCGAGAGCTTACCATAAATCTGGTGCTCTCATAGTGTGTCCAATACTACCTACAAATGATAGGCATTCTCCTCCTCAATAGTCAAGTAGATTATAATTTCCTTGATGAAGACTACTACAAATCGATCAAGGTATGACTGAAAGATCCTATTCATGAGTCCCATGAACAATACTGGAGCGTTGTTCATGCTGAATGGCATAACCAAGAACTCTTAATGGTCGTACCGATACCTGAAGGTCATCTTCTGCACATCCTCATCGCGTACTCTAAGATGGTGATAGCCTAATCTGAGATCTATCTTCGAGAACCACCATGACCCCTTCAGCTGATCAAAGAGGTCGTCAATCCAAGAGAGTGGGTACATGTTCATCATGATCACCCGGTTCTGGCACCGATAGTCAACACAAAGCCTCAAGCTCCCATCCGCCTTCTTGGAGAACAAAATCGGGGCTGCTTATTGGGAAACACTGGGCCGGATGTATCCCTTCCCCTGCAAGTCCTCTAACTATACCCAAAGCTTGTGAAGCTCTGCAAAAGCCATCTGATATGCTGGTACAGATATCGGTGCCATATTGGGGTAGAAGTAAATGTTAAATTCCACATATTTGTGAGGAGGTAGACCTGGAACATCAACAGGGATGACATATGTGTACTCTTCCACCACTATAGGATAACTCAGAATATCCACATCAACTTCTCCAAGGGTAAGGCTAGCCAACTGATGTGTAATCGGATGCACCCTCCTCTGGGTAAGTCCATCATGTGCTGCAAAGGATCCCTTCTTGCCGGTGAAGGTAAAACTGGTCCCATCCATGTGGACACACCACACTTTGCACCTAATATAGTCAATCTGATCATGGACTATAGATAACTAGTCCATACCCAAGATGATGTCATAAGGCCTCGACGCCGCTACTAAGAGATCCTAGCCGAAGCTCTCGCCTCCTAGAGTATGAGCACACTGCCGGCACCAGTGCATAATCATCAAATATGATCCCGTAGGAGTCTCTAGCTATAAGGATCAATCCAACAGCTTCGTCGGAATCTTTGAGCTCCGAATGAGGGAAGTGGAAATAAAATAATGACTGACACTTGTGTCTATAAGTACTGCAACTATGGTTGAGTTGACATAGATCATACCTCGTATCATCTCCGGAGTTCCATGATCGTAGGCCTCAACTGCCTAGAGCTAAGCTCTCCCATGTACACCTTCTCCCTACGTTCGGGGTGGACCTCTTAGTGGTGGTGGTGGTAACATCTCAAATCATCTCCCACTGCCAGCTACATGACCAGCTCCTCTACCACATCCACCTACTCCCTGTGGACTACCTCTATCAAAACTCAGTCTCTGCCTAGGCGGTCCCTCGACCGTCTGTAGATCATCCATACGACAGGTTGGATAGTCATGAGCCATGTGACCCTACCCGCTGCATGAGTAACACTACATGATCCTTGCCTGACTGGTTCTGCCTTGGGTTCCCCACACAACTGATCCTGAGTCATGTGGTCATCCACCTATAGGTATGGTCCTCTTGGACCTATGTGAAGTATGTCTACTTCCAGCTGCAGAAGACTTCGCTACATGATGATTGGTGGTGGGTCTCACTGTTGATGACTGCTAAATAAGAAAACTTTCCACTAAGAGGGCTCTCTCTAACACCCCTGCCTGCATCGGGATGTTGAGTGAGATCATCGAAGCCTTGATCTCCCATATGAGACCATGCTCGAAGGTTCGGGCCCTGAATAATGGGTCTCATACCATATCCTTGGAGTATCTTGAGAGGTAAGTGAACCTAACTAAGTACTGATCCACAGTCATGCTGCCCTGCTGCAGATGAAGTAGTTTCTAAATGTGCACTGTGTGAAGAGTTGCTGAAACAAACTCTACCCAAAATAGGCTCTCGAATTCTACCCAGAGAAGCGTCACCTCATCGTGAACTTGGAGCATCAATCTCCACCATCTTTCTACTGCTGGCTACAGAAGGCTGGAGGCAAGGATCAACATGAGATCAGATGGTGTCCCTACGAGTCAGAAGACTCTCACCATAGCCTCCATCCAATCATCAGCCGTCTGTGGGTCCATCTCTCCCCTGAACTTGGGTGGCCTCTGGTGCTACAACTCATGCAATGTTCTCAAAAGAAAATCACTCTCTGCTGCTGGGGATGGTGGCATCAGTGGACCAATGGGTAATGGTACCATTGGTGCCTCTATTGGTGCCTCTATTGGAAGAGGACCCTGCACTAAGGCCTCATCTCTTGGTGGGATAACAGTGCATACAACTCTCAGAACCCTAGCTAGCTATCTGCGTGGAGGAATCCTGGAAAAAAACAGGTGTCCCATGGTCAATAAGTTATATCTGGTGAACTGACTCAAATATAACAAAGAAAACACTTGGAAACACACATGAAATTAGTGTTTTCTTGCACTAAGTCGGAAATCAGAAGTTATGGTCCCGGTGTATGGATACATCGGCCGCCGCACCAAAACTGGACTCCCAGAACTAAATACCACACTTATTACCCTTAACAATATTACTTCATAGAAAATATCAGAGTTCTAATTATTCTATAGAACTGACTCCTCTGATACTAATTTTTCATGACCCATCCCTTGGGGCCAAAACCGTAACTACCCCAATCCCGCCTTCCATAGGCCAAGGGTTGGCGACTTGTACCGAATGTGTATTCCCTAAAACTGGAAAGGCATTGGCTTTAAAACCTGTAAGCACACGTAACATAGCACACAGCAATATAGGAATACAAGTAAACTGAACTATAAATAGAGTGAGTATAGTAAGTAAAAGGGGCCAGAATACAAGCCCAACTGTAAAGTACAAGAACAACTATGATACAATACAACTGAAGAAAAGGGAAATTCAGCTGTTCGGTCATCCTCCGAGGTTCCTACCTGAAGCGTAGGTACAGACCACCTCCTCAGAACTCCGCGTCCACCCGTCTCCCCTACGTACCGACACGCTGTATGGTCCACCTCTAGGTACCGTCCAGTCCAAGTACCCTCAGTCTCGATCAACGTTTTCTATCATCTGCACCAAACATAATGAAGTGCACGCATAGCCTGTATAGGGGTGAGTATAAAAATACTCAGTAGGGACCCTGAGACCATCAAGGTCTCCCAAAATCCTCCAAGGATCAATAAAAAAAGGAGAAAACAACTGATAACTCAACTTAATTATATTCCTATACATATACCTAAGTTGTCAAGTCAACACATCTCAATCCTGAAGAAACACAAATTTTTTGACTTAGCTCACACCATGATTTATTCTAGGGGTAGTAACAAGTAACATCCCCAGTCACATCGTCGAACACCTCGGTTGTTGGAGATCCCCTCCTCTATCGAGTAAAGTTGGCATGTCGCATCATATATAGGTGCTTCCCACAAATCTTGGACTGTTGAGGTACTGCTCCTATCAAGTATTGTGGGTCTGTAGCATCACATAGATGTTCTCCCCACCATAGGTCCGCCACGTCACACAGAGGCACTCCCCATCATGGCCTACTGAGGTACTCCTCCTGTCATGTATTGTGGGTCTGTCACATCACACAGAGGTTCTCCCCACTGTGGCCTGATGAGGTACTCATCCTGTCATGTACTGTGGGTCTGCCGCATCTCACAGAGTTTCTCCCCACTATGGTTCTGCTGCGTCACACAGAGGCTCTCCCCACTGGGCCTGTCATGTCACTCCAAGTCAAAAAAAGGTCAGTAGTCGTCAAGTCTCAGCCAACTACTAGGTTCTCACACTATCCTCGCTTGTCTCTAGAAGGATCTGCTCCACAAGCTATTTTTTGATACTCCAACTGCCATGATGTCTCATGAAGAACCATCTCAAATGTCTACCACGTCATAGGGGTCTCAAAAAAATAGACGGTGCGTCAATCAGTTTCACGGTCTGTGAGTTATTAACCTTTTAGTCCTGGGGTCCCGGTTTGATTCGTGTTTGATCCAACCTGATCGTTCCCCATCTTAATCCAAAACTCCAATGGGTTATACTCAAAGTGACTAACTCTCTCTAAGATTTCTAGTGTCGCTGATAGTTCGTCAAACGAACGTTTGGTGCTAAAGATATGGACAAAAGAAAGTAAATGGGTCGTAGTGGGCCCGGGTCCAGTCCGACCCAGACTGACTGACTTGGCCCGACCCAGTTTAGGTTGACCTAGCCCAGTCCGCTGGGTGGCCCGACCCATTGGGTTCAACTTGGCCTACCGGTTCCGGCCCGGCAGGCCGCGAGGGGCTGCGGGTGGCCTTGAGGCCGTGTAGGGTGTCGCGAGGGCGCGAGGCCGGGGTGTAGCTCGACTAGGGATGGTGGCTCAGCAGCAGGATGGTGGTCCGTCCATGGGGTGGCAGTTAGTTCGCACGGGGTGGTGGTCCGGCTGTGCGGGGCGGCGGTTTGGCTGCGCGGGCCGGCATTCCGGCCGTGGGGTGGTGCTTCGGCCGCGGGGCGGTTCCCCGGCCGTGGGACGACACCTCAACCATGGGGTGATGCAGAGTCGCGGTGGGGGCTCCAGTTGGCACGAAGGTCGTGGGGCGGTGGTGGTGGTTGCGAGGCAGCACCATCTCCTTTTTCACGGCCGAAGGTGGTGTCTACCGTTGTTCTTGTGCCCCAACCATGGGTGGTTTTCGTACTCCTCCATCGCGAAGAACACCACAAGATTTGCAGAAGGGTCGGGCCATGTTGGTTTGTCCCGTACCCTCCGCGTTAGGGTGGTAGCATATGGCTCATTAAGAACATGAACATGAACGTCAAAATTCTATCCTCCTGCAATGATTGTTCCCAAACCGAAAAAGAAATAGAAGGGGTGTACATTAGAAGTGATAAACAAATAGATATAAAACCCTACCTCATTCTCTTGATGACATCGATGAGGTCACAAGGAAGTAGATGAATAGTTGGGAAAAGATGGATGTCGGTGTCGTCGTTTTCCTTGATTGTCAGTTCGTGCATCATTGGAGATCCTTTGACGGAATTTGGAGAAGAAAACGTTGAAGGAGAGGCATTCTTCATTGGAGAGATTTTCTCCCAAAGCCCCTCCTATCCCAAATCCACCAAAATTAAATAGTAGGCCCAAAATAATAGATTATGAGATCAATTATGTTTGTTGAAATATAATTAAAATTCGGTTAATTAATCTCATAGGTTTTCACAATTAAAGTGGTGTGTTGGATTAATTATTGTGGAGTAGGGTTGGAACAATTAATATTGGAGGAGTTAAAGAGGCTCTCCCACATTTAATGAGGGAGTTGAGAGTTTTAGGCATCAAGTAGTCCCCACCACCATAACCTCTCATGGGAGGTTAGGCTCGGGTTGTCCCCACAATCATAACCTCTCATGAGAGGTTAAGGTCTGGTGGTTTCCACTTCTCAACTTCCACAGGGAGGTTTTAACAAATAAAATAAAAAATAAAAGCTACACAACATTATTTTTATTTTATTAATTCACAAAAAACCCAAAAAACTAACTTCTACCCTCGACCAACTGCCATTGAGGTGGATGTCTCTTTAAGAAAATATTGGCGTTGTGAGTTCAACAGTGCCCTCAGATTTCAATTACGAGCACTGGTTCAAAAGTTAGAAAAACCCACTCACACATTTATAGAACGTACCTGAAGAAAAGTTCAGAAATTCCTTTCGGGCACTCCAAGCCTCAGAATCACATGTCATCAATTTTTGCGGACTCATTAAATTCCCATTTAATAAAAAAAAATTACATGGAAATTCAGGGTCTTTACATCCCATGACATAGAAACTATCTTATATACTAATGTAATATCACTTACTAGTATAGGTTTAAAACAAAATTTTAGAAAAATATAGATGGTAAAAAATAATTAAAATCCAACTAAAAAATAAGGGGTGGTTTAAAGAATATGTATAAATAGTTTTTCCCTAATAATTTTCTAAATGGGTGGTGGTTACGCTCAAAAAAATGTACAAAATCTGTGAAATCTGGATAGACCACACTATAAAAGAGTAAAAAAGATCATAGTCTATTTTTGGTTTTTATAGAAGTTCAAAAACAAATCATTATAATTTTAGAATAACATTTTAATTCATGGAAATCATATAAATCTTCAAGAATGGGGAAGAAAAGATGAATAAATGAGAAAAACTACTAACCAAAAAATAAAAATTAAAATAAATGGAACATGAGTATGCCTTGAGGAGAAAACATAAGAAATGTTCTAAACTAAATTCTCCCAAGAATTCAAAGAATAAGATGAAATAAAATATCATAATATTAGATGAAAAATTATAGAAAGAAATATTCAACATAAACTTTAAGGCTACTGAGTTTTTGTATGAAAGGTGCAAGATATTAGGACATACAACCATCAAATTCTTGACATAGTTACCAAGATAGTTTGATCTATTTATGAATAAAATTAAATCACTTGAAGGATCTGGTATTCAAGTGGCTAAAATTGATAAATGAGTTTCAAAAAAATATTATTGTAGAAATATATATTTCACACCAAGAAGAAATACATGGGAAGAAAGAATATAGATAGAACATTGAGGCTCAAAATAAAAAATGAGAGTCCAAAAAAATATCCCCATGTTGAGATTGGAAAAAAAGAGTGTCCTAGGTAGAGTAGAAACTCTTGTCCTTAGTTTTATTTCTAATGAATCAAAAGGTTCATCCTTATTATCTATTATTTTGGTTTATATTTTCTAATATATAGGTAATTGGAGTAAAGGTGATTGCGGTTATCACTACTAGAAAACATGAAGTATTTTCTATTCATGGATAATTAAAACACCATTATAAAAGAGTTAGTACATCCCTTAAGGGGGTAAACAATGGAGATATAGCTTTATGTATTTCACAAGTTGGGTGAAATAATAAATTTATGGAAATATGGAAAACCCTACGAGATATATAGTTTAATTTATTTTAATATCACTTACAACCCTTGGAAATGATTTTGTTAAATTCACTTATTAAGAGGGTAGTGTTGGTTAATAAAAGAAGAAGATAAAGGGGGGCTGTTTAAGTAGTCCCAAAATGAATTTTGAGTATGAAATCACATAGTTTTTCATTTATGGTAAAAATTGACAATTTTGGATATATACCTCTCATTTTATACATTGGTTTAGCCTAAGTATAATTAGAGTGAAATAACATAAGTCTCTTTTCTAAGAAAAAACATGTGATGTCATCTTTCCCATGTAAGTGGTTCAAATTTTTCTTTAAAGGAGGAGAATAAGTTGTCTTGATAAGGTTATTAGAACCCCATTAACCCTTTTAATTTGATTTTTCAATAAGGGGAGAAAGAAATGAGCATATATATTGGGCTTAGAAATGTGTGGGGATATTTATAATAATTACAAAGGGGGATATTTCTATGTCTATAAGGCTTTGGTTTCATTTTTTATCAATAGTTAAATATGTGTTTGGGGATTGATATGATGATTCTTAGAGTATTCTTATGGGTAATATATTACAAGATATAAATGTGACGATTTATGTGGTGTTCTTAAATGAAATCAATTATAGGTGTTCGTGAAAGTAGTGAAATTTTCTATAATATCTTGGAGGAGTTTTTGAGTTTCTTGAGAATGGATGGATATGAATTGAGGAGGCCCTGGGTCTCAGTGGATCAATTCTAGAATGTGTGGTTGATTCACTAACCATATCATGTGTGGTCGATTTACATGGTCAATCCAGAATAAGTCGTATGGTAAATCCTCACGGTTGGTGATTTTTATAGTATGCTTCATGGTATTAAGAATCATGGTCACTTGAGATGATCATGATCCTAGATACTTGGAATCAAAGCATCAAAATGGAAGTTATTATATTGATTCTACTGGAATTACAGTCAAGTAGAAAGTTGATCATAAGCCTTTATAGGGAACATATGTATTTGAGCATGATTTTAAGCCTCTAAATATGATTAAATAGTTTTTATTTTGAATGTATTACTTCTTTATAATCCTTTTTATTGATCAAAATAGTTTGAGAAGTTCCATGAAATTAATATAAGCATAATAATAAGTCTTTTCAAGTCATTTTCATAAGGTTTTTCACCATAAATATTTTTTAATTATCGCATGTCTTCTTCATAATGCTTAAAAATAAAGCTTTAAGACTTATAATAAATTTTAGATATCTATAGAGATGAATAAAATTATGAGAAGAGTTTCATTCCATAAAATTAGAGGACCACATGGAAAATTAGCATGATTCCATGCACATGGAAACTTTTAATGAGTTTAAAAAAACATTCTTTTTTGGAGGACTACTAAGAAGGAATCATATGATTCTTTGGGTGATTCAAATAAATATTAGAGCATGAATTCAAAAGTGTATGAATATGGAATGAATTGGGAATCTATTGACCAAATTAAAATAGGATATCTCACCTACCAAAGGTTATATATTTTATAAATATGAATGGAAACTAAATATTGACATGGTATTATTCTATATGATTATAAATATGTGAAGGAAAGGGAAGAATAAGTGGCGAAGAATATTGAGAAATTGAATACACTATTAAATAATTATAAGAACCCAATACCCATATTTATCATCGAGAGAGAAGAATATTAAGTCGAGATTCATTGAAGAATAATGAGATATATTTTTCACCTAAGTATTCATAGAATTTGAGGAAGATGTAGATCATTCAAGATTTGGAAAAAGTGGCAAGACCAGCACTATTAGTTTAGTTATGAACGGAGTACACATGAATACCTAATGATCCATGTACTCATGGAGGAGGACAAATATCCAGAGGTGCAGTAGAACACTAGGATCTAAATTTCCTTCTTAGTGGGATCTTTTTATTGAAGAATTACTATATTTTTTAGTGAACTCTAGAAGAGCTAGAGAGTGAATTGGAATCTATATTGATGAATATTATTAGAGATCGTGTAGAATTCATGTTGGGGTGGGGGGATAACCAAACATGTAAAGGAGTAGGATTTTAATCCAAACCTTGTGAATACCATGTGTTATTGTATTTATTTCTATTACTACACATGAAAGTGAGGCTATGAGAAATCATTGAGAGCATTGAAAACCTTAAAAAGCACAAGTATTGGGTTAAAATGGAATAACTCATAAAATAATAGGGATCATAAATTCACCCCTATATCTATTGATAATAAGATAAAATTTGGTTCTAATAACTTTGACTACACCATATTCTTAGTGTAGATGCATGCTAGCATTAATTTTTCTTCTTAGTATGCATCACCAGTCTTCTCGTCTGATATTAAAATATCATAGGGCATGATGGTAATATTTATTATCACCTTATTCAAAATATTTAACACAACAGTAAAAACGTTTTCTTCCTCCTTGGTTCATTGAATTCTTGGGAACATCAATGTATTCTCTTTCCTCTCTAAGCACTTTTATATTTAGTCACTTAATTCTTCTATAACTATGATATAGAAAATATTCAATTCAACAAAGTATTGGGGGTAGGATTCTCAATCATCACAAAAACTTTATTTTTATTTTTCTATACATTTATATTCATCAAATAATATCATGAATATTTATTTCTATAGTGGAATTATGAAAACTCCATGATTTGTGGTAGCAGTGATCTCAATATTCAAACTCATTTAAATCTCAATCAAGATTTCAGTTTTTAATCTTACTTTAGACATAAGAATAGTTTCCTTCATGGAATATTTGAATATTTAAATAATTCTTACAAAAACACAAATGTATTTTGAATCTTTCAAAATATTTATCCATGTGTGCCTAAACTATTTCATTGAGATGTGGAACTTTGGATTTCCATGTGCGTATCTCAAAATCCAGCCTCTTCCTCAGCTGGATCTTTAAACTCATTATCTTAAATCATAATTATTCTATATTAATTATGAAATTTATATTCTTGAATATTTATGAAACATCATATGGTTTAATCGTATTTTATTAGAATATTTATTTTAATTTAATTTTGATATTCCTTATATTTTCATGTATCAACATTCTCATAATTTTTCATAGTAAATCACTCATACTGAGTCAATATATTTCTCATATTAGGATTCCAATTACTCATAAAAAGTATTAAAATGACACATATATAGGTCTTAAGGACTTGTATGTAGGTCTAGTGACTCACACATTGGTCACAAATCTCTCATAAATTGGTTTGATTAAATTGTATGCCACTCTAGTGGTCTCTAATGACTCATATGCAGATATTAATAACTCTTATGATGACTTTTATGTTGTACTAGTGTTATTCAAATTTTCATTATAGAGATATAAATTATCATATGAAGTTTTAATCAACTCATATATAGATTTAGTCCCTTTTTTAGATTTTGGTGCTCATTCTATAAATGACTCCTACAAAGATCTTGAATGACTCATCTATAGAGTCTTTTTTTAATATTTAGCTCCTATTTTTATATTATAGACTTTACTCAAATGGATTTAAAACCTTTCCAGTTGATACTAAGGAATTCTCAATAACTTCAACTCATCTAAAAACATTGATTTTAGTAATCTTGAGTCTCAATTACTAATGGATAATTTTTCATTACATATTCCATCCTATTATCATTTTATAAATATCTTTATAAGATGTCCAAAACTACTGTATTATATTCTAATAGTTCTTTAATCTCACCACTAGTTGGAATATTCCCTAAAAAATATTTCAAACTATTCATATAGTGTTTCATCATCATCACTAGTCTTTATCTTGAAGATCAAAATAAACAATCATCACATGTAGGGATACTGCATTGAATCTTTCCATTAAAAACAAAAATATATTCTCCTCCTTTTCCACTCATAACAATACATACTTACATCTTCATCATCATGGTAGGACTCCATATTGGAAAAAATATAATCTATACATGGTAACATAATCATGAATTTAATTAAATTTGATATTAAATATTCCTTGAATAAAGAATATATTTAAGAATAATAATTTCTTATAATGGTACTTTTTCAAAGAGTGAAAAGTTTTCAATATGGGGGTGTGATCACATCATGATTAAAATTTATTTTCCTAACATTATACCTTTGTTTTTAATAGAATTTGGGTTCTAATTTCCGAACATGATCATAAATTTAATAATTAAATTTTATTCATTTTATTATTTTTAAATTCTATTAAGAAGTAAATTCCACCTTTTTTATAGAAGGTGGAGGTTATTTAGAGATCCCATAATAAAATGACAGAAAATAGGCTGAATGTTTCACATTCTCAACAGTCTAGTGGGTTAAAACACATATATCTAGAGATATTTTTGTCAAATTGGAATCAAATTTGGTGATTAAACCTATGTTTTAGTGGGACAAAACTCATTAGAAGAACAATTATTCCAATTTATCATTTTTTATCCTAAAATATGGCATCTTTAGAAAAATACAAAATGGTTCCCAATTAAGATTATTGATTACTATTTTAACAATATATCCCATTATATTACTCCAATGTCCAACAATGTTTATGGTGATATATTCTATAGTATTTAAAACAACTCTTTTTTTTATAGTTTATAAAATGCTATTTACTTATCTAAATTTGATCCACAATTAGTATTATGAAATCTGTATACAAAAAACCTCATCCTCCATTGGCCTATAAATTAATTACATGGGAACCTCGTTTTTATGTTTAGACAAAAGGGAAATATCTATCATTTTTTAGTTTTTAAGGATTATTCTAATAAAACTATTTGTTCTGGATATCCCTATCCTCATAGAGAGAGTAAGTATGAATTTGAAGATCCACTCAAGTTTCATCCTCCTCTTGATGGTGATATAAATAGTGGGTGATCATTGCATGGCTGATACACACTTGAAAATGGATTTTAGACAAACCAATTTTCTACCATATTAGTGTATTGTTATTTTGAAATCATTTCATTCAATCCTATCTTAACATGTTTTATATTTTAATGGTTTTTTATTATAAAATAATGGAATGTGATTTTATTTCTTAAGCTATTGGTTTTATTTTTTGAGCATGTGACTTAATTTTTATGATTAGAAAATATAAAAATTATTTTTATTCCCACACATAATATTCAAAAGTGATTTCACTATTACAAATTATTAGGTCCTTATCTCAACTACAGAATTGTTATGTCATGGTATTATTCTATGTTCATTTTTTAGAGCCTTGGAATAGAATCAAGATCTTTGTTAAACCTAAACTAAATAATTGTAATAAACATAAAAAAATATTAAAAAATAAGGAAATTTTTAAGAGGTGTAGAGACCTAGTAATGACATCCTTCTCAAATTTATTTCAAACTAATTTTTTTTACATATCAATTTTCATGATTCAAGTTACTTAATTTCTATTTTTAATTGGTCATCACCACAGCTTTTTAGTTTCTATTTAAAATATTTAAAATACACACTCTTTACCTACAATGATCCTTAAGAGATATCCTAGGGAAATAAGTATAATATATCTTTCCATTTAAAACCTAACTAATTTGATGTTCCACAATAACATGGTTGGTAGGTATTTTTCATGGTTAGAGATAGTATCGTTAGAGGAATGGTAAGAATGAGGTGGTGATAGATGTTCTTTCTATGGTAATGATGTGTAGGTTTTAGGATAGTGAGTTGGATTTCAGGTGAATATTATTTAATAATCCAATATATTATTATTGATTTCCATGTTAAATTTAATTATAATTATATATTCCATTCACTGAGGTTTTAATATGATTATTCACTTAATGCATAGATGGTTGGAGGAGGAACATATTGATTATACATTTATGATCAACATATTATTTTCTATTATTGTTAAAAATGATACAATCATATTTAATATCGTTTTAATCATTGTTAGTTCAGGTACATTGTGACCTAGAAAGGAGTAGGTGGGAGTCATTTATCTAAATTTTCTCTTAAAAGTCATTAGATATTGTTTTGATTTGGTTTACTTACTGTTAAATTCATACATGTGTTCATTAATTTATGTGTAATTTTATTATTTTATTTGAGGATTTTGTTATCTTTTTTTAGATTATTTATTCTACGTAAAAAAGGATGATTCATACTATATTTTATGTTGTATACACTTGATGCTAGTTTTTACCCTATGGACTATTGGAGGTGGGCTTTGGGGGTCTCTCTCATTATCATTGTTAGTTCAGGAAGAGTCCTTATAGGGATAGGTTGTGATAAAATGGTATAATAGAGAGTGTTATAGGATGGATTTTTTAGTAGGTTCTGGTGAGAATTTCTTGGGTTAGTATGATTTTCACAATACTTGAACTATGTATATGAAATAAAATGTTGAAATTAGTCAGGGACACATAGGGCCCCTCTGACCTCAATTATAGTCTATTATTATCAATGAATACTTACTATAAAAATAAAATTTTATTAGTAGTGTAGTTATATAGTTTTGGGATAATGCATCATATAGTATTAGGTAATCATATTTTTCTATGTTATATATTAAATTGTTGTTTGATATTAATTTCAAAGTAGTATGTGTATATATCCAGATAGTTCTTGGTCTACGATAATTATTTTCTAGTAGTTATTCCACATTTTCATTAGAATCATGGGAAGAAGAACACATAGTGAAGGAGGTACCAATGTTTGTTAATTAGGGGGTGTAATGAATAATAGCAATGGTATAGAGAGTTACTTTATGGGGGTTTTGGTGACATAACTTCTCTAAGTATGGATTTTTCATTTATAATATGGAAACATAATATTAGATGTATGAAGTGAAGATAGAATTTCAAATTATTCAGGAATCATATGACCACTGTATTCTATTGGAGATGATTTTATTACATAGAGTAGAGTGATTGTAATGACCCATTCCATTGTTTTTTGGTGAATCAATATTTGGTTCGAGTTTCCATCAATTTGGTGGATGGGTAAATTCTAAATTTTGTGAATTAAACAAGTGGGGGAACTTTTTTATGTGTTTCATAAGTCTAGAAGGATGTTTTAGGCTTGGAATTAGGTACATGATAGTATAGTGGGGGGAATTCATTATGAGAGGGATCACTGAAGCATGGTGGGTGGAAATAAGAACCCATTATACTCATGATGTAATCCCACCAAAATTTTGGTGGGATGGATAGTGGGGTTTTCCCACTATACATGCCGCCAGAATCCTGATGGCATGCCATCAAGACCCTGATGACCTAATAGGTCCATAGGAACCATGTTATCTTATTTGGGAATGATTAAAGTCAAAATATATTTTATAAACTTGACTACTTAGAGTGATCCATGGGATTAATTTAAACTTTTATTGTTTTATCACATGTGTGTTATGATTCCATCATTGATTAACCATGGGATGGTATAAGATGCCTTTATTTTGATCGATTGATGGGTGAGTTTGTTCATTGTCAGTTCTTGGGTAGTGTTCAATATTCTTGATGAGTTGTTTGGCATCATTATTTCTTAGAGGATTTCCTTATTATTGGAACTTAGTATTTGAGGTTGTAGATATCCCTTATGATGTTTTGATTGATATTTATGGCCTATTTAGGGTAATTTGACCCTGTATTGTAATGATCCTAAGTGTGGATTGAGATATAAGATTAAGTGGTGAGTGGGATACCGCTTTCATGTTGTTTATATGAGGGGGTAGGTTACTTATTAGTGGTGTTGTATTAAAACATTATGAGATAGAGTTACTATAATTATAAATTGTGAGATAGTTTTACCTACATGACGAACTTTTTATTTGGGACAAAAACCTATATGATGAAATACCTTAGATGACATTAGGGTTGAGATTTATCTTGTAAGAGAATGATTACATTTCATGTGATCCTGTATAGGCTTATTATACATAATGTTAATGATGATTCATTATCAAGTAGTGAACTTCCCTATGGGTGATTAGATGAATCACAATGCTTCATTTAGTCCTAGTTGGGAAGGGTGATATAACATATAGATGTGAAAATAGCAACATTGGATGAGGATTTTATTCTATTGTGCTTCATCAGGGTAATAACTATCCACGAGACACACTTTTTTATAATGATCATATCGATATGCGATATAATGGGTAAATATATTACTATTGGATTGTACTACTATATAGTGGGTTCTAACCTCTATTAAGATTCAATATATGAGAAAAATCTAGAAGTGATCTTTGGGTAGTTTTTCAATTGCTCTGGTAAGGAATGACTAGGTTAGATGGTGCAAAGCATGATCACTGTGATTAGTATTTTCTATGTTTTGGACCCATACGTTATATTCCTATTTTTTATTCATGGTATTATGGTTTTGATTATATTTTATTCTTGGTCCCTCTTTGAATTATTTTTTTTATCATTTGACATTTTTCATTCATAGTTGGGCCTACTTTGATTGCTATTATTTTATTCTTGATATGATCATTAGTTCGATTGATATTTTACATTTTGGTTGTTTATTGGATACGAGATTACCAATGGGTCTAGTGGTACTCTTATAGAGATAGAGATATATAGTTATAGAGAGAGAGATAGAGTCTTTATGGATGTGAAGAGATGCCTCTCGATGATGGAATCTATTGAGTTGAGAGTGATTATATGATATACCTTATCAGGATATAAGTGTATGCATGTCTATAATTATGTATAGGTGAGACCTAGACTGAGTTATATAATACTAGTGATTATTTAGGGTGCATGTGTCTTTTTTCTAAGATAGCACGTGGGTATGATTTGTATGAGTATACGTGAGTTATGTTTCTGGATTGGTTAAGTTTCACTCACAATAAACTTTCATGAACATCTTCTTGATCACAAGAAATCAATGTTTTATGAAAAGTGGTATAATACTATAGGTTCGTTGGACTTACCCCTACCTATATACATGAAATGGGTTTTGATTTATGTGGGTAGACCTTGTTCCTTCTTTCAAGCACATGTATTTGTTTGAAAATGGAGGGATATCTTATGATGTTAAATATAAAAATGTTTGAGGATTCAATGTGATTTAGTTAATGTGAGTTGTTATAGATGAAATTATACTATATTTACTTTACATTCATATTTATTATGTATTAGAAAGTGTGCCAACATTGATTATTTAAATTCATGTTACGTATATTACAATTTGTTTGTTATTTTTATTGATGAATCTTAAATCCTATAAATAATTTTATATTTAAGATCATGGGATTATATCATGGATCTTTGTTTGTTTGTATATAGGTTGTGAGTCTTCCTATTAAACAGATATGTTATATTAAATTATTTATAGATTCATGCATGACCCTTAATATTTATATTTTAGGGAATAGTTTCTCTGAGATTGTTTTGGGAACTCATTATTTATCAATAGCCATTATCGTACAGGTAGACATGTACAAGGTCCATTGGTGGCCTAAATTGATCATTATTCTATAAACCTAGGATGGGGAATTCCAAATTAGCATCATATCATGTTTTTTTAGGAAAATGTTATTTATAGATGGGATATTGGGACTTGGGAGGTATATCAAGATCATATCAGGGAAACATCGATTTGATTTAAGCCCAAGTTACCATGGGATACACTATGTCATGACTATACACTCTAGTTTGAGTAAGGTTTTGGTTTTGGAATTACAAGATGTGATGGATTTGTAATGTGTCATAGGGATCAATTGGGAGTTAGTTGTATCATTCATCCATCATTATAGTTTCATCTTAGTGAATGATACACACACTTATGAATAATTTTATTTTACATACTACCTTACTTGAATCTATTATTAATTGAATAAACTTATTATATGATTTTTTTAAAATAAAAATAGATTATAAAGGGTGAGTAGATTAATATGGATCAGTAATGTTTCTTTTTTTAAAATAATTTATATATGTAATTTTTTGGTTGTCATAAGTTAATTGATTTGGGGTGTTTAGTATTTTTAAAAGAAACTCATTTTTGAAATAAAAATCATGTGTTGGAATGAGGTGTGTATGAAGTGGTTTTTTTCAAAAAAGATTAGTATGGATAGTAATTTTATTCTTTTTAGGTTTCAATAATGTTATGTAGTTTTGAATTGGATTTCAAAATGAGTTTTAGAAGAAAAAGTGGGTTTTAATAACTTACTGGAAAGGATATATATTTTGGGATTTTATGATTTTAATAAGATTACTGGAATTTTAAGGGTGTTTTGAAAAAAATGGCTAATTTTTTCTATCAGTGTAAACTATTTGGTATGGTTTTCAAAAATAAGAAACTGAGGTGAGAATCATATTTTCATGATTGTTTTTTATTGAATCGGGAGAGATCCAAGTGTTCTAGATTTTTGTTTTTTGTCTTGTCTTCCATAATTAAATTTATATAGCCTTTTGTTTTCAACTAAATAAATATATTTTAGTATAATTATTTGATAAAAGAATATAGAATTGATAGTTTCATTGTTTGGAAAAATTGTATTATGATTTGGTTGATGATTCTTATGATAAGTAGAACCATAAGATTAAAGATGAGTTAATTGTTTGTGTTTCAAGCTTTATGGGTGTGTTTGTGCCTCATCTTGGTCTTTTTATGATAGATAAAATTGGTATTCTTATAGGATTAGATATGTTATATGTGAGAATATATGGTTGATTAGAAGTAAAATGATGATGGTGTTGAGATGGTGATCATGGAAAATGTTGGTGAGAGACCTGGTGTTTATATTTTATGTACTTAGCGGATAGTATTTCCAATGTGGATTAATGCATTTGAATACTAATTGTAATCAAGAGATAGTATAAAACAATCTATTTATGTTTTTATGACCATTTTAGGCCAATACTTATATATGAGTGATAAAAAATGCTTCTTGGGTTTGAGAAGGTTATAATGGGGAGTTTGTAACTATAAAAACCTTCTTATATTGGTAAAGTATAAGATGGGTATGATTTTCATTGATTTAATAAATGGGTGAATTTTAAATTTTGATAAAAAATTGATATATGGGTCTTTTGTATGTGTTTTGGAAGTATAAATGGATGCTTTGAACTTATCATCAAATATGGGAAAGTCCAATGGGAGGAATTAACTAAGATATTTATCACTAAAGCATAGTGGGTGGTATTAGGAACTCATTAGACTCCTAGTGGAATCCCACTTGAAGTTTAGTGGTTTTGGTAGTCAGGTTTCCCATTTACCATACCATCGAAATCCAGAAGTCCTCACCAAGAGTTCGATAAGAGCAACCAAACTTTCTATTCCACCTTAGTCCATTTTTTTGAACTATGTAAAAGGGTATTTTACCCCTTGATTAATTAGAAACACTGATTAGAGGTTCATATTTTTCTAGGATTCATGAAAGGGGAGGCTAAATCTCCCCCCTCATTATCCTCTTTTTATCCCTTTAATACTAACTTTTGGGCCTATTAATCAAGAAGTTCAAGGAAATTATTCCCCTTTAACACTCATTTAAACTATATATTCATTTTCAATAATTTTGGTGTGATTTTATAGGGTTTTAATTGATATTCACTATATAATGTTTGAATATATCAAAAAACATGGTTATTTCATATGTGTTTCATGGTGGATGCTCAAAAATGGGGATTGATAACTATTTTATGTAATTTTTCTTGAGGTACTTTCATTGGTGATTTTATTTGATATTTTTAGATAAATTCTATTTAATTTATTGAAATTTTGGGTTATATATTAGGGATTTAAATGATCATAGTGTTGGGTGTGTGTTAAGAGTAGATCACACCACGTCATTCATGGTTTTGGTATCATTACACCACTTGGTCAGTGTGACACCTATTATGGAATTATAGGAATTTGATATTAAATGTTTTGGATTTTAAATTGTGATTATTTATAACTGATATAGGTGATTGTGATATAATTTTTATTTAACAAGAGTATGTTATTAAATTATGGATCATCATATGAGGTGGGTAGCCTTTAGATATTGAGAATATTGATCATTTATATTATATTATAGTTAGTGAGATTATTATTACTGTGTGAATGTTATATGAAATTGTGTCATATCACCCCATAAATGAGATGAGATCACATTTTCTTAATATTCAATAAGTTTTATCTATATTTATAAATTCATTATTGGTGTCACCTTGGTTTAATGGGTGTTGTTGGCCCATTTCATGGGTTGTTTTGATGTTGTGAGTTAGTTTTTGACTTGGTTTTAAAAATTAAATGATTTTACATTTTGAATGGGATTTTAAAGGAATTGTTTTTTGGAATATAAATTCTATAAATCGTGGTTGACTTTAAATAAATGTTTTAATATGTGGTTTAAAACAATGTGTGGGTTTCCAAATAGGCTTAAATTATTTTTCAAAGGAAAGAAGAGTGGATATTTGACTGAGTTTTCCAATGTGTGTTTTCATTAATTTAGGATAAAGAACTCATTTTAATAAATTATATTTATGGTACCATTTTTAATGTCTTATAAAAGAGTGACTTGAATTATATTTTGATAAAATAAAATATGGATTTGTTTGAAAATTATCTTGTATCTTAACCACATGAGGGATATTCCCTATTTTCTAAAGCACACATGATCATGTGATATTATTTATTTATGGTTTCTTTATTGTTATACCTTATTATGTGATGATTTATGATAACATATAAACTATATATGAGACCTTACATTGGGTTATGGTTTGGTTAGTTTTGATTGAGATGCATGTTAGGTTTCCTTTCCATTTAGGTCTATAGGAACCTTGAGATATCCTTTTTGAATGAGTTAATTATATAACTCTTTGATAACCTCAATTGATTAGAGTAATTTGTGGGATTCAATAATACTTTAATTGTTTAATAACTTGTAGTTTATGATATTATCATAGGGTGACCTTAGAATGGTATGAGATGACTTGATTTTGACTTAGGGATGAGTGAGTTTGTTCACTATTAGCATTTAGTTTGTGTATTATATTATTGATGAGTTATTTAGACTCCTTGGTTCTAATAGGAGTTATTTATTAATATACCTCAATAATTGAGGTGGTATATAGTCCATGTGATGTTTTTATTGAAATATTTGGCCTGTTAGGGGAATTATACCCCCACATTGTGATGATCTTTAGTATGGATTGAGATGTGGGATTAGGAGTTGAGAAGGATACCTCCTTATGAGTATTAGTTTAAGATAGTATTAGATAGAGTGACTAGTATTATAACCCATGAGGTAGTGGTACTTTCATATCATACCTCTTATTTGGGGTTTGACCCCTAGGGGTGACTTTTAGGATGACCTCAGGGTTTAGATTTGTCTCATAGTAATATGATTATTTCACATATGAGGTTACATACATTCATTAAATTCCTAATTATTGATGATATATCTCATAATAGTTCTCTTATTTTAATGGTGACTTGACATAGTGTAATGTTATATCTTTCTCTAGGAGTGAAGGGTGATATAGCAAATAAATGTGAAAATACATACCATAGAGGATGTTTTGGTCCATCATGCTTCACTAGGGTAAGACCATAGACATGGAACACACTTGTTTATAATGATGATATCAATATGAGATCTAATGGATCAATAAAAATCATAGGTTTATAATGTTATGTATTGGAAGTTATCCCCTATGACTATTCAATATATATGATAGAGTTGATTTAATTTTATAGTTAGTCAAGTGATAGATTCAATGAGGACTGATTAGGTGAGAGGGGTAAGGTCATGAGAACTTTTATTTTTATTTCACATGATCAGTCCCCATTCTTTATTTTTTTATTTTTGATTCATTGGATTATTTTTATGATGATATTTTATGATTTGATCCCTATTTTTCTACCCTTTTATTATTAATTATTTTTTGGAATTTTTAATTTATGGTTGGACCATCCTTGATTGACTATTGTTGTTATTTTTGATATAATTGTTAATTCTTATGATATTTTGGGTTTGGGATATTTAATGGAAATGACATGACCAATGGGTCAGGTGGAACTTGGAGAGAGAGATATAGAGAGAGAGTCTTCGTGGGTATGAGGTGAAACCACTTTATGATGGAATTTATTAATTTGTGATTGATTGTGTGGAATACCTGATAGGGACATGAGGGTATCTGTGTCTATGGTTATTGGTGAGTGGGACCTATATTGAGTTGGGTGGTAATTGTGAGTCTTCAGGGTGTGTTTTTATTCTTACTATAATGGGACACCAAACTATCTTGTATAATAATTCTTGAGTTCTATTTCTAGATATGTTTAGTTTCACTCACCATATACTTTCATGTAAATACACTTGATCATTATTAGTCAATGATTCGAGGATCATGGGGGGATATTTCCTAGGTCATTTGAGTCACCCCCTACCCATGTACATGAAATGGTTTTTAATGTACATGGGTAGACCATATATCTTATTCAAAGCACAAGTATCAGTATAGAGATGGAGTTATAGCTTAAGATAAGCATTGTATTAAAGGTTAAGTATTTAGTGGGAGCTAATATAGTGAGTTAGTATAAAGGACATTATACTACATTTACTTATTGTTTATTTTTATTCCTATTATATATATCATTGCCTTCATTACACTTTTTATTGATATATCATATAGACTATCACTTATTTTATATATTGGACTATGGGACACCCACTTAGTTCCTGGATTATGTTTTAACAAGTTGTGAGAATGTATTTTAAATGAATAGGTCATAGACCTTAATCTTAATATTTGAACACATTGTCTTTCCTTAACTATTTTAGGCCCTCATAGGTAGTTGGAATCCTTTTATATGTCAGGAAAGAAGACTAATATCCAGTGCTAACCTGAATCAAGAATTATTTAGGCAACTGAGGTTTGGGAATTATAGATTCAGTGGTGGACCATATATTTGGGTAATTATAAAGGATCTTTAGTGAAGTGGATCTAGTTTTGGGATCAGTTTTAGGAGGAATTCTTGATTTCTACTCTTTATTTAGAGTAAAAGTATAAGATATTATATATCTATTGTGGGAGATTTATTTTTTAAGAGTATGAAGTGAATTTTATGAGTTTTTTACACTTTTCCCCTAGATTTATAGATAATATAGGATAAAGATCTAAAAACTTTGAGAAGGGTTTGTGACATGAGATTCAAAATTAAGTAAATCATTTTACTCTGAATACATATACTGAGATTCTCAAGAATACATAAGTTTTTAAGAAGAATTTAGTATAGACTAGTAGAGTGGTTCCTAATGGAAGATGAAAAAGTCTAGTGTACAATTCAGATAAATAGATGGACTCACAAATAGTAGGGTAGTTAGACCATTGGTATAGGACCCCATATTCATGATTCTCATGATTTAGTTTTTAATGTTTCTTGGCTGTGGGGGTGAAGTTATTTGTTATTTATGTAGAGGTAGAGGATACTAAAAATCTATGAGTTAATTTTATCAGTGGTTCAACATGAGTAAGATAATAATGACTCATTAATCATAATATCCACCTCAATAGTTTAAATATATATAAAATCAATGACTATATGGACCCTAGGTGTCAGGTTGTGATCGTAGAGTTCATCCCAATAATATTTTTAATCCTTTAGGAAAATGGAATGTTTAGAGGAAAGGAGATAGGTGGGCATTATAGTGAGGTATAGAGGATTTTCATGATCTTGGTTAACTTAATATATTATAGGTTGACAGGATATAATGACATAAGGTGGTGAGAAATAGCATCCCGCCTCTTTATTACATAACTTTTCATTACATTTTACAAATATATGATCTTTAAAGTCTAGTGTCATGGAAATCAAGAACAATAAAACATGAAAACATAAAACACACAATTAAATCCCCTTGAAAAAGACTCTTGAAAATTTCAACCTATGTACAATTACAGAATCTCATAACCTGGAGACATACATTAAAGTAAATGGTGAGCAGAAGGGCCAGTAAGGGTAAACAAGGGAATCTGTTTACTTGTGATATCAATAAGAACTTGATAAAAAAACATAAAGACATGGTCAATGGAAAAATAGGAACATCATAATAAAAATAACATGAATAATAACTTTAATATGTGGATAAATTAAATTCACGGCCGATTTTCGCCTATCGACCGGTCAAAGTTCCGGTGCTCTGCTAATGTGTATAGCAGCACTCAGGTCGAATCCTCAGCGATGATACTTTGTAGTAGTCGTTTGTTTTTAGTTGATTGTATTTTGATTAGGGGGGTTTGTTGCAAAGCTTAATTGAAATGATTCATTGACTATAATTGATTTAACAAATTGATAAATATTGTGGTGAGTTCATTATTAGGGAGTTAAGCTTGTGATATCCTTGAGCTTTGCTTTATATTGCATTTAAATTAACACCCACTTCACAAGTTGACGTCAATTAGAATTCCTAAGTGTTAAAGCTTTAATCCAAGCCTTAAATTAACTAGGATTCTAAAATCAATCATTACTTTTTTATGGTAGTGTATTTATGGTTCCAATAATCCATGGAAACCACATGCTAAACAAAATATGTTATTAATCCATGACATATTAAGTCCAATATACACAATGTTAAATTAACGAATACTCATCGAGCAAATACTCTCAATCACTTAACATCCCTAAATTTTGAATCACCCCAATGAGATATTTACTCAGACATTTGGGTGTTTAATATTCTGGTTATAATACTTATGATGATAAATTAATAATAGAAGAAAAAGAAAGGGATTAGAAAAGAGTGGTACGTTGAACACACACTCACGAACAATGATGATAATTAAAAACAGATTTTTGATTGAATGAGGAAGCAAAATAAGGGAAGGAGATTTAACTGAATTTAAACTATTTTAAGAACATTAATATTAAAATACAGAAGCTGGAGGAGAATAAGAGATATTGAAGAAGTAACTTGCATTAAAACAGAATTACAAAGAAAGAGACTTACAAAATTACAAAAATGAAGAACACGAAATTAAGTGAAAACAAAGAGAGGAGGAAAGGTCTCTCAAGTGAAAACTTGAGTATAGAAGATCCTCCCAAGCCTTTGGAAAGGCCTTGGTCGTGCCAATATGTTCTCATCTCTTCTGAAATGCCAACCCCTCTCAAGGAGAGAAGGGGAGAGTATTTATAGCCCAAGTAGTGGACTGTTTGCATTCCCAATTTGTCCCTCCACTTGCATCGCCAATTTGGCTATTCAGACAGCCAAATATTCAAATATCTCTTTCTTCCAAGTTGTATAAAATAATGTTGGATGACTACTCCCAACATTTGGAGTCATTTGTACTTAATGATCAAAAGTTATGGCCGGTTGATTAAATAAAGTTAAACTGTCCATTTCAATCCAGTATTTTTGAAGCCCATAATGTGAAAGGGTTGTTTAATATGAAGATTCCTTCAAATTCGAATTGTTTCTTCAACAAAGTCGTCCGCATATATCTCCTATTTCACACTGAAAAATCTCAGTTCGATTTGATTCTTACATCATGAGATATGTCATGCATACTATACTGATTTTAATTCTCGGCCAGAATGGTGGGTTGGACTTAAAAGCTTTATTTGGGCCCCTTGTACTTGGATTTGGGCCTTGATATTTTTATCCAAGATGACATGTAGTGTCCCCCGAATTATGGTGGAGAGTTAATGTTTTTGGACTTCTGTATTGAGCCTGGTAAATCAATCTTCAAGGCTGGTCCAGTTTGTTCACAGATTCTTTGGTCTTGTTTGTGAGGACCATATGACCATTAAAATGGAAGAATTGGATCATGGTACCTTCTAATGAAATGTTTTATATTGAAATTAGAATCCTAAAAAACAAGAACCACACAATTTGGATCAGTATAGTGATAGTTATTATTAAAATAGTAAACTGACTCAATTGGACTACTTCTAAAAATGCTCAAAAATTATACTTAATATTAAAACATTAATATTTCACACAAATTATGCACATTTCATATAAAATAAGTAAAGGAAGTATATAATAAGACATGAAAATATTAACAATATCAACTCCCCCAAACTTAGTTTTGTGCATGTCCTCATGTGCAACAAATATAAAAACATGACAAAATCATTTTTACTCACCAATAGATATTAAAATTTTGTTTTCTCCAATCAGGGGAGGTTTAGACTATTTCACTCATCCATCTTGAATTCCACCATAAGTTGTTACAGAAACAATGTTCCAAAACTAATTCATTTTTTTCATTCTCAAATTTAGAAATGGAAAATTTGGACACTCAAAACTCACACCTCTCAAGATGATAAAATTCATTTGTGGATGTTCACTCTTTCACCAACCAAAAGTGAAAATCTTAGAGTTTGAAAGGAGCTCTCAGATTACAATCCCTATCCAAATTGAACAAGAATAAAGATGTCTTTTTAAGGTGTTTTTCTGTGGCTATGGGATGGTAGGAATATAATGTCCAAGAGAGCGAAGAAGAGGGTTAAAATACCAACATAGAAAAAGCAATGCACATTTTTTTTGAAATAAAACATGGAAGGAAATGAAAACACATATTTACAAGGAATGATTGTGTGAAGAAAGACACAATAGAGGAATAAAATATGAAGTTAATGAGATGATGGAATATTTAAAAGACACAAAACTTCTCCCAATGATATAAGAATATAATGCAAGTGTTCTTTTTTTTCTTTTTTTCCTTTGTTTTTTCGAAAGTTGACCTTGAAACAGATCTCACACTCATATCCCCACCCATGTTTGATCTCCTCACGACACTAATTGTAATAGTTATAACAAGATCAAAGTTTTAGGAAGAGTGATTTTTGACCTACCCAAGACACAACCCATTTTTTGATTTTTTTTTTGATTTTTTTTTTTTTGATTTTTGATTTTTTTTTGATTTTTTTTGAACACTTTTCAATATCATTTGTATAATACATTCCCAAATCCCACTGAATGATAACCCCCCCCCCCCACACTAAAACGGATGCTTTCCCTCAAGCATATGATAACACACCAGAATGTAAGGAAATGATACCCAAAAATGAAATCCATTCCCCCCCCACACACTTAAATTTCAAAAACTTATGCAATGAAAATCCATGTTAATATTGGGTGGGATAAGGTATTGGGCTTGTAATGTGGATATCAAAGAAAAGGTTTTCATAGGATTGAAGGGGATTTCAAAAGGATGATTAATGTAAGGGAAATGAGAGGCTATTTGGCTATTATGATTTTCATGTGGTTCAGAAAACGCCTCTTTCATATTAATACACACTAAGGTAGGAAATTCAGCTCAAAGGTCCACAAACTCAAGACTCACAAATGGGGGTGAAAACACACATTTTGAAAATATGGCCATAGGTGGCCTTGGCATGAAAGAAAATGTTTGTTCTCACGGTTGGGGAATATAATTTTCCAAATCAAAAATTGATCATTCAAAATGTGTTGGTTTTGACACAAAATTCTTTATCCAAAGTCATAATGAAAATAAAAAAAATTTGAGATGAAAACATGTCTGTTAACTCCCCAAAATGGTTGTACAAAATTTCAAAACTCGATGGTGAGTAAGCATGACTTATAATTTTTTTTGTATTTTTTAAGTGATTTTTTTTGTTTTTTAGGTTTTTATTTTTGTAAAGATACACCCACACAAAAGAGAAAGTGAAAAATAAAGGTTTTGATAAAGAAAATGGTTAAAAAATGAAAGAGAGAGGAAGAAGAAGAAAGAGGTAGAGAGAGGAAAATATAGAGAGAGTTAAAGGGAAAGAGGTGCCCCCTAGTTTGGATTTGGTGGGTCGCCTTCTCCATCTAGTGGTAGGTCAGATAGAGAATTTGGGGACCCTGTGGAAGTTGATGTTGTTCCAGGATTGCATGTCCTCTCATGGTGATGCTTTAACCGATGTCCATTAACCGTGAATGTCCTTTTGGAAGAGAGGTCTTGGACTTACACTGCACTAAATGGGTAAACGTTAGTAATAACAAAAGGACCTTCCCAATGAGAATTAAGCTTACCTGGGTGAAGTCAGAATCGAGAATTGAAGAGCATTACCTTTTCACCTTCATGAAATACCTTTCTCAGAATGTGTCTGTCATGGAGTACCTTAGCCTTCTCTTTGTATAGATTGGAATTATCATAGGATTCAAGTCTAAGCTCCTCCAGTTCATCCAATTGCAACAATCTTTCTTCACCAGATTTTTTACAATCAAAATTACAGGTTTTCACAGCCCAAAAAGACTTATGTTGGATTTCAACTGGTAAGTGACACGCTTTACCAAAAACTAGCCTAAAAGGAGACATCCCAATGGGTGTTTTATAGGCAGTTCGATAAGCCCAAAGGGCTTCACCAAGTCTCTCAGGACAGTATTTTTTGGTGGGCTTAACAATTCTCTCAAGTACCCTTTTCACTTCTCTATTAGAGAGTTCAGCCATACCATTTGTTTGGGGGTGATATGCAGTTGAAGTTTTATGAACAACCCCATTCTTTTTCAGAATATCTTCCATGGTTCTATTACAAAAATGGGTTCCTAAGTCACTGATCAAGGAACGTGGTGTGCCAAATCGTTGGAAGATGTGGGTCTTTAGGAACTCACTAACAGTATGAGCATCATCCTTCCTAGTGGGTTTGGCCTCAACCCACCTTGAAACATAATCGACCGCAAGAAGAATGTATGAGAATCCATTGGAAGGGGGAAATTGTCCCATGAAATCGATGCCCAAAACATCGAAGATTTCACAAAAAATTAAAGGATTTTGGGTCATTTCATTTCTCTTTGAAATTTTGCCAAACCTTTGGCAAGTGGGACATGATTAACAAAACTCATGTGAGTCATTTAAGAGTGAAGGCCATGAAAAATCCAGAGTCTAGGACCTTTCAGGAGGTCCTTTGTGGTCCAAAGTGGCCACCTCCGGGAAGTGAGTGACAGAATTCTAAGATGGAAGAATATTCATCTTCATCAACACATCTCTTAATTACCATGTCTGCCCTAGTTTTCCAATGTTTATTTTCTTCCCAAAAATGGTATTTTGAATCACTTTTCAACTTCATTTTTTGTTCTTTTGAAAAAATTTCAGGAAAAACACCAGAAACCAAGTAATTTACAATTGGGGCATACCATGGTAGTTTGGGAGTGAGAGATAAAAGGTTCTCAATTGGAAATTAAGGATCAATGATTTCAGAATGAGGAGAATTAGGAATTCTACTCAAGTGATTAGCCACAGGGTTTTCTTTTCCAGGTATATCTTTGATTTCAAGGTTAAACTCTTGGAGCATTAGAATCCATATTATTAGCCTTGGTTTGGAATCACTTTTCTTGTGTAAGAACTTAATAGAAGAATGGTCTGTGAAGATGATGATTTTGGAACCTAAGAGATAGGGCCGAAATTTATCTAAGGCATAAACCACAGCTAAAAGTTCCTTTTCAGTCACAGTGTAGTGAGATTAAGTTTCATCCAATGTTTTTGAGGCATAATAGATGACATGAGGAATTCTTTCTCTTCTTTGACCAAGAACAGCCCCAACAGCTCTATCAAAAGCATCACACATCAATTCAAAGGGTAAAGACCAATTAGGGGGTTGGATTATTGGGGCAGATGTGAGAGCAGTTTTGAGTTCAATGAAGGATCTCTTGCAAACCTCATCAAAATGGAAGGTGGAATTATTTTGGAGCAACCGAGTGAGTGGGAGGGAAATCCTACTGAAGTTATGGATGAATCTCCGATAGAAACTGGCATGACCGAGGAATGAACGGATTTCTCAAATAGAAGTGGGTGGAGGAAGTGATTGTATCACTTCAATTTTGGCAGGATCGACTTCAATACCATCTTTTGAAACTATGTGCCCTAGAACAATCCCATTTGAAACCATGAAGTGACATTTTTCAAAATTTAACACAAGGTTGCACTTGAAACACTTTTGGAGGACAAGAGAGAGTGAATTCAAACAAGATTCAAATGACTCACCATAAATGGTGAAGTCATCCATGAAGACTTCCATGCAGTGTTCAATGAATTCGGAGAATATACTCATCATACACCTCTGGAATGTTGCAGCAGCATTGCAAAGTCCAAAAGGAATTCTTCTATATGCATATGTTCTAAAGGGGAATGTGAAAGTAGTCTTTTCTTGGTCCTGAGGTGAGATTAGGATTTGAAAATAGCTGGTGTATCCATCAAGGAAGCAATAGTGTGACTTTCCGGCTAATATTTCTAGCATTTGATCAAGGAATGGAAGAGGGTAGTGATCTTTTCGTGTTTCATCATTCAATTTTCGATAATCTATGCATACACGCCATTTGTTCTTCACTCGAGTTGTGACTACCTCTCCATGTCCATTTGTGACAACAGTTATCCCACCCTTCTTAGGTACAACTTGAATTGGACTAACCCATTCACTATCAGAAATTGGGTAGATAATACTAGCTTGAAGAAGCTTGGTGATCTCTTCTCTAACTACCTCAAGGATGAGTGGATTGAGTCTTCTTTGTGGTTGTATAATTGGTTTGGTTGATTCCTCAAGATGGATGTGATGCATGCAAAGGGCAGGGTTGATTCCTGGTATGTCATCTAGGGTCCACCCTAAGGACTTTTTGTTTTCCTCTAACACTTGAACAAGTTTGGACTCCTCGGCTTCAGTAAGGGTGGCAGAGATAATGACAGGATATGAGTGATCATGGAAGAGGAATGTATATTTCAGGTGTGTAGGAAGAGGTTTCAGATTAGTCTCATCATTAATTTTTGGGTTAGGAAACTCAGAAATGGAGGATGGGACTTCAGTTGCTTCAGATTAATTTTTCCCAATACAGTCCAAGGTGGAGCAGTTTTGATCAGAGTTGAGATGGGATTCAAGAGAGTTTTCAAGATTCTATAAATTGATGGAGTCTATGAATGAAAGGTCAACATCAACTTCACCATTTATGACTTGGTTAATCCTAGTACAGATTTGACAAGATCCTATATCTTCAGAACAGGATGAACATGATGGAATGGGGTTCAATTGACTCTTAGAAGTGTCCTTAGAATCATTGATTGAGAATGCAGAGTGATCCTCAGATGGGTATCGCATGGCTTGGAAAATGTTGAACTTGACCAGTTGGTCACCAAATTCCATGGATAGGATGCCTTAATGGACATCAATCTTGGTTCTCGCAGTCATGAGGAATGGTCTTCCTAGAATTAGGGGAGATCAAGAAGAGTTCTTCTCTCCTTCCATGTCAAGGACATAGAAATCAGCAGGGAAGATAAGATCATTGAATCGGACAAGGACATCCTCAATTATTCCCTCAGGACTGGATATGCTTCGATTGTCTAACTGAATGAAAACACCTGTTGGGTGAAAGGGACCTAGACCAAGGTTGTAGAATATGGATTTGGGCATGACATTAATTGATGCTCCTAGGTCTATGAGTGCATCATCAAAGTTGGAACTTCCAATTTGGCATGGGACTGTAAAGGTCCCTGGATATTTTCACTTTATGGTAATAGAATTCTGGGTGGAAACATTTTCAAAGGTCCTAAGTTGCCTCTTGTGGGTGAATAATTCCTTAAGAAACTTGGAATACTTAGGAATTTGTTTTATGGCATCTAAGAGGGGAATGTTGACTTCAACACGTCTAAACATGTCGAGCATTTTAGGATCAGGTTCAAAGAAATTCCTTGGTTTAGAAACGGCTTGAGGAAAAGGAATTGGATTCCTAAGTGGAATGGAAGGAGGTGAGGGAATGGATTCAGATTCCTTTTCAATTTTCTTTTTCTTTTCATTTTCTAGGTCAACATTCAAAGGAGGGCTAGAGGACTTATCTTGAGGCATAGCAATGTGCTTTCCCGATCTAAGTGAAATTGCTCTTACATTACCCTTGGGGTTGGGTAATGGTTGAGCTAGGATTTGGGAAGAATTTGATTGTTGTTGCTAGCTCAGGTGGGATTCAAGTTGACCTATTTGAGTTTCAATGTTTTTAAGGCTAGAACGGGTGAAGGAGGCAAGATCTTCCACTGCACTTTCCCATGGTTGCTTGGAAGAAGAGGCTTGTCCTGGATTAGGATTACCTTGATTTTGGTTCTTGGGAAAGTGACTGTATTGGTTTTGGAATTGGGAAGGCTTACTAGGATAATGGAATCCAAGAGGAGGATTGTTCCTTTGAGGTTGAGGAACAAAAGTATAAGGTTGATGGAAGTTACCACCACCTTGACTATATTGAAATTGGTTTGGATTTTGAGGAGGGAACTGAGGGGGATGAGAGATGGTATTACCATACCTCAAGCCTGGGTTAAAGGTAGAAGAGAAAGTCTCAGAGTGATGTTGGTTGAAGTTTCTAACAAACTGACCTGATTGTTGAGGGTTGGGATTCCGCTGATCATATGATACATTGAGCTCCATTGGTCCAGATGAATCGGATTGATCCTCTTGAAGTTTTGGACAAGTGTCAGTTGGATGAGATGGAGAGTTGTAGATTCCACAGTTTTTGACAGGTCCAGGAAACATTAATTGCAGAGAAGACGAGGTTGGGGATTTGGTAGCCACAACTAGCTGTCGCACAAGACCTGTAAGTTCACTCATCCACTCGGTCATTTTGTTCGGATCAATTGATTGATTATCTTGGGCTTGTTTGACTTGAGCATGTGCTCGAGTATGGAATTGTTGTGTGTTTGCAGCCATGTAACTTATGAGATCTCTTGCAGTTGCTGGAGTTTTGTCAACAAGAGCACCGCCACTTGCGGCATCAATGAGAGTTCTCTCCATAGCCAATAACCCCTCATAGAAGTATTGGATCAACAGTTGGTCAGGGGTTTGATGGTGTGGGCAGGTTGCCACAAGCTTTTTGAACCTCTCCCAGTACTCATGGAGTGATTCATTTGGGAATTGACGGATACCACTTATTTCCTTTCGGGTGGAAGCGGTACGAGAAGCAGGAAAGAATTTTTCTAGAAAGAGACGCTTCATGTCATTCCATGTAGTTATGGAACCAAGAGGGAGGTAGTAGAGCCATGACTTGGTAGAGTCAGCTAGGGAGAAATGGAATGCTTGGAGTTTTATTTGTTCTTCATAAACCCCTTAAGGCTTCATGGTAGAGCACACCACTTGGAACACTTTGAGATGTAGATGTGGATCCTCACCGGCTAGCCCATGGAAATGAGGTAGAAGATGAATCAAACCCGATTTGAGTTCTAAATCATCCTCTATGTTTGGATATTGAATACCAAGGGGTTGGTAATTCATATCAGGTGAAGAAAGTTCTTTCAATGTTTGTTCCCTAGGATTGGCCATATCGAATTCAATTGGTAGGGAAATGATTGGTTCTTGGGTGATTTGGTTATCCCTAATAGTCCTCCTAAGTCGACAAAGAGTTCTATCAATTTCAGGGTCAAACAAATCTGAGGGATTGTTTGGGAGGCTATGGGGAATTTAGAGAGATTTATAAAGGATGAGTAAGATGGGTTTTCCTTTGTGTTTTTTTCAGTTTATGATTTTTAAGAGGAAGATGGGTTTTTTGTTGTGTTTTTTTTCAATTTTTTTTAAAATTTGTTTTTTTGTTTTCTTGACAATAACCAGAAACTAATGACTACTTAAAGCACCATCCCTGGCAACGACGCCATTTTAAACGCACGGCCGATTGTCTCCTATCGACCGGTCAAATTTCTGGTGCTCTGCTAATGTGTATAGCAGCACTCGGGTCGAATCCTCAGCGATGATACTTTGTAGTAGTCGTTTGTTTTTAGTTGATTGTATTTTGATTAGGGGGGTTTGTTGCAGATCTTAATTGAAATGATTGATTGACTATAATTGATTTAACAAATTGATAAATATTGGTGTGAGTTCATTATTAGGGAGTTAAGCTTGTGATATCCTTGAGTTTTGCTTTATATTGCATTTAAATTAACACCCACTTCACAAGTTGACGTCGATTAGAATTCTTAAGTGTTAAAGCTTTAATCCAAGCCTTAACTTAACTAGGATTCTAAAATCAATCAGTACTTGTTTATGGTAGTGTATTTATGGTTCCAATAATCCATGTAAACCACATGCTAAACAAAATATGTCATTAATCCATGACATATTAAGTCCAACATACAATGTTAAATTAACGAATACTCATCGAGCAAATACTCTCAATCACTTAACATCCCTAAATTTTGACTCACCCCAATGAGATATTTACTCAGAAATTTGGGTGTTTAATATTCTGGTTATAATACTTATGATGATAAATTAAGAATAGAAGAAAAAGAAAGGGATTAGAAAAGAGTGGTACATTGAACACACACACATGAACAATGATGATAATTAAAAACAGATTTTTGATTGAATGAGAAAGAAAAATAAGGGAAGGAGATTTAACTTAATTTAAACTATTTTAAGAACATTAATATTAAAATAAAGAAGGTGGAGTAGAATAAGAGATATTGAAGAAGTAACTTGCATTAAAACAGAATTACAAAGAAAGAGACTTACAAAATAACAAAAATGAAGAACACGAAATTAAGTGAAAAAAAAGAGAGGAGGAAAGGTCTCTCAAGTGAAAACTTGAGTATGGAAGATCCTACCAAGCCTTTTTCAAGGCCTTGGTCGTTCCAATATGTTCTACTCTCTTCTGAAATGCCAACCCCTCTCAAGGAGAGAAGGGGAGAGTATTTATAGCCCAAGGAGTGGACTGATTGCATTCCCAATCTGTCCCTCCACTTTCATTGCCAATTTGGCTATCCAGACAGCCGAATCTTTGAATAGATCCTTCTTCCAAGTTGTATAAAATAATGTTGGGCGACTACTATCAAAATTTGGAGTCATTTGGACTTAAGTATCAAACGTTATGTCTGGTTGATTAAACAAAGTTAAACTGTCCATTTCAATCCAGTATTTTGGAAGCCCATAATGTGAAAGGGTTGTTGAATATGAAGATTCCTTCAAATACGAATGGTTTATTCAACAACGTCGGTCGCCTATATCTCCTATTTCACACTGAAAAATTTCAGCTCTATTTGATTCTTAAATCATGAGATATGTCATGCATACTATGCTAATTTTAATTCTCGGCCATAATGGTGGGCTGGACTTCAAAGCTTTATTTGGGCCCCTTGTACTTGGATTTGGGCCTCGAGATTTTTATCCAAGATGACATGTAGTTTCCCCAGAATTATGGTGTAGAGTTAATTTTTTTGGACTTCTGTATTGAGCTCATTAAATCAATCTTCAAGGATGGTCCATTTTGTTCACAGATTCTTTGGTCTTGTTTGTGAGGACCATATGACCCTTCAAATGGCATAATTGGCTCATGGTACCTTTTAATTAAATTTTTTATATTGAAAGTAGAATCCTAAAAAACAAGAACCATACAATTTTGATAAGTATAGTGATAGTTATTATTAAAACAGTAAACTGACTCAACTGGACTACTTCTAAAAATGCTCAAAAATTATACTTAATATTAAAACATTAATATTTCACACAAATTATGCAAATTTCATATAAAATAAGTAAAGGGAGTATATAATAAGACATTAAAATATTAAAAATATCACTAAAACATTTAATTTATACATTCATGAACATATCACCAAGGATCATCCCCACGGTGTCATAAAAATTACCAAGGTTACTCACCAATTTATCATGAAACTTATCATCTCTAGAGATTAAATTCATTACCCAATGCATTTGAGCACTATCAGGGCACACCCTTAATATGACTTTATTTTCATGTGATACACATAGATAATAAGCATAAATTTCATAAATAACACAAATAGAGTAAAAGAAATGGGTTTCACTTTAAAATTGTGACGTTTTAAAAGTGCTTAAAAATAAGACCATTAAGTCATTTATAACCCATGGAAAGGGAGTGAGGGTTATATGTATGTCAATTCCATAATCAAGAATATAATTTTTTTTTATTTATGAACACCCATTGAGACGAAATAGGTCTAGGTATTCACATAAATAAGATAATAGAATTTATTGAAAGAAAGAGAGAAATTTTGAGACGAAATTTCTACAGCATAACGACTATATAACATGGTTTTTAAATACAATAAAAAGAGAGGGGACATGGATCAACCAATAAAAAATAACTTATAATACAGTATATGGATATAATAAAATATAAATAATAATATAGTATGGATATTTGAATGACATACCACATGGAAAGGAAACTAGAAATAAAAGAGAAGATGCAATTTCTTTTACGAAAATTTGGCAGCCTTACGGTGTCACTTAAAAATTCAGAAAATCAGTTGATGAGAGTAGAGAGGGTATCTCATCATTTGTAAATGAAATGGAAAGTAATAAGGATATATAATAACATACCCCAACATAATAATATGGAAACTAGAAGACATAACATAAAGGAAGTCATGACTTAAAAGATGAGGGTGAAAGGTTCCCTTACCTTGAAGAGTGACTTCGAAAGCTCGAAGGTTGGGAACTTGGGGGCTTGAGGGAACATTGGGAGGACTCCTTGGGAGGAAAAAACACCAGATCTTTTTTAGGAGGATTTTATAATGAAATTAATGAGGGATTGGCTTGGCATTTATAGGAAAGGTGAGAGAATATTTAATTAATTTCAAGGGACACCTCATCGGTGGTATTTTCAAAACCATGGGCCTGTCCATGTTATTTTCACCTGGTATTGGCCACTTAAAACACCTCATAGAATATTTTAATAATAACAAGTTGACCAGAATGATTACATCATCATTACATCATTAATGATATCTTTAAACACCTGAAACTAAAAACTGTATTTTCACTATTCATTGAAAAACAAAACATTTTATAAAAATATAATAAATTCACCCTAACCTAATATCATTGCTCTGAATTCAAAAATGAACTCCATTTTTTAAAAATAAATTTCTAAATATTTTTAATTTAATTTTTAAATAAAATCATTATTTATTCAAAAAAACAACTCTAAAACTATAACTTTTTTTGTAACACCTTGAAAAAGTAATCAAAGTCCAATAAAATTGTCATATAACCATAAAACAATAAAGTAACATTTTATGGTAACATTTTATGAGAATAAATTTTCATTTTAAACGATTAAATTAATTATAAAATTTTAAATAAAATATTTATGACCTATAAAAATAAAAAAAACTTATACTATGATCATTTTTTCACTTTTAAGATGTTTAAATTGAATTTATACATTCATGGGTGAAGTTTCTATTTTTTTGGCTGATTTACTATTCATTACAATTCATAAGGGTATGTTACTATTAATACTTTACTATTCTCTAAAAAATCATGTTGATCATATTAGACTCTAATTTTCTTACTGATCATAACTGTAGAAGACCATTTTTTGAAGATCATTTCACATTATTAATTATTTAAAGTTTATATTAATATTTTAAAATACCCATTTTTTCCAAAATTCATTAGTAATATGGAACTATAAATTCATCCTACATTTATCCGAATATTTGAAATTCACCAACTTTTATATAATAAGAAATAACAATTTTACTTATACAAAAGGTTTACACAATTAAATAAGGTCGCGTTACATAGCCCCTTATAACACCTACATAGGACCTAAGTGTAAGGTGTGATATGGTGAAAGAATATTGGGGTGACTCAGACAACATTGCCCGAGTGGTGATTTCAATCAGCTTGAACTTCTCCCTTAGGTGATTTTGTTCAAGCTTCACATGTTGAAGCTCAACTTCAGCTTGGTCCAGAGCAAAGTTCAAAGATGATACCTTCTTCCCAAGCTCTAATAGATGGGCTTTGTATGGCCTGAGTCTACTGGATTAGGCCATCAACTCTTCTTTCTGTATTAATTAACCAATATTACTTGTATTTATAAATAATAATTGTAATGTTAACGGTTTAGTTTTCTATGGTCATATTGACCAACAGTCATATAACAATGGAAACCCAACAGTCTTATTTAATTATACTCACTATATTAATTAAAGGATATAGTTTTTTTGAGTATAAAATAACACACAAATTTAGGAAACAAAACATTATTCAAAAGTTTGGGTCGTTACATTCTTCCCCCTTAATAAATTTTTTTCCCTGAAATTTTAACTCGTACCCTTAGAAGAGAAAAGGTGTGGGTACTTCTGCCTCATAGACTCCTCTAGTTACCATGTGGCTTCTTTTAATTTGTGGTTCCTCTACAACACCTTAACAAGGTGGGTAGTCTTAGTGCATAGAACCTTGTCTCTACGATCCAAGATCTCCACCGACTGCTCCTCATAAGTGATGTCATGTTCTAGTTGTACCACCTCTGGATTTAGTACATGTGAATGGTCAGTTATGTACTTATTCAAGAGGGATACATGTAATACATCATAAACTTGTTCTAGATTTAGATAAAGTGCAAAAAGATATGCCACTTATCCCAGGAGATCAAGGATTTGATAGGGGCTAATGTTTCTTGGGATGAGTTTCCCTTTCTTCCCAAACCTTATGACTCTCTTCCAAGGTCAAATTTTAATAAATACCTCATCACCAACATCAAACTCCAAGTCCCTTAAACGGTTGTCAGCATAGCTCTTTTGCCGACTCTGAGAAGCCTTAATGTGTTGTTGGATTGCATGGACCTTTTCTGTCATGTCTTCCACAAGATCAGGCCCAAGAATCTTTCTCTCACCAACTTCATGACAACAAGTAAGAGTTCTATATCGCTTACCATAAATAGCTTCATAGGGTTCTATTTGAATGCTCAAGTGGAAGCTGTTGTTGTAAGATAACTCAACTAAAGGGAGATATTGATCCCATCTACACTTAAATTCCATTGAACATGTCCTCAAGTGTTTGAATAGTCCTTTCAGATTGGCCATCAGTTTGGGGGTGATATGCCATACTAAAATTCAATTCATTACTCAGAGCATGTTGAAGACTTCTTTCGAATTTTGATGTGGACCTTGGATCATGATCAGATATGATAGAAAGTGGAACTTCATGCAGCCTTACCACTTCCTTCACATAAATCCGGGCAAGATGGTCAAGAAAGAAATCTTTCTGAATAGAGATAAAATGGGAATTCTTGGTGATATAGTTCACAATAAACCATATCACATTGTTTCTTTTGGAATTTCTTGGGAGATTAGTGACGAAGTCCATAGCGATATTGTCACACTTCCATGCTGGTATGGGTAGTGGTTGCAATACCACTTTAGGAAGTTTTCACTCTACCTTCACTTGTTGAAATACTAGAAACCTTGAAGTTTAGTCATCAATCTACCATTTCATATTATCCCACAAATAATGATCATGAAGTTCCCTATACATTTTTGTGCTTCTAGGATGTATAGACAAAGTATAGCTATGAGCTTCATCCATCAGCTCCTTTTTTATTTCCAGAATAGATGGAACACATAGTATTGTACGAAATTTTAGTACACCTTCTTGATCAATATTGAACTCAGGAAACTTCCCATATTCCACAGCCTCAAAATTCTTCTATAACAAAGGATATTCTTTATGATATTTCTTGATCTTCTCTAGTAATGACAAATGAGAAATAATTTGGGATAGGATTGATGATGTCTCTTCCCTTATAATTCCCATGTCTAGCTTTACAAGGTCATTGATCAAAGGATCTCTTTGAATCCTCATATTGGAAAGAACAACTGGTTTTTCCTGATTAATGCATCAGTTACTCTGTTTTCTCTTCTGGGATGATAATGAATTGAACAATCATAGTATTTAATAATTTCCAACCATCTCTACTGCCTCATGCTCAATTATTTTTTTGTAAAAATATACTTCAAACTTTTATGGTCAGTATATATATCACATTTCTCCCCATAATGATAGTACCTCCATATCTTTATAGAAAAAACGACTGCAACTAGCTCCAGATGATGTGTAGTATAGGTCTTCTCATGAGTCTTCAACTGTCGAGATTCATAAGCAATGACTGTGTCATTTTTTATGAGAATGCACATGATCCCTTTTAGAGATGCATCTCTAAAAATAACGAATCCTTATCCACTTGAGGTAAAAGTTAACACAGGTGCAGTAACTAATATCTTCTTCAACTCTTGGAAACATTATTCACACTCCTTTGTCCAGATGAACATGACCCCTTTTCGAGTTAACTTGGTTAAAGTATTAGAAAGTTGTGAAACGTTTTTCAAAAACCTCTTATAATATCCTGCTAATCTAAGGAAACTACGAATCTCAGTTATTGTTGTAATTTGAGTACATTCCTCTACAAATTTTTTCTTTGTGGTGTCAACTGTGAGTCCTTCATTGGTTACAATGTTTCCCAAGAAAGAAACTTTTTGTAACTAGAATTCACATTTTCTGAACTTCCCAAAAATCCTCTCCTTATGTAGAGTTTGAAAAATAACCCTTAGATGATCTATATGCTCCTCGTGACTTTTCTAATATATTAGAATATCATCAATAAAAACTACCAAAAAGTTATCAAGGTAGTCCTTAAAGACTCTATTCATCAAATCCATATAAATAGAAGGTGCATTTGTTATTCTGAAAGGAATAACAACAAACTCATAATGCCCATATCTTGATTGGAAGGAAATTTTTGGAATATCTTATTTCATCACCCTAAATTGATGATAACCAAATCAAAGATCAGTCTTAGAGAAGAATTGAGCCCCACAAAGTTGGTCAAATAATTCATCAATTCTTGGAAGATGGTATTTGTTCTTCACTGTGACCCCGTTGATTTCTCTATAATCGATGCATATATGCATTGATCTATCCTTTTTCTTCACAAATAGAACAGTTTCTCCCCAAGGATACACATTCGGTCGGATAAAACCCTTCTCCAAATGATCTTGGAGTTATTTCTTTAACTCCCCTAGATCAACATTTTCCATCCTATATGGGGTCTTTGATATCGAATGGGATCCAGGTATGAGTTCAATGGAGAACTCTGCCACTCTTTCTGGGGGGAGGTCTGCGTAACTCCTCAGGAAATACATCAATATATTCATGGATGATGGGGACATTTTCTATCATAAAACTCTCATTTCCTTTATCTTCTTCACCGATCAACTCTATAAAAAAGGATATAGGAGGATATTCTAGTCAAATATCATGTTGATATATCTCTCCTTTGAAGATAATTATAGGTTTTCCATTCAAGACTATTGAGATTTCCCTTCTTCTGCATTTGATCTTATCATTATACTTTGAGAACCAGCCCATCCCTGGTATAATGTCAAATTCCAACATGGCAATGACTACTAGATTTATGAAAAGATTTTTATCACTAAATTAAATACTATAGTTTCTAAACACTGATGATGTTTGCTTAATCCCACCAGGATTCTAGACTAATAACTCTACTTTTAGAAAATCGGGGGTTGATTCTAAATTCTTTGCAAACTTGGAAGAAATAAAGAAATGCATAGAACCATAATCAAACAAAGTAATTTTTAGCTTTGAGAAAACAACTAGAGTACCTGCCACCACATCATTTGGAACTTCAAATTCAGTCATAGTGATTGTAAAAGTATGACCTTGTTCCCTTGGCTGTTTCTGAGGCTGATGGTCATTCCCCTCCACTACCCTCGGATTTGGACAATGATTGGAAAATTTCCCCAGTTGTCCACACTTATAGCATTGTACATCAGGTAGGGCCTAAACCATCTTTCCCTTTTCTTTAGTGTTGGGAATTTGTAGCTTTACCTCACTATGACAATTGTGCACAATGTTTCCATCTCTACCACATTAGTAGCACTTCCCACTCCTGAGCATAAAATCCCCCAAATGCTTCTTCCCACATTTATTATATGTGCGATGTTGTACTAGCATGCATCCTCTTCCCTTATCGAAGCTCCCCCCAAGCATGGATCCATCGATATTTTCTTGTCATTGGATTTATGATACCATTGCGTCTCACCAAACTTCATATCGACTTTCATTTCACTTCGCACGATCTTCTCATAGCTATCATAATCTCAGTTGGATAGATTCTTCCGCAGATGAGGTCTTAGTCCACTGAAGAATCTATCAAACTTACCATTTGGATCCATGAAAAAGCTAGATGTGTAACATGAAATCCTTGTGAAGTTCATCCTTTAGCATCCCACATATTCATTCTCCTTATACTTCAGCTCAAGAAACTCCTTCTCCATTCTTGTTCTCATCGATCAAGGGAAATACTTGTTGAAGAATATCCCTATGAACTCTTCCCACTCCATAGCTACAATTTACACTCTTGGAATTGTGTTTTTAATCACGTCCCACCACTAATCAGCTTCTCCCTCTAAGATATAAACAACCATGGTAACCTTCTCTTGTTCAGAACAATGGAGCACATAAAATATCTTATTGATAGAGCTGATCCACTATTTAGAAATCAATGGGTCGGTAGATCCACTGAAGTTTGGTGGTCATTGAAGCATAAAGGATTCAACATAATGTTGTTCCCTTCACGGTGAGATTGGTCTCTTAGATTAATTCAAGTTATTTACCATAACTTGAGTTAGTTGGTTCATCATTCATAATAATGATTCCATTTCAGCTCCATCAGAGGGTCATCAGTGCATGGTCCATTGCGGTCACTATTTTCGCGGTTCCTACTATTTCCCACCATTTTATAAAATAATAAAACCTCAGTGAGAATATTATTTCATTTATAAATCTTTTAAATATAAAGTATTTTATGTCTTCAAACTTCATTCTTTAAACAATTACATTTCTCTATAAATCCTTCATAATGATTCATAAAAAGATTATGATTAACCAAACATATCCCACAGGAGTGTTATAACCAATAGTAAAAAAGGCACATTGTCATGTACCAGGATACCCCGAGTCAATCTAGAAACTCCTTGTCAGAGTTTTCACTCCTAGGTACATCTGTGCTAGAGTTTCCTCTACCTGTTCGTATCCAGACACGGATGTATTTTCTTGATAAACCACTTACTCAATACTCACCAAAATACCAAGAAGTTTTCCTATATTTAAAATTTTATATAGGGTTATTCCTAATGTTTTCATATCCTAATTTCTATAAATAACTAAACTATACTTTGATACCAATTATAGAATCGTTCCTCTTTATTACATAACTTTTTAATACATTATACAAATAGAGGATTTTTAAAGTCTAGTGTCTTGGAAATCAGGAACAATAAAACATTAAAACATAAAACACACATTTAAATAACCTTTAAAAGATTATTTAAAATTTAATCCTATATAAAATTACTACAACTCATAACCTGGAGACATACATCAAAGGAAAGGGTGAGCTGAAGGCCCAGTAAGGGTAAACAATGGAATATGTTTACTTGTGATATCTTTAAGAACTTGATAAAAAACATAAAGACATTTTCAATGGAAAAAGAGGTATATAATAATAAAAAATAATTAATCATAACATTAATATGGGGCTAAAACATTTAATTTAGACATTCATGAACATATCACCAAGTTTCATCCCCAAGGTTTCATAAAAATTACCAAGGTTATTCACCAAGGTGTTGTGAAACTTGTCATCTCTAGAGATTAAATTCTTTACCCAATGAATTGGAGTACTATCAGGGGGAACCCTTAATATGTATTTATTTTCATGTGATATAAATAGATAATAATCATAAATTTCATAAATAAACCAAAGATATTAAAAGAAACGGGTTTCACTTTAAAATTGTGACGTTTTAGAAGTGCTTAAAAATAAGACCATTATGTCATTTATAACCCATGGAAAGGTAGTGAGGGTTATATGTATGTCAATTCCAAATTAAATAATATAAATTTTATGTATTTATGAAAACCCATAGATACGAAATAGGTCTAGGTATTCACATAAATATGATAAGAGAATTTATTGAGAGAAAGAGATAAATTTTGAGTTGAAATTTATGCAGTATAATGGCTATATAACATTGTTTTAGAAAAATATAAAAAGATAGGGGACAAGGGTAAGACACTAAGAAATATATAATAATATAGTATAGGGAAATAATAATATATAAATAAGAACATGGTATGGATATTTGAATGACATACCACAGGCAAAGGAAAATTGAAAGAAAATAGAAGATGCAATTTCTTTTATGAAAATTAAACAGCCTAACGGCGTCACTTAAAAACTAAGAAAATCAATTGATGAGAGTGAAGATGGTATCTCATAATTTGGAAATTAAATTTACAGTAATAATGATATATAATAACATACCCTACATAATAATATGGAAACTAGGAGACAAAATATAAATAAAGTCTTGAATTAAAAGAGGAGGGTGAAAGGTTCCCTTACCTTGAAGAGTGACTTCGAAAGCTCAATGGTTGGGACCTTGGGGGATTGTGGGTACCTTGGGAGGACTCCTTTTGAGGAATTATTGGGAGGAAAAAATATCATAGATTTGTATAGGAGGATTTTGGTATGAAATGAACGAGGTAATGTCTTGGTATTTATAGGAAAAGTGAGGGAATATTTAATTAATTTCAATGGGACACCTCATCGGTGGTATTTGCAAAACCATGGGATTTCCCAAGGTATTTTCCCATTGAATTGGCCACTCATGACACCTCATAGCATATTTTACTATTCACCAATTGACTATAACCATTACATCATCATTACATCATTAATGATGTCATTAAACACCCAAAACTCAAAACTATATTTTCACTATTCACTGAAAAAGAAAAAAAACATTTTATAAAATTTTCATAAATTCACCCTAACCTAATATCGATACTCTGAATTAAAAAATGAACTCCATTTTTTGAAAATAATTTTTTAAATATTTTTAATGTAATTTTTAAGTAAAATCATTATTTATTCAAAAAAACAACTCTGAAATTATATCTTGTTTTGTAACACCTTGAAAAAGTAATCAAGGTCCCATAAAATTATCGTATAACCATAAGAAAATAAAGTAACAATTTATGGTTACATTTTATAAGAATAAATTTTAATTTTAAACTATGAAATTAATTTTAAAATTGTAAATAAAATATTTATGACCTACAAAAATAACAAAATTTATACTATGATCATTTTTTCACTTTTAAGATGTCTAAATTGTATTTATACATTCATGGGTGAAGTTTCTATTTTTTTTGGCTGATTTACTATTCATTACTATTAATTACTATTCATAAGGGTATGTTACTATACATACTTTACTATTCACTAAAAAATCAAGTTGATCGTATTAGAATCTATTTTTCTTACTGATCACAACTGTAGAAGACCATTTTTTAAAAATCATTTCACATTATTAATTATTTAAAGTTTACATTAATATTTTAAAATACCCTTTTTTCCAAAATTCATTATTAATATAGAACTATAAATTCATCCTACATTTATCCGTATATTTGAAATTCAACAAATTTTCTATAATAAGAAATAAAAATTTTACTTATATAAAAGGTTTACATAAGTAAATATGGTCGCATTACATATCCCCTTATAATACCTGTGTTGGACCTAAGTGTATGGTGTGATATGGTGATAGAATCTTGGGGTGGCTTAGAAAACGTTTCCCAAGTGTTGATTTCAATCATCTTGATCTTCTCCCTTAGAAGATTCTGTTCAAGATTCACATATTGAATCTTAGCTTGGGCTTGGTCCAGAGAAAAGCCCAGAGATGCTACCTCCTTCCTAAGCTCTGACAAATGGGATTCGTACGGCCCGAGTCTACTAGATGAGGTCATCAACTCTTCTTTTTATATTAATTATCCAAGATCACTTGTATTTATAAATAATAATTATAACATTAAGAGTTTAGTTTCCAATTGTCATATTGACAATGGGTCATATTGACCAATGGTCATATAACAGTCAAAACCCAACAATATCTTTTAATTATACTCACTTAATTAATTAAAGGATATAGTTTTTTTGAGTATAAAATAACACCAAAATTTGGGAAACAAAAAAAAATTCAAAATTTTGGGTTGTTACATGAGAGGTATGATTTGTATATTATATAATTTTACCTATTTTTTTGACTTTTGGTGAATAAAATTATTTCATTTCTTTTAGATTAGTGAATCGGTTATAACTATCTATCAAGAGAAATCATCAACCACTCAAGTTGTTTACTCCAATGGGGGATTGGTCAATGTTTATTAAGGTGATTTGTGGGTGTGGATTTGTGATTTGAGTATTTTATTTAAGGTGGGACTTAGTATTACTAGATATATGACCATACAATGTCATAACTATAATGGATTAGTTTCTTTCACCATGAGACTGCATCTATGGTTATAAGAGGAAGGTGATATAATATAGTGAGGATGAATATTTTTGGGTATTCTTTAAAGTGATAAATCAAAGAAATGAGCTATAGTACACTGAACCTCAAAAAATCACTTCTCAACTTTTGAGTTTAATGCTTTATACATAATAGGTGGATGTAAAGAAGTTTTCTATAGTGGTGAGAGTCCTTTTTAATTTATGCTCTAAAGAGATTATAGTTTTTCCACTGATAATGGAGATCAATTATAGTGTAAAGATATATCTTGGTACATATTTGATATCTATGGGTGTTTATTGAATGACACCCACTAAGATTTGATAGTTATAGATTTAAATTGATGATATATTGCAAAAGGATTTTATCAACCTCAGTACGTCTCTATGTGGTCGATCACTACTATTTTCAAATAATACCAATTAAAGTAAGTGGTTATACATTGATTATCAATGATTAAATATATTAATAGAAAAGAGTCATTATTATTCCTTAAGTATTTTTGAATTATTTGATAATATTAATAAAGATAGTAGGTTTTCAAGGATAGATTTATGGTCGAGTTACCATCGTGTTAGGTTGAAATAGTAGAATATACAAAAATAACTTTTTGATGATGTTATAGACATTTTGAGTTCCTCATAATACCCATCAGAGTCCCCAATGCACAAAAAAAATATTTATAAGACTCATGAATTAGTTGTTCTAACCCTTCTTATGTGTGTTCCCATATCTATTTGAGTTCATGAACTCATTTATAAATAAATACTACACACTCTAAGAAAATATTTATGTTTTATGTTTATTTTACACATACACACACATGTAAAGAATAAAAACTACTTATTTGATGTTTTATAGTTAAAATTTATAAAGAATAAATATTTGTATTTGGGTATTATATGTTTATATTTTACAAATGGTTATTAATTTTATAGTGTTTTAAAAGTGATATTTAGGAGTTTTAAAAGTTTTTTAATTGAAATTGTTCCTTATTTGGTTTTAAATAAACTATGTATATTATATTTTTGGTTTTAAAGGAATCACCCTTGTGTATAATTTTAAATATATATGAACCTATCTATTATTTAGTATGTAAATTGGTTGATTCTCATTGAATTTTGTTTATTTATATAAGGAATTATAGTGGTTTAGTATGTTTTTTTGTCAAAAAACTTACTTTATGATATATTTTTAAACCTCATAGGATATAAGATATTATAGTGGTAACCTTACATATATGTTTTCAAATGGTTAGGTTTAGATCACATGAACTAGTTGGGTGCCCTAGATATTCATAGATAGTGTGATTTGGGTGAGAAAGTTATAACGACCCATACTTTACATACATTGTTACTACTTCAAAATTGAAGCATACTTATTACAACATATAACAAAACCACGAAAGGACCGTATAGGTATAGTGTCTTTAGAAACTGGGAAACATAAACAACTAGTTCATAAAGCATCAACTTTGCCTCCCACTTATTTCATCATATCTAGGGTCCCTTTTTGGCATATCCTACTTAATAACCTTCTTCCTGACCTGGGGAAGGAAAACATACAAAAGGGTGAGCTCAAATGCTCAGTAAGGGTAAACAAAAGAAATATCAATCACATCGTATACACAGGCACAGAACTTTTGGAAATCTTAACCTGCAAAAGAGATCATAATTTCATAACATGGGATAAATCATTGCAGTGAAATGTAATCACAATAATCATAACTTAAAACATGAAACTTTGTGGCATACACACATAATCATAGAAAATCATTTCTTGTTAGTCATGACTCATTTCCAAGACTATCTTAGTGGACAAAGTCCCTTTCTGAACCGAGTCACCCTCGTTTCAGTCCTGTTTCACTGAACCGGTATAACCTACCGTTCCAGACATGTCTATCTCATGAGATATAAAATCTTTACCCAATGCATTGGAGGGAGATATAGGTCCCACCCATCTCATAATGATACCATTCTTATGTGTGCCACAAAATCTTAAATCATACATCATTGCATAACCCATGTAATAAAAATGGGAATCTTAAACATCGTGACATCATAAAACAATTCATATAAGATAAAGGAATTCATAAAAATATTTCCATCACAACATAATCAAATCCATGTAATAATAGGGATAGAAACAGAACCCTATATTGTCTTAGATGGAAAATAATTTTGATAAAACTCTTGAACTCCATTCTTGAGAAAAATATCCTTTCTACTTCAAAAACATTTATCCTTTCATAACATGCCATACAATTTTAAACAAAAAGAAGTTGATTAAAAATAAACTTTAAAACTTGTAAAGGAAGCTTCTTGGAAATAATGTTTTAAAAATCCATTCATGCCGTATAAGTTAAAAAAACATTCTTCGTACTTTTGTCGGAAAAGTCAAAAAAGTACCTCGTAAGAAAAAACGACAAAAGATTCCTTTCATATTCTTTACTAAAAACTCACCAAAGGTTAAAATTGGATTTAAACTATTGTAAGTGGATGGAAACAATATTACATATTGAGGGAACATGGATGTTGATGATAAAATACACCCCAGTAAATACCAAAGTAGAAACAATCTCGGATAAAAATGAGATTGTGATATTTTCCCTTACCTTAGGTCCAACTTGCTTTGTAAGTGTCTGAACCTCCTGTATAATGATTTAAATAATGTTATTGACTTATTCCAGAATCATACTTATTTTTATGATATCATATATGGTCATATTCTTAGCTTCTTAGTAGTAATATTTCATTGCTACTTGTTATTCGGGTGTTTATAACTTTTTGTTCTTATGCCTGTTTTGTCGAATAAATTCTTATTCTTCTCTTTAGGTTATAGATAGATCATTTCCAGAATGGTATTAGTGTAATATATATCATATTTATTCATTAAATTCATTTATATAATCATTATTAAATGAAGATCATGTAGAACGAGTCGCATCACATCGTGGAGACGGTATTCCGTACGTACGCACGAGTGATGATATCGTTCCTATGATTGTGGAATTGTATTGGAGCGTATGTGTAACGGCCCGAAATTTTGAATAAATCTTGTTCCATAATTTCATGGGTTATTTTATTTTATTTTTATACTCAACAAAAATGTTTTATTTGATAAACATGATTATAATTAAAATGAGACCAGTGGGTTTTGACTGTTATATGACCATCGGTCAATATGACCACTGTGAACAAAATGTTTTGATTATTGTCTCCAAATATAAGTAATCTTGGTTAACTATTATAGAAAGAAGATTTGATGGCCTCACCTAGTAGTCTTGGACCGATCGAAGCCCATCTAACAGAGCTTGGGAAGGAGGTAGCACCATTGGGCTTTGCTCTGGACCAAATCCAAGCTGAACTTCATCATGTGAAGTTAGAACGGAATCGTCTTCGCGAGAAGTTCAAACTGATAGAAATTACTACTCGAGCAATGTTGACTGAGCCTCCCCAAGATTCTATCACCCTAGCACACCTTACTCTTAGGTCCTATGCTGGTATTATAAGGGGCTATGTAATGAGACCATAACTGCCTTGTGTAATCCTGGTTTTAAATAAAAATTGGTATTTATTATTATGATGATGTTTATGAATTTTTCAAATGACTAGATAAAAATAGTATGCATATTTTTGATGAATTTTCAAAAGGATATTTTAAAAAAAAATGTTTGTTTAAACCTTAAATAATTTAAAATGTGTAATGATTCTCAAAAAATGGTCTTCTACAATTATGTCCAGTACGAAATTTAGAGTCTAATAAGATCAACTTGATTTATGATGAATAGTAAATTATGAAGAGTGATTTTATGATTAGGATTAGTAATATGACCAAATGGATTAGTAATCTCACTTAAAGAAAGTTTTAAAATAATCTAGGCACCTTGATTAAGTAATGTGATTCAATAAAATGGTTAAATAACGGTTTCAAAAATTATTATTCAAGTATTAGTTTTTTCGGGTGAATAGTGTTTTTAATTAAAAATTTAATTAAAAATAATTAGATAATTATTTTTATAAAAAGGACTTTATTTTTGAACTCAGAGCATCGATATTATGTTATGGTAATTTTTGGGGTTTTTTCTGAAAAAATGAATTTTCGGTGAATAGTGTTTTTATTTAAAAATAAATTTAAAAATACATAGAAAATTATTTTTATAAAATGGAGTTCATTTTTGAAATCAGAGCATTGATATTTAGTTAAGGTGAAATTTTGGGATTTTTCTGAGAAAGATGAATTTTTCAGTGAATAGTAAGAATGCAGTTTTAGGGTTTCGGTATGTTTAATGACATCATAGTTGTGTCATGATGATTTCATGAGATATTTTAAGGGTTGGCCGGCCAAGGGTGATGAATTATTGTTTTGGGGGCCCCATGTGGCCTAACTCCATGATAAATGCCAAGGGAGAGCACATGGGTTTGAGAAAAGCACATGTGAGGTGTCCCTTGGCCATTAATGCCTTGTCCCCTCACTTTCCCTATAAATACCAAGCCCTCCTCTCATGAATTCGACTCCCCACTCTTCCCCAACGAAGTTCTGGTCTCATTACCTCATAAGGAGTCCTCCCAAGGTTCCCCCAAGCCCTAAAGGTCCCAACCATTGAGGTTTAAGAGTTACATTTTAAGGTAAGGGATCCGACCTCTCTCTTTCATTTCAAGTAATCTCTTTTATGTCATTCCTTTTATGCTCCATGTTCTTATGTTGAAGGATGTTCTTTTATACTCCTCTTACTTCCCTTTTCATGTTAATATAATGAGAGATCCCCTCTTACTCTCATTATTTAGTTTTATGAAGTTTTAAGTGGCGCCGTTAGGCTGCCGAAATTTTTGTAACGGATTCTTTCTCCCTTCTCATTTTCCAAGATCTATTTTCATGTAAAGTATTTTATGTTCTTTTTTTATTATGTTGTGGTATGATCTCTAAATTTATCATACTGATCTTTTATGATCATATGATGAGAGACCCCATTTGATCACTTCAATTCAGTATTTTGAAGTTTTAAGTGGCGTCGTTAGGCTGCCGAATTTTTAAGTGGTTCTCCACCCTTCTCGTTTTGAAGTTCTACTTTCTTGTCAATTATTTCAAGTTCCTTTTTGTTATGTTGGGGTATGATCTCTATATCTATCATACTAGACTCTTATGTTCATATGATGAGAGACCCCATTTGATCTCTTCAATTCAGTATTTTTTTGAAGTTTAAGTGGCGCTGTTTGGCTGCCGAATTTTTAAGTGGTTCTTCACCATTCTCGTTTTGAAGTTCTACTCTCATGTCAATTCTTTCAAGTTCCTTTTTGTTATGTTGGGGTATTATCTCTATATCTATCATACAGGACTCTTATGTTCATATGATGAGAGACCCCATTTTATCTCTTCAATTCAGTATTTTGTTGAAGTTTAAGTGGCGTCGTTAGGCTGCCGAATTTTTAAGTGGTTCTTCACCATTCTCGTTTTGAAGTTCTACTCTCATGTCAATTCTTTCAAGTGCCTTTCTATTATGTTGGGGTATGTACTCCATATCTATCATACTGGAATCTTATGTTCATATGATGACAGACCTTATTTGACCTTGTCAATTCAATTTTGTTGAAGTTTAAGTGACATCGTTAGGCTGCCGAATTCTCACAAGAGAAATCTTTTTTTCTTTCTTTCATGTTCTTCATTTCATATGTTATATTTTCAAATTTCATTATCATGTTCTTAAATCCCTTATATTTTTTTGCTCTACGGTTTGATGGGTCATTTATGAATGTTTGACCCATGTCCCCTCTCTTCTCAATGTTTTCTAAAACCTTGTAACATAGCCGTTATGCTGCAGAATTTTCGTCTCAAAATGCCTCTCTCTCTTTTCTAAAAATTATTTTATGTTATAAAGTGAATACTCAAAGCTCTTATTTCTAAAGGGTTATTCACATATATATCAAAATGTTCTATTTTAAATTCTGGGAATTACATAAATGAAACCCTCTTTCCCTTTCCGTGGGTTTAAAGTGACGTAAAGATCATGTCTTTAAAGTAGTTTTTAAAATGTTATGATTATGAAATGAAACCCATTTATTTTATGCTATGTGAGTTATTTATGAAATGTTTGATGATGATATATGTGTCTCACATGATAATAAAGGCAAATTTAAGGGTGCGCCCTGATAGAGATCCAATGCATTGGGTAAAGACTTAATCTCTAGAGATGACCATTTTAACGACGCCTTGGTGAATAACCTTTGTAATTTTAACGACACCTTGGGGATGGACCTTGGTGAAACGAAACGACTGTCAATATTAAATGTTGTAGCCACATCTTCAAGTTATAAAAAAAATGTTATTTTTATTATGATGTATCTCATGATTTCATTCTCATGCCTTAATGTTATTTTCATGACCTTATTGAAGTATCTCAAGTTCACATGTAAAATGTTTCTCTGGTTTCTCTTACTGGGCCTTCTGCTCACCCTTTCTTTTGATGTATGTCCCCAGGTTATGAGATGCAGTAATGAACCTAGGATGAACTTGAGGAGAATCCTTTCAAGTGTTTAAGAATAATGGTTTTTTTGTTTCATTTATTATGTTCCTAGTTTCCAAGACACTAAACTTTAAAGATCCTCGGTTTTGTAAAATGTAATGAAAGTTTATGTGATAAAAAGGCGGGATGTTATAGTTGGTATCAAAGGATGGTTTAGTTATTTGTGGAAATTAGGATATGAAAACTTTAGGAAGAACCCTATAAAAAAGATTAAATATAGGAAATCTTCCTAGTATTTTGGTGAGTATTGAGTAAAGGGTTTACAAGCAAATACATCCCTGTCTGGATACGAGCAGGTAGAGGTGGCTCTGGCACAGATGTACATAGGGGTAAAACCCGAAAACACCGCTTTGAGCTAGACTCGAACGGGAACTGGTACACGACAACGGGCCTTGCTGCACTCTTGGTTACGACACTCCCGGGGGATATGCTTTGGTAAATTCATAAGCTTAGTATGAACCATTGTCAAAGGAACAAAGATAAAATAAAATAAAGATTCACATAAGAATATATGATCATGGATAACCTAGAAGGAAACCTAGGGGATCACAAGTTAGGGTATACTTTACTTCTACATGGTATCCTTAGATGCTTTAAGTTTCTTTTCATGATTATTGGCTAAGTATTTAAGCCCCTAACTATAGCTTCTTTTCTTAGTTAATGGCGGGAAATGGAAGAACATGTCCCAACAACCAATGTGATAGGAAATGCTACGATTTCCGTATTAATATGACAGAGATGATTAGGGGATTAAAAGATGATTATTATTTTGGAAGACGTTCACTATTTTGAGAACCATATATGATCAAGGTAAATAGATTACTACAGTGTCTTCATTGGGGAGTAAGGTTGACTTATATTTTGAAGAATCAATGAATTTAAGGTGAACTTATAGTAATTTAGGTTACTTATGGAAATGACTAACCTATCTTGGGTAAAATATGTTTAGGTTAGCTACTTTTGTTATAAGATGTTAGGAGTGGTTGATGTTGTTTGGAGATGAACAATGAAGTTTATTTTGGAAGACTATGTTATCAAATCCTTCTTGTATTTGGGTTTCAATCTTAGTTTGGTTTATTTTGAGGAATCTTAGGGACCATTATTTACGGAATGGTCTATGATGAACATTGGGTAGTACCATGGAACTTTGAAGATTTAAAAGTAGTTTCCATTTATATGGCATTCTTTTTGAAGATTTGTTTTACCTTAACCATTCTATTTTTGGGATAATGTTTAAAGATAGAAGAAATAGATAGTTGATCTTTTGTGGATCATGTGATTCTCTAGATGATGATTCTTGTGTTTTGATGAGACCAAGTAGTTTTGAATGCTCATCGTTTGGAGAAAAGATTAGTTTTGGTAGAAACTTATTAATGTATGAAACTCTACATGAAGGTAGATATATTCCCTTATGTTTTTGTTCTATGTTGTAAATGAATTCCCCAAAGTTATTAAAAGGAACGTAAAACAAAAACGTTGTTGGTTTACGTTCCCTACTAGGTAATCAAAGACTGCTTACACACATCATAATTTTGGGATTTTCTGGTGGTTAACTTCCCCCTAATCATGTTTTCTATCACTCTCCTTTAAGAACATTACCCTTTGTTTTCTCCTCCATGTCCGTATTTCCTACATGGAATCCTAGTATGAGTAAACTCGGGTGGCATTTGTACTTCCTTTTCTTTCTTTTAAAATAATGGTGTTACTGACTCTTTTTCCGATGTGGGACTTTAAATGAAATTTCAAAACCTAATTTTAAAAATTGTGAGGACGCAATTTCTTAAGGGGGGAAGATTGTAAAGGCCCGAAATTTTGAATAAATCTTGTTCCCTAATTTCATGTGTTATTTTATTTTATTTTTATACTCAACAAAAATGTTTTATTTGATAAACATGATTATAATTAAAATGAGACCAGTGGGTTTTGACTGTTATATGACCATCGGTCAATATGACCACTGTGAAAAAAATGTTTTGATTATTTTCTCCAAATATAAGTAATCTTGGTTAACTATTATAGAAAGAAGATTTGATGGCCTCACCTAGTAGTCTTGGACCGATCGAAGCCCATCTAACAGAGCTTGGGAAGGAGGTAGCACCATTGGGCTTTGCTCTGGACCAAATCCAAGCTGAACTTCATCATGTGAAGTTAGAACGGAATCGTCTTCGCGAGAAGTTCAAACTGATAGAAATTACTACTCGGGCAATGTTGACTGAGCCGCCCCAAGATTCTATCACCCTAGCACACCTTATTCTTAGGTCCTATGCTGGTATTATAAGGGGCTATGTAATGAGACCATAACTGCCTTGTGTAATCCTTGTTTTAAATAAAAATTGGGATTTATTATTATGATGACGTTTATGAATTTTGAAATGACTAGATAAAAATAGTATGCATATTTTTGATGAATTTTCAAAAGGATATTTTAAAAAAAAATGTTTGTGTAAACCTTAAATAATTTAAAATGTGTAATGATTCTCAAAAAATGTTCTTCTACAATTATGTCCAGTACGAAATTTAGAGTCTAATAAGATCAACTTGATTTTTGATGAATAGTAAATTATGAATAGTGATTTTATGATTAGGATTAGTAATATGACCAAATGGATTACTAATCTCACTTAAAGAAAGTTTTAAAAAAATCTACGCACCTTGATTAAGTAATGTGATTCAATAAAATGGTTAAATAACGGTTTCATAAATTATTATTCAAGTATTAGTTTTTTCGGATGAATAGTGTTTTTTAATTAAAAATTTAATTAAAAATAATTAGAAAATTATTTTTATAAAAAGGAATTTATTTTTGAACTCAGAGCATCGATATTATGTTATGGTAATTTTTGGGGTTTTTTCTGAAAAAATGAATTTTCGGTGAATAGTGTTTTTATTTAAAAATAAATTTAAAAATACATAGAAAATTATTTTTATAAAATGTAGTTCATTTTTGAAATCAGAGCATTGATATTTAGTTAAGGTGAAATTTTGGGATTTTTCTGAGTAAGATGAATTTTTCAGTGAATAGTAAAAATGCAGTTTTAGGGTTTCGGTATGTTTAATGACATCATAGTTGTGTCATGATGATGTCATAAGATCTTTTAAGGGTTGGCCGGCCAAGGGTGATGAATTATTGTTTTGGGGGCCCCATGTGGCCTAACTCCATGATAAATTCCAAGGGAGAGCACATGGGTTTGAGAAAAGCACTGTGAGGTGTCCCTTGGCCATTAATGCCTTGTCCCCTCACTTTCCCTATAAATACCAAGCCCTCCTCTCATCAATTCGACTCCCCACTCTTCCCCAACGAATTTATGGTCTCATTACCTCCCAAGGAGTCCTCCCAAGGTTCCCCCAAGCCCTCAAGGTCCCAACCATTGAGGTTTAAGAGTTACATTTTAAGGTAAGGGATCCGACCTCTCTCTTTCATTTCAAGTAATCTCTTTTATGTCATTCCTTTTATGCTCCATGTTCTTATGTTGGAGGATGTTCTTTTATACTCCTCTTACTTCCCTTTTCATGTTAATATAATGATATATCCCCTATTACTCTCATTATTTAGTTTTATGAAGTTTTAAGTGGCGCCGTTAGGCTGCCGAAATTTTTGTAACGGATTCTTTCTCCCTTCTCATTTTTCAAGATCTATTTTCATGTAAAGTATTTCATGTTCTTTTTTTATTATGTTAGCGTATGATCTCTAAATTTATCATACTGATATTTTATGATCATATGATGAGAGACCCCATTTGATCGCTTCAATTCAGTATTTTGAAGTTTTAAGTGGCGTCGTTAGGCTGCCGAATTTTTAAGTGGTTCTTCACCCTTCTCGTTTTGAAGTTCTACTTTCATGTCAATTCTTTCAAGTTCCTTTTTGTTATGTTGGGGTATGATCTCTATATCTATCATACTAGACTCTTATGTTCATATGATGAGAGACCCCATTTGATCTCTTCAATTCAGTATTTTGTTGAAGTTTAAGTGGCGCTGTTAGGCTGCCGAATTTTTAAGTGGTTCTTCACCATTCTCGTTTTGAAGTTCTACTCTCATGTCAATTCTTTCAAGTTCCTTTTTGTTATGTTGGGGTATGATATCTATATCTATCATACTGGAATCTTATGTTAATATTATGAGAGACCCCATTTGATCTCTTCAATTCAGTATTTTGTTGAAGTTTAAGTGGCGCCGTTAGGCTGCCGAATTTTTAAGTGGTTCTTCACCATTCTCGTTTTGAAGTTCTACTCTCATGTCAATTCTTTCAAGTTCCTTTATATTATGTTGGGGTATGACCTCCATATCTATCATAATGGACTCTTATGTTCATATGATGAGAGACCTTATTTGACCTTGTCAATTCAATTTTGTTGAAGTTTAAGTGACGCCGTTAGGCTACCGAATTCTCACAAGAGAAATCTTTTTTTCTTTCTTTCATGTTCTTCATTTCATATGGTATATTTTCAAATTTCATTACCATGTTCTTAAATCCCTTATATTTTGTCCCTCTACGGTTTGATGGGTCATTTATGAATGTTTGACCCATGTCCCCTCTCTTCTCAATGTTTTCTAAAACCTTGTAACATAGCCGTTATGCTGCAGAATTTTCGTCTCAAAATGCCTCTCTCTATTTTCTAAAAATTATTTTATGTTATAAAGTGAATACTCGAAGATATTATTTCTACAGGGGTATTCACATATATATCAAAATGTTCCATTTTAAATTCTGGGAATTACATAAATGAAACACTCTTTCCCTTTCCGTGGGTTTAAAGTGACGTAAAGATCATGTCTTTAAAGTAGTTTTTAAAATGTTATGATTATGAAATGAAACCCATTTATTTTATTCTATATGGGTTATTTATGAAATGTTTGATGATGATATATGTGGCTCACATGATAATAAAGGAAAATTTAAGGGTGCGGCCTGATAGCGCTCCAATGCATTGGGTAAAGACTTAATCTCTAGAGATGACCATTTTAACGACGCCTTGGTGAATAACCTTGGTAATTTTAACGACACCTTGGGGATGGACCTTGGTGAAACGAAACGATTGTCAATATTAAATGTTGTAGCCACATCTTCAAGTTATAAAAAAATGTTATTTTTATTATGATGTATCTCATGATTTCATTCTCATGCCTTAATGTTATTTTCATGACCTTATTGAAGTATCTCAAGTTCACATGTAAAATGTTTCTCTGGTTTCTCTTACTGGGCCTTCTGCTCACCCTTTCTTTTGATGTATGTCCCCAGGTTATGAGATGCAGTAATGAACCTTGGATGAACTTGAGGAGAAGCCTTTCAAGTGTTTAAGAAGAATGTTTTTTTTGTTTCATTTATTATGTTCCTGGTTTCCAAGACACTAAACTTTAAAGATCCTCGGTTTTGTAAAATGTAATGAAAGTTTATGTGATAAAAAGGCGGGATGCTATAGTTGGTATCAAAGAATGGTTTAGTTATTTGTGGAAATTTGGATATGAAAACTTTAGGAAGAACCCTATAAAAATGTTTAAATATAGGAAATCTTCCTAGTACTTTGGTGAGTATTGAGTAAAGGGTTTCCAAGCAAATACATCCCTGTCTGGATACGAGCAGGTAGAGGTGGCTCTGGCGCAGATGTACATAGGGTAAAACCCGAAAACACCGCTTTGAGCTAGACTCGAACGGGAACCGGTACACGACAACGGGTCTTGCTGCACTCTTGGTTACGACACTCCCGGGGGATATGCTTTGGTAAATTCACAAGCTTAGTATGAACCATTGTCAAAGGAACAAAGATAAAATAAAATAAGATTCACATAAGAATATATGATCATGGATAACCTAGAAGGGAACCTAGGGGATCACAAGTTAGGGTATACTTTACTTCTACATGTTATCCTTAGATGCTTTAAGTTTCTTTTCATGATTATTGGCTAAGTATTTAAGCCCCTAACTATAGCTTCTTTTCTTAGTTAATGGCGGGAAATGGAAGAACATGTCCCAACAACCAATGTGATAGGAAATTCTACGATTGCCGTATTAATATGACAGAGATGATTAGGGGATTAAAAGATGATTATTATTTTGGGATACGTTCACTATTTTGAGGACCATATATGATCAAGGTAAATAGAGTACTACGGTGTCTTCATTGAGGAGTAAGGTTGACTTATATTTTGAAGAATCAATGAATTTAAGGTGAACTTATAGTAATTTAGGTTACTTATGGAAATGACTAACCTATCTTGGGTAAAATATGTTTAGGTTAGCTACTTTTATTATAAGATGTTAGGAGTGGTTGATGTTGTTTGGAGATGAACAATGAAGTTTATTTTGGAAGACTATGTTATCAAATCTTTCTTGTATTTGGGTTTCAATCTTAGTTTGGTTTATTTTGAGGAATCTTAAGGACCATTATTTACGGAATGGTCTATGATGAACATTGGGTAGTACCATGGAACTTTGAAGATTTAAAAGTAGTTTCCATTTCTATGGGATTCTTTTTGAAGATTTTTTTTACCTTATCCATTCTATTTTTGGGATAATGTTTAAAGATAGAAGAAATAGATAGTTGAGCTTTTGTGGATCATGTGATTCTCTAGATGATGATTCTTGTGTTTTGATGAGACCAAGTAGTTTTGAATGCTCATCGTTTGGAGAAAAGATTAGTTTTGGTAGAAACTTATTAATGTATGAAACTCTACATGAAGGTAGATATATTCCCTTTTGTTTTTGTTCTATGTTGTAAATGAATTCCTCAAAGTTATTAAAAGGAACGTAAAACAAAAACGTTGTTGGTTTACGTTCCCTACTAGGTAATCAAAGACCGCTTACACACATCATAATTTTGGGATTTTCTGGTGGTTAACTTCCCCCTAATCATGTTTTCTATCACTCTCCTTTAAGAACGTTACCCTTTGTTTTCTCCTCCATGTCCATATTTCCTACATGGAATCCTAGTATGAGTAAACTCGGGTGGCATTTGTACTTCCTTTTCTTTCTTTTAAAGTAATGGTGTTACTGAATCTTTTTCCGATGTGGGACTTTAAATGAAATTTCAAAACCCAATTTTAAAAATTGCGAGGATGCAATTTCTTAAGGGGGGAAGATTGTAACGGCCCGAAATTTTGAATAAATCTTGTTCCCTAATTTCATGTGTTATTTTATTTTATTTTTATACTCAACAAAAATGTTTTATTTGATAAACATAATTATAATTAAAATGAGACCAGTGGGTTTTGACTGTTATATGACCATCGGTCAATATGACCACTGTGAACAAAATGTTTTGATTATTGTCTCCAAATATAAGTAATCTTGGTTAACTATTATAGAAAGAAGATTTGATGGCCTCACCTAGTAGTCTTGGACCGATCGAAGTCCATCTAACAGAGCTTGGGAAGGAGGTAGCACCATTGGGCTTTGCTCTGGACCAAATCCAAGCTGAACTTCATAATGTGAAGTTAGAACGGAATCGTCTTCGCGAGAAGTTCAAACTGATAGAAATTACTACTCGAGCAATGTTGACTGAGCCGCCCCAAGATTCTATCACCCTAGCACACCTTACTCTTAGGTCCTATGCTGGTATTATAAGGGGCTATGTAATGAGACCATAACTGCCTTGTGTAATCCTTATTTTAAATAAAAATTGGGATTTATTATTATGATGATGTTTATGAATTTTCAAATGACTAGATAAAAATAGTATGCATATTTTTGATGAATTTTCAAAAGGATATTTTAAAAAAAATGTTTGTGTAAACCTTAAATAATTTAAAATGTGTAATGATTCTCAAAAAATGGTCTTCTACAATTATGTCCAGTACGAAATTTAGAGTCTAATAAGATCAACTTGATTTTTGATGAATAGTAAATTATGAATAGTGATTTTATGATTAGGATTAGTAATATGACCAAATGGATTAGTAATCTCACTTAAAGAAAGTTTTAAAATAATCTAGGCACCTTGATTAAGTAATGTGATTCAATAAAATGGTTAAATAACGGTTTCATAAATTATTATTCAAGTATTAGTTTTTTCGGGTGAATAGTTTTTTTAATTAAAAATTTAATTAAAAATAATTAGAAAATTATTTTTATAAAAAGGACTTTATTTTTGAACTCAGAGCATCGATATTATGTTATGGTAATTTTTGGGGTTTTTTCTGAAAAAATAAATTTTCGGTGAATAGTGTTTTTATTTAAAAATAAATTTAAAAATACTTAGAAAATTATTTTTATAAAATGGAGTTCATTTTTGAAATCAGAGAATTGATATTTAGTTAAGGTGAAATTTTGGGATTTTTCTGAGAAAGATGAATTTTTCAGTGAATAGTAAAAATGCAGTTTTAGGGTTTCGGTATGTTTAATGACATCATAGTTGTGTCATGATGATGTCATGAGATCTTTTAAGGGTTGGCCGGCCAAGGGTGATGAATTATTGTTTTGGGGGCCCCATGTGGCCTAACTCCATGATAAATGCCAAGGGAGAGCACATGGGTTTGAGAAAAGCACATGTGAGGTGTCCCTTGGCCATTAATGCCTTGTCCCCTCACTTTCCCTATAAATACCAAGCCCTCCTCTCATAAATGCGACTCCCCACTCTTCCCCAACGAGGTTCTGGTCTCATTACCTCCAAAGGAGTCCTCCCAAGGTTCCCCCAAGCCCTCAAGGTCCCAACAATTGAGGTTTAAGAGTTACATTTTAAGGTAAGGGATCCGACCTCTCTCTTTCATTTCAAGTAATCTCTTTTATGTCATTCCTTTTATGCTCCATGTTCTTATATTGGAGGATGTTCTTTTATACTCCTCTTACTGCCCTTTTCATGTTAATATAATGATAGATCCCCTCTTACTCTCATTATTTTGTTTTATAAAGTTTTAAGTGGCGTCGTTAGGCTGCCGAAATTTTTGTAACAGATTCTTTCTCCCTTCTCATTTTTCAAGATCTATTTTCATGTAAAGTATTTCATGTTCTTTTTTTCATTATGTTGGGGTATGATCTCTAAATTTATCATAATGATCTTTTATGATCATATGATGAGAGACCCCATTTGATCGCTTCAATTCAGTATTTTGAAGTTTTAAGTGGCGCCGTTAGGCTGCCGAATTTTTAAGTGGTTCTTCACCCTTCTCGTTTTGAAGTTCTACTTTCATGTCAATTCTTTCAAGTTCCTTTTTGTTATTTTGGGGTATGGTCTCTATATCTATCATACTGGACTCTTATGTTCATTTGATGAGAGACCCCATTTGATCTTTTCAATTCAGTATTTTGTTGAAGTTTAAGTGGCACCGTTAGGCTGCCGAATTTTTAAGTGGTTCTTCACCATTCTCGTTTTGAAGTTCTACTCTCATTTTAATTCTTTCAAGTTACTTTTTGTTATGTTGGGGTATGATCTCTGTATCTATCATACTGTACTCTTATGTTCATATGATGAGAGACCCCATTTGATCTCTTCAATTCAGTATTTTGTTGAAGTTTAAGTGGCGCCGTTAGGCTGCCGAATTTTTAAGTGGTTCTTCACCATTCTCGTTTTGAAGTTCTACTCTCATGTCAATTCTTTCAAGTTCCTTTCTATTATGTTGGGGTATGGCCTCCATATCTATCATACTGTAATTTTATGTTCATATGATGAGAGACCCTATTTTACCTTGTCAATTCAATTTTGTTGAAGTTTAAGTGACGCCGTTAGGCTGCCGAATTCTCACAAGAGAAATCTTTTTTTCTTTCTTTCATGTTCTTCATTTCATATGGTATATTTTCAAATTTCATTACCATGTTTTTAAATCCCTTATATTTTGTCCATCTATGGTTTGATGGGTCATTTATGAATGTTTGACCCATGTCCCCTCTCTTCTCAATGTTTTCTAAAACCTTGTAACATAGCCGTTATGCTGCAGAATTTTCGTCTCAAAATGCCTCTCTCTCTTTTCTAAAAATTATTTTATGTTATAAAGTTAATACTCAAAGCTCTTTTTTCTACAGGGGTATTCACATATATATCAAAATGTTCTATTTTAAATTCTGGGAATTACATAAATGAAACCCTCTTTCCCTTTCCGTGGGTTTAAAGTGACGTAAAGATCATGTCTTTAAAGTAGTTTTTAAAATGTTATGATTATGAAATGAAACCCATTTATTTTATGCTATATGGGTTATTTATGAAATGTTTGATGATTATATATGTGGCTCACATGATAATAAAGGCAAATTTAAGGGTGTGCCCTGATAGCTCTCCAATGCATTGGGTAAAGACTTAATCTCTAGAGATGACCATTTTAACGACGCCTTGGTGAATAACCTTGGTAATTTTAACGACACCTTGGGGATGGACCTTGGTGAAACGAAACGATTGTCAATATTAAATGTTGTAGCCACATCTTCAAGTTATAAAAAAAATGTTATTTTTATTATGATGTATCTCATGATTTCATTCTCATGCCTTAATGTTATTTTCATGACCTTATTGAAGTATCTCAAGTTCACATGTAAAATGTTTCTCTAGTTTCTCTTACTGGGCCTTCTGCTCACCCTTTCTTTTGATGTATGTACCCAGGTTATGAGATGCAGTAATGAACCTAGGATGAACTTGAGGAGAATCCTTTCAAGTGTTTAAGAAGAATGTTTTTTTTCATTTATTATGTTCCTGGTTTCCAAGACACTAAACTTTAAAGATCCTCGGTTTTGTAAAATGTAATGAAAGTTTATGTGATAAAAAGGCGGGATGCTATAGTATGTATACTATTTCAGAATAAAAATCACTTAATAATAGTCATATATAGTCATTATTTACACCATTATACCCATCCAAGTAAGGTGGTGGTGGAAAATAGATTACACCACAGCGTGGAGACGGTATTCCGTACGTACGCACGCGCGGTGATTTCTTTTTCCGTAGGATGGATAGATGGTGAAATAGGGTTGTTTCATAATTATAATAACGTATCATTATATGAGTGATACTGATGTTATTAATTCATAATGAAACAACTAAAGAAGAATAAGTGGAAGAAGAAATAAAGATGAAAGAATCGGTAACGGACATTACCTCTTCTTTGAAGTGCTTCTTTGAGACCTTCTTTTAGGGCACTAAAATTGGTCTTTGAGGAAGACCAGAACCTCTAGGATGTCTCTAGGGAGGTGTAGAGGAGAAAGTGGCAAGGTTTGGCCGAGATTGAAGGCTCAATGTGGTGTGAGGAAGAGGGGGAGGAGGTGCCCTTTTATAAGGGAGGAGAGGGGCACGTTTGGAATAACTAAAAATATTATTTTATTATAAAGTCAAGTTCGGTTTTAAATAGCTCCAAATTGATTTATTTCGAGGATAAGGTGGGGATGGGTCGAAATCCTCTCATCCAATAGAATTTAGACAAGTTTAGGTTAATATTTTAACCTTATCATTTAGATTTAACATTAAGTTAAATAATTTTACTTTTACCATGTCTTCTTGTGTTCTTATACTATAAGGTTAATAAAATTACTATAAGCAGCCAAACGGACCCCAAGTTGTTTATTATTAATATATATAACCTTATCTAAGTCATTTGGCCGAACCTTAGATTTTTTGGAATAAAATAACAATTAATAATATAATATTTGTTTTAAAAACTATTTTATGTCAATTTTGACACTATTTAGTAATTCATTTTTGTGAAAATCATAACAGAATTATTAGTTCAAACCAAGTTAATTAAATCAATACTAACATGTCATATTAACCTAGAAAATTAGTTATATTCATAAAAATTCTCAAATTACATTTATTTTGGTGTTTATAACATCAATTATGTCAATATTTCATTAATAAGATAATTACTGCATCATCATTGTGTCATAAATAAATTAAATTATTTAATGTCTAAAAATTACAAAAAAAATACCATTATGTAGGAAATATTTTTATATTTATAATTAATATTTATAGTCGAATTTGTCTTATGTATAACCCCATATTAAAAATTATTTACTTATTAAACTTTGATTTTAACTATTTTAACCCTTCTTTAAATAAATTAATAATAAATGTCCTAATCTAATCCAAGTGGGCCTAAATGGTCATATTTTATTCCTAAGTTTGTTTTTGGTCGAATTAAACTTGTCCAATAGAATTAGGACATGTGTTAGGGTAATAATAATATCATTTTTACCCTTAATTTCCCTATTTACTTTTAACCGTGGTAAAAAAAAGTAAAAAGTTACTATTCACCAAAAAATTATTTTCATCTCATTGAACCACATTTTACTTACTGACATCAACCGTGTCTCTCGGATTTTTGAAATTCCACTCACAGAAGCGGTAAAATTAGGTTTTATGAAAAATTCAGTTTTTTTAACTACCACTTAGTGGTTTCACTATTCATCAAAAATTGAATGTTTTCAGAAAAATACCAAAATTTCACCCTAGGCTAATTTTGATATTCCGAATCCAAAAATGAAGTCCATTTTGAAAAATAAAATTTATAAAATTTGAAAAACTGGTTATTACTATTTATAATGGCTAGTTTTAATAATATTTTAATAGCATATTGTTGTTTAGTGAAACTCGGTATTGCGTACGACGCAAGCTATCGAGGCAGGTCGCGATTTCGTGTAAAGCAAGCCAAGCAAGTGTTGTGTAGAAAAAGATTCCTTTGATGATTTATATAACATAAAAGTCTTGGGTGTTACATTCTACCCCCCTTAAAATGAATTTCGCCCTCAAAATTCGTCACTTTGTAACAAACAGATGAGGATACTTCTCCCTCATCATATCCTCAAGCTCACATGTAGCTTCTTCTAATTGGTGGTTCCTCCATAAAACTTTCACCAATCGAGTGGTCTTTTTTCGTAGGAATTTTTCACTATGATCCAGAATCTCTATCGGTTGTTCTTTATAAGAAAGATCTTGCTCCAGCGGTACAACATCTGAGCTGAGTACATGTGAAGGATCATGTATGTACTTTCTCAGGAGATATACATTGAACACATCGTGAACTTGAGAGAGATTCGGTGGAAGCGCCAATCGGTAAGCTACCTTCCCAACACGATCCAGTATTTCGAAAGGACTGATATATCTAGGGCTCAACTTCCCCTTATTTCAAAATCTCATAACCCTCTTCCAGTGAGATATTCGTAAGAACACTTTATCACCCACTTCAAACTCTAGGTATTTTCTTCGGTTGTCGGCATAACTTTTCTGTCGACTCTGAGCTGCTCTTATGTGTTGTTGAATAGATCTGACCTTTTCTGCCATTTCATCAATGAGATTAGGTCCTAATAGCTTTCTTTCCCCAACTTCATCCCAGCAAGTTGGAGTCTTGCATTTCTTTCCATAGAGAGCTTCATAAGGAGCCATCTGAATACTGGAGTGAAAGCTATTATTATAAGAAAATTCCACCAAAGGTAGGTGTTGATCCCAACCACCTTTCAAATCCATAGGGCAAGCTCTCAACATATCTTCTAGAGTTTGAATTGTTCTCTCAGACTGACCGTCTGTCTGAGGATGATAAGCAGTGCTGAAACTCAACTCTGTATCCAGAGTATGCTAAAGACTTCTCCAGAACTTCGAGGTAAATCTCGGATCCCGATCAGAGATAATAGAAGGTGGTACTCCATGCAATCTTACCACTTCCTTTACATATATCCTGGCAAGCTGATCCAGAGAGAAATCCTCTCTAATAGCAATGAAGTGTGCAGACTTTGTAAGACAATCAACTATGACCCATATAGCATTATTGCCTTTGGATGTTTTAGGAAGTCCTGTGACAAAGTCCATAGTGATGTTTTCCCATTTCCATTCGGGTATGGGTAATGGTTGTAACATCCCCTTAGACTTCTGTCTCTCAACTTTAACTTGTTGAAAAACCAAGCATCGAGAGACAAATTCAGAAACATATCTTTTCATGCCATCCCACCAGAAGTACTCTTTCAGGCCCCTATACATCTTCGTGCTTCCAGGATGAATAGATAATGAAGAACTATGAGCCTCATCCAGCAGTTCCTTCTTTAATTCGGGGATGGGAGGAACACAAACCTGATTCCTGAACTTTATTATCCCATCACAATCAAGGTAGAATTTAGGAACATTTCTCACCTTCTTTTGTAACTCGGCATCTTCTTTCTGTGCCTCTTTAATCTTCACATGTATAGATGGTTGAACATTCATTTGAGAAAGATAAGATTTTCCCCTTCCATTATAATTCCAAGATCCATTCTTTGTAAATCCATAAATATTGGATATTTTGTGATCCTCATCATTGATAAACTGGCATGGTCTTGTCGACTTAATGCATTTGCCACCTTGTTTGCTTTCCCAGGGTGGTAATGGATTGAGCTGTCATAATCCTTAATCAGCTCCAACCATCTTCTTTGGTGCATATTCAACTCCTTTTGTGTGAAAATATACTTTAAACTTTTATGATCAGTATAAATATCACACCTTTCACCATAAAGGTAATGCCTCCAAATCTTTAATGCAAAGATTACCGCAGCTAACTTCAAATCATGTGTTGGGTAATTTTTCTCATGGATTTTCAACTGTCGTGAGGCATAAGCTATCACCATATCATTTTTCATAAGAACACACCCCAATCCCTTCTTGGATGCATCACTGTAGATCACAAACCTTTCTCCACTACAAGGCAATGTGAGCACAGGTGCACTGGATAACCTTCTTTTCAACTCCTTGAAATTCTCTTCACATTCCTCCATCCAGACAAACTTAACTCCTTTCCGAGTCAACTTGGTGAGTGGATTAGATAATCGTGAAAAATCTTTCACAAAACGTCGATAATATCCAGCCAAACCAAGAAAACTTCGGATCTCAGTTACTGTTGTTGGTCTCGACCATCTTTCGATAACCTCTATTTTTGCTGGATCCACAGATATCCCCTCTTTTGAGATTATGTGACCCAAAAATGAAACTTTTTGAAGCCAAAATTCACACTTGGTAAATTTGGCATAAAGATTCTCCTTTCTCAGGGTCTTCAATATAATTCTCAAGTGATCTTCATGTTCTTCCTTGCTCTTTGAACAGACAAGAATATCGTCTATAAAGACTACCACAAATTGATCAAGATAGTCTCTAAAGACTCTATTCATTAGATCCATGAAGATATTAGGGGCATTAGTAAGACCAAATGGCATCACTATAAATTCATAGTGTCCATACCTTGTAAGGAAAGCCGTCTTTGGTATATCCTCCCTTTTGACCCTTAATTAATGATACCCTGAATGAAGATCAATCTTGGAAAAGTATTGAGCTCTGCATAGTTGGTCAAATAAGTCATCAATGCGTGGGAGAGGATATTTGTTCTTGATAGTGATCTTGTTAAGTTCTCGATAATCAATACAGAGTCTCATTGATCCATATTTCTTTTTAACAAATAGAACAGGTGCTCCCTAAGGTGACGCACTAGGGCATATAAATCCCTTATCAAGATTCTCTTGGAGTTGCTTCTTCAATTCCTGCAACTCAATTGGGGCCATTCTATAAGGTGTCTTTGAAATAGGCAAAGCACCCGGTACGAGTTCTATTGAAAACTCAACTTCACGATTTGGTGGAAGACCCGGTAATTCCTCTGGAAAGATATCATCAAACTCCCGTACGATGGGAATATTCTTAATCGTGAGTTTCTCACCAACCATTTGAGATAAATAACCTTCATTTAGTGGAATCAATACCCATAAAATGGAAGAAATTCCCACTGGAAGGTTATGTTCATCCTTGCATTGATAGACGATCATAGATTGATCTGGAATATGAAATGTGACTTCCCTTCTTTGGAAATTGATATGAGCTCCATATAAAGAAAGCCAATCCATGCCAAGAATCACATCAAATTCCACTATAGGATGGATCGCAAGATTTGCAGGAAGCACTTTCCCACAAACTTCGATCGGAGAAGAATTATAAACTTTTGATGCGACTGTTGTGCCATTAGGTATTGTCACAGCTAACTCAACATCTAATTGTTGAGTTAATACGGTGATACCCTTAGAAAATTCTTCAGAAATAAAAGAGTGGGTGGATCCAGAATCAAATAAAACATTTGCTACTTTAGAGTGGATGGTAAGTGTACCTTTCACCACATCGTTATCGTACTCCACATCGTTGATAGAAATTGCCTGTGACTTTCTTTTGTCTTTAGCCTTAAGAGTTTGTTGACGTCGACCATCATCATCAACCCTTGGATTAGGTAATTTATTGGCATAATGCCCCATCTCCTTGCACTTGAAACATTGAAGTGTATTAGGTTCATTCTGTGTATCCCTTCCTTTGTTTGCATCATTAGACATCTTCTTCCCATCATCGCGGCATTCAAATGCCCGATGACCTTCCTTTCCACATTTGAAACATTTACTTGTCCCTTTAAGACAACTCCCTCCATGTTTCTTTCCACACTTTGAGTATAAGGGAAATCTCATCTTCTTTTCAGTGTGCTCTTTAGATTTTCCTTTGAATTCCATTTTCCTCTTGTTATCAAACCCATATGACTGATGGGTTACTCCAATCTCCATTTTGACTTTGAGAGTACATCGAACGATTTCCTCGTAGCTATTGAAGTCTCTTATGGCTAACGCCCTTTGGAGACTTGGTTTTAAGCCACTAAAGAATCGATTGATCTTACACTCAGGTTGGATAATAATTCCAGAAGCGTACCTTGCAAGTCTTGTAAAATTTGCTTCATAGGTACCAACAGATTCATCATCCTTTTGCTTCAGTTCAAGAAACTCTTTCTCCATCTTTGTTTGGAGAATACGAGGGAAGTACTTATTAAAGAATAAGTTCTTGAACTTGTCCCATTCCATGGACTCAATTTCATCCCTTTGCCTCGTATTCTTAAAAAGATTCCACCATTGATCAACATCTCCTTCCAAACGATACACTGCTAGGATGACTTTATCATGTTCAGAACATTGAAGAACTGAAAATATCTTTTCAGTAGTACTAATCCATTGTTCAACAACTAATGGATCAGTAGACCCACTGAAATAAGTTGGACGATGCCTCATGAAGGATTCAATAGAATGTTGCTCCTTCCTTTGCTCGTTTGGAAGTCATGCATGATTCATAGCTTGAGAAAGTTGTGTGAGCATGGCTACAAGATTTTTAATTCCAGCTCCCATAACATTTGGTTTCTCAGGGGGACAATCATTGCATTGCCCGTCGCATTCCGCATTAACACGATTCCTTCGGGTTCCAGCCATTGACTAAAACCAACAAGAATAGTGTGAGCAACACTAATTATAATAGGAAAACCACATACTCAAGAATAAAATTTCACACTTAAGGTTTTATCCTAGGTTATTCATGGCCATTTATAAAACACTAATATTGTGTTCTATGCTTAGACTTATCCTTAGAGTTCTTACTAAGGCTTTCACATCCTAGTTTCCAAAGGTTGGCTATACCTTTCCTCTGATACCAACTATAACGAACCATACTTTACATACATTGTTAATACTTCAAAATTGAAGCATACTTATTACAACATATAACAAAACCACTAAAGGACCGTATAGGTATAGTGTCTTTAGAAACTGGGAAACATAAACAACTGGTTCATAAAGCATCAACTTCGCCTCCCACTTATTTCATCATATCTAGGGTCCCTTTTTGACATATCCTACTTAATAACCTTCTTCCTGACCTGGGGAAAGAAAACATACAAAAGGGTGAGCTCAAATTCTCAGTAAGGGTAAAAAAAATAAATATCAATCACATCGTATACACAGGCACATAACTTTTGGAAATCTTAACCTGAAAAAGAGATCATAATTTCATAACATGGGATAAATCATGGCAGCGAAATGTAATCACAATAATCATAACTTAAAACATGAAACTTTGTGTCATACACACATAATCATAGAAAATAATTTTTTGTTAGTCAAGACTCATTTCCAAGACTATCTTAGTGGACGAAGTCCCTTTCTGAACTGAGTCACCCTCGTTTCAGTCCTATTTCACTGAACCGGTATAACCTACCTGTTGTACCTCTCGTACCCCTCGTGGTTTAATTTTCATGATCACAGTCACTCTCTTATTTATCTAATATTGTTTTAAGTGTTTTTGGTTGATAGGCATAATTTCAGATTGCCAAGGAATTGGGGCAAGAAGGCCGAAAGCAAAAGTGGACTGGTTTTCAGTCCACCGGCCAACCGGTGGATGCCCACTGGCCAGCCGATGGAGCCTGGACAGAAGGCATCATTTCTGTCCAGACCACCGGCCAACCGGTGTCCCACCACCGACCAGCCGGTGGAGCCCAGACAGAATAGTGTCAGCTACTGCCTCAGCACCGGCCAACCGGTGGCCTCCTCACCGGCCAGCCGGTGGTGCCTGAGCCCGAAGGCCTCTCATTTTCCAAACACCGGCCAACTGGTGGCACTGTACCGGTCAGCCGGTGGAGCCAGTCAAACTAGCCGTTGGGCTTTGACCAGGCTTGTCCACTTGACTCCCAACGGCTCCGAAGGCCTCTCCAACGGCTCCGAAGACTCCCAAAGGCCATTTGAGGGTTCCCACTCTATAAATAAAGGACTAGGAATCCCCGGAAACACAAGAAAGCCCACGGACACATTTTTGATCATTTGGCGAACCTCCGGCGCATTCCTTCCAAGGAACCCCACTTGCTCCAACTCACTTCCACATCCAAGGAGCACCACCATAGAAGCTTGGGAGCACTCTTCATCAACTCCATCAATCCATTGGCGCCCAAGACTTCTCCTCATTACGGTTTTTCTTGTTTTAATTATTTTGAGCTTCAATTTGGGTTTGTGCCTACAAACCCCTCATTTATCTCATCCTCTCTTCTTTGGGTTTTCACACCACCTTCAAGGTGTGAAGAGGTTAGTCAAGCCTTCCCTTTAAAAGGCTTGAGTCATAGGTGAGCTAGCCTTCAGCTGTAAGAAGGCTAGTGGGTTCTTGCTCAACCATTGAAAGCAAGTGGGTTCTTGCATAACCATTAAAAGCAAGCTATAATAGGTTCTAGACTAACCTTAAAGTCTAGTGGGTTTCTTGCTAAAACCATTAAAAAGAAAGTGGTAGTAAATCTCTCAACGGTTGAGTTGGGAGCGGAGACGTAGGCTTTGGTTTAAGCCGAACTCCGTTATCAATTTTGTGTCTTGCCTCATTTATTTCCGCTGCACTTTGATATTTGTTTTTAAATTGTTAATTAATTTTTAAAAGGCAATTCACCCCCCCCCCTCTTGCCATCACTTCCTTTTCTTTTCCGCCCAACAATTGGTATCAAAGGAAAATTTGAGTAATACCTTCACCGGTTTCAAATTCAAGATCCATTGTGATGGCTTCAACTTCTTTCGCCCCCGAAGGCTATTCATTGGGTCGTGCTCCATTCTTTGATGGAACCGACTATAACTATTGGAAAACCCGCATGACCACTTTTCTTAGAAGTATAGGTTATCCTATTTATAAAATTGTCATGCATGGTTATTCTCTTTCTTCTCCCGATGAATCCAAATGGACTCAAGCCGATATTAAAAATTTCGAGCTTGATGGAAAAGCCATGAACGCTCTTCATTGCGGCCTTGATCGTAATGAATTCAATCGAGTTTCCACATGCACCTCATCTCATGAAATCTGGAAACTTTTGGAAGTTAACCATGAGGGGACCAACAAAGTCAAGGACACTCGATTGGATATGTTCCGTCAAGATTTTGAGTCTTTCACCATGCACCCACATGAATCAATTTGTGAAATTTTTACTCGTTTTACTGACGTTTGCAATGGAAGAAAATCTCTTGGAGATGATGTTTCTGCAGAGACGATGGTCAAGAAGATCCTTTGGATCTTACCAAGCACATGGGCACCGAAAGTCACGGCAATCCAAGAAGCAAAAGACATCAAGAAAATGCCGGTCAAAGAGCTCATCGGATCCCTCATGACCTACGAGATCACCATGAGGAGACAAGCTGAAAAGGAAGGCAAACCGATCAAAGCTCCAAAGAACATCGCCTTCAAAGTTCAACAAGAAGAAAGCTCATCCTCCTCATCATCTTCCTCTTCAAGCGGCGATTCCGAAATAGAGAATCTTGCCCAAAAAATGCACAAATTCATGAAGAATCACAAGAAGAAGAAATCCCGCAAGGCTCAACCCAACGAAAAATCTGAGCCCGATGTAACATGCTATGGGTGTGGCAAGAAAGGCCATTACAAGCCCGATTGTCCACTCAACAAGAAAAAGGCCAAGCAAAAGGAAAAGAAGAAGACATTCAAGGCCACATGGAGTGATAGCTCCACATCCTCCTCCTCCTCCTCCTCAAGTGACAACGGTAACAAATGCCTAATGGCATTTCACGAGGTAACCTCTTCCGACTCCACTTCCTCTAGTTCTTCAAATTCAAATTCTTTCAATCATTTATCCTACGAGGATCTCCAATATGCTAGAGATCAATTGGAGGAAGGTTTTCACGAACTTTCTTCCAAATTTGTTGCTTTAAAAAAGAATTTCAAAAAACTTTCTTCCGAAAAGGAACAACTTCTCAAAGAGAAGGAGGAGTTGTCCCTCAAAGTCTAAAACCTTCCCGATGTTGATTCTATGGAATCAACAATCAAAGATTTAAGGGAATATCTTGCCAAGTTCACCCAAGGTGAACAAAATTTAACCAAATTGCTCGGTTCCCAATGCATATCTAGAACCACTGAAGGGCTTGGATATTCCAAGAAAGCTTCCTCTTCCCATGCTCCAACTATTTTTGTAAGGGGGAGCTCTCAAAATAAATTTTGTAACTATTGCAAAAAACCCGGGCACTTAATTTATGAGTGCAATTGCAAAAATGCCCGGTATAGAAGGCCCAAAATCATTTCTTTTAATGATGAATTTTATAGGAGAAGACCCTCCACTAGACAAGTGTGGATTGAAAAATCCCTTTTAGCGAGTCTTACCGGACCAAAATTTGTCTCGGTTTCAAAAACCTCTCCCGGGTGATTTGTTGTTTTTATTTAGGGGGAGTTAGGATTGTTTAAGCTTTTTTGCGTTTTTCATTTCAAACTTTCAATTCAAAATTCTCAATTCAAAATTTTCGATTCAAAACTTTCAATTCAAAATTCTCAATTCAAAATTTTCGATTCAAACTTTCAATTCAAAATTCTCAATTCAAAATTTTCGATTCAAAACTTTCAATTCAAAATTCTCAATTCAAAATTTTCGATTCAAAACTTTCAATTCAAAATTTTCAATTCAAAATTTTCAATTCAAAACTTTCAATTCAAATTTCAAAAATTTCAATTGGTTTAAATTCTCTATCTTGTATTTCCCTCAATCAAGTTTTATGCCCCGTGCTATTTTGATAATCACAAAGGGGGAGAAATTCTTGGTTGATTGGGGGAGAAATCTTTTAAAGTATGCCTCTAATTTCAGTCTTTTACATTGCTTTTTTTGGTGATTGTGATCATCAAAATAGGGGGAGATTGTTGTACCTCTCATACCCCTCGTGGTTTAATTTTCATGATCACAATCACTCTCTTATTTATCTAATATTGTTTCAAGTGTTTTTGGTTGATAGGCATAATTTCAGATTGCCAAGGAATTGGGGCAAGAAGGATGAAAGCAAAAGTGGACTAGTTTTCAGTCCACCGGCCAACCGGTGGATGCCCACCGGCCAGCCGATGGAGCCTGGACAGAAGGCATCATTTCTGTCCAGACCACCGGCCAACCGGTGTCCCACCACCGGCCAGCCGGTGGAGCCCAGACAGAATAGTGTCAGCTACTACCTCAGCACCGGCCAACCGGTGGCCTCCTCACCGGCCAGCCGGTGGTGCCTGAGCCCGAAGGCCTCTCATTTTCCAAACACCGGCCAACCGAGGGCACTGTATCGGTCAGCTGGTGGAGCCAGTCAAACTAGCCATTGGGCTTTGACCAGGCTTGTCCACTTGACTCCCAACAGCTCCGAAGGCCTCTCCAACGGCTCTGAAGACTCCCAAAGGCCATTTGAGGGTTCCCCCTCTATAAATAAAGGACTAGGAAGCCCCGGAAACACAAGAAATCCCACGGACACATTTTTGATCATTTGGCTAACCTCCGGCGCATTCCTTCCAAGGAACCCCACTTGCTCCAACTCACTTCCACATCCAAGGAGCACCACCATAGAAGCTTGGGAGCGCTCTTCATCAACTCCATCAATCCATTGGCACCCAAGACTTTTCCTCATTACGGTTTTTCTTGTTTTAATTATTTTGAGCTTCAATTTGGGTTTGTGCCTACAAACCCCTCATTTCTCTCATCCTCTCTTCTTTGGGTTTTCACACCACCTTCAAGGTGTGAAGAGGTTAGTCAAGCCTTCCCTTTAAAAGGCTTGAGTCATAGGTGAGCTAGCCTTCACCTGTAAGAAGGCTAGTGGGTTCTTGCTCAACCATTGAAAGCAAGTGGGTTCTTGCATAACCATTAAAAGCAAGCTGTAATAGGTTCTAGACTAACCTTAAAGTCTAGTGGGTTTCTTGCTAAAACCATTAAAAAGCAAGCGGTAGTAAATCTCTCAATGGTTGAGTTGGGAGCGGAGACGTAGGCTTTGGTTTAAGCCGAACTCCGTTATCAATTTTGTGTCTTGCCTCATTTATTTCCGCTGCACTTTGATATTTGTTTTTAAATTGTTAATTAATTTTTAAAAGGCAATTCACCCCCCCTCTTGCCATCACTTCCTTTTCTTTTCCGCCCAACACTACCGTTCCAGCCATGTCTATCTCATGAGATATAAAATCTTTACCCAATTCATTGGAGGGAGATATAATTCCCACCCATCTCATAATTATACCATTCTTATGTGTGCCACAAAATCTTAAATCATACATCATTGCATAACCCATGTAATAAAAATGGGAATCTTAAACATCGTGACATCATAAAACAATTCATATAAGATAAAGAAATTCATAAAAATATTTCCATCACAACATAATAAAATCCATGTAATAATAGGGATAGAAACAGAACCCTATATTTTCTTAGATGGAAAATAATTTTGATAAAACTCTTGAACTCCATTCTTGAGGAAAATATCCTTTCTACTTCAAAAACATTTATCCTTTCATAACATGCCATACAATTTTAAACAAAAAGAAGTTGATTAAAAATAAACTTGAAAACTTGTAAAGGAAGATTCTTGGAAATAATGTTTTAAAAATCCATTCATGCTGTATAAGTTAAAAAAACATTCTTTGTACTTTTTTCGGAAAAGTCAAAAAAGTACCTCGTACGAATAAACGACAAAAGATTCCTTTCATATTCTTTACTAAAAACTCACCGAAGGGTAAAATTGGATTTAAACTATTGTAAGTGGATGGAAACAATATTAAATATTGAGGGAACATGGATGTGGATGATAAAATACACCCCAGTAAATGCCAAAGTAAAAACAATCTCGGATAAAAATGAGATTGTGATATTTTCCCTTACCTTAGGTCCAACTTGCTTTGTAAGTGTCCGAACCTCCTGTATAATGATTTAAATAATGTTATTGACTTATTCCATAATCATACTTATTTTTATGATATCATATATGGTCATATTCTTAGCTTCTTAGTAGTAATATTTCATTGCTACTTGTTATTCGGGTGTTTATAACTTTTTGTTCTTATGCGTGTTTTGTCGAATAAATTCTTATTCTTCTCTTTAGGTTATAGATAGCTCATTTATATAATGGTATTAGTGTAATATATATCATATTAATTCATTCAATTCATTTATATAATCATTATGAAATGAAGATCATGTAGAACGAGTCGCATCACATCGTGGAGACGGTATTCCGTACGTACGCACGAGTGATGATATCGTTCCTATGATTGTGGAATTGTATTGGAGTGTATGTATACTATTTCAGAATCAAAATCACTTTATAATAGTCATATATAGACATTATTTACACCATTATACCCATCCAAGTAAGGTGATGGTGGAAAATAGATTACACCACGGCGTGGAGACGGTATTCCGTACGTACGCACGCGCGGTGATTTATTTTTCCATAGGATGGATAGATGGTGAAATAGGGTTGTTTAATAATTATAATAACATATCAGTATATTATTGATAATGATGTTATTAATTCATAATTAAACAACTAATGAAGAAGAAGTGGAAGAAGAAATAAAGATGAAAGAATCGGTAACGGACATTACCTCTTCTTTGAAGTGCTTCTTTGAGACCTTCTTTTAGGGCACTAAAATTGGTCTTTGAGGAAGACCAGAACCTATAGGATGTCTCTAGAGAAGTGGAGAGGAGAAAGTTTCAGGGGTTGGCCGAGCATTAAGGCTCAATGTGGTGTGAGGAAGAGGGGGAGGAGGTGCCCTTTTATAAGGGAGGAGAGGGGCACCTTTGGAATAACTAAATATATTATTTTATTATAAAGTCAAGTTCGGTTTTAAATAGCTCCAAATTGATTTATTTCGAGGATAAGGTAGGGATGGGTCGAAATCCTCTCATAAAATATAATTTAGACAAGTTTAGGTTCCTATTTTAACCTTATCATTTAGATTTAACATTAAGTCAAATAATTTTACTTTTACCATGTCTTCTTGTGTTCTTATACTATAAGGTTAATAAACTTACTATAAGCAGCCAAACGGACCCCAAGTTGTTTATTATTAATATATATAACCTTATATAAGTCATTTGGCCGAAACTTAGATTTTTAGGAATAAAATAACAATTAATAATATAATATTTGTTTTAAAAACTATTTTATGTCAATTTTGACACTATTTAGTAATTCATTTTTGTGAAAATCATAATATAATTATTAGTTCAAACCAAGTTAATTAAATCAATACTAACATTTCATATTAACCTAGAAAATTAGTGGGATTCATAAAAAGTCTAAAATTACATTTATATTTGTGTTTATAACATCAATTATGTCAATATTTCATTAATAATATAATTACTGCATCATCATTGTGTCATAAATAAATTAAATTATTTAATGTCTAAAAATTACAAATAAAATACCATTATGTAGGAAATCTGTTTATCTTTCTAATGAATATTTATAGTCGAATTTATCTTATGTATAACCCCATATTAAAAATTATTTACTTATTAAACGTTGATTTTAACTATTTTAACCCTTCTTTAAATAAATTAATAATAAATGTCCTAATCTAATCCAAGTGGGCCCAAATGGTCATATTTTATTCCTAAGTTTGTTTTTGGTCGAATTACACTTGTCCAATAGAATTAGGACATGTTTTAGGGTAATAATAATATCATTTTTACCCTTAATTACCCTATTTACTTTTAACCGTGGTAAAAAAAAGTAAAAAGTTACTATTCACCAAAAAATTATTTTCATCTCATTGAACCACATTTTACTTACTGACATCAACCGTGTCTCTCGGATTTTTGAAATTCTACTCACAGAAGCGGTAAAATTAGGTTTTATGAAAAATTCAGTTTTTTTAACTACAACTTAGTGGTTTCACTATTCATCAAAAATTGAATGTTTTCAGAAAAATACCAAAATTTCACCCTAGGATAATTTTGATATTCCGAATCCAAAAATGAAGTAAATTTTGAAAAATAAAATTTATACAATTTCAAAAATTGGTTATTACTATTTATAACGGCTGGTTTTAATAATATTTTAATAGCATATCGTTGTTTAGTGAAACTCGGTATTGCGTACGACGCAAGCTATCGAGGAAGGTCGCGATTTCATGTAAAGCAAGCCAAGCAAGTGTTGTGTTGAAAAAGATTCCTTTGATGACTTATATAACATAAAAGTCTCGGGTGTTACAAAAGTAATATCTCATCACTACTAGAAATGTGGTTTTCATTGAGCTGAATTATATGTTAGGTCTATAGAGTTGATTAATCCATGGTAAGAATTTATTTGTGGTTCTTTCTAAAAAGGTATGGGTTTTTTCTATTTTTTATTATGTGGTAATTAAATAATTTACTTTAAAATTTATAAATGTTTTCGATGTAATAATACCAATTATTTAATATAATTTTTTATTTGTAAAATAAATTCTTCCATTTATCTTATTTAAAAACTACATGTTGGTTTTTCATTTGATTTGGTGGTCATAGAATCATTGGAGGAATCATACTAGTTTTTTACTCACTCCCTATACACACACAATAGTGTGTATGTATATTTTGTTTCTCATGACCCAAGTAAGGATAAAGTTAAGCATTATTTCAATATAGAAGTGTATTGATGTTTGGAGCTATATATTAGGTGACATGTGAGGGATGATCACATGTAAAATGGATATGGAGTAGAATTTAGATATAATTTTTGACATCTATTTAGACTAATTTATTCTTCCTTATCAATTATTCCATCTCTTTAATCCTATATCATGGATTTATTTTTATTATTTTATATATGCTTTTGATCATTAGTATATATATTTTTTATAGTTTTTTTACATTAGAAAATATAAATATATTTTTTCGTTGACATATATTGTTATCTTTTCTTACAAGTAAAATTTTATGCCTTAATTGGTTTATCATTTATTTAAAAATACAGTATATTTTATAATGATTATTCCATTAAATAAAAAAATCATGACATATTCTTTATTTAATTTTACTTATATTCTTAGTTTAAACATGGTGAAATATTTCCTACTTTTTTTGCACTTTCCACCTATGTTAGAGTATGGTGACCAAGAACATGATTCAGATATTATGATATATAGTATTAGGTGTCAAATCAGAATATCCGGGCCATTATGTTATAAAATGGTATCAGATACCAATTTAAACATATTATTTGGGAAACTATGCTACAATGAAAACACCTACTAATGGAATTTTTTTAATATATGGTGGTTTAAACCATTTAAAAATAACTATAAATGGTTCTTAAAACCATAATATATTTATTAGTTAGGGATTAATAATTGGTAGTTTTTTAAATACATTGTCTCTATTAAAATATACTATAAATATGTAATAGGTAGTGATTTTTTAACTTCCACAATTGGTTTCATAATATTTTTTTCAATATCATTTTAATAGATAATTTTACAATAGTTATAACCACTAGATTTTGTATAGAATAATATTTTAACAAATTCTCTCTTCAACATAAATTAGTTATTGTTTAAACCACCACAATTTTGTAAGAGGTGACCTGTTAGTAGTTAGAAATGATTTTTTAGTAAATAAAGGTTGTTTAAATCACCATGAATATATTAGTGGTGATTATTTTTATTATAAGTAATTTAAACCATTTATAATTACTATGAAAATTTATAAATGTGAAACCATGGTATTTAATACACTTATTCCTATAATATCAAAAACATATATAATTGAGAAATTGATAAATTCAGAAGACTAAAAAATAAAACAAATATAGGGAAACACTATATTTCCTACCATAATTAAACTTATATATATAAGTTTATGTTTTAGTTAAATATTATAAAGGAAATATTAAAATATTTCCTCAAATATATAGCTAAGGGGGATTAGAATCACCCTTGGTCCACTGGTTCAAACATATTCCCCCTAATAATGCACACTCTACGTGATCATACTCTTGATTTTCCTACCTAATACTAGCCACTAGTTCATGAATTAAATATAATTTAGAATATAAATTTATTTAATTTTGATATTAAGAATAAAAAATATATAAAAAATATGATCATATTGTAAATATATTCAATAAATATTACTAATTTATTATCAATGGAGTCTAGAATATTGATGATGCAATTTATTTAAGAATGATCACCATCATGATTTTAAATATACATGCCAATACACTCCCTACTACTATAAACTACTTATTATGGGATGGCGATCTCAACTCTTTTCATTTAATCTATTCTCCAGTGATATTATTTTCCTTTTTGATTCAATATATAGAATAGTAATAGTGCTAAGAAACATGTATGGAGGAATCACAATGAAAAAATATGTGAATATCCTAAATACTTGTGATAGGGACAGCTCAGAACCCATCCCTCACACATGACTGACATTATCCATTCTAAAATCTTAGGCAATAACATCACCCTGGGAGACATATAGTGACTACAATGTATTTCCATTCCATGCCTTTTTAATTTTTAACCAAAAATAAACATAATTTAAAAAAAATATATTACTTGAAAATAAATAAAAAAATAGATTTATTACCCTGAGGTATGCATTAGGTTTTTCCATGTAATGTTCTTTTATTTTAATGTTCACATCAAACCACATATCAATTTGGAAAACCTCATGACCAACCTCTTCTGCCTATATCATTAGAGAGAAAAAATAACATTTAAAAAAATTAATTCCTTACAATGAAACTAACTCAAATTTAATAGTATTTAAAATATTACCTTGATCAATATTATAATTAAAAAAATTTAATATCCATTTATGTGTGGAGTGATCCATTTATCCCTACTTTTTTTAAATTCTTCCAAAAAAATTAATATTAATAAAAATTAAAATATTTTAAATAAAATAGTTTAATTGTATAATGATGATATCAAATACTTTATGTAAATATGAAATATTTAAATTCACAAATTCCCTCCACTAATCTTAAGGAATTACTTTGGGTACCTTTTTATACATATGATGAACTATTAAAGAGGTGTCATTAAACTCACACAACAACCTATACTTAAAGCCCTCCTATTTTTTCCCAAACTTGTGAACATCCATTTAGGAAAAAGAACATAATGTACATAAAAATTAAAAATAATATTCTAATATGATTGTCTTAATTAATTATATTAATACTTCATTTAATAATATTAGATAAACTAAACTATACAAATTTATTTGTACTTTCCTTCAGTTGATTATCAAATGTATCATGTTTCCAATCAACGGGAATGTGCCTCCAATCATGATACTTGATGGGATGGTACAATGTATCAAACTATATATTTCTTAATATCTATACATATAATCATTCATTTTTATCTATAGGCACCCCATAAAAATAAAATTACATAACTAATTTTAAAAATTTTAACCTCAAAACACATGACGTATTCAAATGCATTTCTCTACTATTATTATCTAGACATGTTAAGAAAATATTAAAAAACTTGTATATAGTTCTAATAATTTTTTCCCACATTAATAGGTATATAAGAGTAATAGTGTTAAGTCCACAAGGAACACTAAGGAGGGTGTCTATTGGGGTATAACTGATTTAAACCTTTTTTTTCTTTTATCATATCATTACTATTAGATCTTGTTCCCATATGGGTAGAAACTATGATCAATCCACTACTTGATTACCTATTTAATGGATTAAACCCTTCATCAAATATTATTAATGGTTTCTTTTAAACACTTTAATAGATTGTATCATATCGATATTAAGTAATGAAATCACACAGGACACATAAATTTTTACTTGGTTTATTACTATGGGATCATCCAAGGAGAATGTGATCAAAAATGTGTCGATGCACCAAAATTCATTAAACTCACTACTTTTGTTGGATTTAGGCTAGGTCACTTCTACCTTGGGTCACTTCTTTTACAAGTTTAGGGATAAATAACCATTTCCTTGGGATAACTTCCCTCATACTTCCCTCATATTTACAATACTTCAAATGGGAGAACAATAATGGAACATGAGATAGTCAAATATCACCCATTGTTGACCTGCATTGAGTATGTATAGGATCTCTTTGGTCTTTTGGGTTTCTCCTTCATAAGAAAATTATGAAACTCTTATCAAACAATATTACCATACTTCCCATGATACATCTTGTAATTTAATTTTTATTAATTAGAAAATTCTTCAAGTATTTCTAAGATTCATTCAACTATTTATAAGAGAAGTTATAGAATTCCATCAATTTATAGTGAATCGGTTGAAATAACTTCATATTTTTTCTACCACAGTAATATCCTTTAGTTGAAAATCAGATCTTTAAGGAATTATAGGTTACCTTTATTCTTCTTCTTTGAATAGATGTATTGAGGGAGTAATATTATCATCATATTTCATCTATTTCCTTTCTTCTCCTTTTATAGAATAAATAATACCACCTCATTAGATTTCTCTTTCCATATTTTTTTAATATGGAATGTTCAGAAGTATTTCTTGATCAATCTATATTCTCACCCTTCTTATGTATCTACCTAGAACATGAAAACTCATGAGATGTAGCTATAATAAATAAAGTCTCCAGAAACTTCCTTTAACGTACATGATCTTTAAAATTATCACAGTATCAAGATTGAGTCTCACATGACTCATTAATATAAATTAATGTAACTAATTCATGGAATTTACTTATTCTTTTTTAAGTGATATAATTTTTCACTATAATTCACTCCTTTAACTTCATCTAGAATAATATATTTAGAAAAAAAAAGAATCATGATATTTGAATCATTAAATATTTTTTCATAAATCATGTTATTTCATAAAACTCATACATTTGATGACTCTGTACCACCATAATATGTCCATAATCACTTGAAAATGTTCATTTCTTATCCTAAAAAACTCCCTTAAAAACATTCATAACCATTCTCACTTGGCCATTTTAACTGCTTCCTGGAAAACCCAATACCCAAAAATCCTATTAACATGAAATAAGGGTTCCTCCATCTTCCCTTAACATATTTCCTTTCATAAGTCTAATACATCCACCAAATCTCCCATAGTGGGTTTTTTTATTTCTCACAAGTACTCTGGAAATCGACCAAAGGGACCACCACGAGGTGTTACATTATAGATTCATGTTTTTCCAACCTGAATACCTCTCTACCTTATAATGATGAAGTGTTTGATAAATTGAAATTGATGATATGGTTTTAAAAAATTGGACTCAGGTCCAGGTACTATCATTTGAATGTTAATCAGTAGGATATTCCTAGGGATTCTTTTTTAAAATAGGTATGAGCATTTTTAATACCTCATGATTCCTTTAAGACTAATGAATGATTTAATGGTTTTCCTAGAAATAATTAATGAAATATTATATACACAAATTGATACTTTTATCATGGTGTTTATGGACAACATTATAATTTAATATAAGTAATAGGAGAATCACAAGCATCATCTTTGGATCATGTTGGTAATGCTCAAAGCAAACCGAATGCATGATAAATTATCCGAGTTCTATTTTTTGGATTTAGGAAGTTAAATTATTTGGGATTGTTGTTTTTAAATAAGGAATGTCAATAGATCCTAAAAATATTAAAATTTTTATTTCTTGGGGGACTCTAAAAAATTTAAGTAAGATATTATGCTTCCATGTATTAGTGAAATTTTATTGGAGGTTTGTGAAGGATTTCATTAAGTTTGAATCACCTTTGACCACACTTACCCATAAGGGGGTAAATTTATTATAGATCATAAAATGTTATAAATATTTAAATGAACTCAAAATGAGATCAATATAAACTTATATTTTTATATTACTAGAACATGGTGAAGGTTATACCATTTTCTATGATTCTTCAAGTATGGGTTTAGGTTGTGTTATCATAAAGAACAATCATGTGGCAGAATATAGTTCTGACTAGTTGCACCCACATGAAATAAATTTACCACAAATGATATTTAATTATAAATAATCATTAATACTCTAAAATGTTGGTGACACTACCTACAAAGTGATAAATTTAATATTTATACTGATCCCAAAAGTATGAGTTATATCTTTTCAATGAAAATTTGATTCTTAAACATAATAAATGGGATAATTATTTTTAGATATTTGATTTCAATATCACCTATACCCCCAAAATTTATTTTTTTCATTTATGTACTCATTAATGAATTACCATTTAAAATAGTGAGAGATTATAAAGATGGATGTAAATTATTAATCTTAATTTCCAAATGATATTCAGATATGGAAGAGGATAAAAATAAAATATTTCTATCAAATGTGAAATTCACCACTTCTTCTATTGATAAAATTCAATATAGTAAATTGTATAATCCTTAATGATAATGTATAAGAGTAATTTTATATGGTGGGTACATAATTAGTGAATATTTTTAGTCACCTGATGGAACATTGATAGAAATATTCACTAATTCTAAACTATGATATGTTTTCATCAACCAGGTCATGGTTTGTTCTTGTGTAAATATATATTATAGTGAAGGTAACTACATCATGGTTCTGTGTGTTGAAGTACCTATTATTTATCCTCTTTTAATCTATCATGAACAGTTTATAAAATCACATTATTATATTTAGAGGATTTTTAATGCCCGATTCAATTATTGAATTGTAAAACAACTATGATATCAATGTTACTATGAGTTTTAACTTATTAAACACTTATGAAACATTTATTTAATATTAAAAAATTTGAGAAACATTTTATTTTTAAGGATTATCCTTGGATAGATATATAATGTGTCCCAATACATGTATAATGGTTGTAATAGGAGTGTGACACTTTATTTATGAAAACTCCTTAAATCAGGTCTCTAATTTCTTCAAGATATTAACCAAATGTTATAACATGATTTTGATTCATAAATATTATTTATAGGTATTGGGAGATTAACTAAAACCCATTTATTCCCAATAAGGAAGGATTGCATTGGTTTCTCCTTAGATATATCTATCAATATCATGTTAAAGAGCTTATATAGAGTGATTTTATAAAAAAGTAAATTATTAATTTATATTTATTCAATTCAAAAAAATGTATATATCTTATGGTAAAAAATTGATTATTTTTTATTTTCATTTAGATAAAGGTGTTCCTCTATGAAACACTTCAAAAACATCATTTACAAATTTTGTTTATAGTTTCTATTTGATTTAGGAAATATGTATTAATATAATTTCATCACTTTAATTGGGTTATACATCCCAGTGCTACCAAACAGTATTATAATATTAAATTTTAGTTTTAGTGTCCTTGAATAACAAGGGAGATTTTAAAATATGTTTCTCATTACCTCACTTATAAACAAGTAAAATTAAAAATTAAAATATGATGAGCATGATCCATCATTTAACTATTTATACATGTAGGTGTTATTAGGTTCCCATGTACTTCATGATTTTAATCACTTATACCCCTCATAGAATGAATGTTGTTTGGGTGATTATTAACAGGATGACTATAAAAATTTGAGTAGGGGAGTTTCAATTTTATGTTTTGTATTTATTTCTATGGGATTAGTGATAAAATTTAGGATAATTCTATGTGAATTTGAGTGTTTTGGGGTATCAATGGATGAATTAAGTAGGTTAAAGTTAGTATGGTGCTTAAATAAGTTTGAGGAATCCACTGAGTACCAGGTGCGATATCACGGAGTACTCAATACCTTATTGAGGGTGAGGTTCCCTTTAGAAACCCACAATCCATCCAATGGGTTTTTACTTGGTGGCTGGTGGGTATCAAGGAATTTTTTATAACCCAAAAAGTACCAAGTAGAGTTTTATAATGTTTCTTAAGAAGGTTCAGACCCATCATTTTAGGGAAAATATACTTCCATTTTTCTCTAAAAACCCACTCAAGAGTGGGAATTTTGGATTGACCACTCCCCTTATTTCTCTCTCTTAGATATTCCTAGACCTGTCTTGAAATAGTGGTTGATTAAAGGTTGTTTCATATTTTCATATAGAGTTAATATTTCCTTTTCTTCCTCTTATATTTTGGTTCTTGTTCCTTTATTTTGTATGGGTTTTTATTTATATATTTTTTTATGATTTCTCTATAGTATGGTGAAATCATCCTAAAATAATTGATCTTCTTGGTTATATGTCTAGAGAACTCTAAAAAAGGATGAACAAATCATGTTTCTTTCAATTTCGATAGAGATAAATCATCCTGATAGTTTTTCTTAGGATTTCACCAAACTGGGTTTAAATTGGAGATCAATTAAGTATCAATTTAAGGGGATTTTATTAACAATATTTATGGCGGAATTATGTGAGTCTTCAACATGAAATTGGTTTCAATTTATGTGGAGAATGAAGGTTGGCGATTTTATGGAACTTATGACTCTTTAGAATAATTTGGGATTTTTATTAAAATTGTTTATAAATGATTAATAGAGTCATATAATATGAGATTAGGACTTTGGAGTTGAGTGATTCTTAGTATGATATCAGAGAGGTTGAAGAGTGTGGTTAAAGGAGTGGTAACTCTAATATCAAGGTAGGTGACTCCTTTATTACTTAACCAAATGTAGTGTATACATGTGCTTTCATGAACATGCTTAGGGGTTTTGGATTTGGAGTTCATGTTGGGTATGAGTGTTTTCCTATTGTATAAGTGGTCAGGGTATAGCATTTTTAGAGTGGAATGGGTATTTTGAATTTGGTCTTGGGACTCAATTGATGCTTGAAGACTTCATCAACAAGGGTCTTGTTTTTAGTCATTAATGATGAACCACTTAAGGGTCTTGGTTTATGTAGTGAATCATGAGTATCTTGGGATGGTCATTAGTGATTTAATGGACTCCTAAGTGGGTACTCCCTTGGGTAGTGATTTTAGTTTGTTTTTAACCTTAGTGTTTTGTGTAATGATTTTTGAGAAAGTACTTTAGACCTTAACATTCAAAAGGGAATGGATTTATTGTAATGGGATTAGTAGACCATGTCTGTCCTTTTAAGATTAGTGCGTCTTGGTAATTTAATTACATGGGTTAGTTTGTGCATATGGCCTCTCATTGTGGTAGATCCATGTGTCACTAAAAGGATAAAGTGTAAATGGGATTCAATTGAGTATTGTACACCCTTGGAGACTGAATGAAAATTAAATTTTTATTATCCAAACACTTTTGAAGATAAATTGAGAAACCATCAAACACTTTTGAGGGAAAAGTGGAAAACCATACAGGACTTCACGACTTACAACTATAAAAATATCATGCATCAAAGGAGTACACCCTTGGAGAGATAAATTGGAATTTTGGGTGATTGGGCCCCTAATGGGAAGCCTTAGATGGGTTGTCTAGTATAGATAATCATACCACTTTAGAGTAGGTGGGATGTTTGGTTAGGGATGGTTGTATCCCACATGATTATATCATGGTTGGTTGAGATCAAGTGGTAAAGTGTTAGGATAATCATGGGATACTTTAAATGTGGTTTTTAAATAAATAGGAAGAGAGATGTGGTTTTGTGGGACTGATATGGTGTCCCATTGTTTGAGAATATTATAGTAAATTGATTTACCTAAGTAATATTAGTGAATTATGGTTTGTGGTTGATCATGGATGGGGTATTTGTGATTTTTAAAGGATATGGATATAGTTATAGGCTATCTGTAGTGGTTGGAATGGGTTGGGATGAGTCAGGATTTAAATTTTTGTTGTCATCTTCTAGCAAAGAACTAGTTAGGGATAAGTTTCTAACTAAGATCTAGGATGTGGGGATATGTTTTATATTCTTTTTTTAGAATATACCTAGATACCAATATGTATTTGGATCATCATGAATTCACTAAGAGATTGGGTGAATAAGTGGATATAATTATTTTACATTTTATTATTGAACAATCTTGATCTCCAATAAAAGTGATTGAATTGTTTTATATTATTACTTACCTAACTCTTGAAGAAAAATACACACAATGGGTATAATGAATTTGAAAAATTGACCAGTTAAAGAAGAATGACTATATTAATTTCATGATTCAGAAACCCCAAGATCAAACAATCCCCAAATAATTATGGATTAAAAATGGTCATGGATTATCCTTAAACACATGTTACATAGAAATTTATCTTGAATGATGTTACATACTCTCACATAATCAAATAAATGATCTTCAAAGTTACAAAAATAAAAAAAACGTAAACATCCAATAAAAGAATCTACTTCACTGTATAAGAGTTCTACATTCACTATTCTTCTAAAAATACGGAATTTATCATCAAAAAATGAATTATATATTTATTTGGAATCCCAAAATAATATCCTCTTCTTAATTGAGAAATATTTATGAATGTGAAGTCACTAAACTTCAATAAAAAACCCAAAACATCACTACACTGACCAAGGTAGCATTCATTCACTTGAATAAGAACTCCAAGAAATTAGTTAAAAGTATTCCTATTTCAATAATTGAAAGTATAAAGATTATTTTAACTTCTTGGGTGTTTTTATATTTCTATTCTCTTATTACAAACATATTTTTCCAATATTCTTCTCTTATTATAACTATATACTCTATAGTTTTATTGTCTACTGACACTCTTATTGCATAATAGTAACACTTATTCATTAAAATTTTAATTTAAAATTAAAATTCAAACACATAAAATTATTTTTAACTTATCTCAATTAATTTCAAGCCTTTGGATCGAACAAGACCTTCTAATAACCATTGATAAAATTGAGGGACTTAAAGGAACAAGTTTTAGTACCCCAAGAACCACCAACTAATCCATATTAACAAATAAATAAAATATGGGAATTTTCCACTGACCAAGAAATGCATGGGGTTCACCATAGTAGGCATGAGGTTTAACCACTTTGAACTTCTTTGAAATCTCTCTTCAAAACACCCACTAAAATCTCACCATGACATAGTGGATACCATTTCTATTCAAAACCAAAGATACCATGACTATCTACTATTTTATAGTCTCCCTCATCGTAGTGTACATGGATTTCCATTATATTTCAGGAAATGTACATATCAATACATAAAATATGTTTCCCTATTTTATTTTTCTAGACACAGAACCACATCCATCCAAGATATTTCAACATCCCAATATAAGTACTCTCTATGTTTCAACTCATATCAATATGAAATATACTATATGTCCCTGACATAGGTGATATCATTTTGGTTATTAGTTAAGAATATATTCTAGATCACTATTTTCGTTCTTGTTTCCATCTCTTGAAGTAAGCCTCAACTATTTTTCCTAATGATAATTTCCATATCTCTATGGAATAATGAGATTTTTATTTTAGGTATAGAAATTTGTTATTTGAAATGTCTTATGTAATGATCATTATAGAATAAACCAATCCAATTTTTTTTCATGAACTATAACCATTTTAGATACAATCCACTACATGGTGAGTCCACATCACTTCAAATATCTCCAAACACCAAATTTTAACTTCTAAAATTCTATTAACCACTTTCAAACTTTGAAATGAACATCACTTCAATTGAAAAATCATGAGACACCTAAGTTTCAATATGTTTCATATGTTGATTAATCCATTGAAAACAAATGACAACACATATCCATTAACCATATACACTTCACTTTTATAATCTATAAAAAATTCCCATTAAAAAATTCCTTCTCTTAGGAAAACTTAAACATCCAAAAATGTACTTGGTCTCAAAAACTCATGGTCTCAATAGTTTTATTTATCTTAACTCTATTTATACAGCGTATCTATATGTTGTAAGATTAATGATATGGAGGTTTAGAGGCTTTAGGTTTAGGTTGTCAAACTAAAATGCCTAGATTTTTCCATACCCAGTTTTGGTTATATTACACCATTTTTAGAAGGGTTTTCTATAGATGGGTCTAGTTATATTGTACATTTATAATATGTGTTTCCAAAATGTTGTGATTATCATGTACCTGATTCTAGATATTTTATGCCTTTACTATATGGGTTTTCTATACCTATGTCTCGATACGTTACACCTTTCTTGGATGGGTTTCCTATACCTAGTTATGTATATGTTACGTATTTTTTAGATGGGTTTACCCATGTCTAGCTATTTTATGAATTTCAAAAATATTATTACTATACATGGGTATAGATATGTTACACATTCCCCTAATTCAATTCATATTTGTTTTTTTATTATATACTTGGGTTTGGATATGTTAATCCTTACCCATATAGGTATTCTATACATGAGTTTTTCTAGGTTACAACTATCCCAGATGTGTTTCCGATATGATGTGGCTAGAATATATATGATTTCCATAAATGGATAAAGTAGGCACTATCAAGTGTTATGGTGGAAGATTAGCATATGATGACCGAACTTTATTTCTTGAGTGTTTCATTTTATTGTTTGTTTTATTCTTGTACATAAATATACTTGATACGATTGAATATATAAGGCATATAATTGGTATTTCTATTAATGGATTTATTTTTACACCATATATGAGAAACTTGGTGCATGTGTAGACTCTTATATATGGATTTTAGGTAATATGATATATGGGAAATTAAACTGAAGCATCTTGATGGATGTTGGGAGATTGGACCAAGGAGAGACTCAGGCTATTGTAGTTATGTATCCTTTATATTTTTTCCCAGCTTACTTTTTCACATAGAAAACCCAGTGAGTGATCCATGTGATGTGTTTATGTATGATTAGAATGAGTCCATTTATTTCTAGCATACTTATCTTGTATAATACTTATGGTTGGATCTTATTTGTAATTCCCTTCACTTACTCAGATGTTATATAATTATTCTGTTATTTCTATATTATTTTCAAGTATGATACCAAGAGTATAGTATCCTTGTATTGTTTATAGACTCTCATCACTTGTCAGGAGACTTTGGTGTATAGGGAGGCATTCCTGAGGTCAGTTGGAATGCCTAAATCATCTTTGGTTCTAGAAGACCTAGTCTTGGGCATTACAAAATGCCATCAGAACATTGTTTTGTTTGTCTTACTATTTAGGGGTTTGTTAAATGGATCCAAGAATTGTCAGAACTTGGGACATACACTATCCTTATGCATCGAGAACACCTATATGGTAGAAATACAAATTACCAAGGGTATGAGATTATTGTTAATTAATTTTATCTATTATGATTGATATTTTTATTCAAGTATGATGTTCAGGGGTGATGTTGATATTTTTTATTTTACTCTTTTCCCATATTAGAAAGAGTTTATGTGTTCATGAATCATACTATATACAAATGTATAATAGAAATTATTATGACTATATGTGAATGAGAAATGGTTTTTAGGAAAGATATGTTTTGGGAAATTATTTTTCAAAATTTTCTTCAGTTAATTAACACATTTTCAATAAGTTATTCATGGATTTCCTAAATATCCTTTTTGTGACACATTAATTAATTGAAAAAATATGAATAATTTTATATGTTTTGATTGGTAGTATTTCATTAAAATCATACTCATGGTAGATAATGGCTCAATAGTTGGTAGGTTTGGGGATGAGATTTATTTTATTAGGATTGGGTGATATGTTTCAGGGTTTTGGAGTTATGCCTGTGTGATAGATTCTGGTTAGTTGGAGACCCTTAATTAGGTTGAGATATTGGTGATATTTATTTTGGATGGTGATATGTGGCTCTTAAAAGTGAAATTCAAGATTAATATAGAGATAATATTAGAAATTTCATTGGTTAAATGTTCCATAGAGTCTATTAGTAAGTGGTATGGTTAAACCCCACATGCCTCATGGGATAATGTGCAAGTTGTTTCTTCATTACATGGAAGAAAGTTATTAGTTATTTTACATGGTACTAGGTATATAGGATAGTGTAACCTAGTTCAAGAGGGTCGCGGTAAGATTAGTTATACATTAAAATAATTCTTGATCAGTTCATGATCAAGAATTAATTTTTTTAGGTGTTTCCTTAGAGGTATTATAAATGAAATTGTAGTTTCTTCATTGTTCACTAGTGAAAAAAACATGATTTAACATCTTTTTTAACAGATTTCTATAAATGTGATGTTAAAACTAAGGTTTTTGGTGTCATTTTTTTGTAAAAAATGATGCCTAAAATGTGAATAGTCTTTATTTTTAGCATCATTTTATCTATGAAACCAATGCCGAAAACCATTCGAATTTATTAAAATGATTTAGCATCGGTTTATATGAAACCAACATTGAATGTTAAAAAAATAAAAAAATTATAAATATTACACCCCAAAAAAAATAAGTATCCCAATAATAGAAAAACTATATACAGCTATCAAATAACATTTATCAGTGACTAAAAATCTATAAAAACATACATACTTTTAACAAGTTAATCAAAAAAATATCTATTCCTTTATATTATAAAGTAGAATTAAAAAAACGCATACCTGAAATTTATAACCTGGTTGTTGTTGGTTATTGTTGAAGCATTCATTTGATATCATTATGTTCAAACACCAATTATAAAAAAAGAATTATTTTTTGAATTATTTTTATTAGGAAAATGTATTACTAATCAGAAACATTAGAATATATATACCTTAAATTGTAATCACACATAAAAAAATTTAAGATAAATATCGAAGATGGTCAAGTTCATCTTTGATGTACGAATCATTATCATTGAATGTATAAAATAACATTGAATGATATAATATTAAAAAATAGTATACTATGACAGAAAATATAAAATAATTAATATTAATAACCTGATCAAAATTAGTAGTTACCCCGGTTTTGATTATCTCATATATGAATCATACAACATAATAACAACATTCAATGTTTTCTTTTTGAAGATGACACTACAGTCAGTAAAACATAAACTTGATAATGAAAACCAATATATAGATAAATGTGTGTATATATATTTATCAAACAATCAAAATAATATCTAATATAAAAAATAATTACCTTTACTTTCTTATAGTTGATTGCATTTGGATTCGTTATTAATAAGTGATCTTTGTTAAATTGTTTCCATGACCTAAATTTTCATATATATCAACTAATAATACATGTATAAACAAAGAGAATTAAATATAATGATATTATAAAAAACAAAATAACTTACTTGTCTAATATGGTGGAAAATTTTCTATGAACACCACCAAATAAAGAGAAAAACCAATATAATGTGTTTTCACTTGGGTAGAATATGCCTAACATCCAATTCCCCCTACAATAAAAAAACCTCAAATTTAATGACATTACAATGAACATTAGTGTGTTATTATGTTTATGTTCTTAACCATAAATAAATGGAAAAAAACCAACACCCAATTTTCATCATTAATAACCTCTTACATATATATGCCTCTCTATTTTTAGTTGACACACATAGAATAGCCGTTGAAAAGAATTATGGCTCTATAAAACCATAAATTCCTATAATATCATTTTTAATAAGCAGCGTGTGTAGATACATAATTAAAAAGTAATATAGTTAGTCAATTTAAACCAAATTTATTTAAAAAAATAAAAACTCAAACATCAATTTACTTACATTGAAAAAAACTACAACACATGCATACTGAGCTCTTAAAAATTAATTAGATCCATGATATCTTTTCTAAATATTATAGATATATAGTCTTTTCCATATATCTAGGATGAAATCCAAAAATCATAGATATTATCCAAGGAAGAATAAACCTAATATAATATTTCTATCCTATCAGAAATATCTGAAGTATTTATAGTTTTTTATTATTGAACCTTTTGTTTAATTTGTACCTCTTATTTGGATTTTAGATACTCTTATATAAGTATAATGTTAGAAAACAATATAATTAATTTTCAAACATATGTAATTAATATTTAAAAAAATTCATTCCTCATATGAAATATGACAAAGAAGTCAAGTTGGAAAATGTAAAAAATGACTCATACAATCCCCAAATCTGGTAACCACCACTATATGGAATGGAAATAGAGTTGTAGTATCAATACTATCATGTACTGACACTCTAACATGACCCATCTAAATATTCTAGTGATGTATATAATCCCCCAAAAGAATGCATTACTTGGAATGCTAAAATATGTACATCAGGATCTCCTACATACAACTCATAGTATAAGGTTGGGTCTGAGAAATCATGTGGAGCATATGAGAAGGAAGGTTGGGCAGGCTGGGCAGGCTGCACAGACTTTGATTATCTCATTAATTGTTCTAACATAGCCTATTGCACAGCTATTTGAATTTGATCACCCATGGACTATTTCATACATTTCAGCTAATCTTTTAAGGATTTGATTTATGGGTTTCTTGAATGTTTACTTTGATTACAGAAAACGTTCCTAATACTAACACTCATATCATATCCTCTTATGCGGCTAGGGTAATCTAGATTTCTTAAAGTAGTATCTAGGATATACATCCTACCCTTGGGAATAAAAGTTTCATGTGTTGACTTCTCCTAAATTTCATCCTGAAATGAAAAATAAAAATTGTATATTAGTGTTGTTAAATTATAAATTACAAAAATTCATTAAAAATAATAATAATTTACTTAAAATTATTTCAGATACTTCCTTAGCTTTCTCAGTAAGATATTTTTTATTTTTTCTTCTCGTTCTTTTCCATTTCTCATGGTGGGTGGGTGGATATAGAGAACTGAATTGGACCTCATCAGAATCACTTGTGTAGTAAGATCTTAGTGCTTCAAACTTTTTCCCAATCATTTTTTACTCCAACAAATGATACCCTCCACATGATAAAGTATGAGGGTATACATTCTGAAATTTTATGTCTTGATGGGATTTCATCGAGGCCTATTATATAATAAGTATAATAATAAGTAATTAGGTATATATAAAAGAAATTTTACAACATAATATAATATTATTATCATACATGAAATGTTTCATCATGTTAGAGGGAAATAAATTTATTCCATGTATCTTCATCTAAAAATGGATACTTGAGGCATGCGCTTTCATTTTGTCTCCTTCCAAACACATAATTTTTTTTAAACTTTTTTTTGAAATCCATTCATCAAACCATTGCTAAATTAAGACATATTTTCCTAACTTATTTTGTTTATTAAAAATTGAATTCCATCTATAATTTCATAACATAAATATTATTCATTTAAAATATATGATTTTTGAAAAATGATATAAAATAAATAAATTGAGATATTTTACATTTAAATCCTCCCAAAGATGATATATCTTCACCTTATCGATAGACTTCCAATCACTATATAAAATGTTAATTCTATAAAAGCTCTGCATGCCAATATAGCTGATAAATTGAATTTCATTTTGGATATTTTCATTATTATTATCATCAAAACCAATAAGCAATCACTCATCTCCTTGATAAAGTGATAGTTTTAGTAAATTTGTAATTCTACATTTACCAACTTGAGAATTCAATTTTTGAATACTAAAAGCAGAAGACTCCCCCGCTGAAGTCTCATCAGTAGTCCTGTAATTATTTTTTGTAAATTAAAATTTTTAATTCATTAAATAGTTATATTATTAGATATTTAATTATATTAAAAAAGGAAAATACCTTACTATATGTTCTTCTGTCTCTATATCTATATATATCATTGTAACAATAAAATGTAACTAAATTCTTGTATTCCTGAATATTATTAGACAAGTTGATAATTCAATAATAGGAAAATAGAAACATGTAAGTAAAAAAGTAGAACACATGTGTAAGTTTTAAAAAATAATTATCTTATGATTCATAACCAAAAAAATATACAAGGTAACCTTTTAAATATAAAAATTACTTCTATAAAGGTATAAAAATTTAAAAATTTAAATATAAAAGTTTGCAAATGTGTTCTCCTATGTGTAAATTAAACCAAAATATAATAATGTACATTGGGTATTTCAATGAAAAAATGTTTAACCATATCTGTGGAATATCAAAATTTAACACAAAAATCAAATAAATAGTCAAATATATATAATTAAATATCCAATAGTTATTATATAATATAATTTCTACATATGTAAATTTTAAAAAGTAAATATAATGTAAATAATTACTAGATTAATTAGGAGATTAATTTAGTATTTTCCCATATCCCTTCAGCATGATCATTTTGTATTGCATGCATTATATCTATGTTCTAGTCATTTTTATCCAAAAAAATTGTAATATATGAAGAAGCCTCATATAAATCAATAACATCATTATTATCCTCATCATCCAAATGGATTTTTTCCCTTGAAAAATGATGGACCACTGGTATTAGATGGATCAATGGCATAAAATATTTACTTTGCATGTGTGTCCATGATAAATGGTTCCTCTTTGCAACTAAATATTTTCAAATCAACAAGTTTAAACTCACATTCATCATGTTTAACACCTCTATTACTTGCAACACAATTACACTTAAACACAGTGACTTGAAATTTAATATTATCAATTTACCATATGTCTTCAAGAACTCTAAAATATGGAATTGATGGAGAAATTATGTTTTTATCTTTTACACTTGAAAAATCTAGTGATTCAGTGATGAAAATTACACCACTATTTTGAATGGTACTCTTTTCATCCAACTTATTTGAGTAAAATATGTACCCATTAATATCAAAACCAAACCATGTGATCACATTAATAGATGGTCCCCCTTACAACCATTACAATTTTTCTGATATTGATATATTTGTGTTGAATTTCTCTTTAAAAAATGAAACAGATGTCTTTTTATGCTCAATAATCAGCCACTTTTCATTTATATTTAGAAATAATAACTTTAATTCTTCCATATTAGATGATATATGTGATTGAACCTCATTTGTGTTGGTCAAAATGTATAAATTTGCATGCATCACTTCATCACATGGAATGAACTTTACTTTTAATCCTTGAACCCCTCTACCTTCACTATCAACTATTATATGTCAAGATATAGGGAGACCAATATTCTCAACTTAATATAAATAATTAGTACATAACTCAATCACCGCTTTTGATACATATTTTTGGAAAATAGAGGCCTATGGTCGATAAGGATTTTTAACATATCCTTTACAATTTCATATATCTTTCTAAATGATACATCCAACGTAAATATACCGGACCACATATTAATATCCCATGCACTAAATTAATCACTAGATGAAACATTATATCCAAATATGTAGGTGGTAAAAACATTTATATTTGAAAAAGAATAAGAGAAGATTTATTCTCCAACATATCTAACAAATTTGGATCAAAAAAATTTCTACAAATGGATTTGAAAAACTTTCATAACTTGCTGATAGTATTTCTAATCGTTTTCATCAATATAAAATTCCTTATGACTGGTGGAAGTTGTCGTATCAATACATGACAATCATGATATTTCTTAACTATTAATTTACAATCCTTTAATGACACAAAATTATTCACATTTTAAGAATAACCACTAGGTACGTTAATACCATTAAGACACTAACAAAAATTAATCTTCTCAATCTTTCTTAATGTGTGAAAATATGGAATAAAATATGTTCTATTTTCTTTATTAGTGGGATATAACTCCAAACATAGTCCCATTTATATCATCTTCAATCTATAATGCAATCCATATTTTTTCTATTCTTTTATTTATAAAAAATTTCCAATCAAACTGTCACATATTTTTTTCTCAACATACATAACATCGATGTTATGTTTTATCTATAAAAATCTCTAATAAGATAGTTTAAAAAAGATAGAATATTTCTTACAGATATTTATTTGAAGACCAAAACTTATTTTCTTTCCAAATTTAGAATCAATATTTTCAACTTTTTGTAATATTCTTCAATATATAATGGTCATGGTAGAATATTGTATTCTTATAAACCATTAAATTCTTTTTTCAATCTATTATAATGATAATCATTTCACAAAAAATCATTGATGTCCCATGTACACTATCTTTCTTCCATTTTGAAATTGATAATATAAAGTCTCTTCTTCACAAATTGGAAATGATTTATATCCCTTAACATTGTATACAGATAAATTTCTATATATAGGGAAGTCATTTATAGTGAACATTATCATAGCACGCAAAAGAAAATACTCTTTCTGGTATGAATTGAAAACTTTAACACATATATCCTATAGTGGATTCAAATCATCAATAAATGGTGAAAGATACACATAAATATCATTTCATGGCTGTTTTGGTCTAGAAATCATCAATCTCATAATAACATATTTTTTCTTCATACATATATGTGGGTACAAGTTTTAAACTACCAAAAAAAATAGGCCATGAACTATGTTGGCTACTTAGGCATTGATATGGATTCATTTCATCAATACACAATATCTTTATGATATTTTTAACTTCAATTCCAAAATCATGAATTTTTTTATCAAATCTCTTTCACTATGGATAATTAGTAGGGTGATGTAAGTTACCATCAGAGATAATCTCATCTGAATTCCATCTTAACATTTTTCTCATCAATTGAATTTTCAAATTGATGCTTGAAATGAGTAATTATTGAAAGGTACTAAATTACTTTAGTAGTATCATTGATTTTTGTACATAATAATGAATCACAGTTGAATTATAAATATTAGATGAAATAAGTATTGGATGATATCATTTAAAAGTAAAAAATTGATTTTTCATAAGGTTATATGTCAGTACCTAAGAATGAATATGCTTTTACTTTTTCATCCATCTTATAGCATGATGTATCACATGTTGGAAAACTTGATAAATATTCATATCCATTCCTATAAAATATATAATCATTATGGAAAGAATGTATCTTTTTATGCCCCAATCCCATTGGGAATAATAATTTCTTTGCCTCGTAATTGGAATCTGGAAGCCTATTTCCTTATAGAATTATTTATTTTAAAAAATAAAGTAAGTTGGAGAGTATTTTATCACTCCACCCATTTATTTATTTCAAGTTAAAAAATCCCAAAACTACTGATAACACTCTATATTTAGCATTACTATAGCAGTACTATAGTAGTGGCAGTACTGTAAATCAGCAGGCACTGTAGCAGTGGTAGTATTATGTGGGTACTATAGCAGGCGGGTTACTATTCACAGAATGGTCATTAAGCCAAAAACTTTGGGCCTACGGGCTATGTAATGGGATACAAGACCACTGGACCTTCGGGCTATGTAATGGGTCTCCCTCTATTCAATTAAAAGAGTACTTTGCTTTTCTTTAATAAAAAATGAGGCTTCAACCCCAACCTTTTAAAAAAACTCTATATTTTCTAAAACTTGAAAATTATGGTTTCTCATAATATCCATAAAATCAGTCAGTATTTTTTTACGGTTTCAACACCTAAACCATGAATTAATTCTTCAATATGATCCTCTACCTCATTATGAATATTGTTATCAACATTATATGTTGAATTTTCAATTCTCTCACCATGCCAAATCCAATGTGTATAATTAAGGGTAAAACCATAACAAATGAGACCATCCTTGATCTCTCTAAATTTTAACTTTCTAATATTCAAACACTTCATTCATGGATAGAAAATCAAATCTATATTTTGAATATTTTGTTTAGAAAATTACAAGAATTCATCAACTCCTTTTTCATATTCACCAGTGGTTCTTCATAAATTTATCCAATTATGATCCATTCAATCCTAAAATTGAAATATGATCGGTGAATATATGAAAACATATATACATTTAAAAATATATATATAAATAAATAATTTTAAAAAATAAACACATTCAATAAAATTAATTGATAATAAAATTATAAAGCATTTGTTATCACAACATCATCAATAGGGAATACAACATACATCCAATAATATGACATGCCATTATATCACATTAATATAAAAATATAACATCAATGTTATAGACCACAATAATTACATTAATAATATATAATTTAGTTTTATTTATCATATCACATTATAAAATTATATCCAAATCACAATATCATGTCAAGGATTGAATAACCTTGTCAAAAAAATAATTTACCATATAATTATATAAAATCAAATTGAATACCCATAAAAAATATCATAATATTATTTATCAAGTCATAAGATCATTTCAACATTTCATTCCAACTATTTATATCATCGTTATTAAGAAAATATCAAAAAACACAAATTCTACTTAAAACCACATGATTTAGGTGAATTTATTCAACTTACACTTTTTTCTCTTTTTTACTATTATAAATTCATCTACATTCATCATCATCTGTTGACTAACATCCAATTTTCCTTTTTTAACTAATATAATTAAATAGTACATGTATCCAAAACATCTCCAATAATCCCATCATAATAGATAAAGTTCAACCAATTTATTGTGGTTTGAGATCAATGGGTTTGGATAAGAGAGAATCAAGTTTGAAAATACCTTTGGAGTGTTGATATTCAATAGAGATGTTATCAGTGGTATAATGACATGGGAAAATGTGTGGTGGGGATTTCCCTATAAGTCGTTTTAGTTATGAATTTGGTGGGGTTTTGACTAGGTTGTTGGGTGGTTTATTATCAAGGTGGATGATTTAGATTGAGTAACTAAATTGGAATCACGATGATGGTTTATAGTCAAATATATTCCATTTGGATCCTCTATATATACTTAGATTTTAATCAATGTGAAATTATTAGGTAAAACTGGGGTACCAAGTGGCTGGTGTGATATGTAATTCGATTAATACGTTGAGTGAGACTTAGGTTTTAGTATATTTTGGTAATCAAGAAATGAAATGTGAAGATAGGTTATTAGATTAAGGGGGGTTAATTGTACTGGACTATTAGATCTGATTTAACTCTTATGTGAGGTTACACATGTATTTTACATGATGTTTACCAGGTGGATAAATTATGGATTAGACGAAAAATCCAATGTTGTGGTGAGCGATCCACATAGATTCCAAAGGTATTCAATGAAACAGAGGAATGCCTAATTATTTTTATATGAATTCAAATATGTTGAGGTGGTAGTAGCATTAGATATTTCATTTTAGGGATGAATTTTGATTTTGAATTACTAGATTGTATTTTTTATGAAAATTTTAGTTTTCAAGATCAGGTGCATGAGTAGTTTGATTATCTTCAGTCCATAATTATAATCAAGAGATTAGATTTGTGATGGCATGAATATAACCAATTAATAATTAAATGATTTATAAAAAATATTTCATCACTTAAATTCCCAAGAACTTTTAGTTTTGGAGTTTTAGAGAATTCAAAAAATCCCTTACATAGAATAATTTATGTTTTTCCCACTAAATCAATATTTTTTCTACTAAACAAAAATATTCAAATGATACACCTAATTAATTCAAAGATAAAACCTTATAACCATGAATTTTTATTTATAATCATTAATATTCATCTTTAATCCATGTAAAAATAATTTGAAAATATGGGATAAGAAGAAAAATATTATTAAGGGGTAACAAGAAAAAGAAACTTGTTAGGCCTTGAAATACTTGAAAACCCATGAATTGTTTTCATAAAATTTTCATCTCTTATAAACTAATATTCATCCATGAAATCAAATAATTTTATCAAAATTAATGTAAAAAAATTAATAATCAAGCATAAAATAAATAGATAAATCATGAAGGCTTCATGGGAAAACATCTACTCATAAATAATATTTTCTTTGGAAAACAAACATTTGACTTTTAAAAGATCATAAACAGATCCTCAATCATGAAATCAACTTCTTATTTCATGGAATCTAAATATTACTATTAAAAATAATATAGGATTCATGAATACATATTTGGACATAATATTCATTATAACTGTTATAAATCACCCTTACAATGGAATAACTTCACTAGTTGATTCTAATAACCGATAATGGAATAACAATACTAGTTAATTCCAACACCATTTCTCTAGAGAATAAATCATTACTCAATTAATTTTGTGGATATATACTGGGTCAACCCAAAATTACATATAATGAAAAATAACTATAACATGAATAAAACTTGTATAATATTTCATTTCAACATAGCATGAATAAAACTCATGAAAACTTACTTTTCAACCCATAAGATTTTAAGTTAACCAAAAAATGAAAATTAATTTTAAAAGAATGGGTTAACCAATTTCCTATTTAAAGTAAAATGAAAGAAAATCATAGGACATTTATAGAGATATGAAAATAGGAGCAAAATTCTTGTAAAATATTTAAGATATATTAAATAGAAATACTTTAAAACTTAAAAGTAAATGTTTTGGAGAAAAAATACTTACATCGATTCTTGAATCACCTGGTACATTCTCCAATTCCTAGATAATAAAATTATATTAATTATTTACTTTATTCATAAAAATTTTCAGGTTTATTATTCATTTTCATTTATCTTCATGTATTATTTATTGGATTAATTTTTCTTGAATTGGTCATTTTGAGGTTGGATAGTCCATAGTTCTAGGACAAATTCAGTATAATGTTAATGATCAAAGATCCTTCTTTTATGGTTCCATAAGCTCAAAAATCAAATTCGTTAATTGATTTGGTAATATTTCTACTTCAATTGTTTACTTTGAATATAATAAAATTAATATAGTATAAATTTTCAATATTCAAGACTTTTTATTTCCTAATAGAAATTATTAAGAAAATAGAGTAACATAATTTATATAGAAAGTTAAACCAACCCAAATGAGAACATACTATAAAAACATATTGGTAATAAAACCATTTTTATTTACATATTATATTCATATTACATAATTATTCTTACCTTAATTCCTTTCTATTAATTTTAATAATAGGCGGAGGAATAAGATTGTGAAAATAAACAAAGTAAAATATGATACATACATTCCTAAAACAAAAGACTAAAGGATGTATATAGTGATTCTGGGAGTGGGATTTTGTCCATAATATAGATAGGAAACCAAAATCTAGATGTTTGGATAAGTGTGGAGTAACTTTCCTTTTATAGACAAACATGATGGTATTTATGCAAATATATGAAAAATATAAAAAAATTAGATATCAAGGTGATCATAAGTAGGGATAGGCTTGGACATCCCTTATATATTCTCAATTCATAATGGTTTAATATCCTATTGAAATCCCATTTAATTTTTCCATTATTTTTGTATAAAATATAATTTTTTAAACTTTTATTCTATTTTCACCCTTCACCTTATCATCTTCAATATTTCTAAATCCATTAATTTTGACTTATTCTTTTTAATAATTTGTTTATCCATTATTATCCTTTAATACATCCAAATATTTAGTTACTACATTTTATTGTATAAGATCTTGGAATAATTATTAAATGAATTATAGGTATTATTTTCTTGTCTATCATAAAAATTATTTATTGAATAACATGATATATTATTATGTATGACACATTCCAAATCATTTTGAAAAATATACTGATAAGATTCAAACTCCTTCTTCATAAGATTTAACCAATATAAATCACACTATTTTTCTTTATTAAATTTAATGAAAAATATTTATTTCTTTATAATTTTAATTAATTTATATTACTAAATTACCTTAATTACTTTATTATATATTAAAAATAATTAGCTTAATTTTATAATTAAAAATAAAAAAATCACTAAAACCCATATATGTTGGAATAAAATGAATAGGAGCTCAAGTATGTGAGACAAAATATATAGTGTCTAGAGTATGTATGAATAATTATAGCTAAATATGAATAAAACATTAGAAATAAATGATGTTTCTGATTAACTCAAATGATAGGTAAATGTGTAAGGGGATAAATGGTTTTCTAAAACCCACATATGAATATTTTCATAAGAAACCGACCTTTATATGAATAAAAATTCATGGGTTGGACTTTAATATAAATAAATCAGTGATGTAAGATCTTTCATAGGGTTAAAAACCTTGTGATATTTATCACATGTGATTAAAACTATGTCATGTTATATTAACTAAGTCATGTTAGATTAAATCCAAACTCATATAGTATTAACTTCATGTCAGATTAAAACTACGCTCATGCCATATTAAATATATACTTACATCATATTTAATATGCACTTGCATATGATTAATATGTAGGGATGTGGCATATATTATATTCAATATATACTCATTTAAGAGTAATCCACAATAGTATATTAACTCGTGTGATATTAATTGGCTCATATCTAATTAAAAACTAACTCACATGTGAATAACCGAAGTCAGATTAATTACTGATCCCATGATATTAATTCACCATGGATGATTAAATAAAAATTTATCACTATAAACTATCTTCTTCCATATGAGAACTCTTTCATACATATTAATATGACCAAGATTCCTGAAACATTACTCAAAAGTGCTAGGGTCGAGTTGCAATGATGAGGAAGATGATGGACAATGAAATATGATTCCATGAGAGGGAAAATAAACCAGTGCCAATGTGATCTAGGTAAACTAGCCATGAATTATTGTTGTAAAAAATATGACAAACATAACAAATAATGATGGAGTGTTTTGTTTTGTGAAATAGGTGATATATAGAAAAAGAAATATAGATAAATGGCCAGTTTGTGGTGATTTTTATTTCTATAGGGAATGTGAATCTTCTTTACTTATAGTTTAAAAATAGATATATAGAAAATATATTCTTCTTTAGTAATAGTTATTTCAAACGAAAATACATAATCTCATTTCATTATTTGATAAAATAAGTTATTGATATTATCAAAATAAATATAAATATGAATCTATAAATTAACATAAATATCACTTAATAAATTATCAAATAATCAATTAATTATTTAAATAAATAAAAATAAGAGATCTTGTTAAGGAAATATATTTAACCTTTTAATAATTATTTTCTAAATTAAACATAATGAAAATAACATCTCCTTGATTATATGGCATGATATAAACATATATACAATTGAAAATAGATATTTATTAAGTAGATATTGATTCATAACGTAAATTTTACTAAACTAATTTACTATTAAAAATGCACGGGTTGTCATATTCTACCATTTAAAAGAAATCACATCCTTATAATTTTAATTTAATATTTAGAAAACTAATCAAAATTATGTTCATACAGACTTTTTAAAATGAATATTACCAAGTAATTTAATTCTATTGTCTCTTTTTGATGTTAAAAGGTGTATTAGATCGATTCTATCAGATGAGATGATGAATCATAATGTTTATAAATTATATAAATTCTTGTTTCCATACACAAAAGTGAAAACTTGATTGAAATGTATGTGGTAAATTATAGGTATTTATATATAATTATAAAATTTGAACATATAGTTTTGAAATATCAATTCAAACTTGTTTTCCATAAAATCAATGAACATGATTTTAGTAGAGTTCTTTAAAACATGGTTGGTTCCAAAAATATGTAAACAGTCCTCTAATTTGTAAAATAATATAGATATATACTACTGGGAGATCACCCTCCTCTATATTTGTACAAAGGAATATAAAATCTTTTATCATTTGTAACATTATAAAAGATTGATGTAGTCCCATATAGTAATTCCCAAATTATGTGACATAAAAAAAATATTTTAAAAAAATAAATGAAATATTTGAATGAACAATAGTAATATATAAGAATATTATGGGAATTTAAATAGATGTTATGAAATTTTCAAGTGATTTGAATGTTATAAAAAGTGATAGGATCACTTAAACTATATTTTGAAATAATTATTGCAATTAAATAACCTAGGGGGATAGGAAAGGTGTGTGATATTTTATTCCTTATATATTGATAAATTATCTTCAATATATTCAAATACCATAAATAAAAAATAAAAAAATTAGGAATTACCAAAATGATACCATATAACAAGAAATATATAAACTTTTCTTAATTATTCTTAACTGGTTCTTTCTATTTTTAGAACAAACCCAAAGAAAATAACATGATTAAACATAATACCAAATAAAATCATAGGAAACTATCCTATGAAAAAGTAATTATATGATGAGTTAACCTTAAAAACCTTTAATACAAACAATAACACCAATAATTCAACCTTGGATACTTTATGTTTTATCTTATAATTCATAAGAATAAATAAACCTAAAATCTCTCAAAAATATTCTTTACTAAATTTAAAACCAAAAAATTAGAAAACGTTTGATCACATGTTCTCCCAAAAAATCAAATTAATATTTACCCAAAAAAATAATTTAACCTTAATAATCATTAATATATTAAAACTATTTTCTAATCCCAAAATATTTCCAAACCATGACTACATAATCTTAAAAAAAATTCTCAATTATTATCCCTCAAATAACATTGATCACTTTTTCATAAAAGAATATAAATTCCAATAATTTTCTATATATATACCTTAATCACATGTATTTTTAAAAATATAGTAAAATTATTACAAAATAACTTCATTTATGTTATCACCAAATCAATTTTCAATTCCCACGGTTATCTATTCTTCTCAACTTATATTACCAAAATCAAATAACCCATTTATCTTAAATAATAATAATTACCTCAATTTAAAATCATATACCAATCCTAACGGTTATCTATACCTAAATTATTCATTATTACAAAATCCCAATAAACATATCCCAAAATTTCATTAATCACCTCAAAATCTAATCATATAAGTCCTCAAAATGAGTTTTTATGCCTTTTAATTTATGATCACTCCTAATATTATTAACAAATTATGGTATCTAAAACTCTTAAATTATATCTAACTAATACCATCTTAACCTCTAATGTTATCTTAACCCTATATTAATACTAATTGTGACAACCTATACATAATCATATCTTAATTACAAGATATACAGAAAATATTCCATCACTTATATTCCCAATACCTATTAGGTTTAGAAATTTATATAATTAATTAAATACTTTCAATATTAAAATCAACACTTTTCACACTAAACAGATATTTTTTTCCACTAAAAAACTCTTTAAATGATATACCTTATCTATTCAACGATAAAACTATATAACTTGAAATTTTAATTCATAATAATTCTTAATCATCCTAAATACTTTTAAAAATAATTTATAAATATGGGATGGTCATAAAGGTATTAGTATGGGGGTAATAAGAGAAAGAATCTTGTTGGGCCTTGAAATACTTGAAAAACCACAAAAAGGTTTTTCATATACTTTGAGCTCTGATAAACAAAAATTCACTTATGAAATAAAATTATTTTATATAAATAGTTTCTTAAAATAATTTTAAAAGAAACAGTATAATAAATAGGTACATTAGGATGTTTTATTGGGAAAGAATGAAACTTGTTAAATAGATTATCCTTGAAAAACAAAATTTTAACTTTAAAAAAATGATAAACTTGTCCTCAATCATGAAATCAACTTCCTTTCTCATGAAATCCAAATAATTCCATAAAAACATAGAGAGGATACATTAAGGCTTCTTGAGACATAAAACTCATTATCACCCATAGAAATTTCCCTTATAATGGAATAACTTCACTAGTTAATTTCAATTACCCATAATGGGATAATTTTACCATTTAATTATAAAATCATTTCTTTGAAGAATAAATCAATACTCAATGCATTATGAGGCTATATCTCAATCCCAAAAATCATTAATTATAATCCCTAAGAACCATAAAATGAATAAAACACTTAGTAAATTTTATTTCACCATATCATGAATAAAACTCATAAAAACTTACTTTTCAACCCATAAGAATTTAAGTTAACCCAAAAAAAGAAAATTAATTTCAAAATAATGGGTTAAAAAATTTATTACTAGAAATAAAATGAAATAAAAGGGTATGAAATTGATAGGTATCAATGAGAAGAGAAGGAAATTTCTTAGAGAACATTTTATATACAATTAAGAGAAATAAATTAAAATTTAAAAGAAAAACTTTTAACGAAAAATATTTTTTCCTCATACATTTTATACATACTAAATAAAAAAAATTTATTAATATTTTAATTGATTTAGAGAAAAATCATTACTATTATTACTTTTCATTTATTTTAATGTATTGTTTATTGGATTAATTTTTCCTCCATCATTTTTTTTGAGGTTTTTCGGTCCATAGTTTCAATAAAACTTATACATAATGGTTCAGATCAAAAACTTTTTTCCAGGGTTCTATAATCTCTAGAAGAAAAGTAATTAGTTATTAAAATAATAGTTATACTTTTATTATTTAATTAAAATATAATAAAATTAATATGGCATAAATATTAAATATTCATTCATTTTCATTCTTTAATAAAATTTATTAAGAAAATAGAGTAGCATCATTCTCATTGGTGGTTGAATCGACCTAAACATGAACATACTACAAAAAAAATAATGATTATAAATCCATATATATTTAAGTAGTATGTTCTTATTAGATAATTATTTTGGCCTAAATTTCATGTTATTGGTTTAAATAATAGGTAGATTAATACGATTAATAAAATATAGGAAATAATGGTACTTAAATTGCATAATAAAATCTCCCCTTAAGGTTCTTCTTTGTGATGAAACCTTAAGAAATCCTTATGATTGAAGGCCAAAGGATATATATAGATATTCTAGGAGAAGTATTATGTCTATAATATATATAGGAAACTATACTCTAGATATTTTGAAAAGTTTAGGGTGATCACCCATCTATAGAAAAACATTATGTAATTTTAACCAATTAATGCTAAGTTTAAAATTTTTAAATATCATGTAGATGATTAGAAGATATAGGCTCAACCATACATTAAATTTTCTCAAGTCATGAAGTTTTAAGATACTATTAAAATCTCATTTAATGTTATTTCTATGATTTTTCTATCAAATGTAATTTGTTAACTTTCATTCTAATCTCATTTTTCACTTTATATTATTAAATATTTTAAAAATATTTTGTTTGGAATTATTTTATGCTATAATTTATTTATCCATTCATATCCCATAAAATTTTCATATATTTAATTATTAAATTTTATAGGATAATATCTTCAAATTCTTCTTATGAAATGACTGGTAATTATTTTCATATTTATTATAAAAATTATTTATTAAATAACATGATATCTTATTATGTAATACATGTTCCAAGAAATTTTGAAAAAAAATACTAATAAGATTCAAACTTCTATTTTTATGAGATTAAAAAAATAAAAATGGCATTACATTTCATTATTAACTTTACTAATTAATATTTATTTCTTTATAATTTTAATTATTTTTTATTAATAAATATGCTGAATTAATTTATTATATATTTATAATAATTTAATGTAATTATAAAATTAAAATTTTAAAACAAATCATAGAAAACCATCTATATAGGAATAAAATACACAAGGTATCTTCTACATAAGATAAAATATATAGTGGTATAACTATATATGAATAATAAAAATTATGTATGCATAAAACAATGAAAATAATGGTTTCATAATATTAACTCAAATAATAGGTCTATGTGTAAGGAGAAATATATATTTCTAAAACTCATGTAGTAATCATCAGGCTGGAAATTGACCTATGTATGAATAAGAGCGAATGAGTTGGGATCATGTATGAGTAACTTAATGATATGAGTTATCATGGAGGATTAAAAAAAGTCCCTTTTGATCTCTCATATTTGATTAAAACTGAGCCACATCAGATTAATGGAGTTGTTTCATATTAAATCCATGCTTGAGTAAAATTAACTTCATGTCATATTAAAATTATGCTCATGTCATATTGAATCTACATTTTTCTGAGATTGAATATGCACTCACGTGTTATTATTATATAGGGATTTTTCCTATATTAGATTCAATAAATGCCCACATAAGAGTATCCCGCTAAGGAATATTAACTTATGTGGTATGAATCAACCCGTGTCATATTAAATACCAACATGAATGTGAATAACCCATGTTAGATTAAATATTAACCCATGTTAGATTAATTTTTCAAAGAATATCACTAAAAACCCCTATATTTGTGATATATCTTATCATATATGACATCTTTCTTATATAAAGGATGATGAAGAAGATTTATAGAACAATACACTAAAGTTATTTGGTTAATTCGTAGTGATTGAAGAAGATGTTAAATAGTGAAACATGATGCAATGAGAGGGATAATGAGCCAATGCCAACATGATATGGTGAAACTAGCCATGGATAATTTTTGTGGAAAATATGATAATCATAAATAATAATGACAGGGTTTGTTTATGTGAAATATTTATTTATTAGAAAAATAAATATGGATAAATACATAGTATGTTATGTTTTTTATTTTTATAATACATGTGAATCTATTCACTTCTAGTTTAAAAATAAATATTTAGAAAATATATTCTTGTTAAGAAATAGATATTTCAAAAGAAAACCCATATTCTCATATCATTATTTTGTAAAATGACTTATAATATTATTAAAAATAGATATCAATATGAATCCATATAAACAAAAAATATCACTTAATAAAATATATAATAATAAATGAATTTTTCAAATAAATAAAAATAAGATATCTTGTTAAGAAAATATATTTATCCTTTAAATAAATATGTCATGAAGTAAACAAAATAAAAAAATATATCTTTTTTGTTATATGATATGAAATAAACATATATACACTTTAAAAGAAATATTTATTAAATAAATATAGATTCTTAACATAAATGTTAATAAACTAATTTATTATTCAAAATACATTGGCTATTGCAAGATGAAATATCAATAAGTGAACTAGTTATTAAAAAATGTTCATATGTGTTTCTTATGGATAATAATTATTATGGTGGGGAGTTTTTAATGACCTACATCATTAAAGGTTGGATATTTTAGTGGAAATTTAAATTTTAATGGACCAAGATTATGGGAGTTTTGAATTAGTGTTTTGGATTGATTTTTAAGGTATTGTAGATAAATTAATGGATGACTATATATTATTTATTTATTTTTTAAGTATCAGTTACCAAAGGGAGTAGGGTATAGGTGTCCCTATTTCTTAAATAAGAAGTAGGAAGTCATTAGGTACCTGATACAGGATCACCAGGTACCCAATGACTAATTTAGATTAAAGACCCCACGGATTTCCACTGGCTATCTAATGGGTCTATATTAGGTGGTTTTTGAGTACTAGGTACCTAGTAATACATATCTGGATATTTGAAGTAGTTATTTTGTTCTTTTTATGTGGGGTTAGACCTATTATTTTAGGCTTTCCCCTTCTCTTTTTAGCCAAGAATCTAATTAGAAGAATGAATTTTGGTCAGGCCTCTCCCCTTATTTTACCTCTTGGATCCCCCTTTCTCCCCTCCAAATAGTGGTCGATATGAGGTTCCTTCATTGAAATGAATTAGGTTAATACCTCCCTTTATCCTATTATAATTCTAATTATATTCCTCTATTGTATGAGTTATTTTATTTAGTTATTTAATTATGATTACACTAAACCATTCTATAATTTTTCAAAACTAATAGGGCTTCTTAGTAAAAAGGATAAAGGAATCTAAATGGGTAATAATTCATCACATTACTCATCATTTCAATAGATGTAAATTGGTCGATGAGTTTTGTCGATATTTCACCAAAGTGGGTTTAAATTGGAAACAAATTGAGTATTGATTCATGGGATTTTGTTGATTTCATGTTGAATGATTTGGGGGAGAATATGCCCTTTTAGGTATAACAAACCTCATTTCTCACTTTTTCAATAGAGGTAAATCACTCAATGAGTTTTGTAGGGATTTCACATAATTGGGTTTAAATTAGTGATCAATTGAGTATTAATTCATGTAATTTTTTTGGTAGTGTTAGTGGCATGATGCAAGTATTACACACACCACTGATCACAGTTTCAATGAAACTATGATACTTAGTTATTTTTTAGTGATTTGGATTATTTGTATTAATTTTTTTATTTTGATTATAATTTTTTATAAATGATTAATAGAGGCTTGTGGTATAATATCATGGCTCAATATCTAGGAAATTATTGGTAAGATCTTCAAGATTTTAGAGAAAATGGATAAAGGAGTATAAACTTATATATGAAGGTAGGAAATCCCTTTAATATTTCACCATACATGGTGTATGCATTTTCTTTCATGCACATGCATAACGGTTAATTTTTGGAAAGTATTATAAGGTTTGGGTTTCTTATAATTCTCTAAGAGGCTAGGATATATCCTTTTTGGAGTATAATAGTTATTTCACATATAGATTGAGGACTCTATAGATGCCTAGTGACTTCACCATAATGGGATTTTTGTTCATAGTTATTGAAAAAACTATTAAGGGTGTTAGTGAAAGTGGTGAATCATGAGTAGATTAGGATGGGCCTTAGTGGTGTAGGTAAAGGACTCCCAGGTGAGAATTACCTTGTGTAGTGATTTGAGTTAGTGTGTAACCTTAGAGGTTTTAAGAATGGGTTGTGATAAAATCTCTTAGACCTTGGGATTCCTTGAAATGTAATGGATTAATGGTAATGGGTGTAGCAAACCATGTTTATCCTATTAGGATTATCATGCTTTGGTGATTGAATTACTTAGTGCAATTTTTGGGTGTGACCTATCATCAATGGTGTTCAAATTAGTAATAATATAATAAAGTGGAAATGGTATTCTCTTGGGTATTATACACAATTACAATGATAAATTAGGATGTGTGAGTCTTGGTTCATTTAGATGAATCCTTATATGGATTGAATAGTATTTATGAGAATCCGCCTTGGAGTAGGTGGGATGGTTAGTCATGGACGGGTTTCTCCCACATTTTTGAAGAATGGTTATGTGGGATTAAGTGGATAAGTGTTAATATCATCATGGGAAAATTATAATGGTGTTTTTTTAATAAATAAAAAATCAAGAGTAGGTTCCTTTGGAGTAATATGGTGTTCTATTATATGAGATTAGTATAGTAAATTTATTCAGATAAGTATGATTACTGAATTGGGTTCATTTAATTGATCACGGTTGATAGGATTTGGGAATATAAGTGGATATGGTTATAGATATAGGTTATGTGTGGAAGTTGGTATAGGTTGATATGGGTTAGTATTGATTTGTGTGTTTTCATCCTCTAATAGAGTGATCTAAAAGGATGGGTTGCTAACTTATAGCTATGATATGAGGATATATTTAACATAATTTATTTGTTCACTGTAACTATCTTGATACAATATGTTTTTTGAAAAAATATTAGTGATGATATAAAGTCGTGAAGCCAAGATATTCAAGGTGTTGAACTACATCACCCAGTTTTCTATGTACCAAGGTTGCCAATGTTATTGTTTTTCTAAATGGAGTTTTTTACATGATTCTTAATAAGTTTGGTTTTTCCAAGTGTATTTTTGATATATTTGATGATCATATACTTAGGTGTAGATATATTATACCTTTCCCAAATAGGATTTCTATACTTGGGTTTAGCTTTGTTATTCCTTTACAAGATAGGTTTTCTATACCATGTTTTGTCTATGTTAAACATTTCCTAGATGGTTTTCTTATACCTGAGTTTATATATGTTACACCTTTCTCATATGGGTTTCCTATACATAGGTTTGACCATTTTACACCTTTCCCTAATTCATTTCATATGTGTTTTGGGGCTTTTATAGTTAGTTCTATATGTGTTATGCCTTACCCAGATTGGTTTCTTATATAAAGATTTGTCTATGTTATTCCAATCCCAGTTGATTTTTTGATATGATGTGGCTATGATAGACAAGATTTCCAAAAAATGAATAAATAAGGAAATATTGGGTGTTGTGGTGGCCTGGTTAGCACATGATAACCTATCTTGAATATTTTTTTTCATTTATAATAGTATTTATTTTATTCATGTATTTACATATACTAGTTATGATGGAATATATAAGGGAAAACTTTTGTAGTGGCCTACATAGTTTTATGCTCACACCATACAAGGGAAACTTGGTGCACATATACAATATTATGTTTAGTTGATTTATGATAGATCAGGTTGGGGAAGCTTGATGGATATTGGGATACATGATCAAGTAGTGACTTGAGATATTTTAGTTATATATTATTTTTATTTTTTACACTGTTTACTTTTGTAGTTGATCAGGCCAATGGGAGATCATTATGATGTGTGTATATATGTTTAACATTGTTCCATTTATTTATAACCTGTTATCATTATATATTATTTATGGATGGATCTTGTCAATAATTCCTTTCACTTACTCTAATGTTATTGGATTGTTCAATTATTTCTTTATAATTGTATATTTTGATACTGAGAGTATAGTTTTTCCATATTGGTTATTGACTCTCACCACTATCCAGCAACCTCTATTAAATGTTGATGTATTCTTGAGGACATGTAGCACCCTCATATTAGCTAATTCTGGTGTGGGTTTGGTATGGGGTGTTATATTATCTAAATTATCCCATTTTCTTCCCTCAAATAAATACTCACGGTAAAGGTTCTCAAAATTTTATATGTATGATATATTTTAAAGTTTCACAAGGTACCATTTACTATTATTCTTGAACAACACCCTTTTTCACATATTTACTTTTGAAATACCGTTTATGATTTAATGGGAACCTATTTAAAATTTATCATGATATATAATCCTCAAAACAAATAGAATGGACTATTATAATTTAAAGGATATGCTTTGTTCTTATATCCTTGATTTTGGAGGTTCATGGGATATTCATTTTTCATTATTTGAGTTCTTATATAATAATAATTATCAATTATTGATCAGGATAGATCCTTTAAAATATCCTTATATTCATTCATTTCGGTCACCTTTTCATAAAGTTAAAGTGGGAAAATTTTCCTTTCAAGGACCGATAATTTTGCAAGAAATAACTTGTAGGATTTGGCTAATTTATAAATTATTTTTTAATTTCTTAAAGTCTCTAAAAATATTATGTAGATCAATATTGATTGGAATTATTAGTTTTTGATCAATTATTTCTTATGATTTCATATTGATTGGGATATATATGATTTGGGAATAAAGATAAGCTAATATTAAGATATGTTAGTTCATTTCAACTCATGGAATAACTTAGAGAAGTGGCATATCAAAAAAATTTACCTCCTCATATGAATTTAATTCATAATGTAAATCATTTTTCCTAGTTAAAGAAATATCAGCATGAAGCATCTCTTATTCGTTATAGGAAAGACTTGTATTTTATATGGATGAGACTATCATATAATAACCTATCTAAACTATGTATTATCATAATAAAGTTTTTCAAGGTAAATATATTACTCTTATTTGAATTATCTCTCAATATAGTTGTGATTCTCTTGAAACCTATGAGAAAGAGTCATTGATGAGAATTTAATGGATTTAAATATTTTTTTATCAAGGAACTTAATGGATTTCTTATGGAAGAAAGCGGTATGGTGGGGATACTATTTTCACCTACAATGTCATTGGCATGTATCTATTGTAAATGTAATACTTTAAATAAGTTTTGCTAGAAATTTTAGAATTTTCCATGAATTAATAGGTTGTCTACATGACCAAGGGACAATTAAAGGTAATTATAAAAGATATAAAAATGTAATATAGTGGCCTTTTCATGATCTGATTCAGGGTATATCAAACTGTACAATGATTTCATGCATCTTTTAAAAAATTTGGTAATTTTTTATTTAATATTTTAGGTGATTCCACCTCTATATTAACACATTTGGTTTAGTTTTCAACCAATGAGTATTTAGAATGGGGAAGACTCTTCCTCATTGTCTTCATAAAAGATTATGCCTCAAATATTGGTGAAATAAAAATGATAGGGATTCAATATTTTTAATTTCTCTCTTATCCCACTCATCTTACCTATATTTACCCAAATCTAGATGTAGTGTCATATAGTTTTGATTAGGGTTCTTTTAAATTATTGTTTTTTGATATTTATGGTGTGTTAATTCATTTACAATCCCTAATGTACTCATATTGGGTATAATTTCTTCCATTACCCTAATTTTGGTAGGTGGTTTCATTATTTCACTACTCTTTTGATATATAAATTCATACCTAGGATATTTAAACCTTTTTATGTGTCATTTAATATCTCTTAAAATTTTTGAAATCATGTTTAAAGAAATATTATATGCTCATGGAAAATATATGTTTTATTTATTGACCTTATATATTCATACGTATAATATAAAGTGGTTGTTTCTTATTAAATTAGGGTTTTTTCTATAAGAGGGAGTAATAGTGGTGACGTATCTATGTTTTTATCAAATAAATTTTTTATTCCATTCTTTGAAACTTCATATAATGTTGGGGATTATAGTGGAAATATTATATATATATATATTCCCCAATAGTTATACCAAGATTTTTCATGCTAGTTAAGTACCCATATCTTTCCAAAATAGTATGAATTGGGTAAGTGAGTAGGATCACATCACTAATATAATGTGGTTCCATTGAGTAAAATTATAAATTAGGATCCTAGATCCAATTATATCATGATGATGATTTTATTTATATTTTTTCTAAAATGGTGTGAGTGTTTTCTATTTTTTGTATTATGTGGTATCTAAATTCATTAATTACATTAAAATTCATAAATGATTTGGATATAATAACCCCTATTTTTTAATATAAAATCTACATTTGTAAAATAAAATTTTCCATTTTTCTTATTTAATAACTATAATATTGTTTTTATATTTTAGTGGGAGTTCATTGAATATTTGAAGTAATCCTACTGAGTTTATATTCACTCCCTACATAAACATAGTGTTGTGCATGGCCATTTTTCTTCCCGAGATAAAGGAAAGAGTAATGATACCCTATATTTCAATGGAGAACTGTAGTGATTCTCAGAGCTATGATAGTGGTGGCATATAAGAGACAATCATGTGTCACATAGACATTGGTTAGTTTTTTTTTCAAATTTTTATTTATTTTTAGATTCTTATATTCTTCCTTAAAAAATTATATGTATTTCATCATCATAATGGATTTATTTTATTTTATTTTATATTTTTTTACCTTTAGTACACATATTGTTTGTGGTTGTCTTATATCAGCATTTATAAATATGGTTTATATTTGGTGTATATTTTAATCTTATGTTATGATTAGAATATAATATCTTTTTTGGTTTGTAATTTATTCAGAAATGAATTATATTTTTTTATGACTATTATAATGAATGTAAACATCATTCAATATTTCCAACATAAATATAATTTTTATATTTTTAGATTAAATATAGTGAAATAATTCTAAAAAAATTTTGATGCCTTTGGAATTTTTTAAAACCAATAGTTACCAGGAATTCATTTAGGTCATGTGATGTATTGGCTTGGGTGTTGATCCAGGATATTAATCTTAGTATTTTATAACTTCCCACATCCTTTTATAAAACAAATGTAAGATAGGTTATTCAAACATGAATATTACTGGTTTTGTGGTGGATATTTTAGCTACAACCATATTCTAGTGTATTTGTAATATCAATGTAAAATAACCTTCATATATCCATACAATGACTTTTAAAATTGATGAAAGTTATTCTACATGTGTAATGTACAAATGAAATTTCAATAGTGTATCAAAAACAATTTTCATGACATGTTATAAGAATTAATCAAGATATTCATTAGTAATTTATAAATTTATTGATGATTATTTGAAGTATACTTTAATAATCACTCCAAGAGAATTATATGTTTGTGATATTTTAGCACCATTTTATATAACCACCATAAAATTTTTAATTAATTTTTTATTTTTAATAGTATTTTATAAAATTAATGTAAAATAGTTCAATCAGAGACAATTTTTAATAAAATTTATTTGAAAGTTATATAAAATAAAAACCCAATCCCTCTCCCTTTCCTCTATAGATGTGACCTAAAACTACAACCCCTCACTTATTTCACCTCATTCCCTCACATTATTACCTCCCACATGCAATGACCTCCCCTCATGATCCCCCTTTTCAGAATTTCTCTCTCTTCCCCTTATATATACATGATCGGTATGACCTCACATCAGTGATGACACCCCCTTATAGCCACACCCCCCCCCTCCAACAACTCTATGTGATATCTCTCAGCAACCCTCATTCTCTAGAAAATCCTTACGGATTCTATACATGCTTGCACCCCTTTAAACTTGATACCATATTTTTTCAATAAACTTTAAGAAATTATTTAAATTTTTAGTGATTCTCTTTCCACCCATAACTATTTATTTTTTATTCTATCAAACTAATTTATTAATATTTAATTTTTATAGTGTTATATTTTCCTTTCTCACTCCCCAAAAAAATATTATTTTCCTCAATTATAGGGTCTATTATGGTTATATATTTAAATGTTCATATTATGGATTTCTATATAATTTAATTGTGAATATGAAGTTAAATTTGGAACTCATAGTTTCAATTTCAATTAAAATATCAATTTTAAATTATATATTTCAATTTAAATTTAAATTTAAATTTTATGTTTTAAATTTTTATTAAAAATTTATTTTATCAATTTAAATATAAATTTTAAATTTAGTTTTCATTTCTATTTATAAATTTCATTAAATATTTTAGTTTCAATATTCATTTTAATCTCAATATAAATTTCATTTTCATTTTTTTCAATTTTAGTTTCAATTTTAATTTCAATTTGAATATCACAATATAAATTTTACATAAAATTTCAATATAAAATAAAATTTTGAGATATCAAATTTAATTTAAAAATTAATTTATTTTTTCAATTTTTATTTTATTTGAAATTATCACTTTGAATTTAAATTGAAATTTCAATTAAGATTTATGAATATTTTTTAAATTTTAAAAATTTGAACTTATATTTTTTAATAAAATATATTATTTTATTCTTACATATCTATATATAATTTTTTTATATGAACATATAATCAATAAGTTTTGTATAGATAAAATTTGGATTACATTACCTGGGAGAAAACATTAATATGTAAGTGGTTCGGAGTTATTTTGAAATTGTAAATCAATCTATGGATAGAATAATAAAATATTTATGTCCTAATTATAAATTTATATGATGGTTATAGAGATATAAAGTATTTGATCACTTTATAATTAAATAGTTTCCTACTCAATATGTTCAGTGGATTTGATATGGGAATCAAATGTCACTTAGTAATTGAGTAATTATTTTCACCATTAGAATAAACAAGCTACTTACTTGGTAGTGGATAACGAAATTCAAAACATGAGAAATGAATCTTTTAAAATTGTAGAGAAATGAATCTTTTGAAATTGTAGAGAAATTTCATTAACATTGTAATACATCAATATGTTTTCTTATTGATATTGTCAATATTAACATAATAAATACACTATATAATTGCACATATTCAGTGCTACACTTTTATCATCACTGGATAAATGCCCTTATAAAAGGTCACCTTTATCATTGTTTTTCTTTAAGCGCTGATAAATGGTGGACTTTATCTGTTATTTTCATAGTGTTTATAAAAAAAGTATATATTATTAAAAATCATATTTTAATATAAAAATATATTTATATTGATATATATATATATATATATAATATTTTCTCAGATAATATTTATATAATACTAAATATGTATTTAAAATTAATATATAATAGATTTAGTGAAATATGGTTTATAAAATATTTAAATATTAATATTAATTAATAATTTTCTCATCATTGTTGAGTAATATATATTTAATGTCAATTTTTTGATAGAAAAAATTAATAAATCAATTGATATATTAAGATAATTTAAAAAGGGTTTGGAATTCAAACAATCATAACTTTTGATCTAGAAGTCTGTTTAGGCTCCAAGATATATCAAATCAAATATTTGGAAGAGATATATGCCACCTTAATTAGGTAAGACTCATTTCCTTACTTTTTATTAGTCAAAAGAGGCATGTAATAACTACCACAAAACTGTCTTTTATTAGCACTAAAAAAGGTCTTTATCAGCACTAAAAAAACACTATTAATCTCAATAAAGATAAAGGGAGTCCCTTTTATTAGCGCTCAGAAAAGTGTTGATAAAGGCCCCTTTTATCAGCACTAAAAAAAGTACTGATACAAGAGGTCTTTATCAGTGATGAAAAAAATCACTGATAAATGATTCCTTTATTATCGCTTTTTGTAGCACTAATAAAAGTCAAAAAACATTAAAAAAAATCTCTAAATTAGGGAGGGTATTCAACAGCTCTTGAACCCCCCCAGCCCCCACCCCTTAATAGTGCTAGAATTTATTCCCCCTATGCGTGTGACCTACCTCCCCCTAGATTCAAACTCAGGACTTGTTTCATGCGCACCTAAGCCTTTGTCACAACACCATATTTCTTTTCTCTTCATTTATTAATATATCTATTTATTTATATATATAGTTAGTTATATTTACTCATATATTAATATATATTTATATTAACATATATATATATATATATATTTATATATATATTTAGTTATATTAATACATATATATTTAGTTATATTAATATATATATAGTTGTATTTATATATTAATATATTTATTCGTACATTAATATATATTTATAAGATCAGTTTTAAATACATTTATAAAATATGCTTTTGGTGTGTGTTTATAAATAAATAAATACATATATACAACATGCACACACACAAAAACATATATATATATATATTATATGTGTATCTATATGTATAATTATACATATTTATATATATTTATAAATATTATATATTAATATGTATATACATATGTTTAGAAAATATAGATAATATATATCAGTTTGTCAATACAGACGCACACACAGATATATATATATATATATAAGTACACATTATATATGTATATAAATATTCATATATTTGTATTTTAAATAAAATAGATATTAGTTTTTTATTTTGATAAGGCTTATATATTGAGAAATATATTGTAGATGTAAATATGTTTAATTATTTATTTATAAAATTAAATTTTTATGTGTGAATATATAAAAACATATGTACATATTGTTATATATTTTATTATAAATAACAGTACATTATAAAAAATGATAACAATCCCAAAAAAACATGAAAAAATAGGTAAAAATGGAGAAACTCTCAAAACCCGTAAATACAATCAGAAAGTCAAATAAACCCTAAAATCTGGGTAATGATGAAAACTTATGATCTAAGAGTCCTTTACAACTCTGTGACTAGTCAAATTGAATAACAATAAATGATCTTTGATATGATAGGTGGTGGAGGCTGAACAGATAGACAGATCATAAGTTACAGCTGTTTGAAAAAACAGCAGACCAGACAAAAGTGCTAGAAATGGGAGATTTAAAAACCTAACAAACCATAGAGTCACTAAAAAGGACATAACTTATGATAAGGGTGTGTTTTTAGCTCTGTGACTATGCAAACCAAATATCATGGAATGAGCTATGATATAACAGGTGGAGGAGGCCAAAAAAACACATGGATTGGGAGTTATTATCATTTTATGAAAATTTTGATAGGGAACCAGACATAGAAACATAGTTTTGGAGGCCTTCTGATAGTTTTATGGGGTTTTAGTGTCTATAATGTGACTGGAACTTTTTTCCAGTCTACCTTTTTCATATATCTCTTCGATGCCTTCGATTTGATATGTGATGGAGCCCAAACGGACACCTGAAGCGAAAGTTATGGCCATTTAAATTTGGATTTTTTTAGAGTGGTATAACTATCTTGGAGGTGTGAGTAGAGTTTGGAGCTGAGAGTTCAGGGGGAGGGAAGGGAAAAGAGAGCGGGCCCTTTGTCCGGTCATTCAGTGATGTGGTGAAAAGTGGGAATCAGAAGACGGTTACAACTGAAGGGCCTTTATCTGCTACTCTAAGAAGAAGGCCCAGAAAGGATTACTCTTACCTCCCGTGGCCGATGCAAACTAGATCGGCTTCTAAATGGAATAGTGTGGTTACTATAGCCTTTAAAAAGGGTAGTGTAGTTGAAAATTCATTTCCAGAGAAACCCGCTCTGGAGAATCTGAGGAGTCAGGTTCAAAGTGCTAGCTTTTGGAGGTCTCCAGACTGGAAATCAGCCACTAAAGATGATGTATCCTACATGGGGAGTAGTGATGATTCTGGATACTATGATGTGTAAGTTTCACTTGCTTGTATTTTTGGTTATTTGTTGGGTACCGGTAACCCATAAACCGGCTTTTAAAAATGGAAAAAAATGATTTGCAGCATGGTTCCAATTGTATGTGGTCCTCACACGCCTCACGAGATTCAATTTGACTAGTTTTGGTACTCAAACAGACACCTGGAGCAGAAGTTATGGTTTTTTTAGTGAGTTATGGGTTTCCTAGGTTTTTAGGTGCTAGGAGGGTTGGTCAATTTCAAACAATCATAACTTCTACTCCAAGTGTCAATCTAAAACATATTTAAAAAATATATATTATGTTTATATCAATATAAATATACTTATATATCAATATATTATTTTTTTATGAAATTTTTTTTTTTGAAATATGCACTTTATCATCGTTAGGGAAAAAATCACTGATAAAGCCCCCCCCCCCTTTATCAGTGTTACTAAAAAAGCACTGATAAAGGGTCCCCTTTTAAAGTGCTAAAAAATGCTGATAAATGGTCACTTTTAAAAACTATTTTTTAGCGCTCTTAAAGGTTTCCTTTATCAACACTTTTTTTATCTCTCTTAAAGGGTGGTGTTGCAGGAACCAAATTTTGTGGTAGTGAATACATCCAAAACTAAGTTTTTAGTAGGGATACCATAATTTACGAATAATCAATGGAATTTTAGCTTTATTTAAGAGGGTCTTCTTGTATTTTTTTATGGAAACTGAATTTATTCCCTGGTATTACATTCATATGAATATCATGGTGTTGAAATTTTACCATTATTCATATTTTAGTTTTGTTTATAATTTAATATATACATATGTATATACATATTTGTATAGATTTATGCATAAAAATATAATAATATAAATAAATATTTAAACATATTCACGTGTAAAATGTATTTTTAAATATATAAACCATATGGAAATAAAAAAATATATTATTTATTTTATTTAGATTAAAAAATTATCCTTTTTCATTAGAAAAACTTATGAATATATATATACCTATAAAAATGAATGTATAATGTTTATATATAAATATGTGTGTGTGTGTATTAATAAACATATATATATATTCTAATATATTTAAATGAATATTAATTTATAATATATTTATATATATATTCTATACACACAAACATTTGTATATATATAAACACACACACACACAAAGATACACACATACAAACATAGGTTTTATAAATGTATTTAAAATTTATTATATAAATATATGGATAAAAATATGTATGTAAAAATATATAAAAAAGTGGATATATCATAAAATATATATGAAAACTAGATAGTGAAGTTGTAAGGGTTCTCTCTTTGTACATGGAGGTATCATATTTGAATCTAAGTGTGTGCAACTAATTAGGGAGGGGGATGACCGTTGATGGGGGTGGGGTGCAGCATGATCGAAGTGATAAATCATTAATAATATATATTTTTCTAGTTTTATTATTTTTTTTTACCATTGATAATTTCACCCTTTATCAATGTTAATAAAGTTTTGATAAAGTTCCCCTTTATCAGTGATTTATTAGTGTTGATAAAAGAGATTACTTTTATCATCTCTTAGCATGTCAATGCTTTTTCTCGTGCTAAATAAGCCCATTTTTATCACTAACAATGCCATTTTTTATAGTAGTGATGATTTTTTTTAAAAACTGAAAGACAATCTGATTAAGATGATACTATATTAGTGGATTATATTATATATACTAATACAAGGGAAAACAAAACTAACCAAAAAAATAATCTTTTTAATTATTAAAATATGAAAATCAATAATTATATGTAGGATGTGATAGATATTCAAATATATCTTTTATATTAAAGTTATATCCTATTAATTTCCTATGTAGAATTACAAATAATGAAATTTCCAGGATATTAAAATTATTTCTTGATGAATTTGTTAAATATAATATCCCCAAATCATTTTATTAGATAAATAAAGTTATTACCATTATTATAATTGGTTATATGAATTTTAATTCATGTTTGAATGATTATATTCTATATTGAGGAGAATAATTGAATAGAGAATATTGAAAAGGATGTTTTACTTATAAATAGAATTCAATAAATAATTATGTAATTTTTAATCAATTTACTACCATGAATAAGAAAAAATTGAAAACTCTTGTAATGTTTTTACATTAATTCCCTTAAAATTCTTGATTGTAAATATTATTCATTCTATCTAAAACTACTTATCATATTATGTGGAATGCTTTATATAAGGACAGTGATGGGTTTATTTGTTATCCAAGATATTAAAACCATGGAATACCTTTAATTAATTACATTTAGATTTCTCTCATGATCCTATAAATGTGTTATTAGGATTCGAAGTAGATGGATTTAACAATTCTAATACTTTAAGAAATAATTGTAACATATCATAGATTGTTTTGAACCATTACAATCTATCACCATGGATGTATATACAGCAAACATCATTTATCATATCAATGATAATTCCTAGAATGAAAATTCTTAAAAATGACATTCATAACTACCTTTAACCACTTATACAAGAAATATAAGTGTTATAGAATTATGGAATAAATACATAAAATATATCTCCCATAAAAATGTTCAAAATGCATGTTGGACTAATTTTTAAAATTAAATACCTTCCAAGAATAATAAATATTTTCAATTTTAACACTTACATTGGTTTGTCTTATCTAGTTTATAACTTTTTTTTGAGTCTCAATGACTACCTTATTGTATAAAATGGTGTTTTACATGTCATAGTTTATTCTTTGGTGCATATAATATATTAATGTAGGTAAATACATTATTAAATTGAAAACAAATTTAAGGATTCTACAGAAATTACTATCTAGATCACAAATCTGAACACAATTATCAAATTTTGGTGAGAATTGTGTAAAATATTTTTAGATTAATAGTGGTGAAAAAATGGTTTTTACACCATTAGATGCAACTAGAAAACACAAATGGTAGAAAACAAGTATATTTTTCAAACTTCCATATTAAGAATTTCTATTATTACATTATAATATTGACATTATGCACATGAAGAAGAATATGTGTACCAATTTTATTTTATTTTTTAAATTTATTAATGGTAATGATAAATTTAATGATAATATTAATAAAAATAAATACCTACATGCAATGAATATTAAGAATAATCTATAAGAAAATAATAATTGAAATTATCCAACATTATTTTTTTTGTTAAAAATTTAGGAAAAATATGCTCTCCTTTGAATATTAAAGAATTTGAAAATGTATATTGGATACTAAAGTAACATTTAAAGATGTTTTTACATAAAACTTTATATGTTAGGTGTATTTAAAATTCATGAATCACATATATTGATAGAGTAATTTCTACCATTATTAATATATAATTTACTAAAAGAAGACAAACCTATAGTTCTAATCAACTTTTAAAAAGTATTTAATTTTTTTTTTGATAAAAACTTAAACCCAATTAATCTTGAAAAACACCAGGAAATAATTATAAGGATGCTTCATCATTTGGAAATTATGTTTTCCTCATTATTTTTCATTGTGATGACTCATTTTACTATGAATTTGGCCTAGGGAACTAAATTTAGAGGACTATTACATTATTAATGAATATATCCCATATATTTTTTAAATTGTTTTATTTAATTTCATTAATTAAGGCATTTCAATTCAATATTTATATGGTTTATTTTACTAATTTATGACCTTTCCTACAATATGTACAAATTTTATTTTATGAATTAATTGAAAAATAAATCTACACTAGTGGGATCTATTATTATAAGCAACATTATTGAGGAGTGCATAAATTTTTATTTGAGGTATAAAATATTTTTGAATATATAAGATTAAATCAATTTAAGCATGTTTATCATTATACAATTCATTATAAACATATTAATAAGTCATCAGTCTTTCTAAATTTAATATGAGAATTTATAAAAGTATCCTCATTTTCACTAATAGTTAAGACAAGAACATATATATGTGATATTCAATAGTGATATTATCGATCCATATATTAAATAATTTAAGAAACAAATAAAGATATGATTTAGGAGTTAAACTCAAAAAGATACGAAGATGGAAAAGGTTATTAACAAAGAAATTCTTAATTTATTTTAATATCTTATAAATTCATAATGGAATATATATTTTTAATATGTTGATAATTATTTTATATAATTAATACTATTTTTTATCTATATTTATATATTATCAATAATGATAATTGAAATAAGCTATTAAAATATTAAATATATTTGGCTCATATTCCTTTAATGAATGTTAGGATATTCGATTCTTATAATGTTAACGGTGTAAATGTTTTCATACTTTATTATGAAAATTTTTTTAAAAAATATATATTATATTTATAATTAAAAAAATAGTTACTATAAAAATTTTCTAAAAATTATTGATTTAAATTATTATGAAAAAATTCCATTTGTGTTATTCAAATTCAATTGGGTTAATATTAATAAGGTTATAAGGAATGATTCATTCCAATTTACCTTTTTAAATTTATTTTGTTTGATTAATATTGGTGAACATAAAGAACTCAATATATATATTGGCATACCAATAAAAAATTTATATCATCTGGTTGATATAGTAGATTAAGAGAAAAGTGTTTTTTACATGAAATCAAAGGGTATGTGTGATATGAGAATTATGAAACTAACTAATTTATGATAATAAAACCCATAAATAATTACTCAATTATTTTTTTAACCCTAATGATATTGAAACATAACTCTTACAAGAAAGGGTGGTTAATAATAAGAAGTAATGTTAACAATAAAAGTTTATAATAACATGTCTAAGGAATAAGAAATATGTATATATAAATATACGTCTATATTTTTTGTTTATAGTTAAATTGAATAAGTATGGATGTAAAAAATTGTAATTATTTTATATAGTAATAATTAAATATTCTATTTTTATATAAATAGAATATGAATTATAGGTTGGTTCTTTAAAATTAGAAAATGTTAAATATTTTTTTACTTACAGTTTAATTGAATAAATATTAATAAAATAACTTATAGTATTGTATGTAATAATAATTAAATATATTGTGTTAATATAAATAAAATATTAATAATTTTTTTTAAAAAAAAATAGTAAATATAATGTTTTTTATTAAAAAATATAAGTTAGAATTTTTGGGTAGTGTTTATTGATAAAGGCGGTAGAAATTTATTTAAAAAGTCTCATATTGTTATTGAAAAACTATCTTATGAAGTTTAATAAATTTTGTAGGAAGTTATAGAAATTTTTTCTTATAGTTCAAAAAACATGTCATAATGTAATATATTACACAATTTTAATTTCATGGAGTTTATAGAATTAATTGAAGTAAATAAGTATAAATAATGTTTCAGTTTTGGTCCTTAAAGTTTGGTGATTACTACGTACCAGTGAACCATATTTTTTTTATATTTCCATTAGTTAATAAGGTTTATTCATAACCCCGTGGCTTTGTAGAGTATGGTTAAAAGTTTAAAAATTGATACAACACTATCGACCAAGGTATATCATTAATGCTATAAGGGGATACTTTAATTTGTGGATAAAGAGTTTTTAAAATGAATTGATCCCAAGACATTCAAAAATATTAGGAGTTTTACACCATAAATGAAATTAATTTTCTTAAAGTAAAGTATAAATTGTGATATAATATGTTTTTCACACTAATGGAGTTTTTTGGATAAATTTTTCAAATTTGATAAGAAAATATAATTTGGGATAAAATTTTAAACTAGGACATGATTTTCAAATGATCATGTGTTAAAAAAAATTTGTCACATTATATATATAATTAGGTTGTGATTCGGTTGATAATGATAATATTTTTAGAATTTGATATCCTTTGATTCTAAAACTGATAGGAAGAGAAAGGGAGATATGATTTGATTTTATGGGGAAATATTTGACTACCTATGTAGGGGTAATTAATGTTGGTGTGATAAAGGAGGCTAAAAATTATAAAATTATCCTCATCATTGATTGTATCTTATAGATTGAAGAAAAGGGTTATAGATATAGTAAGAAAAGTTGAGAATGATAGATAGATTCACAAAGATATAGAGTGAAGTGGAAAATACTTAATATAATTATATGAAAGTATAATGTGTTATTTTTTCACTCATTGAAATAACTTACAAAATGAAGAAATGAAAATATGTAGTTCATAATCTTGTTTAAGGTAAATCTTATTATTACATCAATAAAGCTATAATATTACTTTTTTTACTTTTGGTAATCAAAGAATTCACTTATTTGATGGTGTGTATAAACTTTTAAATATTATAGTGAGATTTCTAATTATGATTTTTTGTAAATTAATAATGATAGTGTATCACATTATCATTATATACTCTTTAGATATAGACTAGTATGGGTGAACTAAGTAAAATTTCTTGTATCAGGTTCTTTATTTATTCATAATGAGTAATGTAGAGATAATATTTCTTATTAACAAAAAAAATTATTCACTAAAAGTAGATCATTTTTAATTGGTATAAATTAATTTACCCACTATCAAGATATAATTCCTAGTAATCCTAACAATTTCTATATGTGTAAATAATTCCTTTTCCAAGATCTTTTACCGCTTTAGTTATTATGGAAACAATCATAAATCAAAAGGATTTTTTAATATTTGATGGGTTTAACTTTCAATTTTTGAAATAATTTTATATATATTTATTATCAATCATATATAATTGATGATTAAACATATATTATACATATAATTTTGGTAAATAATGAAATCATATCACTCATGGAAAGATATCTCAAACAATTGGATATTAATACCAAATTGATCAATGCTATAAAAAGATATTTTTGAACAATTTTTATATATAGATGATGTCATTTAAGTCCTTATAGTCCATGTGGGAGTATCTATTAAATAACTATAAAGTTAAAACAAAGGTAAAAAATCACAAACTATATGTACATTCAAATAAATATGAATATTTAAAGATGCACCCCACTAAATCTATTAATGCATTCTTTGATCATGTGATTGTACTTATACAGGACATGTGTGGGATTAGAAATATTATTTATGATGTTAATATTGTGAACTACAAAATATAAATTTTACCTACTCCCGTAAATCTTAATGTTTCATTAATTGATTAACAAGATCTCGAGATGATATTTTCAGATGACATGAAAATCATGATCTTACCATATTATATGGGGATAAATAAAGATGATTCTATAGAAAATAATAATTTAAGCTAAATATCATTAAATTTAATAAATAATATAATCATAGAGGATGATATTAAAGTAAAGTAAGTTAATAAGGTGATTCCATTCATTTCATTAAATAGAAAAAGGTGAAAAAGAAAGTTTAAATGAAAGATTTTAATCATATGCTTTCAACATGAAAATATTGTTCACCTCATAATAAAATGTTCTAAGAAGTACTAAGATAAATATAAATATGATCAAATAATAAAAAAATACTACAAGGATGGGAATATTAAAATAAATTAGAAGAACAATTTCTTTAAAAATAAAAAACATGTCTCATAAGAATTTTACAACTCATAGGAATTGAAAATAGAGAAGATTGATCACTTAAAAGACCTCATTAAATAATTCCTTATGGATTTCATTAACAATTCAAAAATTATAGTGGAAAGTGATGGTAAAAAATCTAAAGTTTTTAGACATAAAAGGTGAGTTTTAGGTTGTACTAGAGAAGATGTAAATTTTAATATAAAATATAAATAAATCCAATGTAGTGGTAAATTAATCTAAATTTTATATAGTGCATCAACTAGAAAAGAAATATGAGTTAAAGGTTAAGATCAAAATTCTCAAATGTAGAAAATAGGGGACATAGATATATTTTTTTTGAGAATTTGAATCATTGTCTATTTCACCAACATGGTAAAATATAGGAGAAAATGAATTTAGGTGATTGGAGATGAAATTGTTGACACGAGGTAAAGGATTGATGATTAATAAAGGGATATGACTCTTAGTGTGACTCAGGTATGTAATGACCTGTATATATAGAGTTAAAAATTTTATTTATTTTTAATCATTTCATGTGTATTTTTATGGTTCTTGAATATGGGAGTGGTTGGAAGAGAGAAAGATTCAAAATTGGAGGAAACTAGTGGTTGAAATCTATCAAAAATGGCAGATTCCACTGGGTACCTAGTGTCCCAATAATATATACCCAGATTCCTGGTACCGAGTACCCAAAGGAGAGATAAGATGATTATGGGGGGAGGGTCATTTATAGGTGGGACACTATCTATCTGGTGGTCCTCTGGGCTTTATTTAATTTTTTAACTAAAAAAATAAGTTAATAATTTTATAAGCTATATCCCCCTTCCTCTTGTCCAGTCGTATGATCTAATCTCTCTCCTACCTCTATTTTATTTCTTACAAGGGTTATATATCTTTTGTTAGTGATTAAATTGAAGTATCATTTTTCATGTTGGATCACTTATGGTAAGTCTAACATTATCCTCCCATATATTCAATATTTATTTCAATTTTTCACTATTATTCATCTAAAATCCAAAATTGGAGTGTTTTATGTTCATATTTGTGATTTATTTGGATTAAGGAAAAATATCTGAAGGATTTATGATAAGTGTGATCCTACTACTATCAAGAAGGTGGTTCTTAGATTTTCCCTCTATTTTATATGATTTTCATACATTGGGTGATATATGGGTGTAGGTGGGCATGTGAGAATGACCCATAATGGAACTAAATTGGGTTTCTTTGTAGGTTAAAAGTTGAATGTGATATATCTAACCCATAATAATAAATTATAAGCTTATTATTTTATCTCATGGACATTTATGCCCATGACACTTTGGGACAAAAAATTAGATGCCATGGAATTAGAACTCATAAGGGGTTACCTTCTATATGAATTTTTTTATAGGACCTTGAGTGGTTTCTTTGATCATTTCATGATTATGGGATTCTTTAACATAGATTTTTATAGTGGTTAGTTAGACTCATCTTGAAGTAATTAGTTTCTAATATGTATTGATTATTGTAATAAGGGTGTTTATGTAGTATTTTAATCCTCACCATGGGTGGATAGGCTAGAGTGAATTATATCTAGGTATGCAACACAAATAGAAAAATAACCTAGTAGTAAGTTGGGGTATCTATGTGTAAGACATGAGGGATTTATTTCAATATTCCTAGAATGATTAGTATGGATTGGATGGTGGATTCTAACCTTTTATCCTGAGTGTAATGATTATGGATGGGTTAATAGTGGCTGGCTAAGTGTCTTGAGCATGATGAGTTAGACTGGTTATTAGTGAATGACCTAACATCTCAAGAATGATGAGTATAAATAGGTTAATATAGGTTGGACTAGTATCCCAAGTGTGGTGATTATGTATAATCTAGTGAAGGTTAACCTAGTATCCTAGTTCTAATGAGTATATACAGGTTGTTGGAGGCTAATTTAGTTTTCCAAAGTGGTTGTGAAGTTACAGGAATATGGAAATCCATTCCACCTCACTGTAATATATTTAGGTTCAACACTCGCACTATCCAAATCCAGTATTCTTGTTTACAATGTGGTTTTTTAGCACTATATGATGTGATAAGGTTTATTATTATTATTTTTAGCTACTATATAATGTTTTATATTCACCCATGTTTGTTAGATTCATTTAGGGACATCATTGGTGGTGACTTACTGGGCATACTACTCACAAACTATTTGTTCACCATGGTGGGTGTATAGAATCCATGATCTGTGATGTATATAATGAAAAGTTACTGATGATTGAGTGATGAGTTTGTGATTATTATAAGGGTTGTAAAATAGGATTGTGAGATACCTTGTACCAAGTTTTTTATTTATTTCATGTTTTTTTAGATTATAACTTTTACATGATTAACCCATCATGTGATCCTATATATGATGTATGACTTGTATAAAAATTAAATTAGGATCATATTTAGTTATACCATGATATATATTGTGATGGTTGTCATATCACTATTTAGAATGACTAGGTTGAGGAAATTACAAAGTGGTAATAAAGCCTTGTTTAAGTTTTTAATTATTTGGGACATGATAGTTGGAGATTAATGAGAGATCAAAATTTCAAATTTTTTAAACTAATTTTCATTATTTATAAACCCCTAATTTAATTAAAATTGCGATAATTCATTGATTTTTTTATATTGGATAATTCTAGACTTTATTTGTTTAATGGATTAAAATGTGGATTTTTAGTGATATATTCATTTTTGAATCAGCTTGGAAATTCCATACTTTAGTTTTGGGTTTTTAAATTTAATTGTTTTATTAAATTTTTAAATTAATATGTGATGAATAAATCAAATTTTATTTTAAACTGTTAATTTTAAATAGTGAAAACGAAATTAAGAATTTAAGTTTGATTTAGAAACCAAATTTTAAATAATCTTGTTTTAAAAATTCTGAGTTAAATTGGTTGATTAAAAATGAATTTGAAATTTAATTTGAAATTTAATTATATAAAGGTAATTTAATTCTAATTTTCAAATGATTTAAAAAATAAATTCAAAACAATTCTTCACTAAAAAATATATTTGTGAAATATAGTTTATAAATAAAAATATAACAAGGGGTAAAGATTTTGTGCAATTATCTCTTATTTTTTACCCTTCTTCTTCCATAAAACAACCATTATTATGTACGCAACTTCAATAATTCATCGACGAGAACACAACTTTTTTGTGCTTCCATTTTCTATTTCATCATGATTCCATGCAGCACATCACATATTCTTCCATGAGTTTCTTCTTTGATCCATCCTGATCCCATTCCCTAGCTATTGTGCCCTTGTTTCTATGATACTCAACAGCCAAGACTGTATATAAATTTCTTTTATGAATCCAAGCCAGCATGTTTGTAAAATAGTGACAAAATTATTCCATTCCATGTGATATAGAAAATATTTTCCATAATTTTACATTATATTTAAATGTTTAAAATCCCACCAAAGTGTTATTTTATGGGAAATTGTCACATTTATTATTTTTGTGGTATTTTGAACTTAATTGGGAAAATAACCTATTTTGGATTTTAATTATTTTAAATTATTTATGTATTTACGACATAATAACTTTTTATAATTATATAAATCATGAAATTAATTCTCTTAATTATTCTATACATCCTTTTATTCATTTCATTATTCTGGACCCAAAGCAAAATCCACCATTTAGAAGCTTAAAATCAACTCACAAGTTAGGCACTGAAAACTATTCACAGATCTAGAGAATCTTTATGTTGGGACCATATCTCATTATTGGACTACCCTAATAATCTGAAATTTGTAGGGTGGATGTCCAAGAAATTTATTAACAACTTTAATGAAGGTGGTCATATGTGAATAGGTAGTTTCAAGTCCATTAATGCATGAGAAACCAGAGACAAGAAATGTGGAGAGTCTGTCTGGGAAGAATAAATACTAGGAGTAAAATGGGAATAACTCTTACTGCACAAGGATAAATACGTTTATATTTGGAGAGGAGATGAAAAAGATATTTTTAAAAAACATTAATTAAGGGTTCCACATGTTATTCTTCCATTTCAGGGGTCTAACATGTGGAAGCTTTTGAGGGTAAATTCTGGCCTATAAAAGCAGGAGAGATCCTACTTCCCAAATCATTCCAATCCATCCATCCAACCACCTTTGGGGAGGAGGCTGAGGGCCATCCTAGTTATTTATGAATAATTTATTTACTTTTATTTTATTTTTCTCTTCCCATGTAACACATATGCATATTTTTAATTAAAGTTTTTCTATATTCTTCCATCTCACTTTATCTTCCATCTCTAATATAATTCTTCTATTTCATTCTCATTCCACCATGACCTCTTACCCTAAAAATGAGGGGTTAACTTGAGTCTTGTCCTAGGGGAGGTGTGTTTCAATTTCATTTATTCAGCACTTAAATTATTATTATTTATTAAGTTTTTAATGTGAAATAGTGATGTGCATGGATGTGGAGATCATCCACCATGGCATTGATTTCAAACTTATTTATATTATTTTATTTAATATTTTCCCTCCCATATAATGTATAAAATATCTTTATATAATAGAGTTGAACCATTTAGTGGATGAAATGGAATATGATTGATCCAGGTCTGGGGATAATCCACACTCTCGATCAAGGATTTTCATCAACCTTGATTATGGGAGGAGGTGAAATTAATATTGCTAAATGCATTCGAGATTTTACACCAACAAATAAAAGAACAATAATTCATGCATGAGATCTCATAATTTAATTATCAAACTTAATATAAATACAATAAAAAATTAGTGATGGAACCCACAAGCCAAAAAATAAATTCTAAGTTATTTATTTACTAATATCATTCTATCATTGCATGTTAGTTTAATATTTTCTTTCATTTAAATTATATTTCCCCCTTAGATAAAATACAATTACTACCAAAAAGAAGTAGTTTAGGTGAGAAAAAATAATTAGGTGAATGACTGAGAAAGATCCTGTAATTTCTTAAACCAGGAAGCCCAGATCCGGTGAATTATTTTAATACATTGGCATGATTACAAAGAATCAAGTCCCGAAATACTGGTTAGTTTAGTAGCCCTGGAAAATAGATTACATACAAAAACATAACATTAAAATTTCTAACATAAAATAAATAATAGATAATCCTTTGATAATTCCATTATTACCCTAGATTAACCATGAATATCAATAATAATACACATCTTGGAATTCTAGGAAAATAAAATATAAGAAAGGGGTGAGCTCAGATGCTCAGTAAGGGTAAATAATTCAGCGGAAGCTATAAACTTTTAAGGAAAAATGTATAATAAAAATATCATCCATTTTAACATAAAACATGAACATAATATAGTAAAAATAAGTCAAAAATTACCATATAAACATGCACATGGATATTCTACTAGTCGAATAATCACATGTAATAACTAATTTCATAACGAGGGAATGCATAATTCCAGACATAATAACCACTATGTTAAGGCCTTGGGCCAAGACCATTCACAAATATTCTATCAAGGACTTATTCTAAGAAACTAGTTTGTCTCATAAGATCTACCTATGCATTGAGGGGATATAGTGGGCCCCGCCCATCACTTACTAAGTCCAATGCATTCCTCATATTAAAAGGGTGAAACATAACATAAACATTTGTATTAAAACTAGCATACGAAATATCAATACTTTAACCATAAACCATGAATGGTATAAAAAAATCACATACATAGTCAAACATAACATAACTCATTCAATACAATATAGAATATTGTATTATAATAAATCAACCTCAATCAATAATAATATCTAATAAAGGATATTGACATAGTTGAAAATAATCTGTAAAACTCTTTGAGAGAAATATCCCTTTTTCATGAAATAATTTAAAAGTATCACAATTTATAAAGGAATTCATTTAAAATAGGTTTTTGAATCAAAGTTTCCCATACCAATTTGAATATTTTTAAAGTAATTAACATTTTAAAACAATCATGTCCTTATAAATAAATCCCAAAAATCATTTTGAAAACCTGGAAATTAATTAAAAAGATTTAGAAAAATAAATATCTAAAACATTTAAAATGATGATATAGTCAAAAAATACCATCCATAAAACCATAAAATATTTCTTTTGAAAACATATTTATGAAACATGTACATTGATTATAAATATTTCTCAGTAAATACTTACATATAAACAATCTCGGATAATAATGAGATTGAGGAATTAACCCTTACCTTAGGTCTAATACTCTCTATACATGTCTCAAACTCTTGTAAAATGTGTTTAAACATATTATTAACTTATATAAGAATCATAATAATATTTATTATATAATATATGATTATTTTAAGACTTTATATTACCCGTTTATTAACAATTCCAAGTTGATGTAACATTTCGGGTAATAATCATTTTTTATCGTACGTGTTTTGACTTGTTATTCTTGATCATATTACTTAGATAATTATTTACATACTTCCGTAATACATAATATGATTTATATATTATAAATATAAATATATTAAATATATATATGAAATGGAATACACCGTTCATGGAGATGGTAGGCCGTACGTACGCATGAACATTGTTTCCATTTTCGTATCATATGGAAGTAAGTGAATGACAAATATGTATGTATGTATGTGTGTGTGTGTATATATATATATATATATTACCAGTAGAATTATTATGTCATATATTTCATAATTATTAATAATATTTATTCTTATAATCATTCATGGATGGTGAACATGGAAGATGAGTCTCATCGCGTCATGGAGGCGGTAAGTCATACATACGCACAAGCGAAGGTATAATTTATTTAATGGATAAATCGTATGTAATGGGATGGAATATGAATTTTAACAAAAAAATAAAATTATATTTATTATTTAAATACATTATATTCATCTTTATACCCATATAAATAAAGTGTACATGAAAAAAAATGTACACCATGGCGTGGAGACAGTAAGTCATACGCACGCACGCATGGTGGTATTGTTTTTCATAGGATGGGTAAAAAGAGAAATATGGTTGTCCCATAACCTTAAAAATATCATAATATATTATATTCTGGATATATTATTTTATTATGGTAACAACTTAGTAAAAGTAAGTAGAAGAACAAATGAACTTTAAAAGAAGGGATAAAACTATTACCTCTTCTTGGGTGTCTTTTTTTGATTTGCACAAAAGGACACCATAAGTTGTCTTTCTGCCCAATTATTTTCCTCTAAGATGAATTGAGGGAAGTTTTTAGGATATTTAGTCAGTTTTTGGACGATAAAAATTGCTTTAGTGGTGTGAATTAAAGAGAATGGGAGGTTCCCTTTTATAAAAGTTGTAAGGTGTACTTTAGGAAAATCTTAAAATATTAATTTATTATAAAATTATTTTCAGAATATAATAGATACAAATTGATTTATTTATAGTATAATATTATTATGGGTCTAAATAATCACAACTAATAGGTTTTATACATGTTTAGGTCAAAAAATTAACTTTAACTTTTAGATTTAACCCTTTGTAAAATAAGTTAACTCTTACCATGTCCGCTTGTATTTTTATACTACATGGTTAATATCTTTACTATAAAATTAAAATAGAACCTAAAGTGGATAATTTATGAAATTTGTATCACTATAAAAGTTATTTTGCCAAGATATATATTTTTAGTATTTTAATATCATTTAATAAAATAGAATTTGTTTTAAAAACTCATTTATGTCAGTTTTGACACTATTTAGTAATTGATTTTTTGTTAGTCATAACATATAGATTCCTTCTAAAAATAGGCATTAAATCATACCTAATATGTAAATTAAATCCATAAAATTCATGGATGGTATAAAATGTTTCAATTTACATTTATTTTAAAATTTATAATATCATTTATTTTAATCGTTCATTAATAAGGTAATCATTACATCATCAATGTGTCATAAATAAATTTAATTATTTTTTGTATAAAATTTATAAATAAAATACCATTATATAGGAAATATTTTTAACTTTAAAATTAACATTTATAGTCTAATTTATCTTATGTATAACCATATATTAAAAATGGTTATTTATTAAAATTGGAATTTAACACTTTTAACTCTTCTTTAAATAAAATATAATAAATGTCATAATCTAACCCAAGTGGATAAAATAATATCATTTTCTTTCCTAAGGATGGTTTTGGTTGAAAAACACGTATCAAATAGAATTAGTATATGTGTTGGGGTAATTTTATATTATTATAATATTATTTTTACCTTTAATTACCATATTTACTTTTAATCATGGTAAATAAAATTCAAAATTTTCCATTCAAAAAAAATTATTTTCATCCTATTGAACAAAATATTACTTATTTATGAAAACTGTGTCTATCATAGTTTTGAAATTCAATTCACAGAAGTGGTAAAATTATGTTTTATGAAAATTTGAAAATGTTCCTAGAAGGTGGGTAAAAGACGTTAAAAAGTTCAATAAAATTTTATATAACAAATCTTATTATAAAATGACTCAAATGAATTAAATTGGAATAATATAGGTATTATGTATCTATTTTTACTTTAAAATAAATTTAAATTAAAAATAATTATTTAAATAAAATGTCGGTTTTAAACAATAATGCAATGTTTTTCACTATTTATCAAAAATTAAAAGTTTTCAAAAAAATACCAAAAATTCACCCTAAGATAATTTTTCTATTATGAATCCAAAAAATTAAGTCCAATTTGAAAAATAAAATTTATAAAATTTCAAAAAATAGGTATTACTATTCATAAGTTCTTTTTAAACGGCTGGTTTAACTGGTCATTGTGTGCTAGAACTCAGAGCTACGTACAGCACAAGCTATTGTATTATTCAAATAGAAGTGTATCGTGGATGCTTGGGGTGTTACAGATCCTCAAGTGAGATGACCTTGGTCAGCCTTGGTGTTTTATTAGGAGAACAAATTTTCTTTTTCATGCATTACGATAGGTGTGCATCAAAATTAGCACCGTTGTTGGGGAGTCAATCAATAGTTTACTTATTTATTATATTTTCATATTGTAGATAGATTTTTATTTTCTATATTTAAAAAATCTTAAAAAATATTTCATGGTATTTTCAAGCAGTCACTCCTTCAATACATAGAACAATTACTCACAGGTGCAAGAATAAGAAACAGACTATACACAGAAGGCCCTCCAAAGAAGGGTTGATGCACTTATGATAATGGTCAAACAAAATCAAAGAGTCATATTGTCATGGATCTCACCTAAAGATTTGATTTCTATTTCCAATGATCTTCGAACTGATATACAAATATTCAAGGCTAAGAAGGAATTGTTACTCAATTTCCCAAATTTAACTAAATACATCCAATAAGTTGAGGACAAACTTGAGAAATATCAACAACCCAAACATTTTAGGAACCATATTCAAGATTAACATGATGAGATAGAGTGGATTCATGATGAGGAAGACTTAACTATTGAGATACATGTGGCAGATTGAAAAGATCTGGATGAATTTTGGAATGATTATGTGGTAAAACATGATCTCCTTAATACCTATAAAGAAGAATAGCTAGTACCATTGCATGTCACTCTAGCCATGAAAGAGTAGGAAGCCACAATTATGATACAATTTGAAGAATGTATGTAAGAGCATGAATACCTCCTTCCATCCATTGATACTCGCACTCAAGAGGCATTTATCACTGAATAAGTGACTGAACCAAACCCAACTTAGGCAGTTGATCCTTTCTTGAACTCTATCTTTTCTGATTTCATTCAATATTATTTGAGTATCACTCCTTATGGTTTTTAATTTTCAGATTTGGCCAATCCTTCCTTTACCTTAGAGGTAGATTAAGCAACAAAACTAGAACCTGTTAAGGAACACATGGAACTCCATGATTTTAATGAACATACATTTGTGGAATACCATGAATAAATCCAAGTAGTTGAGCCTAAGGAAATTGAGAGAGAGGTTTCTCACACTGAATGGGGAAATTCTGATTTATATTCTTCATGTTTAAATTCTATCCAATTTAAAATACATTCTAAATTTGCTTTTGAAATTACAATTCATACAGGCTGGGTTGATCCAACACAAGAAGAGAAAAGGAACATTGTACAAGTAGCAGTGAATGAGAAGAAGGTTCCATACTTCTTCCTTCCCCCACTATGAAAACTATACCAAATTGAGAAGGGTCAGATCTAGTGTACCCCATCCATGGATCATTTCTCCCCACTAACAAAGAAGCGGATGCTAGGAAAAGCCACATGTGGTGGTTCAAGTCTAAGAAGATCCACCCACCATCCAATTTTGGATAAAATATAGTAATTCCCTTCTAGAGGCAATAAAAATTCAGGGCCCACTTGGGGGGTTATACCAAGATTAATCTTTACATTCTTTCCAGAAATTTATATATCAATTTTTTTTATTATTAGTACATCATGAATCCCACTCTCTTTTATCTTTTTGATCTTAAATTAAAATATCCTTGTGATTAAATGAGTAATTTTATTTTCTTGATTCATGATGTCATAATAAAGCACCAAATATCCAAGGAGTAAATAGGAATAATCTTTATTTCAAAAGGGAGTTCACTTTTAATTTTTATACTTTAAACTAATTACATTTTTGTCCCAATCATGATTTCAGTATTAAATTGGAAATTGCATGCCCACAATTGAATTCATAATTTACATGACTTATCTAGGAGACATTAGTTTCTTAGGAATCCATTGATTCCATGTTTTAGATTTCAATGTCAATGAAATTGAATGAGTAAAATTGAAAATTTTAATGTTTAAATTGAAGCATAGATATTGAAATATGGGCTCATTATTTGAGAGAATTAGTTGATTCATGTAAATAAAATTTCCCTACCATTTTTCATGATTTGAATTTATGAAATTCATGTGAATTTATTTGTTATTATTAGTCATGCCATGAGTGATTGTCCTAAATCATATTTCTCATTCCCAAGAATATTTCTGGACCGATTATTTCTGATATATTCTTAAGCATATTTCTTGAGTGATCTTGGGACATGAAACTAACCAGAACTTGTATTTGAACATATCAAATATATGATTGTGCAAAAACACATTTAAAATGATTTATGCATATTTTTGAAAATCCCTTATCCTTATAGACCACATTTACATCAATACTTCTTTATCCCGTAGAGACATTGAATGACCTTTATAGGGATGATCCATGATTCAATCCATTTTTATCCATTCCTACACAACTCTTAGTAATTGCATGATATTTTAAAGTTAAAGTGTGGGGGTAAAGGGAATCATGGTAAATGAGATGATTTACATTGTAAGGAATAAGTGTGGGGGTTCTTATTGTTGGAATTGTAAAAGTTTATGGAATCATTAATTGCACTCAATTTTTCCCCCTCTTGAATATAAAAAAATTAAAATGACAAAAAGAGACAAAAATGGGGAAATGGGTTGTGATTTGGGTAACCCAAAAATCACCATTGCTAGACCTATTATTTTTATCATATGTGGTTAAGTGGTGGATTTGAGGTTTATTTTAATCATAAAATTTCAAAAAAAATAAAAAAATCAAAAGGTTGTTTTAAAAATATAAAAAAATATACATATATATATATATAATAGAGGTCACAAATCATTCATTGTGATTAAACTGATCACAATCTTTACTTTGTACTTTTGGGGATGTTGGGAATTTATATTAATTGAAGGGGATAATTTCATTAAACTATTACTTTTAGTATCATGATTTACTATTTAAGAGATAAACCTCCTCATTTATCTTTAATTTTTAACATCATGTCCTACCAACCTTAATAGTCTGAGATATTTGAACCTTTATTACAAGCCCTCGTGATTTTAGGTGCTTTTTAACTTTAAAAAGTGAATAAAGTAGTTATTTTAAAATATTTTGGATAAGTATCATGTTATAATGGTATGATTATAACTCTAGTTTAATTTTATCATTATTGATGAGATAAAATATTGAAAAAGTGAGGTAAATAAAAGTTTTGACATGTTTAATAATAATGAAATGAAGAGCTTAAATTAATAAAAGGAGAAGTTTCGTCATTTTTCAAATGGAAAAAATAAAATACATGAATTGACGATTTCATTCAAAAATGGTAAATTTAATTTATATTTTATGTGTAATTTAAATTTTTTATTTGATATTGATATGTTTTATATTTTATTACATTGAAATTTAAAATTTGATAACATTGGTGCCCTCTGATTTTTAATGTTGAGATTTTATGCTTGAGTATGATCAGGGTTTAAGTGTGGGGTAATTGATAGAAAAAACTATTATAAATTATTTTACATCAAATTTCAATGTTTTAAATCCCACCAAAGTGTTATTTTAATATAAATTTTCATATTTTATGATTCTAGTTGTATTTTTTGCTTAATTAGGGAAATAAACTATTTTAATTTATTTCTGTATTTAGGCCATAAAATTTTTTATAATAATTTAAATAATGAAATTTATTATTTTTAGGATTCTATACATCATGGGATACATTTCATTCTTCTAGAACCAAAGCTAAATCCACCATTTAGAAGCTCAAAACTAGATCACGAGTTGGGCCTTAAAAATTGTTTATGGATTTAAATATCTTTTTTGTGTTGGGCCCATATCTCATTATTAGACTACACAAATACTCAATAATTTTTAGGTTGTATGAAAAATAAATTGAGGAACAACTTTAATGAAGTCTCCCATGAGTTAATTGGTAGTTTTCAATTCCATTAATGCATGGGAAACTAGAGAGATGAAATTTGGAGAGACGTCTGGAAAGAATAAAGACTGAGAGTAAAACAGGCATAACTCTTTCTACACATGGTCAAATTAGTTGAAATTTGTATGAGGGATGAGAAAGATATTTTTCAACAAATTTACTAAAGGGTTACAAAAGTGATTCATCCATTTAATGGTTATAACATGTGAAAACTTTATATGGTAAATTATGGCCTATAAAAAGAGGAGAGCTCATCCTACCCAAATCATTCCAATAAATCCAGTTGTCCACCATTGGAGAGGAGGCCAATAGACATGTTTATTATTTAGTATTTCTTTATTTTATTTTATTTTAGTTTTTCTCATCTGACACATATGCCTATTTTTAATTAAAGTGTCTCCTTATTCTTCCATCTCTATTTATCTTCCATCTCTAATCTAATTTTTCTCCTTATTTCTCATTCCACCGAGAACTATTACCCTAAAAATGAGGGGCTAACCTGAGCCTTGGATTGAGGGTGGTATGGAGGTATTTTAGTTATTTATATCTTAAATTCTTATATTTTATTAAGTTTTTTATGAACAAGAGTAATGTGCATGGGTGTGGCAATCATCCACGATGACACTAATTTGAAACTCTTTTTTATTATTTTATTAAATCGTTTCACTCCCTTATACTAGATAAAAGCTCTTCATATGACATATCTGAGTCCTTCAATGGATGAAATGGTATATGATGGATCCATGTACTGGGATATGTCACAATCTTGATCAAGGTGTTCTATCAACCTTGATTATAGGAGGTGTTGAAATTACGATTGTTAAATGCATTAGAGATTTCAAACCACTAAATAAAAGAAAAGTAATTCAGGCATGAGATATGATAATTGAATTATTAAACTTAATATAAACACACAAAAAGATAATTATGGAACCAAAAAACCAAACCATAAAGGTCATGTTATTTCTTTACTAATCTCACTATTTCATTGCATGTTAGTTTAATCTTTTCTTTCATTTAAATTTCATTGTCTTATTAGATTAAATAAAAAATAACCAAAAATAATTAGTTTAGGTGGGTTAGAATAAGTAAGTGAATGAATGAGAAATAACATCAATTTATATGACCATGTTCATCATCTGTTCTGATCACATTGTCGAGCACATCAAATTAGATGTTTAGTGTACTAAATTTCTACAGAATAGCAGTAATTATAGGTCGTCTCTTGATGGAGCCTTATATCATTAATTAAAAAAATAAGCTTTCAATTATAAAAATAGAATGAGAATGGTATTTTGGAAAACTTCATGTTTTATTATTTAATATGCCAAAAGAAATAGTAAAGCGATAAAACAAAATGGAAATTAACAAAATTAATTAAGCGTGATCAACCTAAGGAATTCTCATGATGCTCATCCTTAATCGCTTCAAGAGAAAGGGTATAGATATTTTAATACCTGGTTTGTAACACTCAGTACCATAATTTTACTGAGTTTATACTAGGTTACCTCCTACGTTTCAGTCGAAAACACACAATGATTCACCAGACACCGCCGATGATTGGGTGATTTGTGTTTGACATCATAACTGAAACTCACCAAGGAAACACACAAAGAACTCAATGTGTTGTCCAGGATTTTATTTAGTTCTTTATGATACCATGAAATAAATGTACATGGCCTTTATAGTGCATATGTGAGTTCAATTGACCAATATGAACCACACAAACACCACAATTGGATGAGGGAAGAAAAAGGGATGAACGATGTGTGAAACATCACATGAAATGGTACCCCCAAACATGATCATTTGAGTTTTAGTATAACATACCAGTATATAACTCAATTAAATAATAATAGAGGATTAATAAAAACAACATAAATCCTATAATTAAATATATCATTCAAAATAATAGAAACATGAAGCTCGATATTACATCACGTTCCTCCCCAGGTGATCACAAGGGGTTTGGAAATCCATGGGAGGGGAGGAAGAAGAATATTTTGAAGTAGCACTTCCATAGGTATTATTAGAAGAATTATTTGGGACTTAAAAATGGGATCACCTTGCCTTATATTCGAACTTTTAGATGGCCTGCCCAATGTGCCAATTTATAGGCAAAGTGGGAGGTGGTTTTGGGCACCCAAATTTTGAAAATCTTCTTGTTCCATGGGTTGGGTTGGTTAGAAAGTCATAAATCACTTTAAAAAAAACTAAAAAATCATTGAACAACACCATTTATATCTCTATGTCATATTTTGTGGCCATATATTGAATATAATAAGAGATATGGCTAAAATATTGAGGCAAAGTTTTGACCTTGTGAAGATTCGTTTTATTGGAAATATTAGTTTGGAGGGGCCTCTTAATGTACGAATTGGGATTCAGTTACTTCATGAAAGTTTTATCCCATGGAGATATGGATATTCTCACAAAACTTTATCCCAATTAGATGTACATATTTATCGGATCATGGAAAATAGTGGACATGTATTCATGGGCTTCCATGCAGTTTGGTCCATTTTCCTTCTGTATCATCATGGGATCTCCAAATCACCTCTACCTTCAATTAAATCATCAAAACAAGTGAAATTTACCTTTTTAAAATTGAAAAGAAAAAAATTATTTAATCAATCATGAAGTTACATTTTTTATTATAATTATAATTTTCAACACAAAACTATTTTAATACATTGGTATAAGGGTGAAATAAAATAGTGAATCATGGTATGATCACACCCCCACACCTAAACATTTTCAACCCTGGGAAAGGTATAATATCCTAATCATGTATCATTACTAAATAAAAGGTGTGAAAACATCTGAGATTCTTTTCAAATAAAATTCATCAGGTATTATTTATGGAATCAATTTTTCCTATCATTTTTTTTCTCTCATATTTAAATTAGTTCAATGTCATTTTTTCACCCATGGAATATGTCGCAGACTACCTCACCTAGAAATTTTATCACTTCAATCAAGGAACATATGAAAGTGGATTTATTCTCTTTTCTCATAGTTCATGTGATCTTACCATATGCTTTCCAAGATTCTCATCTCTATACTAGTAGAAACTAGTGTGATAATAAAGAGGACTTACAACAGGTTGTTCTGAGGTTCAAGGGTTGGTAGGATTTAATTCTTAAAAATATGAGGCATAAGAGGAGTGTTTAATATCTTACATAAAAAAAATTTCAAAATTCTGAAAGTATTTACAATGAATGTACACACTCAACCCCTCAAAAATTATAGCACCTCTAACTAACTATCCCCATTGTCCATTTCTATGGGTCACAACGAAGCAGTGAATAATAATGAGTAAACATCCTATTTTATCCAATTTTTTCTTTTTTTTTATATTTTTTTGATGTACATAACTATATTTTTTTTAATATAAAATTTTTTTGAGATAAAGGGGGAAATATGTGTAAGACAATGATGCAATATAAATTGTGAACCCACTACCCAAGGAAAATGTAGGAAACCTTTATATTAACCCATAATAATGATTCTCTCCCCATAATTTCCATGGAAACACCCTCTCACCCACACTTGCTAAAAATAAAACAAGAATGTATACAATAGATGGGTATTTAGGGTTAAATTAGATTTTATTGTGGCTATATAACTGGAATTTCATGGTCTCTAAGTCTTAAGAGGGATAAAATGTCATGGTGGCCAAAAATAGAGATTAATTTTACAATGGGATTTTTAATGAATGATTACATATATCATGAATGTAGCATACTTGGATCTTATGGATTCAAACAAAATCATGGAAAGCTCTAGTTTCTCTACATGACCTGAGACTCTCAAGAAAGTGATTAGAAGGAAGAATATTCAATAAAGGGATTAGAATGTCTCTCAGGTAAGGGATTGAAATATTGGTCAATTCTAATAAGGCGTGGGATTCAAAATCCATTAAACACATAAGAATTATATGAAAATAAAAATGTAGAAAAAAATTCCATATAATCATTCATTTGAAAAAAAATCTACAAACTATGGAATTTTCCACACAATTAACTGAATCATGAAAAAAAATCATTTTGGATATTCTTTTTAAGATCAATGTTTTAAAACACAAAATAAAGAAAAATAAATAAAAAATAAAAACACATTTTTTCGGGTTTTTTAGTTTTTTTAGTTTTTTTAATCAAAAATATGACATGTCACCCTCCCCCACACCTAAAAATTACAATTTCCTAAATGAAATTATTTTAAATGAATAGAAAATTACATAAATATTTGGATAAGGTACAGTCTACTAGATGGTGTCATATGTGGCATCTATCAGTTGGATTTTCTCCACGAGATGCTTTGGAAAATACTCATAGAAGTGTTTAAGCCACTTCCCATTGACAATAATCCATTATCCACTCTTCTCATATGAAACTTATATAGCACTAAAAGGTTAAACATTAGTAATAGTATAAGGACTGATCCATCAGGAATGAATCTTACCTAGGTGGAGCTTTAGCCTAGAATTGTACATGAGGACCTTCTCACCAATATAAAACTTCCTCTAATGAATCATCCCAACATGGATAGCTTTTTTATTCTATTCATAGATTTGGGAGTTCTCATATGCATCATGTTGAAATTCTTCCAACTCTTGAATCTGCAACTTTCTATGCTCACAAACATCTGAGAGATTCATATTACATTGTTTAATAGCCTAATATGAATGGTTCTATACCTCTACCAGGTGGTGATAATCCTTTCCAAACACAATCCTATATTATGAAATTCCGATTGGAGTTTTAAAAGTTGTACGGTGCACCCAAAGTGCATCATCCAACCACAAACTCTAATATTTACTATTTTTTTACTATTTTTTCCAAGATTCTCTTAACTTCCTGATTTGAGATTTCTTCTTGTATGTTAGTTTGGGGGTGATATTATATGGAGACTTTATGAACAACCCCATACTTAAAAAAATCCTATTATGATTTCAAATATGTTAACCCTGATCACTAATGATGAATCTCGGTAAACCAAACCTACTAAAAATTTGGGACCTCACAAAATCAATAACCACTCGAGAGTCATCAATCTTAGTGGCCTTTTATTCCACCCATTTAGATACATAGTCAACAGCGAATAATATTTATATAAAGAAAATTAATTTGTAAAAGTCCCCTTGAATTCAACGCCCCATGCATCAAAGATCTCACAAAATAACATGGCTTATCGGGACATTTCATTCCTCTTAGAGATATTCCCTATGAATTGACATCGAGTACATGACTTAAAAACCGATGGGAATCTCTATAAAAGTTCAAACAGTTTTTCTTATTATTTTAGAGAGATTATATTGGAAATAATGATGTGAAATTGGTCAATACCCTCAAGATAGGTGTATATTAAATTAGATGGAAGGGGTTTTAATTCCAAAATTGGTGGTTTTTGGATAGAGGGAGGGGTATAGGGGGAGTTAGGTCGATGAAACTAATTATCTTCTCGTGTTTATTCTCTAAGTATAGAGAATCTATTGAAATTTGATTTACATAATCATCAATGGTCATGGGTACCTCAGAATGAACACACTTATCAATTAAAGCACAAAATTTACACTTTTTAGAAAACACACAACACTAAAAACATGAATCAAAACTAAAATCATCAAAGTATGAAGAATAGAAAAATAAATCAGATTATGGGTCAAGGAGAGAATTTTTTGTGTGTGTTACTTTAAAGATCACTTCCATTGAATAGACAGTAAGAGTGGAGTTCTCTTTAATGGGGTGTTTCATGGAATCAAGAATGTTAAAACTAACCTTTTCTCCACCAAACTCCATGGACAGCATACCATTGTGAACATTTATGAATGTATTTGCTGTTTTGAGTAACGGCCTCCCAAGTATGAGAGGATAATGTCCTTCAGTTCAAGTATCCTCCATCTGAAGAATGTAGAATTTGACAGGAAAGATGAGATTCTTCACTTTTACAAGGACATCCTTGACCAGTTCTGATGGGTGTGTTGTGCTTCGGTCAGCAATTTTCACTATGATTCCTGTCAGTTGAAGCTCTCCAACATATATATAAGTGTACATAGAGTAAGGAATTACATTAATTGAAGCACCTAAATCTATCATAGAATCTTAAAATAATTTCTCCCCTATGGTTCAAGGTGTCGTGAATGTTCCCAATTCCTTGCACTTGGTTGGCATTGATGGTTGAATCAAGGCTAATACATTCCTTCTTAGGTTTACTCTCTCATTACCCTTTAGTATCCTTCTATGGGTTCAAATATATTTAAGAAATTTGTCATATCTAGGGATTTGTTTAATTACATCCAATAAAGGAATTTTAACATGCACCTTTTTAAATGTATCCATTATTTCTTTATCAATGTCATTATCACAATTCTTATTAGATTTAGAGAGTATTTAGGGAAAAGAAAGGGGAACATATTGTTCACGTTAATCCTCAATGATAATTGGTTTACCCTTTTGGTTTTTTTTTCACTAGAATATTTTATGGGTGTAAAAAGAGTGTTGTCAAGAGGGTGACATACCTATTGTGTATAATCATTAGATGAAGAAACTTCCTTACCACTAAGATGTGTGATTGAACAAACATTACCTTTATCTTTTGGATTTGAAACTGGCTGGGATGGTAGTTGTCTAGAACCATGCATCTTTATCTCACTGATGGTGTTTTCTAATTGTCCCACTTGAATTCGTAGGTCTTGAATAGTTGATTTTATGGTTTTTTGGAATTGGAGGTTTTGGGATTCCATTTTCTTTACCATGTCCTCAAGGATTGGTTCAAATTTTGGAGGATTATGAGGAGGATTGTTTCTAGAAGTTTAGGGATAATAAGATTGCATACCATGACCTTATTGATACCAATTTTTTATGGGGTAGCTCAGGTTTCCTTCTTGTTGGTACTATGGTTGTGATTTCCACCCAGGGTTTGGATTTGGAATAATAGTTATTTCTTTAAGGGTGGTGCTTTCTAAAAAGGACATCCTGGGAATACTACTGCACAAGACTCAGATGAACCCTGAAGTTTTGGTCAGTGATCAAAAAAATGATTCTTATCATAAAAAATACCATAATGTAATTCAATAGAAGAAGAGTGTAAGTTAACTTGTGCTTGAGATAATTGACTTATAAGGGTATGAATCTCATTAAGTTTATTATCTACCTTTTGTTCTAGGGCTTAATGACTTACCTCATGAACTCTATTGGTTGGTGAAATTTCTCATCTACCAAATTGTTGTGCATTTTGAGCCATGTTGGCTATTAAGAAATGAGTGGAAGAATGAATTTTATCAACTAAGGAACCACCATTTGTAGCATATATCATTCAACAATCCATGGGGACAAGCCCCTCATATAAGTATTGAATTAGAAATTGTTCACTAATTTGGTGGTGGGGGAAACTTGAGCAGAGCCTTTTGAATCTCTCCCAATATTCATAAAGGGTATCTCCTTGTGATTTCCAAATTCCATATATTTCTTTTTTAATTGATGTAGTTCAAGAGGCAGGGAATAACTTCTTTATAAAGATTCATTTAATGTCATTATAGACCCCAATTGTGGTAGGTAGATAGTATAGTCACTCTTTGGCAACCCTATCAAGGGATAAAGGGAATGCCTTAAATATAATGATACATTTTGGGGTTTTATTATGGAGCACACTATGTGAAACTCCATGAAATGTTTGTGAGGGTCCACCCCGTGAAGTCCATGGAATTTTTGAATTAGGTGGATGAGTCCTGATCTCAGCTCAAAGTTTGCTACTTCCCCATGATATTGGATGTATGCAGGTTGGTACTCCACATCCGGGATGGTCAGATCTTTTAAGGTTAAATTATTTGAAGCCATGTTTTCTTGGGTTTTATTGGGTTCAATTTTTTATTGGTTTAGGACAACTTGAGGTTCCAAAAGGGGTTCCTCAGTGTTACTTGATTGACCTACCCTAGATGTGTTTATTTTTTATTGAAGTGTCTTTTCAATTTCTGGGTCGAATTCAAGAAGTTTTTCTTTTTCTGATTAGTTCATGCAAATAAGTTGTTATTTTTTTTTTTTTTCTTCTTATGATTGAATATGGATAAAATAAAAGAACATAATAAGGGTGAATAGAGAAAATAAAAGATAATGTTATACTATATAATGAGAGAGAGATAAGAAGAAGAAGAAAAAGAGAGAGAGAGAGAGAGAACACACAAAAACAAACAAAAACCAAAACAAAAATAGTAAAATGGGGGGGTTGATAAAAAAGTAGTAATAAGTAAATAAAATAGTAAAAGGGAAAATGATATTGGATCCCTAACAACGGTGCCAAAAAATTGATTGTGTTGTCAAGCATGTCAAATTAGATGTTTAGTTTACTAGAATTTATATAATATAGAAGTAACCCTAGGTCGTCTCTCAATGGAGCCTTAGATAATTAATTAAAAAATAATGTTTCAATTGTAAAAATAAAAGGAGAATGGGATTTTGGAAAACTTGGGGTTTTATGATTTAATATTCCAAAATAAAGAGGAAAGTGATAAAAACAAAGTTTAAATTATCAAAATTAATTAAGTTTGATCAACCTGGGGAATTCTCAGGATGCTCATCCTTCATCACTTTAAGATAAAGGGTATAGATCTTTTAATCCCTGGTTTTTTACACCTACTACCATAATTTTAATGATTTTATACTAGCATGCCTTCTAGGTTTCATTATAAAATGCATAATGATTCATCGGACACTACCAATTATTGGGTGATTTATGTTTGACTTCATAACTGAAACTCACCCAGGAAACACACGAATAACTTGATGTGTTGTCCAGGTTTGTTTTTTATTTCTTTGTGATACCATTACATAAATGTACATGTCCTTTACAGTGCTTATTTGAGTTAAATTGACCAATATGAACCACACAAACACCACAATGGAATGAGGGAAGCAAAAGGGATGAATGGTGTGTGAAACATCATACGAAAGGGTACCCCCAAACATGATTATTTGAGTTTGAGTATAACATACTAGTATATAACTAAATTAAATAAAAATATAGGATTAATAAAAACAACATACAACGTAGAATTAAAAATATCATTCAAAATAATACAAACCTAGAGCTAGGGATTATATCATGTTCTTCCCCGGGTGATCACAAGGGGTTTAAAAATCTATGGGTGGGGAGAAAGAAGAAGATATTGAAGTATCGTTTCCCATATACTCTAAAACTTCTAGGAATGATGAGAAGACTCCTTTGGGAATTCAAAATGGCAAAAACTTTCCTCCTAGTTGAACTTGAAAATGGGGTTCCTAAGGTGCCAATTTATAGGCAAAGTGGGACGTGGTTTTGGGAACCTTGATTTCTAGAATCCTATTGGACCATGGTTTTGGCCAGTAATAAAGTCATAAATCACTTTATAAAAAACTACATAGTTTATAGTAGACACCTTTTCTATCTCCATGTCAACTTTTTAGGCTAGATATTGAACATAATAAGAGATATGGCTAAAATACTAATGATAAGTTTTGACCCCGTGTAGATTCATTTTATTGGACAGATCAGTTCGGATGGGACTCTTAATGAATTAATTGGGTGTGGGTTCCTTCATAAAAGTTGTACACCATAGAGATATGGATTTTATCAATAATATTTTTTCCAATTGGATGTACTTATTTCTCAGATCATGCTAAATAGTGGACATGTATTTATGGTCTTCCATTCAGTTTTGCACATTTTCCTTATGCATCATCATGGGCTCTCCAAATCACCTCCACCTTCAATGAAATCATTAAAAGAAGTGAAATTTACCTTTTTAACAGTGAAAAGAACAAAATTATTTTATCAATAATAAAGTGAAATTTTTTATTATAATTATAATTTTCAGTACAAAACCAATTTAATACATTGGTATAAGGGTGAAATGAAATAGTTAATCGACGATCATGTTCTACATTAGGATAATAAATTTCTGTTTCCATTCCTTATGATGGGAATAAGTCAAAACTAACGTCATTTCCAGGGATCCAATCAATAGTTTACTTATTTATTCTATTTCCATATTGTAGATATATTTTTATTGTCTATATTTAAAAAAACATAAAATATTCTTCTTCCATGATGTTTTCAAGTGATCATTCCTTTAATACATGGAAAAATTACCCACAAGTGTAAGAAGAATAAATAGATTATAAAAATTAGGCCCTTTAAATATGGGTTGATGTGCTTATGATAATTTTTAAATAGAATCAAAGATTCATAGAATCATGGATCTCACTTAAATATTTCATGGCCATTATCGATGAGCTCTAAACAGACATACAAATATTCTAGGCCAAGAAGGAAGTGCCACTAGTTTTCCCCAATTTCACTAAATAAATCCAAGAATTTGAGGCCAAACTTGAGTAATATCAACATAACAACCATTTTAGGAACCATATTCAAGCTAACCATGATGATCTATAGTGGATTTATGATGAGGAATACTTACCTAATGAATAATGTATGGAATATAAACAAGATCTGGATGAATTCTAGAATGAGTATGAGGTAAAACACGATCTCCCTGATACTTATAATGTAGAATAACCAGTACCATTGCATGTCACTCCATCCTTGGAAGAGGATAAAGCCACATTAGTGATGCAATTTAAATAAAGTTCAGAATATCCTGACTACCTACTTTCATCCACTGATAATCGCATTCAAGAGGAACTTATCACTGAAGAAGTGATTGAACCAAACCAAAATCAGGGAGTTGATCCTTTATTAACATATATCTTCTATGATTCCATTAAATCTGATTCAATTATCACTCCTTATGGTTTTTAGTTTTTAGATTTGGTCAATAATTGCTTTGAATTAGAGTAATATAATGTTGCATAAGTATAATGAAAGAGGATGGTATTTTATACTTCATCATGTGCCTGCCATGAAAACTATACCACATTACAAAGGGGGTAGATCTAGTGTACTCTATCCATGGATGATTTCTCACCACAGAAAAAATTGTATACTAGGAAAAGACACATGTGGTAGTTCAAGTCCAAAAGGATCCACTCACCATCTCATATTGGATAACAGTTGGTACTTCCCTTCTGGAGGCAACAAAAATTTAGGGCCCACTTGGGGGATTGTACCAAGATTTATCTTTACACGATTTCTAGGAATTTAGATTTAATTTTCACTTTTTTATTTTCATCCTTTTTTTTATCCAACTCTCTCTTATCTTTTTGAGCTTAAATGAAATGATTCTTGTGCTTAATTGATTAATTTTATTTTGTAGGTTCATGATGGAATAAGAAAGCATCAAATATTCAAGGAGGAATGAGGAATAATCTTTATTTCAAAATGAATTTCACTTTTAATGTTTATCTTTTAAACTACTTAATTTTTTTTACCAATCATGATTTGAGTATTAAACTAGAAATTGAATTTCCACACATAAATTCATGTTAAACTTGACTTATCTGGGAGACATGAGTTTCTTATAAATCTATTGATTCCATGTTTTAGATTTCAATGTTGGTGAAATTTAATGAGTAAAATGGAAAATTGAATTTTTAAAGTGAGGCATGGATATTGAAATGAGGTCTCATGATTTGAGGTAATTAGTTAATTAATTTAAATGAAATTTCTCTAACATTTTTTATGCTTTCAATTTATGAAATTCATGTGAATTGATTTGTTATTATTAGTCATTCCATGAGTGATTGTTCCAAATCATATTTTCTATTTTTGAGAAGATTTTTAGACCAAGTACTTATGATTTATTCTTGAGCATATTTCTTGAGTGATCTTAGGACATGACACTGACCATAACTTGTATTTAAACTTTTCAAAGATATGACTATGTGAAAACACATTTAAAATGATTGAGGCATATTTTGAAAATAATTTTTTCTTAAATACCACCATTACATAAATCCTTATTTATCCCATAGAGACCATGAATGACCTTTATAGGTATCATCCATGTTTCAATCCATTTTTATCCATTACTACCCTAATCTTAATAATTACATGATATTTTAATTTTGAAGTTTTGGGGTAAAGGGAATCATGGTAAATGGGATGATTTAAATAATAAGGGAGAAGTGTGTGGATGATTATGATGGGAATTGTAAAAGGTTGTGATAAATTTCATTTTACTCAATTATTTTCCACCCTTCAATATAAAAAAATAAAAATGAAAAAAAAATAACCAAAAAATGAGAAAAATGGGCTGTGATTTGGGTAGACCAAAAATCACCATTACAAGACCTATGATTTTTATCATATGTGGTTAGGTGGTGGATGTGAGGATTATTATAATCATAAACTTTCTAAAAATAAAAAAAATAAATATAAAGGTTAATTGAAAAATTAAAAAATATTAAAAAATATTTATATTTTTGAGAGAGGGAACAAATCATTCATTATGCTTAAACTGATCACAATCTTTACATTGGACTTTTGGGGTTATTAGGAGTTGATATTAACTAAAGGGGATAATATCATTAAAATTTTAATTTGAATATCATGATTTATGATTTAAGATATAAAACTCCTCTTTGAGCTTTAATTTTTAACATCAAGCCCTATCAACATTAAGCCTGAGAGATATTTGAACATTTATTACAATCCCTCACGATTTTATGTGATTTTTTATCTTTAAAAAGTGGTGAAAGTAGTGCTTTTTCAAGATTATGGATAAATAACATGTTCTCATGGAATGATCATAACTATAGTTTAATTTTATCATGATTAATGAGAGAAAATATTGAAAAAATATGGTAGATCATGATTTGGCATGTTTAATAATAATGAAATGAGGAGTTTGAATTAATGAAAGGAGAAGTTCCATAATTTTTCAAAGGTGAAAAGTAAAATACATGAATTAACTATTTCATTGAAAAATGGGAAATTTAATTGGTATTTTATATGGAATTTTAAATTTTGATTTAGTGTTGATAATTTTTTTATTTTATTCCATTGAAATTTTAATATTAATAACATTGGTGCCCTCTGATTTTTAATGTTGAGATTTTATGCTTGAGGACGAGCACAGTTTAAGTGTGCCGGAATTGATAGATAAAATATTTTAAATAATTTTAAATCAAATTTAAATTTTTTAAATCCAAATGAAGTGTTATTTTAAGGGAAATTGTCCCATTTTATGATTTTAGTGGTATTTTGTACTTAATCGGGAAAATGGCCTATTTTAGATTTTAACTATTTTAAATTATTTGTGTATTTAGGACATAAAATTTTTAATACTAATTTAAATTATGATTTTTTTAGGATTATATACATATTTTTCTTCATTTACTTCTTTTAGACCCAAAGCTAATTCCACTATTTGGAAGCTCAAAACTAGCTCACAAGTTGGGCCTTGAAAACTATTCATAAATCTGAATATTTTTTGTGTTGGGACCATATATGATTATTGGACTACCTAAATACTCTGAAATTTGGAGGGTGGATTAAAAATAAATTAAGTAACAACATTAATTAATGATTACATGAGTGAATTGGTAGTTTTAAAGTTCATTACTACATGGGAAATTAGAGAGATGAAATGTGGAGAGTCTGTATGGGAAGAATAAAGACTCAGAGTAAAATGGTCATAAATCTCACTAAACATTTCCAAATATGTTGAAATTTATAGGAGGGACATGAAAGATATTTTTAAACAACTTTACTGAAGGGTTCCATGAATGATTTATCTATTTAATGGGAATAACATGCGTAAATTTTTAAGACTAAATTCTGGCCTATAAAAGGATGAGAGCTCCTCATTCCCAAATCATTCCAATCTATCCAGTTGACCACCATTGGATAGGAGGACAGGGTATATGCTAATTATTTAAGATTTATTTATTTTATTTTATATTAGTTTTTCCCATGTAACACATATACATATTTTTAATTAAATTGTTTCCATATTCTTCTATATCTAATCTAATTATTATCTCTCTTTCTCATTCCACCATGACCTCTTACCCAAAAAATAAGGGGCTAACCCGAGGCTTGGCCCGGGGGAGGTATGTGGAAAGTTTATTTATTCAATGCTTAAATTCTTATGTTTTATTATGTTTTTGATGAGCAAGATTTATGTGCATGGGTGTGTAGATATTCCACCACAATACTGATTTCAAACTCACTTCTATTCTTTTATTAAATTTTTTCCCTTAATTATACTATATAGAAGCTTTTCATATGATAGAGTTGAGTCATTACATAGATGAAATGGCATACGATGAATCCAGGTCCAAGGATATGTCTCGCTCGATCGAGGTGTTTCATCAACCTCTATTATTGGAGGTGGTAAAATTAAGATTGCTAAATGCATTCAATATTTCACACAACTAAATAAAATAATAGTAATTCATTCATGAGATCTCAGAATTTAATTATAAAACTTAATATAAACACAAACAAACCGAATGATGGAACCCGCAAACAAAATCATAAAGGCCAAGTGATTTCTTTACTAACCTCATTCTATCATTACATGATAGATTGATATTTTATTTTATTTAAACATCATTACCTTATTATATTTAATAAAAAAACCAAAAAAAGTAGTTTAGGTGGGATAGAATAAGTAGGTGAACGACTGAGAAAGAACCTCACGTGAGATGACCCTAGTCAGAATCTGTGCTGCATTAGTAGAATAATTTTTTTTTAACATGCCCTACGACAGTTGTGCATCAAAACTGGCCTCATTATTTGGGATACAATCAATAGTTTACTTATTTATTATATTTTCATAATGTAGATATATTTTTATAGTATATATTTAAAAAACCTTAAAAAATTATTCTTACATGGTGTTTTAAATTTATCATTCCTTCTATACATAGAACAATTACCCATAGTTGCAACAAGAAGAAAAAATTATGCATCGGGGGGCCTCCAATGAAGGGATGATGCGCTTATGATAATGGTAAAATTGAATCAAAGAGTCATATAAACATGTATCTCGCCTTAATATTTTATGGACATTATCGATGAGCTCTGAATTTAAATACAAAGATACACTATCAAGAAGGAAGTTCCACTTGTTTTCCAAAATTTCAATAAATACATCCTATAAGTTGAAGCCAAACTCAAGGAATATCAATAGCCCAACCATTTTAGGAACTAGATTCAAGAATATCATGATGACCTAGAGTGGATTCACAAAGAGGAAGACTTATCTTCCGAGCTACGTGTGGTAGATCAACAAGATCAGGATGAATTATGGAATGATTATGAGGTACAACATTATCTCCTTGATACTTATAAAGTAGAAGAATCAGTACCATTGAATATCACTCCAACCATAGAAGGGGAGGAATCTATAGTAGTGATGTAATTTTTAAGAAAGTATGGAAGATCCCAACAACCTAATTACATCCATTGATACTCACAATCAAGAGGTAATTATCACTAAAGAAGTGATTGAACCAAACCCAACTCAGGGATTTAATCCATTCTTGAACTCTAACTTTTTTATTTTCATTCAATCTGATTTGAGTATCACTCTTTATGGTTTTTAATTTTCAAAATTGGTCAATCCTTGATTTTCCTTAGAGTAAGATGAAGCAGAAAAACATACACCTGTTGAGTAACAAATCATAGCCTACTCTAAGTAATTTCATGATATTGTAAAGTTAAATTATGAGGGTAAAGGTAACCATGGTAAATTGGATGATTTATATTGTATGTAATAAGTGTGGGGGTAATTATTATGGGAATTGTAAAAGGTTTTGGGATCATTCATTGTACTCTATTGTTTTTCCCCTCTTAAATATAAAAAAAATTAAATAAAAAAACAAAAAATGAGAAAAATGGGTTGTGATTTGGGTAAACCAAAAATCACCATTACTAGACCTATGATTTTTATCATGCGTGGTTAGGTGGTGGATTTGAGTTTTTTTATAATCATAAAATTTTGAAAAAAAAAATACAGAGGTTCTTTGAAAAATAAAAAAATAGTATATATATATATTCAAGAGAGGGAACAAATCATTCATTATTCTTAAAATGATCACAATCTTTACTTTGGACTTTTGGGGATGTTGGGAGTTGATATTAATTGAAGTGGATAATTTCATTAAACTTTTACTTTGAATATCATGATTTTTGCTTTAAGAGATAAACCTCATCCTTGATCTTTAATTTTTATATCAAGTCCTACCAACCTTAAGCCATAGAGATATTTGAACCTTGATTACAAGCCCTCATGATTTTATGTGCTTTTTGTCTTTATAAAGTGTAGAAATTAGTTATTTTAAATGATTATGGATATAGAGCATGTTATCATGATATGAGCCTAAATATAATTTAATTTTTCCATGAATTATGTGATAAAAGACTAAACAATTGAGGTATATCATGATTTGGAATGTTTAATAATAATTAAATAAGGAGCTTAAATTAATGAAAGGAGAAGTTCCATAATTTTTCAAAGGGGAAAAGTAAAATACATGAATTGAATATTTCATTTAAAAAAGGTAAAATTAATTTATATTTTATATATAATTTGAAATTGATAATTTTGTGGTTTCATTACACTGAAATTTGAATATTGATAACATTGGTGCCCTCAAATTTTCAATGTTGATATTTTATTCATGAGGAAAAATAATGGTTTATGTTTGAGGTAATTGATAGATAAAATATTTTTAATAATTTTACATAAAATTTTATTGTTTTAAATCCTACCAAAGTGTTATTTGAATGAAAATTGTCAAATTTTATGATTTTAGTGGTATTTTGAGCTTAATCTAGAAAATGGCCTATTTGGATTTTAAATATTTTAAATTATTTATGTATTTAGGCCATAATATTTTTTACATTTATCTAAATTGCTTAATTATTTCATTTAAGGATTATATACATCCTAGTATTCATTTCATTCTTCTGGACCCAAATCTAAACCATCCATTTGGAATCTCAAAACCACCTCACAAGTTGGGCCTTGAAAATTGTTCACATATCTAGAGATTTTTTGTGTAGGGACCATATCTCATTATTGGACTTCCCAAATACACTAAAATGTGGAGGTAGGATGTGGAAGAAATTTAGGAACAACTTTAACTATGGTTTCCATACATGAATCGATAGTTTTTAAGTGAATTAATGCATGGGAAACCAAAGACATGAAATATGGAGAGTCTATCTAGGTAAAATAAAGACCCTGAGTAAAACGAGCCTAAATTTTTCTACACATGGAAAAATACATTTAAATTTAGACATTATATTTGAAAGATATTTTCAGAAAACTTTAATTATGGGGTACACATGTGATCAATCCATTTAAATGGTTGAATATACAGAAACTTTTGAGGGTAAATTATAGCCTATAAAAGTAGGAGAGATCCTCCATCCCAAATCATTTCAATCAATCCTGTCAACCACCAATAGAGATGAGTCCAATGGCTATACTTATTATTTATGATTTCTTTCTTTTCTTTTATTTTTTTTTCTTTTCCCATGTAACACATATGCATATTTTTAATTAATGTGTTTCCATATCCTTCCATATCTCTTTATCTTCTATCTCTAATCTAATTCTTATCTTTATTTCACATTATTTTGTGACCTATTACCCTAAAAATGAGGGGCTAACCTAAGGCTTGGACCAAGGGAGGTATGTGGAAATTTCAATTATTTTGAACTTAAATTATTATGTTTTATTAATTTTGTGATGAGAAATATTTATGTTCATGTGTTTGGTTATCGCCCACCACAACACTAATTTCAAACTCATTTCTATTATTTTATTAAATATTGTATCTCCCTTCTACTGGATACAATATATTAATATGATGGAGTTGATCCATTAAGTGGATGAAATAGAATACGATGGATCTAGGTCCTGGTAGATGTCACACTCTCGATCAAGGTGTGACATCAACCATGATTATAGGATGAGGTAAAACTGATATTTCTAAATGCGTTTGATATTTCACACTAATAAATTAAATAATATTAATTCATGCATGATATTTCATAATTGAAATATCAAACTTAATATAAACACACAAAAATTGAATGATGTAACCCACAAACCAAACCATAAATCTCATGTTCTTTCTTTACTAATCTCATTCTATCATTTCATGTTAGTTTAATATTTTTTTTTCATTTAAATTTCATTTCCTACTAATATTAAATAAAAAATAAAACAAAACATAAGTATTGTAGGTGATATAGAATAAGTAGGTGAATGACTAAGAAAGTTCCTCAAGTGAGATAACCTGGGTCAACCTCTGTGTTGCATTAGTAGAATAAATTTTCCTTTTCCATTACCTACGACAAGAGTACGTCAAAACTGGAACTGTTTCCAGGGATATAATAAATATTTTAATTATTTATTATATTTTCATATTGTAGATATATTTTTATTTTCTATATTTTAAAAAAACCTTGAAAAAATTATTCATCCATGATGTTTTCAAGCGACCATTCCTTCAAAACATGGAATAATTACTCACATGTGAAATAAGAAGAAACATATTATACACATGAGGCCCTACAAATAAGGGGTGATGTGCTTATTGTAATCATCAAATAGATTCAAAGATGCATAGATTCATATATCTCACCTAAACATTTGATGGTCATTGCTGATGAGCTCCAAACTGACATACAATGATTCAAGGCCAAGAAGTAAGTGCCGCTATTTTTTTCCAATTCCACTAAATACATCCAAGAACTTGAGGAAAAAATCAAGGAATATCAATAACCCAACCATTTTAGAAACTAGATTAAAACTAACCATGATGATCTAGAGTGGATTTATGATGAGGAAGACTTACCTTCTTAGTTGTATGTGGTTTATCAACAAGATCTAGATGAATTTTAGAATGAGTATGAGGTACAACATGATCTCCCTGATACCTATAAAGTTAAAGAGCCAGTACCATTTCACGTCACTCTATCCATGTAAGAGGATCAATCCACAGTAGTGATTTAATTTTAGGAAAGTATGGAAAATCCTGACTACCTACTTCCACCCACTGATACTCACATTCAAGAGGCACTTATCATTGAATAAGTGATTGAACCAAACCCAACTTAGGGAGTTGATCCTTTATTGAACTCTATCTATTCTGATTTCATTCAATCTAATTTGAGTATAAATCCTTATGGTTTTGAGTTTTCATATTTTTCCAATACTTTATTTTCCTTAGGGGAAGATGAATCAACAAAACCTACACCTATTAAGGAGCACATATAGCTCCCTGATTTTAATGAACTTACATCCATGGAAGCCCATTAAGAAATCCAAGTAGCTGAGCCTGAGGAAACTAAGATAGAGGCTTCTCACACTGAAAAAGGGAATCTAATTTACATTCTTCATGTTTGAATTATGTACAATTAAAAATAAATTCTAACCCTACTTCTGAAATTAAAATTCATAGATCCTGGGTTTATATAGAACTAGAGGAGAAACAAAGTGTTGCATAAGTAGAAATGAAAGAGGAGGAGGTACCATACTTCATCCTACCCGTTCCATACAAACTATACCACATTACAAAGGGGGAAGATCTAGTGTAATATATCCATGGACCATTTCCCTCCACTAATAAATAATTGTATGTTGGGAAAATCCACATGTGGTGGTTCAAGTCCTAGAAGATCCACCCACCATCTGATTTTAGATAACAGTTGGTACTGCCCATCTGTGGCTGTAAAAATTCAGGTCCCACTTGAGGATTATACAGAGATTTATCTTTACATGATTTCTAATAATTTATATTTAATTTCCATTTTTTTATTCCAACATGGATCACACTCTCTATTATCTTTTTAAGCTTAAATGAAATGATCCTTGTTCTTAATAAAGTAATTTTATTTTGTATGTTCATGATGAAACAAGAAAGAATCAAATATCCAAGGAGGAAAGAGGAATAATCTTTATTTAAAAATGGATTTTAGTTTTAATTTTTATCTTTTAAGATACTTACATTTTTTCCCTAATTATGACTTTATTATTAAACTAGAAATTTCCTACCCACACTTAAATTCCTGCTTTACTTGACTTATCTAGGAGACATGAGTTTCTTTGGAATCCAATGATACCATGTTTTATATTTCAATGTCAATGAAATTGAATGAGTAAAATAGAAAATTAAAATTTTAAAGTGAATAATAGATATTTAAATGAGGACTCATGGTTTGAGGAAATTAGTTGATTCATGTAAATGAAGTTTTCCAACCATTTTTCATCATTTGAATTTCTAAAATTCATTTGAATTGATTTGTTATTGTTATCCATGCCATGAGTGATTCTCCAAAATTATATGTCTCATTCCTGAGAATATTTCTAGACCAAGTACTTCCAATTTATTTTTGAGAATATTACTTGAGTGATCTTGGGACATGACAATGAACAGAACTTATATTTGAACTTTTCAAAGATATGACTATGCAAAAAAACATTTAAAATGATTGAGGAATCTTTTTAAAATACCTTATCCTTAAATAAAACCTTTACATCAATCCTTATTTTTCCAATAGAGAACATGAATGACCTTTATAAGAATGATCCATGTTTCAATCCATTTTTATCCATTCCTACTTTACACTTAGTAATTTCATGATATTTTAATGTTGAAGTGTGCGGTTAAAGGGTATCATGGTAAATGGGATTATTTACATTGTAAGGAACAAGTGTGGGAGTTCTTATTGTGGGAATTGTAAAAGTTTTTGGAATCATTAATTATACTCTATTGTTTTTCCCTCTTTAATATAAAAAATGACAATAAGAACCAAGAATTGAAAAAAAATGGGTTGTGATTTTGGTAAACCAAAAATCACCATTACAATTCCTATGATTTTTATCATACGTGGTTTGGTGGTGGATGTGAAGTTTATTCTAATCATAAACTTCCAAAAAAATAAAAAAACAAATAAAAAATATCTATGAAAAAGAATATATATATATATATTCAAGAAAGGGCACAAATCATTCATTATGCTTAAACTGATCACAATCTTTAATTTGGAGTTTTGGGGATGTTGGGAGTTGATATTAATTGAAGGGGAGAATGACAATAAAATTTTACTTTGAATATCATGATTTATGATTTTAGTGATAAACCTTATCCTTAAGATTTAATTTTTTACATCAAATCCTACCAACCTTAATCCTCATATTTACTTGAACCTTGATTACAAGCCCTCGTGATTTTATATGTGTTTTTTCTTTAAAAAGTGGATAAATTAGTTCTTTTACAAGATTATGGATAACTATAATGTTCTCATGATATGAGAAAAATCTAATTTAATTTTATCATGAGTGATGAGATAAAAATATTGAAAATTGAGGTAGATCATGATTTGGCATGTTTAATAATAATGAAATGAGGGGCTTGAATTAATGAAAGGAGAAGTTCCATCATTTTTCAAAGGGGAAAAGTAAAATACATGAATTCAATATTTCATTAAAATGGGAAATTGAATTGATATTTTATGTGGAATTTTAAAATTTTATTTTATATTGATAATTTTTTGATTTTATTACATTGAAATTTGAATATTGATAACATTGGTTCCCTCTGATTTTCAATGTTAAGATTTTATGCTTGAGGAACAACATGGTTTATGTGTGGGGGAATTGATAGAAAAAATATTATCAATAATTTTACATTAAATTTCAATATTTTAAATCCCATAAAAGTATTATTTTAAGGGAAATTGTCACATTTTATGATTTTAGTGGTATTTTGAGATTAATTAAGAAAATTGATTATTTCGGATTTTAACTATTTTAAATTATTTATGTATTTAGGCCATAAATTTTTTTATAATTATCTAAATCGTCAAAATTTATTCTTTTTAGGATTCTAGACATCTTGGGATTCATTTAATTCTCATAGACCCAAAGCTAAATCCACCATTTGGAAGCTCAAAACCAGCTCACAAGTTGGGTCTTGAAAACTATTCAGTGATCTGATGATTTTTGGTGTTGGGCCCATATCTCATTATTAGACTACCCAATTACTCTGAAATTTTTAGTGGAGACATGAAAGAAATATAAGAACAACTTTAATGAAGGCTTCAATGTATGAATCCATGTTTTTGAAGTCTATTAATGCATGGGAAACTGGATACGAGAAATGTGGAGAGTCTATCTAGGAAGAAAAAATACTCAGAGAAAAATGGACATAAATCTTGCTTCACATGGAAAAATACATTGAAATATGGAGGGGATACATGAAATATATTTTTCAATAACTTTAATGAAGGTTTGAACATGTGATTTTTCCATTTAATGGGTCTAACATGTAGAATCTTTTGAGTGTAAATTATAGCCTATAAAAGTAGGAGAGATCCTCCTTCCCAAATCATTCCAATCCATCGAATCAATCGCCATTAGAGAAGAGGGAAAGGTCCATGATGATTATTTTGGATTTATTTATTTTATTTTATTTTATTTTATTTTACTTTTCCCATATAACACATATGTATATTTTTAATTAATGTGTTTCCATATTCTTTTATCTCTCTTTATCTTTCATCTCTAATCTAATTTTTCTCTTTCTTTCTCATTCCAATGTGAACTCTTACCCTGAAAAATCAGGGTTTAACCCAAGGCTTGGATTGGGGTAGGTATGTGGCAATTTCATTTATTCAGTGCTTAAATTATTAGGTTTCATTAGGTTTGTGATGATCAAGAGTGATGTACATGGGTGTGGAAACTGTCCACCATGACAGTGATTTCAAACTCATTTCTATTATTTTATTAAATATTTTCCCTCTATTATACTGGATACAATCTCTTTATTTGATATATTGGATCCATTCAGTTGATAAAATTGAATATGATGGATCTAGTTCTTAAGATATGTCACACTCTTGATCGAGGTGTGCCATCAACCTTGATTGTACGAGGAGGTAAAATTAATATTTATAAATGAATTCAGGATTTCATACCACTAAATAAAAGAATTTTAATTCATGAATGAGATCTCATAATTGAATTATTAAACTTAATCTAAACACACAAAAAAGTGAATGATTGAACCCACAAACCAAACCATAAAGTCCAAGTTCATTCTTTACTAATCTCATTATGTCATTGCATGTTAGTTTAATATTTTATTTCATTTAAATTTCATTGTCTTTTAGATTAAATTAGAGATAACCAAAAATAAGTTTTTTAGGAGAGATAGAATAATTAGGTGAATGACTGAGAAAGATCCTCAATTGAGATAACCCTGGTCAGCCTCTATGCTTCAATAGGAGAATAAATTTTCTTTTTCCATTCCCTACAATAGGTGTGCATCACCATGCCTTCCAATCTTCTATGTATGGATTTTTTTCTTTCATGCCTTGACTCCCTTATTTTCCTAACCCAATTTATCTTATGTGAGAATCCATATTCCCTTTCTCAAATGCAGATTCATTTCAATCCCCATGGTAAGATCTTTACCCATCTATTTCCATGTAAATATCTTTAATCCATTAAGCCAATCGATAGAATCAAGTCTTGAGAATACTTTCAAGCCACATGGATGAATAAAAAGATCACTAGTTAAGGTGTGAGTATAAAAAGTACTGAATTAGGTTATCCCAATTCATAGGAATATTATATAATCCATTGAGACTAAACATTGATGAAGATGAGTGTTTTTTATGCTTCCAATAGGGTGCACATTAGTTGTGATTTCTGTAAGTGGTCCGCATCCTTAGACTATTCATAACCCCTATAGTGTGTGTTTTACCCCACATTCCCACTTTCAAAAGGAAGATGGCCTCTACCACAATGGTTTATGATTTGGAATGGAATGATGGGATGTTGGCTCATCCTTCCGTAGATTCCTCCTTGGATTTAATTTCCTAGTATGGTTTTACTTTAAATATCTAATAAATGTTCATGAATTTCATTCTCAAAGCCATCATGAAGTGGACAATGGTTAATTATGATGCTTTCTATCATGATAGGAAATCAACCTATGGTTGGAGATGATGAGGACATTGGTTATCTTGTTCATGGTGGGAATTTGTAAAAGTATCCCTCGTTTAGTGTTTTAAAATCTCATGTATGAGGATTCCTAGGTTTATAACCCAAGTAATCCCATGTCTATTATGGGGAAACTTATATGAGGAGTGTAAAGAATCAAAGTTTTATTGCCTCAAGAATCCTTTATTTTTCAGACATTGAGACTCAAATTTATTATGTGTTATGTGAATCATCCAACACTCTTTATTCCACGAAACTTATTCTCATCACATAAGTCTTCCTGGGCTCATCACTTAAGGAATCTCATTATTATAAAATGAGTAATATATTATAATGCATTTGGAGGGGTCAAAGGGTTAGAGTTGAGTGTATTAGATTCACATATTTAGAGTCTAACGCAGATTGTCCAATATAAACTCATCACATAATGGTTTATCATAGGTTTAATTTCTTGTGGGGGTGTTTTTAATATACTCTCATTATGTACTAGTATAAATATAGGTTACCATCACATGGAGGTGATTAAGTTCAGTGGGGACCTTGAATTTGGATTTTGATAGATTTGGTTGTTCTAATAGAAGGTTTGAAGTTTTCCCCTCTCAAAGTAAAGTGGGTTTGTGATAGTATTGGATGTTAGGATTGAACCTCATGGAGTAATCTTGCATACCATGTTCAGATACATGTATCAAAACCCATGTAGTTTGATTGATGTTAAAGGATCGTTCCATGTAGTTTAACATCATTTGATAAGGATGCTTATGTCATGAAAGGAGTGATAAAAAGGGATAGTGTGGGGATTATGAATAGAGGCTACCCAGAATATGGGGTATCATCTCATTCCTATAATATGAGTCATACTATGTTCATTACACAATATAAGTAAATAGTTTAATTTCATGTGATGAGGATGTAGTCGTGCAATTTAACATCACGTGAATAGGACATCAGATTGTGTAGTTTAAAGTATTATAGCTCAGATATTATTAGAGATTACACAAGAATTTTCCCATTACTAGTAAGGGTAGGAGGAGAGAAGGATCCATGGGTTGTTACTACACTCATAAAATGGAAAATATACTTTTTTCCCTTGATTATACCACTTCTAGGACTTACGTGTCCATTGTGAATGTGATTTTGAATGGAAAAAAGTGTGGACACTTTGTTTTAGGTGGTGTGAAGGGGTCCCGATGTTAGGGTGACTACTCGTAGGGGAAAACGGAAATGAGGGTACCTCACCTATGCTTTGGGAAAAGGGAATATACATAACAGTTGATTATTTCAGTCATGTTGGTATGGTTCAAACAAATAAACCTATTTTAAATGGATGTTGGGCACTTAATCACTCATCTTACATGAAATTATGTTTAGCGGAAGGTGGAATCAGTTCAAAAACGCTAAGGTTGTGTCGGGAAACTTTAGAGTTGTTTTCAACTTTCAATATTCATGATCCATGGGATCTAGAATAAGATGGTTAATGTAAGATCAAGTTATAGTTGCGCACAACATTTTGTGTTTCCTGAAGCCTAGAGTTTCGTGAAGGAAAATTGACTTGTGTGGACTCATGAGGGATTAAAGGTAAGCTATGTAAATTCATATCTACTATAATATAAAGTTATTTGTGGATTAATTGATGGTTTTAATGCAATTTATCTACCTTTAGGAATCCATGGTATTTTCTAGAGTTTCAAAAATGTTTGAAAGATAGGTTTGTGTGAATAAGAGCTTGATGCTTCAACTTCTTGAGGTTCATCCCCAAAATGGGGGGTGATGCTCTATTTATAGATAAAATATCTTACCAGGAACTGGGTCATGAAACTTCAATCATTTATCAACCTTATGAAGAACTCATTCAACTCTGGGTTGCGTGACTCTCATTCCTTTTCCATTAGAGGGAAATTGCATAAGACAGCAATTTAACATCATATTTCTCATGAAACTTCTCATCTTAGGAAGTTGCATGAAAAGTGGGAGAGTTTCACAAAACCTTTTACCTTTTCTAGGTATTTTCTAACATCGATGAAAATTTAGTAATTTTACATCTCCTTTCTCATACAAGTTACTTATGAACCAATATTTGGAGTTGCGCACAAATGTATAATGTTGTGTGTGCTTGTCCCATTTTCTCTAGAATGGTCCCCTGGGGTAATGTTTTTCTTTATTTGGAGAAAATATGTGTTCTAATTCTCAAGATTAATTTTTGGAACTAAAAAAGTCCCCCACATAATTGGAGTTCATGCGGAAGTGGAGTGTTTAATTCCAAGAAAATCACTAAACTTTTAGAAATTTTACATTTCATCCTGAAACTTAAAAATCTAGGTCATGAAAATTGGTTGTACATGAAAAAACATTGGGGTACCATGCCTATAAATAGATTTATGGGGGCACAGATATGTCCACCAAACTTTCACACATTAAAATCCTTCTCTCATACATGGAACTCAAGTGATTTGTGTGAAATCCCAAGCTTTAATGTCACGACATTCATGCAACCTCTCCCTTACATGCATTGCATGAACCTGAGTCTCTACTCTACCATTACTTTACATAAACTGAGGAATAGTTGTGTGATGAAAATTGACTTGTGAAATAAAACATATAGTTTTATGATCCAACCTTTGAACACTTAAAATCACTCATAAATGGATAACCAAACTACTAATATTAATGTTGTAGTTGTTGTTGCTATTGGGAGGGGGGAAATTGTTGGAAACCTGGAAACTACTTAGGTTCCGAGGGTTATATAAAATAATGGGTAAATCCATAATATTTTAAAAAAATCCCAAAGGGGATATCTTCTTAACAACAAGTTAAACCTCTATAACTTTGGATTTCTCAACAATGTTACTATTCCAATTGTAGAAACCAACATGCTGAGGTTTTGGTTCTTTTTCCATGATGAGCTTCAACATTTTAATATCCCTACTATTGGACACTTGTTCATGGAGCATGGTGTTGTAATTTTTTATGCCATTAGTGGTAATATGAGTGCAGATATCATAGAGAAACCAATGAATAAAGAGTTACCCACCCACTATACAATCATTGTTTAGGATAGCATCTCAAATTACCAAATGGGGTGGTACAAAGATAGGGAACCATGATTAGGGGGAACATTAAAAATGAATGGGAATGGGTATATTGGGTATTCTATAGATATGAAGAGTAGGGGACCAAGAGGATTCATATTGGTCTATATAAGAAAGTATAGACATCCAGATTCTACCTTTTTTCATTCAGAATTGCTACCGAAGATGCTTATCCAATGGTATCCATACATGAACATTATCCACATATATCATAAGGAAGTGGGTATCACTATGTGTTGATGCACCACATTGACATGATACCTTAGGTGGGTTATCACTATGACGAATTCCTCCCAGATCCTAATACCTAGGGGATGTAGGCTTGAAACCAATAGTAGCGAATATCTTGATGGACCATCTAATTCTAAACTATAAGCATCCTTTTCCCTTCCACTGGGATATCTCCTTCAAGACATGGATGGGATTGATTTTGAATTCACCAATGGGGAAGATTCAAGGGTATCAAAATCAATGCCCGAGAACACAACACTAGGGGAGGTCTAAATCATACTAGCTAATGTTTTAAGAAGGAAGATATGAAGATTGGGCCTATAACTTGTGGGATTGGAACCCAGAAGTCTGATATAAAATGTTCTTGACCGCCATATTGAGAATGTGGATATTTTTGGTCAGGTATGTGAACATGGGTACACATATGGGGACCCTGTTAATGGAAAAAACATGGAATCCAACAAATAGGTTAATATGGGTATCTTGGTTCTAGAAAAATTATATATTCATTTGGGTTATACCGTAATGGGGACATGCAAAATTGTATTTGTGGTATATTTCAGTTCTTTCATGGATAGACCAAAGTGAAATTCAGAGAGAAATAATTTTAAAATTCCATCACCCCTCTAAATGCTGGTCTACGACCATCTCTCCTCAACATCATCAGGGTCTAAATGGTGATTCTTAGTGGGACCGTGGTGGTTTCCAAATTTTTAATATTGGGAATTTCAAATTCAATCCATTATCATCCCTATCTTGTGAAATGACTGACATTCTGTAAGGGAAACTAGAGTATTGTGTGTAATTACAAGATTTTCAAGGTGGGGTGTTGGTTAGGTGGATTGATAAAAACACCTATTAAAAACCATATTCCCCATCTAGGTTTGGGTGGTATTTATATTTCATACAATAGCCAAAAATAAAAGTTTATATATGGTTTCTCTAGGAAATACACTCATTTTTTCTTCACTAACTATGGTGGATATTCACCATTTAAGGATTTGGGGAGTTGATCGTGTTTCCACCTAACAGACCTAATAAAGGCCTGACCCAAAATTAGGCTGAAAAATAAGTGGAAAAACATTTGGATGTAATTTTTTGAAGATATGTGAGGAAGGTAGCTCCATCAGATAAGCCCCAAGATCAATAAGGAAGAGGTCGAGCTACTCTCCAGGGTGTATTCCAAGTGGTGAGGAGAGCTCAATTTAGAACACCTATAGTAGCAGGATCTCAGGGGATTGTCACGCCTCTATCTTCAAGAGGGGACCCTATAGATAACACATTTTGTAATGTTGGGATCCCTAAAAATGACCAAGATAGTAAGAGAAGAGCTCGCGGTCTACGGTGAGCTGGTCCTAGGAGGCTTTGGGGAGGAAGTCATGCAACCTGCTGTAGGTTGTTGATGATTCCATCTATCTCAATATCTGAGAGGCATGGAATATGTTTCAGTTGTCCTAGATGTTGAGGAAACTATGGAAGAGGCTCACTAAGGATATAATTCAGCTGTCAAAGCTCAGGATTAGCAGGATCACTACTTGGGTGGATTACCGGGAAAGGATCATGTACCTAGAAGACATGTATTCCCTAGTTCACTGGGGTGAGTAAGGTGATACTATTACTTATTGGTTATAGGTCATGCATGGTGAGGAGCCCAAGGAGGCAACCACAGCTGAAGCTACATTCCATGAGGTGTCATCTCTCAGTACGAACCCATAAGATTCTAGTGGTGAGGATTCCTGTGGCTCTTCAACTGAGTAAGAAATTCCTTAGGAGAGCATGGAATTCACCACTGAGGATGATGATCTAACTGAGGTTCTATTCAATAAGTTAACCTTCCAACTCATTAGTTTTATTCCATGATTAAATCTTATCTTCCCTTTAGAACCTCTAATACATGTTTCAATTCATCTTGGGATCATCAGTAGAGGTCTAAGAGTCTTCCATTGAAGGTTTGGAAGGTACCTTTGATAATACTAAGGATCCCACATCAAAATAAACTCCTAAAGATTCAGCTGAAGAGGTATCTATGGAGGGAACTAGAGAGGAGGATATAGTTCATCCCTCCTTTCTGGTTATCTATGGGGGTATCATCCTGGTGTTTTAGTGTCAACTCTATCTAATAACAAGGTGTTCCACCTGGGATGGCAAATTATCACAATGCATTTTCACCCCTGAGGTAAACTCCAAATTTTATTCACCTTGGTTTTATTTTTCCTTGATTATTACATAAATTTATTGTATTTACTTTCCCATTATCTATCTTACATATCCCCCAGACATGCGATGCTAGAGTACCTTACAGCTATTGTGGGGTGTCTACTGGTAGGAATGGGTCTCTAGTATTGGGAATCTACTTTGAGACTATAATGGTGGATGCCACTCATGATTTTTTTGTCGAAGGGTTAACAGATATGGGTTTTATCTAGGCCTTCTCATCACATGAGACCCTTCCCACATGGATTATAATCACATTATTTTTTTATTTAAATTAAGCTAAAAACTCTTATTTTTTCTATAACACCTATTAAAGGTATACCCTAAGAGTCGATCATGCCCAAGGGGGCTGTGGATTTAGTTTTCTCCCCATTGGTAGCTCCAAGATTAGAGTGTTTTTTCATTCAGGGAGAATTGGTCCCAGACTATATGGATCCACCCATCACATCAGCAGATGAAGATCTCATGGAATCTCATGTTAGCAAGGAGGTATCCATTAACAAGGGGCCAAGTGAAGATGATCCCCCCATCTATATAGATCCCACACCATCTAAAAGTATTACTAAAGAGGATCCTACTACTGACATGAATTTATCCTTCTTAGAGTACTTTTCTTCACCACCCGATGATCTTGAAGACTTCGGGTCTGTTTTCAAGGAGAATCAGGTGTTCTAGGATAGGGTATGAAGCAGTGTTTTTATTTTTATCACCCACACTCCATGGGTTGTCCTAATTGGTCAGATGGGGTCCCTCCACCATTGGTTGATAAACCTAGGGACTGGTAGTGTGGACTCCCACACCCTCCATGTGCTAGCCTGAGACTTCTTGGTCAAGTGAGTGCATGCATAATGTCAAGAATTTTATGCTTCTTGGTATGAGAATACCTTGGAATGCACTAAGGTACTCAAAGAATCTAAAAAGGGGATCACTCAGCTTGAGGGATAGGTGCAGTATCATGTGTTCATCATTGTTTCCAAGGAATAGATTATTATCTAGATGAGGGCATAGTTGGTAGTGGTAAAGGCTGATTCGGTGAGAGTGGAAGCTTTGGTGGTGGAATGTAGGGTCGAATAGGGTTATGTGAAAATTCAGAATCATGGGGTTATCCCTATATCTAAGGAGGAGACAAAGGATCTAGCTAGATGGTGGTCGACCCTATAGGATACTAGAAAATTGATAGATAAGTTGGAGCAATCACTTTCTGAGGCCGATCCTTAGGGTGAATTTTTTTGTTGTAATAAAGAGGCTACATCCTGTGGATAACACTCCTCATTACTATCTTCTTAAGTAAATAATACTATTGTTTCATCCCAGTTTATAACATTAATTTTTTACAATATCACTTTTATATAAACCATACAACCAACTATAAATCTCTATGCCCACATGATTCATTCTCAGTGTGAGAAACAAGATACCAATAGATGAATGCTCCTTCTATGACAGTGCCATATATGGGGATGAGGTGTTGGGATCAGAATGGTGTATTGACCTCCTCTAAGACCCACAACTTTAGGAACTAGGATGGTGTGATTTTAGGGATTTTATATTCATTATTAGTGTGTAAGGTTCATGGGAGCATAACATCATGGTTGTTATAATTACACTTGAGAAAAGGAAAAAGTGTAGAGATGTAAGTATCATCCTCAAGAGTCTAAATCGATGAGTGGAGGTATGAGGGTTGAGGATAACTATTTACCATGTTCCAAACATGGGTTCCACAACTATTTTTCTAATAATTTATCCTTCAATTTCTGTGCCTTTTATGTTAGGAGAGCCTATTTTGGTCAAGAACCTTTACCATTGGGGAGTCCATCAGAGATGATGAAAATGGTTCCTTCAGGGCATGTTCCTTGTTTGGGAGGTGAACCAATTTTTTCAGGCACCAAGATCATAGGGGAGCTTATTTATACATGTGAGGTGGTTTTTGATCCAAATAAAGAGTAAATAAAGTGTGTAGATAAAGGATCATGATGGTTGATAAGAGTTCAAACACTCTTAGGTCCACAACAAAATATATCAGGAATATTGAAGGGGGTCATTTAAAGTCAAAAGAAGACACATAATCCAATGGGGTAAAATAAAATTTTGTCTGGGTGGAAGACATGAGAGAAATGTTCTATCATGTTATATGGAGGAGATCGATGGTACCCCATGTTTCTTAGTTTACGGTCATATAGTTAGGATCAGGGTGTACTAAGATTTATGTTCATACAACTTGGACCATAGGGAGGTAAGGTTATTTGTCAAGTCAAAAACAAACCCAGTGTGAATATTATTCACTATGTCAACAATATGGAATTCAAAAAAAGGTAACACATAGGTTACTTCCTCATGGAGGGACTAGTGAAGGGGTAGAAAATGGGTTGAAGGATTCGATCAAAATTTTACAAGAACCAGTGGGTTAAATGAGCATAGAAAGATTTTTTGGGGCCCATTATTGAGTCTTGTGGGCTTTGTAATTTTTCTATTTTTGGATTCACTTTTTCATATTTCAAATAGTTGACTTGGACTTTGAAATAATGAATTTTTTTAGGTATCCCTTTATGATTTTTCAACCTAACGGGAGTTTCTGTGCCTCTTTGATTTGGCATTTTAGGGTCATGCTAGTCAGGCCATAATTTTCATGGGGGTGCTTGTGTGGTATGGAAGGTATTATGAATCCAATGTTAATGGAGGGACAATGTGAAGAATAATACCACATAATTATTACTTTATATGGGTTCTCATAGTTTAATATCATAATTTTTAGAACACCTCCATCTGAGTGTCACACTACCTTGGTGTGGAAAGAGGCTCTAAGGTCAAAAATAGGATGAGAAGTGTTGAAAAAATATGATAAATAGAGAATTTGTGGTTGATATTAATATAGGATATCCAAGAATCCCTATATATCCCTTTGAAATGATAATAAATCAACATGTAGTTATAGAAGTCAGTGTGGTAGGATGCTAGCACCAAAAGGGGAAATCCTCTCAAGTGAGGATGCAATAAAGGGAGTATTAGTCTACAAGTCTCCAAAGGTAACACAAACTAGATGAGGATTGAGGGACATAGGGGTCCATATTCACATTGTTTAATGTCGTGGTTTTTGGACAAAAAGGATAAAACCAGTTTAAGGTCATGTAGATTAGACTAAGGGTAGTGATATGGCCTATTTGATCAGAACGGATCACACTCATGTGAAAATAAGGGACCAGGTGGGGCCTAATGGGATCATGGATGGGATAGGTGACCTCATGGATGGAGGTAAACATTTTAGGGTCATATTCATAGACCATCTCACACTGCTTGTGGTTACAATGCTTGGACTAAGGTTTCTAGTTTAAGTTTATAGATATTAGAAAAAATAATGGGTGTTTCGAAGAAGCTCATATGGAATGAAATAGAGCATGAACCTAATGTGAAGGGTGGGACAAGGAGGCCTTACACCAAAAAACCATTTTCTAAAAAAATTGAACACATTTTAAGGTCATGATGCTTGGACCATAGTTGTGATGGAGAGGCTTGTGTGACACTAAAGGTAATATAAATCCAACATGAATGAAATATTCTTATCATGATAAGTTGCATACAATTTAAGGACATGACTCTTGGACTAGGATCTTGTGCATCTCTTCCATATAGGTATGGACCCTATCATGAATCCTAATCCCATGTCAGCCATGATCATTTTGGGGAACAAGGAGAAACAAGGGACTTCCCCTATTACATAGAATCACACAATAGGGGAAAATAGGGGCCAAGTTGAGAAGGTACCAACAACACTGACTTTATTGGTCAATGTGTGCAAATGCATAGAGGGGTAACACCAAGGGTGTTAAAACTCCACTAGAACAAAGGAAAGTAGAAGGGAATTAAATCATGACTTATAGTATTTGAACCACAAAGGGGGTTGTCCAATGGGTGAAAAAAACTATTTAACGCATTAAAAACATAGGTTCCATTACCACATCAATTAAGGATGAATATATTGAATGCAGTATTGATCATTGACCATGTTCAAAACATAGTAACCACTAATTTTTGCAAGAGATCTTTTGAGACGTGTACCCAATATGGGAGGTGAGCCAATTTGGACTGGCACCACAACCATTAGGGGGGGATTTAGGATTTATAGGATGATGGGGATCCAAATAGGGAAAGAATAGAATCATATAGGTGAATTTGAGGGTATGTTTAGGGAGAGATCAACACTCTTAGAGCCACACCACTATGTGCTAAAACACACTAAATGGGTGTGTTGGTGGGTGAAATCTGAACTTGTTCACAAGGAGAGGTACCTAGAATATATTAGTGGTCATGATAGATCTAGTATGTGTGATCAAGGTGTCTCTACATATCCCATGAAATGGGAATCAATCCATATGTATTTTTGTAAAGGGGTGTGGTTGGAGACTGGTGTTAGAAGGAGTTCTTCTTAGGTGAGGGCCAAAGCATCATGCAGTTTTATGTTATGAGATAGGGAAATGAACCATGTAGTTTAACATATTGAGTAAAAGACATTGGATGTGAAATTTAATGTCTCATGGTGAGGATGGGGCATCATATAGTTTATCGTCTTGTGATAATAACATTGTCCTATAGTTTAACATCATGCGATCAGAACATTGGGTAGAATCTCGGTTTGTAGAGTACCAAGGGTAATACAAACTTAACATAGGAGGTGGGGTCAAGTATTGGGTGTGTACAAACATGAATTTATTATGGGGTCATGTACTCAGATTTAGGGAATAGATCATGGTTTCTATTAGTATAAGGTTATATAACTTGGACTATTAAGGGTTGATAATTGTTTAAGTTCATAGAGCTTGGACCAAAATAGGGATGTTCCATATTAGTTTGTGTAACAAGACAGAGAGTATGAACCCTATATGAAAGGAGGGACAAAGAGTCTGGCCACCACACAAACATATTTTAAATGATTTTTACACATTTTAAGGTCATGATTTTTGGATTGTGGTCACATTCAGTTTTTGTTCATAGAGCTCAGACTAAAGGGTGTTTCTTGAGAAGTATTGGTTTGGCATTGGAGATATCAAATCCACCATTAATAGAGGGAAAAGGAGGCCTCATGCCACACAAAAATCCCTAGAATGAGTTATATATAGTTTAAGGTCATGATAATTGGATCAGAAGAAGGCTTGGTATGTCTTGACCTTGTAGGGTGGCTACCATGATTCTTAATCCCATGTGAACCATTCCCAATGTGATAAATGAGGAATAGTGAGGAGATTACCTTATCATGTGGGAGTGAATAATAAGTGTGAATAAAATTCAGGTTGAGAATTTCCCAATGAAACCTTCTTGATTAATCAACATGTATGAATTCATGGAAGGGTAACACCATGGGTGTTAAAACTCCATCGAAATAAAGAGAGGTGGAAGGGAAATAAATCACAACTTCTAGGATTTGAACCACAAATAGGGGTGACCAATGGGTGGGGAATAACTATTGAACACATTCAAAACAGAAGTTCCAAAACTACATCTATCAAGGATGGAGTGAGAAAATGTAAAATTGACTATTAATCATGTTTGAAACATGGTAACAATTACCTATCGAAAGATAGCCTTCAAGTAATATACCCAGGATGGGAGGTGAACCAATTTTTTCAAGAACCATCACTGTTAGGGGAGACCTTTTAGATTTATAGTATTATGGGGAACAAAATTGAGGAAGACTCAAAGTGTGTAAAGGAATTGAGAATGTTTTCTTGTAGATTTCAATGCTCTAGGTTGTATGGAACCATAAATTTTAGCACGTTGAAGGGGCATATTAGTGAGTGATAGTCAAACCCATTATTAAGAATGGAAGTCCTAAAATTTATTATTGATTGATCTAGACCTAAGATATGGGATTCAAGAGTCTCTATGTATCCTATGAAACTTGTAATAAAGCCTCGTATAGTTCTGTAATGTGGTGTGGTAGATGGATAACATCGATAGAGAAGGTCCTCTCAGGACAGGGCTAAAGTATCACATAGTTTTACATCATGTGATAGCAATATAAATGATGCAGTTTAATATCTTCCAATAAGGATGTTTAATATGCAGTTTAATGTCATACAATAAGGTTGAGGCATCATATAGTTTAATGTATTATGGAAAGGATTTTGTCTTGCTGTTTAACATAATGAGACCAGGGTGATGAGGGAACTTCAATTATGATAGTTATAGAATCCATCTAAAATTCCTAATCCCACACAATCCATGATCAGTGTAAGAAATAAGTGGGATTTTAGGGATACTCATTTCACACAATATTTCCTAGATAGGTTTGGTTCATAATGATGCGTCGAATCTAGACCTGTGAAACAAAATGATCAGTGAGGAAAGATTCCCTAAGATTGATTCAACTAAATGAAACACCAAATGGTATGAATGTGTGCCACAAAGGATATAAAACTTCACCTAAGCATATGGTATGAGTGAAGTTGAATTATTCCTTATGATTTAGTAATTTTATAGTAGTTGAAGACCTGGATGATAATAACCATTGACCATGTTTGAAACATAGATTCTACTACTGCATCTTTAGGAATTGGGGAAACATGATAGGAATACTCTGACCATGTTTGAAACATAGGTCCAATCAAGTTATAGTTTTAAGTCTTATAGGGCTTATTCTATTGATGGGAGGCTAACCTATATTTTCCATTTTCTTTCACCATAGGGGAACCTATTCAAACATAGAGTATTGGTGGGGTGATTCAAACTATAGAGATGAAAAGAGTGGAGATGGAGTGCAGAGCTCAAAGAGAGACTCAAGAACCCTGGGGGTACACCATCATGCATTCAAGAACATCTCTTTAATGCACTAGGATTTATTGGATTTTCAACACCTTAATAGGTATGTGGAAAGTTCAACCATTCCCTAAAAGGAGCCTAGTCAGTCTACTATGAGAACTCGATAATAGAACATTGAGTACCATGACCGGAAGATGAATATGGGAGGTCTTTGTTTGGATATGGTATAGGAGATCCAGGTGTCACTATGTATCTTTTGGATGATAATCAAGCTACATGTAGTTCTTAATGTGGTGTGGTAGATAACCAACATTGATGGAGGTGGACCACTCATGCGAGGGATAAAATAACATGTAGTTTCACATCATGTGATCATGATATAAACCATGAAGTTTAATGTCTTATTAAAAAGAAATTTTACTTGCAGTTTAACATTATTCCATGAGAATTGGGTATCATATAGTTTAAAATCTTGTGATAAGAACTTTGTCTTATTGTTTAACATCATGGGACCAGGACATCAAAGGTCATTACTTTTTTTGGTCAAGTGAATAGGACTGATGGTGGGGGTGGCATGGATTCACCAACCAATAATAATAAAATCGACATGAATAGAGGCCTTCGAGTATGAATGTTAGCTAATACAATCTCACATGCGGGGTAAATTTGTGGATGGGCCCAAACAAGGAGTCTAGGAATCACTACACATCCCATGAAATGGGAATCAATCCATATATAGTTAAATAATATGGTATGTTAGGAGACCAATGCTAAAAGTTGAGGTTTATCCTCTTAAGTGAGGATGATGAGATGATTCTATAGTTTAAAATGTTGTATGATGAGCTTTCATCTATGAAATTTAAGGTCATGTAGCTGGGACCATGCATTATATAGTTTAACATATTATGATGAGGATATCATCCTATAGTTTAATTTCATTTTAACTAGAATAATGGATGTTATAGTGTAATGTTGTATAGATTTAACCAAAGTATTTCATATAGTTTAAGGTTATGTTGCTTAGAATGTGGTATTATAAAGTTTAACATCATTTCACTAGAGAGTTATCCCACAGTTTAACATCGTGTGATCTAAACAAATGGTTGTTTTAGTTTAAGGTCTTATAGCTTTCACCAAAGTTTTTCATGTAGTTTAAGGTCTTTATGCTCAGAACATAGTGTCATGTAGTTTAACATCATGTTACCATGATGTTTTCCTATAATTTAACACCATGAAACTGAGATAATACATAAAGAGTCCCAAAAAGTACCACTTGAGGATCTTTCCATTAATGGTAGGTGTGATTTTCTCCCCATCCATGGTGATTAATGAGTATACACCATTTAAGTGGACCTTTTGAATAATTTAAGGTCCTTTATATTTGGTTTCTAGCTTCAACAGCTTCTTACCAGGTATTATTGGTGTCCTTAGATCCAAAACCATATCGCCTAGAAGGAAGAACTAGATGAAAATCCTTTTTTTAATGCTCACACCACCCAATTATGATGCATTTATAAGTTATGTAGAACATACAAACTATTTTCTTTTAAGGCATCTAACTCAAATATATAGACATAAACACTTTTTTACTACACCTTTTAATAAAAAATAGTCATCATGAGTGACCAAAATTTGAACATTTATAGGTAAAACTACCTTTGTTCTATGAAACTGGGAGTATGGTGTCAGCTGGGTAGAATTTTAGGTCATCATATGATATTCCCATAAATAATTGGGGATCTTATATAGATAAATATTCTGATTTTGACCCTCCAACTTATGAAATATATTAGAGATGGTTTTTCTTAATTCCTTGATATTCTCATTTTCCTATGCATTATAGTGGGAGGTGTGATTAGATCAAATGTTGTAATCTATGTAGAAATTATTCATCACAACTCAAAAATTCTTGTCATTATATGTGAGGATGGTGTGAGGAAGCCTAAATTGATGAATGATATGAGACTTCACAAACTTGATCATGGACTGGGACTTGATTTCTTTGAGGGGTATGGATTCCTCCCACTTTGAGAAGAAGTCAGTGGCAGTCAGAATGAACCTACACTATCATGTTTTTTCTAGAAGATAACGGCTTACAATGTCAATTACCCTTATAAAAAATTCCTAAGAGTACTTGGTGGCATGGATAATCAGTGGTGGTTGATGCATGAAGTTGACATCGATCTGGTATTCATGAAACTTCTTTTTGAATTCAATGAATTCATTAACTATGGTGGGTCATAAGTACCCCAATATCTATATCTAGTAGTAAATATTTAATCCTACTTGATGGGTACCACATTAAATGGCATGGATTTCTTGCAATACCTAAGGAACCTCTTTCCCTTGGATGCAACAGAGAAGGATTCTATCAAAATTATTCCTAAAGAGGGTTTTCTATAGGTATGGGCCATCCCAAAGGTTAAAGTTCACTGTATATAGATGGATCCCCTTATTCTTGACTAATTTTGTTGGTATAGTCCCATGTTAGAGATAATTGATGAAGGTATTCATTCAGTCAGGTGATTCTTCAACTACCAGGGTGTTTGAGGGCCCTGCTATAGAATTTTCTATAGCCATCTAGTTCACATATTGATCCTCTTCATGATAAGTGATGCGATAAATGACTCTCTCATGTGCTACATGAATGAAAAAGTCATCCTGGTTAGGATATATAAGGGATACATCCATTCCTTCTAAGGAATTGGATTGATCATTTTGGGATCAGGTAATATGAGTCACCATTGTATGAAAATGGAAATGGTCAATAAGATCACAAGTTCAATGTATTGAGGGGTTTAGTTCTTAATTAATGGGATCATAATCACCGATGATCTTCTTGATTAATAGTTTAGAGTCTCCCTTCACATGCAGTTAGGGTACATCAATATGGAGATCCAACTCAAGGCTGGTGATAAGATCCAGATACTCAGCCTATTTTTTTGTACAAACTTTTAAAAAGGGAATGAATATGTCAATATGGACTATGTGGTAGTGATGAAGACAATCCCAAGGCCCAACCTATTGAGTTTTGGGTTTTTAATCCTTACCCCAAATGGATTCTTAGAGGTAGTATCAAAGTGAATATTCCAGTGTGGAATGACTTAATCAACAGATAGGATGGCTTCATCTAGAAAGTCTACATCAAAGGGAATTTCCTCATGGGTTGGACTTATGGCCATGAAAACTTTTAGTCAATGTCCCTTGAAAACTTTTTTGGTGATAAACCTGATGTTTAACTTCTAAAAAATTACTTCCCACCATGCCAATCATCCAATCATCATGGGGCATTTCAGAATTTAATTCAGTGGATCAACATCAGATACTAGATTTACTTTATGGTGTTGTAGATAGTTCTATAATTTCTAAATTTTTAAGAATAAGGTGAGGTAGCCCTTATCGATAAGAGAATGAATGAAAATGAGGTAGCATGGGAAGTTATCATTGACCTTATTATTATTTTGAGCATGGATGGAACAAAGGGACTATTATGGGGTAGTTATGTAAAGGACCAAAGGATTTCTTGGGATATGTGGAATCCAAAGTGGAGAATTTGTAAAATACTACTTGAAGTCCTTGAATGTGGTCAATAATTCTTCATTCCACTGATAAGTGTTCCCTTTCTTCATATGACTTGAAAAGGGATTACACTTTCCATCCAGATAGTGATGAATTATTGGATGTAGTCTAGGTGGACTTGGAGGACTCACAACTCACAGCGGTTTCATGGAGGAGTATTTTAGATGATAACCATAATATTTTCTGGATCAATTTTAATGCCTTTTTACATGATAATGAAGCTAAGGATATTCTTATAGGCAACCCCAAATACACACTTTAGGGGATTCATCTTTAGGTTGTGGGAGTGGAGGAATTCAAATGGTTTATCAGGATTCTTGAAATGGTATTTGAGTTGGGGGGATTGGACCCCTAAATCATCCACATATAATTCCAACAATGCCTCGAGGAGTGTCTTTAAGATGTGGTGCATGAAATAATAGTAGGTAACCCCAATATCTTCGAAATGAATAAAAAAATGGTAACAAAAGGTTCCCTAAGGTTCCTCAATATCGGTGTTTTATTCATCCTCAGGGTCCATATTGATTTGATTATACCTATAGTACCCATCAATGAAGGATAGGGCTTGAAAACTAACAGTTACATCGGTTAACAAATTTTTAATTGGGAGGGAAAACTTATCCTTTAGGTGGTGGAGGTTAAGGTCCCAAAATTCAATGCAAACTCTAATCTATCTATTCTTATTCTTTACTAGGAAAATGTTATCCATACACTTGGGGTACTGGACTTCCATAATGAATTTTTCCTTGATGAGCTTGTCAAATTCATCCTCAACCATGGAACCATGGGAAGGTACATATTCCTAGGATATTTTTTGAACCCATAATGACCCATTTAGGGTATAAGGAAATAAACAATAACCCAATGGGGTTAATCCCTGACATTTCCTTATAGCTCCAAGTGAACAAATCACAATACTACTTTAAGAAATATATGTATTTCTATAGATCATATGAAGGAATGAATTTGATGATCAACATCGGCCTCATATATTACTCAGTGCTAATATTATTTTGGTTCAACTCATTGATAGTGGTAGAGGCACTTTCCTCAAAGGTGGTTGGGGCATCATCTAAATCCTCTTCGTCGTTGGGAACATAATGATCAGATGAAGGAGGAAACTCCCCAGAGATGGGGATCACTGAGTAGTATCACCTTATAATTCGGCAGGGTTGGGACTCTTGATGGTGGATTCATGATCTATAGAGACCATGGAGAAAAAATATAACAATACAATATCATGTGGTTTCTAACGGAGAAATCCACTATTGATTTCAAAAAAAATTATTATTGGTCAACCTATATCGGGTTATCCCTAGTCTCAAGAAGGTATGGTGTTGTTGTGGGTAAATGACCAAGGGATAGACCTATTAGTACACAATATGAGTAGGTTTCTCTAGCTTCAATCATGTCTATAATATATAGGAATATGAGGTAATATAGAATAATTACTTTTTCTTGGGGATTATGAAATGGTTCCCAATATCTTGGGTTGTTGGATCCAACTAGTGGATTGGAAAGATGAATCTATTTTTCAAATACGCCCAATGATCTAATAAATAATATATCAAACCATTGGGAGATTGATATTATTTAACTAATCAATTTGGAACTACTTCCCCTTCCTTTTATAATACCTAGCATCCATGTAGCGGGCTTTATAAGAGTTAAATGGAGAAGTATCACCATGGAGTATACCTACTCGACCATCTACGATCCCTATTTTGTGGATCATCTGGGTTGGGATAATATTTATCCTATATATAGTTTCCTCCAAGAAAATATAGATTTATATTCCATTGAACTAGCTTATGAATGCAACAGGTGCACGTTCTACTAAATGGTGTCACCCTCATCTTCCTCAAAAAATGAGATAATGGATTAGAATTATTCCTATTAATATTACTCTACATGATAGGAATAAATGGAATATACCTCAATATAAAAATAGAGAGGTATCTTCAATGCCTTTATGAGAGACTCTCTCAACTCCTTTGACAGGTATAGTGCATCAAGGATCGAGAGTCGTGCTATTTTACTGGTGAGGTTCTTCATCACATCATACTTTTGATCGAGGGGAATATTTCTACCTACTAAGGGTTTATCTTTAATAGGGAATGTAGTGGGTGAAGTTGGATGAGGAACTAGGGCCTATTTTGTGCTTTCTGTGTTCCACTATTGATTGGATGACTTAGGTTGAGCACTAGACAGTTGAGATCAGGTCTTGTCCAGTTGCAAATGAGCGTTGGTTTTTTTGGATGATCCACACGATCAAAAAATATCTTCGGTTACATAGGTATTCCCTATGATGAATCCTATGAGTATTTGTACTACTTATTCCTAATCAAGGCTTATTTTATGGTTTCAGTTGCATGAACTATCCTTTCTGAAGTACTGGCTCAGACAACTTTTCTGCTGGTGTAGCACATGCCCTTTCTTTAGTGGTGTCGGCCAGAGGTTACTGAAGGGGATTCATAGAATACCTCATCATTGCATATTTCACAATGATCCACAGGCCTAAAAACGTTCAGAGGGTCATTATAACACCCCATGTTCTTATGAATTATTATTATTTTGAATAAATTAAAATTCTTTGATGGCATGCATTGCATGCTACACCAAGTTAAGCTTGCTTTATACATAATACAAATTTAAGATTTCACTACATCAAGCACTGAGTTTAGCTTGAGATACATGAAACGCTGATTTTATCTTGTGATATATTAAAGACAAAGTTTATATTGAATTACACAAAACACTATGATTATCTTACATTACACACAACACTATGTTTAAACAAAACGTGACATATTATTAAAATATTATTATAGTTATCAGCTAGACATTGGAATGAAAGGTATGAAAGGGAATAACTAAATTATGAAAATATTTTTTTAAAATATTTATAAAATGAATAATTTGGTAACCAATTAGTTATAAATTAAAGTAATAACTATTTGAAAATAAATAAATTCCTTTTCTGAAAAACTATTTTACTATGAGCAAACATGTTTTATCTCAATACATAAATAAAAACACTTTTGATGAATGATATTAATGAAATTTATATATTATATATTCAATAAAATATTTAACATTTATCTTATGTGTTTTATAGATTATAGATAAGAATAAATCTAATTTTATGTATAAAAAGATATATTTTTCTAAAAGATGGTTTTACCACCTTTTAATGGCGCACTTAATTTAAAACTAAATTTTGAAATTTTTAATAATTATATTTGAAAATTTAAAATTTATTTTTGAAAGAGTAAATTAAAAATTATATTTGGGTAAATTCTTGAATTTTTATGATAAGTTTCATTTTTTTATAAATAGTGAAAAATGCGGAATTTTAAATGAAATCTACCTTTTTTTGAATTATTTTTATATTTAAATTATATTTTAAAGTGGTTTTAAAGTATAATTAGACAAATTTTACATCTATTAATCCAATTTAGGTCATTTTAATCAATTTTACATTGTAAATTGATATAAAAATATTCCAAACTTTTTGAACATTTTCACTTTAAAAACTCATTATTTCATCTCATCTGCGGGATTAATTTTAAATTAAATTTTCCACTTATGTGATTGTAATTTGAAAAAATGAATTAAAATTTTTTAATCATCATTATTTATAATTTTTAATAAGTTTAAATTAATTTTTACCCAAAACTATTAGTGAAAATATTTGAAATTAATTACAGTGATTAAGAGAAAAAAGAGCATACCAAATAACTACACTTTAAACGTAAGGGGAAAAATGACCTAAAAATGTGTCCAAAACCCATTGTATAGAAATATTTAGACCATATATCATATTTTCTATAAAAAATTTCATTATTTAAGGCACATAAGATAATGGATACCTCCCAAAAAAATTTACCTTTTTGGTATTTATAAGAATGTCACGCCTCCTCCACTTTAAAAGGGAACTCACTCTTCCTACTTATTAAAATATTTCAATCCATTTGAATTGACCAAAACCTAAAAAAATAAAATTCAAAAATTCCATAATATCACCATAGAATCATTAATTTTTTAATTAATCCACCCAAGGAAGTCCTTTGGTGCAAACCAAAATGAGATACCTGAAGAAGAGGTAACATTCATCAATAAACGTTTCTGTTTTATTTATTCCTTAAACCCCTTAATTTTTTTTAAATAATAATTATATAATAACCTTAGTATATTAAATATGATCATATGTTTTTATATTAATTTTTTCAACTAAAAATTTACATGTTTCCATCAAATGGGATACATAATCATTATTCGTGTGTATGGCGGACTACCGCCTCGAGAACTGATGTCGTTTGTTCTTCAGTTACCACATTTCAAGGTTGGGAATAATGATGTATTTAAATTTTATATATGATTTATATGATATTTATGATGTTATTAATCTTCTTTAATTTTTATAAAACATAAAACTTCATGTATTCCATTTTTGTGGGAATAGGATGATGCCATTCATTTGTATGGCGGACTACCCCTTAAGAAGTGATGTGATTCGTTTATGCTTTACATGGAATGTATTAAGGGTGATTTTATAATAAAAATGAGATATATATGAAATAATAAGTCTAATTAAATTATAATATATATATATATATATATATATATATCATTTACTTTTCTATCATTCTATATGATAGGAAAATGCAAACAACGTTCATGCATGCATACGGCCTACTATCTCCAGGAACAGTGTATTTAATTTCCTATTTATATATTTTATAGATTATTTTAAATATATATATATATTGAATATATATTATATTTATATCATTTTTTACATTATTCAAATGATTAAATCATGATCAAATTAAAATTTCCAAAAATAAAAAGTTAAAACATATATGAAAAATAAAGCGGTTACTACCCAAAACATAGCTTTAATGTGAAATTGTTAATAAAAAGGTAATATAAATTCATAATAAAATAATATATGGTATCATATATATGAATATATTTATTTGGTAAATTTATAATAAACTTAAATTTATTACACAACAGTTTTGAACATGTACTAATGAAATCAAGACTTAAGATAAGGGGATTTTTAGTATCACTTTTATCACTGTGAGACTTATGCCATATTCTCCACTAATTTCTTTTGTATTATCTATAATACCCTATGAAATACTATATCATGAATTTTATTTATTTAATTATATTTAAAGTTTCAATTTATGTTATTCTTTTATGAATCTCGTGATTTTGAAGTTACTCAAGAAGTATGGGATTTTCATCTCACTTTTTACTTTTGTGAGAAGTGCTCTATATTCACCACTTCTTTATCCTATGTTGCATATATAATTTCCATGAATTTATTTTATAATTATTCTCCTAAAATTTATTGGTATTTACATATCCATTTATGGATTTCTTTTTCATGGGGTTTACAATTCAAAAGTTACCAAATCAATAAAATATTTTTATCTCAATTTTCTTTTTTGAGACACATGTTATGTTATGAACCTATATTATTATACAAGGTTTACGTACTGCCCATTTGAAATTTTATATCATTAATATCATTATTATAATTATATTTTATGTTTAATTTAATTTTATTCTGTCATGAGGATTAAGATTCAAATTTACCAAAGTGGTTAGAGTTTATAGCTACAATCTCATCATTTATCAGGATTTTTTATGTTTATACTTTCATTGATCAAATATTATTATCCATATATCAATAATTATCATGAATTTTATTATTATATATTTATTCATTAAATATTTACATAATTTTACAAATTATCAACTCTTTATTACTTAAGAAAATTATGAAAATGTTTTAAAGGAAGTAAGACTTTATCTCTCTATTTGGCCTGAAATATGTTTTCTTTAAAACCTATGTTTTCTAAAAATGTTTTAAATTTTTTTACTATTATACAATTGTTTTTAAAAGAAATTGTTACCCATTTTTTACCTTTTAAAAAAATAAAAGTAATATTATTGTTGTTTTTTGATCATGGTAGTTTTCTAAACTTTTTATGGTGCAGAATAAATGTTCTACATGTATGAATTTATCCATCCTCATGACAGTCATTTATTTTAATATTCCATTGAAAGTTTACAAGATTGTTTTTAAATAATTTTTTTTCCTAATATTCTTTGAATTCATTTTTTTAATTGGTTTTCAATGAAAAAGGTTTTCAAAAGTTTTTATGTTTTGAAAAGCATTTTTCAAAGAAGAAATGATATTTTACATAGGAAATTTTTTAAAATTATACTTTAAAAAATATTTTCCATTTAAGATTTCATAATTTGGTGTTACCTATTCCTTACATGGTATATGATCTAAGGATACCATTAATATTCATTCACTAAATAGTTTCGATGTCATGATGTTTATGGAACCTATTTCTTTTCCATGGATCAATCATATTCCAGAAATATTATTGTCAAACCCCTTTATTCTACATGGGTTAATCATGTTTCAAAGGGATTGACATGAATTCCATTTATTTTCCATGGTTTATTTAGGTTATTAAATAATAATGATTATTTTTATGAGTTTTTATGATGATATGCAATCTCTTTGTACTTTATTCATGTTGTAGTCCATAGACATTGATTATATGATGCGGTGGCCAGATAGGACTAGGTAATCCCATTATAACTTATACAATGGGGTGTCCTAGATAGAACTATGGAATCTTATTATATATTATATGATGGAGTGAACCAGATAGCGTCGAGTAAGTCCATTACAGCTTATACGTTGAGGTGCCTCAAATAGTGTTGAGTAAGACCATTGTAGACTATATGATGTGGTGGTCCAAATAGTGTTAGGTGATATCATTATAGATTAAATTATAGGTGCACCTAGATATCACTCTAATTCATTGGTTAAATATTTATATATCATGAAATAGATACAATCGTAATGGGTAGTTAACTCAGTTCAGTAATATAGGGTTGGAATGATAAGTGAACTTATTTTAGTAATACAGTGCTATAATGGGATGTAAACTCGGTTAAATAAAAGAATTTTTCCATTAGGGTAGTCTTATTAATTAGCCTTGACTAATATGGAAATTATTTTCTATTCTTATGGGTACGCCCCAAATTCCATGTCTTATTCATATGTTATTCTCTTATAGTTTATGCTCTTGATTCTCATATAATTCATGTCTTATGATTTGCCAATCTTTATTCCATGACTCATGTGTATGATCTTTAATATGGAAGGTATGATCTTTAAATGTTATGTTCATGTTATCATACCCTTATATTCATTTTATTCTTACATAACTCCTTTATTTACCCTTACTAATCACCTGAGATCACCATTTCTTATGTATCCCTTACCTGGGTTATGAAGAAAGATTTTAGGTAGGAGTACTAATAGAAATATATTTGTGGGAAACTTTGAATATATTTCATGAAGTTATAATATTGATTTCCATGTTTTTAAAGTCACTAAACTATTATGGTCCCCAGGAATTTACTTTTGTAATGTGATGAATATTCATCTAAAATAATATAATATCTATGTATGAGAATCCTAGGTCACTATAATCATACTCTTTTTCTTCATCAGTAAAATATTCTAGGATGGGATATATTTTTGAGGATTATCCTAATTTGGGGTTCATAAAGTAATAGAGAGTGTGACATGGTTTTAGCACTAGTTGGGGACTCTAATTTCCCCAATATCTTAAACACCTATTCTTCCAAGACTTGGAAGATCGTGAGGTCGATGGGGTGGATGAATATAATGTGGCGACCATAAGAGTTGTTATACTGCTTAACTAGGAATTAAAAGTGATGTGTTAATGGGAGATCATATACCAACCATCTGGTCATTAAACTTTTTTATACCTCATATAGGAACCTACTTCCATTCACCAGAGTCTTTATAATCACCATCGGGGTCAGCAAATACATATGTTGCGTATGTCGGTACATCACCCAACTCAACCAGTTCATGGTCTACCTGGTCTTATAAACAATATTTGAATAGGAAACACTCTTTAATATTGTTCCCAAGGACCCTATGGTATAAGCAGTAGTTAGCATGATTTTTCAATCCATCCTCTTAGGGTCTCTTAAATTCAAGAAACTTAAAGGTGTTCATTTCCATGGAACGGATGAAGTACCTTGGGACCTGCACATACTTTAATGGTTATACCATGTTCTTATATTATATAAAGGGATCTTGGGTGCCTAGCCTTGACAGAGGTCTGGGGAATCATTTTCATGTTGAGTTTGTTCTTGGAGAGGCATATATGGTAGGGGTGCCTGAAGGCAGACTGGTTGCGGGTCTTGAATTTATACAGCAGTGACTGTTTATACCTTCATAGGTTCCCACACAGGAGATGGAAAAGGTAATGGGTGTGAATACTAGTTGGTATGATATATTTATTCTCCAAAATTATTATCTCTTTTGGTGAATTCCCAAAATCTGCCAGAATATCTCAAGGAGATAAGGGTAGTTACTAGATCATCTCATACATTCTTCACACACATCTTCAATAGATGTTCTTGGAAAATTTGAACATAGATGGAGTATGTGAGCCTATTCCATGAGTAAATGAAGTAAGTAACTTGATCATAATCCCTCTTCTTACATTTAAATAGGTAGTAATAATGGTTTTATGTAAGGTGGGGCTAAAATAGTGGATAAACTTCATGCGAAGGTCTTTCTACCCAGAAATAAATCCTCATGTTAGATGACTATACCATATAAAAGTATGTAATTCTACGGTTTTGAAGAACACACTGAATCTTGGAAGCTTCTTAATAATATAGAGTTCCCATCATCATGTTTCATCATGAGGTGAAGTGGGCCAGATGTTGCAGAATATCACCTATTCCAATGAATGAGTTATGGGGTGAAGCTCAAATTACCAAATTTTGGGGGTGGATGAATGTGATCCACCCATGCAGAATAAAAATTACCTTAAGGTGTAAGTGAATCTTGCTGCATATCTATAGACTCTATATGATAAATGAGAGTGGTTATTACGTTTTCAGGGTGAGGGTTCATAGTCACCAGTGCTTTTACAAGTCTATTGGCTTGAGTGGTGAAGTGATTGTGGTCTAAATTTGGGAAGTTGTGATAATCAGGCATGGTAGGCATTCCATATATTTGTAATTTTCTAGATCCACTAGCCTCTACCCTGATTGGTAATTTGGGACCACCTACCTCAACCATGGAATTTTTCCATGAAGGACTAGATATTCAACTGGTGGAGGGATTGTGTCCCCTCAGACATGTTATCACTCTAGGCACTGCTCAGTGAGAAGTTCAGTGGTGAGCCTCTTCTATACCTAAATACCTTGAATAAAATTTTTCATTTTAGTAATTATTTAGTTTTTGGAATGGTTGTATATGGGCATATAGACTTAACGTTTCCCTTACCCCTGTTGAGATGTTGACGAGCAGGTGGAAACACCCCAATGGGGTTTCCAAGCCCCAATGTCTGTCTCTACTAATGAGTGTGGGCACTTATAAGAGTAATTTACTAATGTTTCATCTCCCCTTGGGGTGTATTATCTCTATAATGATTTGTTTCATTGTTATTATACCTATATTCATTTATAGGATTAATCATGATGAAATTCAAGGTATTAGTGGTTGGAGAGAAACTTTTATCATCAGCGGGTGGATTATTTTGATGGTCTTATTGTGGCTGTGAAATGGGGATGAATTAGGGGGCATAATACTACCCCCAGCCTCTAATTTCCATATAAAGGGACAAATATTATATGATCCATTGAATTATGGTGAGGATCCTGACACAGGTATGCTGAAAACTATGTTGATACCCATATGAATTGGGGCACTGAGACACCAAAAGTGTTGTAATATCAATCTTATGACAGTGTCGATGGATATCCATGATATTTTTAGGGATTCATGAATATTAAATCTATAGGTATTGGTGGTGGTTGAATGTTTCCTGTATATTTTGATAGAGTAACATTTCGGGGTCCTCAGCGAGGAACTCTAGGATGGTGAAGTTCAAAAGTGAAGGGTGATCAAAACACAACTGGTAGCTAATTAGTGGCCAGGATTTCCCACAATATTTCCTTCTACTCATTTTCTATAGGGTAATCCAATTCTTGATTACCCAAATATCTAATAAAAATGGTCTAAAATTTGAGAGTGTCAATGACATAGACCTTCTCTGCTGTTGATTTTCTGTAAGAGGAGGAATCACACAGGTTAATCATATCTGAAATGATGGATTATCCTTAAAAGTAAATAAAAACTTAATAATCATATCCATATATGATGTGGTATCTTTATCCTTCTTATTGGGAAGGTTTTCATGCCCTTACGTCTCAATAGTATGCTCACCTTTATTTAAGAGAACCAAACTAGACTCAGATGTATCCCTTACTTCCATAGTGGAGGTGGAGGGGAGGTAAGTTGATGGTGGTAGGGACAGATATATGAAGAGCCTCTAAAATTAATCCAATAAAACCTCAAAATGTAGTTACTTGTAGAGGGACCTATAAAACTTGTGTATCTCAACCTTAGGGATGGTTAGTCTTAATAAATAATCCCCTTATCCTAACTCTAGTGGTAGAGGATGAGGTATTTCCACTGATTCATCGGTCACCTCAAACTCCAAGAGGTCAATGGAAATTTATCATTGTCCATATTTCTATCTTTGATGATATAGTATTTTTCTGAACATGATCCTATGTGGGTCATAGAGATTTCTTCTATGTGTACAATAGATGGTTCCATGGGCAGTTCCCCTATGAAAATTGACTTTCCTTTTACCCCATAATTTATATTCAAGTGAAGGGATGTCTTTGGCACTGGGAGGACCCTTATTTTTGATGATGGTGTTATGGGGAGGACCTATGTGGTGATGTTCGTAATCATGGGGTGGTCCCCCGTGATGTTTGAAAGTGGCACCCATGGTAAGGAGAGTCGACCGAACCTCCCTGATAAGTGGTTGGGGTATAAATCCCAACTAGGTAAGGAAATGATACTGAATAGTGGGGGGTATGTCAATAGTGGTTCGGTCCTTGGAGTTTTTGATGAGGCCTCCTTTCTTGGAAAGTTTGGAAGCCTACCCCTGCATTGATGCCAGGCATTTTTGATAGGCTTCAACAGAGTAGGGATGTGATCAACCTATTTTCCATCCTGTAGGGTTTCCCAATATTGTCATGGATATTGAGTAGTATGGTATCTTCTAAGATACCCCTAGGGGTTGTCTCGGTATACATGACTTGTACATTTCTTAACTATTCAGCATAGGAGTGGATATTAGAGCATTCTAGGGAGAGAATCCCTAAATGTTTAGTTGTTGTGATAGGGTGAATTACCCCTTTCATAGCCCATGAGGGTTGTGATGTTGGCATGGAGCCATGAATTCCATATACTGTCGGTCATTTCCCTAGTCAATATAACCCCTTCAAATTCATAATGAAAAACAAGGGTGTTTATCACCCTCCACTAGAAAAGCTTATAGGGGGATATATGGAAAGGGAATCCAATAACCATGGGAGTAGTGGTTGTCATGGAAGAATCATGATTCTATAGGATTGTTGCTCCATCGGTCCTCTTTCCCCCATTCTTATTAGTGTTGGGTATTTGAGTGTTACCCACAAATTATGTCTCGTAGGATACATGAAGTCAACCATAAGTACATCTCTGATAAATTTGATGTCCAATGTACCCAAAAATATTCATCCTCTCTTGGGTAGTAAAAGGATTCGTGCCAAAAATACCTAGGACTATTTATAAACAATTCTTATAATCTTCCCCCAGTTGAAGGAGAAGATATTTCACATTGGGTTCACTATTTTTTTTGTAAAGTCGATGCTGAAAATGTTTGGATTCAGTGAGGTCCAAAACTAGTGATGTCCAACATTCCTCATCTTCTCACGATTAAAGTAGAATAGATTCACATTAGGTTCACCATTTTTTTCTAATTCTTCCACAAGGACATGAATTGGGTGTGGTTTCCTATATTTTTCTTCATCCTTAGATTATTCATGGCCCCTAACCCATGTGTTTACCCTGAATTCCTAATTTCTAAAGGCGGGTGGTCTATACTAGTATGGTTGATGATGTCATCTCCTTTACTATAACAGGATGATGGGATGGTGCCTCCTCCTTCCATGGATTTCTCCTTACAGTTAGTTTCTTAGTCTATTTCTCCCACATAAATCCAACACATGTTCATGAATCTCATTCCTGACACTGTATTGATGTGGAAACCAGTTAATTATGTTGATTTTTTCTATGATAGGGTGGATACCTACGGTCAGATATGATGAAGATGATGGGTATCTTGGGCATGCTGTGATTTTATAAAAGACTTCCTTGTTCAGATTTGAGGAAATATTGTGTATAATTCATCTTAGGTGTAGAACCCAAGGCATCACATATTCATTATGTGGGAACTTATGTGAGGTTCATAAGGTATCCTAGCTTGCTTCCTTAGTAATCATATACTTTTCAAACATGGTGACTCATATTTATTATCTGTTACGTGAGGTATCCAACACTCATCATACTATAAAACTTATTCTCATCACATAAGGATTCTTAGGCACATCATTTAAATAATATCATTCTCATCACATGAGGTATAGATTGAAATGAATCAATAGAGGTCACAGGATTAAAGCTGAGTGAGGGCATTTCATACATTTAAATTCCAGTGTATACTATCCCACATATGCTTGTCATGTAAGGGTTGATCATAGGTTTAAAGTATTGTGGGTATGTTTCTCATATATTCTCATCACATACTGGTCTGAATATAGGTTAGAATCACATAGTAGCATCAAAGTCTAGTGGGGACCTCATATTTGGATGGTGAGAGATTTTGTTGTGCTCCTAGATGGTCTAGAGTTTCTACCTCTCGAGGAAAAGTGGGTTTTTGATAGTATTGTATGTCAGGATTAAACCTCAAGGAGACATCCTACATGCCCTATTAAGATATTGGAATCAAAACCTATGTATTTTGACTACATATTTTAAGGTTATGTGAAACGACTAATCCATGCAGTTTAACGTCATGCGGTAAGAATGTTTGTTTTCAAAAGGAGAAATAAAAAGGTATGGTGTGGGGATTATATATTGAGGCTTCATAGAGGATAGGGTATTATCTCATGATTATCATATGAGGCATCCCATTTTTTACACACAGGGTAAGGATACACTTTAATTTCATGTGTTGAGGATGTTGTCGTGCAATTTAACATCATTCGACTAGGAAGCTAGGAAATGTAATTTAAAATTTTAAAGTTTAGATGTTTTTTGCGATTGAACATGGAGCTTCCCATTCCTAGTGAGGGTGGTAGTATATAAGGATACATAGGTCTTTCTTTCACTCATCTAAAGTAAAATATACTTTTTCCCTTAATGATTCCACCAATGGTTCTTATGTGTCTGGTACATAGGTGGTTTTTCATGGAAATAGGCATGGAAATTACCAATTCTATGTAGCATATAGGGGTTCCAAGAATAGAGTTCCTATGACTAATAGAAAAGTGAAATGAGGCTTACTATCCCATGCTTTGGGAAAAAGTTATGGACACAAGGTTTGATGACACTGGTAGTGCGAGTATGGTTTTCACAAAGTAACCTGGTTTAAATGAGTGTAGATCACTTAAGTACTCAACTTTTTCACAACTATATTTGGTGAAATGAGGCATTGGTTTAAGGAGCCTAAGGTTGTGTTGTGAAAATTTTGAGTTGTGTGCACTTTTGAAGCTATGTGAGCCAAGGATCTATCACAAGGATGGGTCATGGATGATTGAGGCATAGTTGTGCGAAACATTTAGTTTTTTATGAAGGGAAAATGACTTGTAAAAATCATGATGGAATCAAGGGAAGTTTTGTGAAGTCTTATATACCATAATCTGAAGTAATTTAGGGCCTAAGTGAGGGTTTTTTTAAGTTCTATACCTATAGGAATCCATGTGAAATTCTAGAGTTGTGTGAGTGTGTGAAAGAGTGGTTTTCATGAATGGGATATCGATGCTTCAACTTCCAAAGGTATATCCCTAAAATTGGGGGCGATGCTCTATTTATATAAAAAATGGATTATCAGGCACTAGGTCACACAACTTCAACCATGTGGAACAACTGATGATTATCTCATGCAACTCTGGGTTGCACTACTCTCATTCCTTTACCGCTAAAGGATGGTCATTTAAGGCTTCTATTTAATGTCACCTTTCTCACATAACTCTCCATATTAGGAAGTTATGTATGTGGTGGTGTAGTTGCATGTGGCCTTTTCCCTTTGTTTTTTAGGTCTTTTTCAATATTTTTACAACTTGAGGAATTTGACATTGCATTTCTTACACAAGTTACTTGCATACAAAAATTGAGAGCTACATGTAAATTCATTAAGTTTCACACGTATATCCCCCTCTACTCTAGGATGGTACCTTAGGCCGATTTTTGCCCTTGATTTGGGGGGAAATCATTTTAAATCTCAAGACGCATTTTTGGCACCAACAATGATCCATTCTATTACAAATTAGAGTTCGACCAAGTTTAATTAATTAATGAAGTTGGAGAATTAGTTTCTAAAGGATAATTATATATTATAGAAATTAGATTCATTTGATGCTACATTTTATTAGAGTAGACTATAATTCAAAGTTCAAATGAGCTTCATCATGAGGGAGAACGAATCACATATGGGAATTTTTTGTTTCTCAATTGTTACCTATGTGGAGATGAAGATATAAAGACCTCATAACTTCTATATGCACCATTTATAATCTTGAAGTCATACACAAAATGTTTTGTTTTTGAATTTCATCAATGTGATATATGTAACCATGAGTCCATGCACAAGAACGTGTATCCCCAGACTCTCTAACACCACTCATCATGATCTCGAAAAACTGATCGAGGTCGAGGTTTTCCCATGTAAATCAGACCTACCCATGCACATTGATTTAGTTCCAAATTTGAGCTCATAGTCATATACTTAATGATCTAAGATCTTCATAATATCCCATCACTTTCTCTTAATAATTTCAATCTCAACACTTGATCGATCTTTTATCCACAAAAAACAAAACTCGTACATTAAAGTTCCTCCCTTTAATGGAGTTGTACCCCTACATGATTTTGTATCCCATTTACTAGACATTATCCTAGCCACCACCCTAAATCTTCTATATCACCAGTCCACACTCTCTCAAGCCCGATCTACACCCAAACCTACACCTTTTACTTATATAGCAGATATATCCTTACCAAACACTTACTCCATAGTACAAAGAAACTCCATCTTAGTAGATGGAGAATATGTTGAGATTATACCCCAACTACTCCCCATATTTTTTCCAAGATAAATACTCAAATAATAAAGGCCATTCCATGACCGATCAAAGATCTCTAAAACTCCAAACATGCTCAAGAAACTGAAAATGAGGCATTGCCAAACTTGTTATGAGTAAGATCAAAATTAAGACACACAAAATTAGTCAAGTCCCAAGTATATACCAAGCCCATTTTAAGGCCTAGTATTTAAGAACAATTTTTATAGGACCACTTCATGCCCAACTTTTCATCTTAAGTCCCAATACTTCACTCAATTAACTCACATCATCCAGCATGTACATCAATTTTCCTCATCACAGAAGAATATTGAGTAGTGTATTACTTCCAATATGGTCATAGTGTGGTAAATAATCTTCACCCAGATTTCTCTTAAAGACATAAAGAGAAATAATAAGGGAATAATTTATCATCTAGAAAGAGTAATGAAGATGCCCTCAAATGAATCCATCTCAACCATGAGTCATGACATGCAGAAGCAATCTAAAGAAAGAGATGTTTACTGGAGATTACTAGAGATCACTACACTGGATTCTAGAAAGATGAAAAAGAATTCCCAAGTCTTAAAAATATGTTTCCCTTATCTAGGTAGAAATTATTAAGCATCTTCTAATTATATCTTGTAATTGATATAATTCATACATTTAATTTCCACTATTTGTTCATTGTTTAATTGTTGTTTTCTTCTTCTCCCTTAGTTCTTTTTGATTTATTCAACCTTAGTGTTGTGAAATTATATATCTAAATCCATGATTATAGAAAAATAACTCAAGGTTTTGGTCCCCAAGGTAGATTAAATTGGGTGTTCTAAATCCTTATTCTTATTTTATAATTTCTTATTATTTCCATTAATGCAGTATTGAAATAGAGAGAAGTAGATAGATATTAATCATATGATCCTTATGATGAACTGTTGTATTATCATTTATCTTATTCAACACAACATAGCAGTAGAGTTGTGGGTACTTACATATGAACACTATATGATAGAGCTGGGTGAAGGGACAATGAGTGCCTCGGTTGAGTGAATTCACCAACTCTTTATTATGTAGGATGTTATCTCAATATGAACTAGGGGATCTTATTATGCAATTTTAGTTCCACAAATCAAATAAAAAATAGTAATAAAGGAATGATATGGACTTGATTGTTAGATAAGAAAAGTTATGGATAATTAAGGACATGTGTGATGAAACCTATATCCAACCCCTTTCACTCAAACTTAGTTTTTTGTTGTCAACAATCTATTTTCATTTTATAAAATTAATAAAACAATACCAATAAACTCTCATTTCTCCAAGCCTTTAAAAAAATTTAAGCAAAAATAGATATACAAAGTGAATCTCTTAGGATTGACTCTTTGAGAAATAACCTTGGTCATTCACTAAGTTATATTAAAACTTTTTCAAATTCTATTTACTGAGGTCCATATGACAAGATACTCATTAACTTGGAGTGATTTTCAGGGAGTTAGGATGAGTATCTCATTGTCTAATAACAATTGTAAATATTTTTTTTCAATTAATTTGTTTTTATTTTTTTCTATTTTCTGTTCCTTTTCTTCTCCCCTCTAAACTGGGATAAGAACAAAAGTTGGACCATTCTTTAATGGATCACCAATTCTATGTTGATTTCAAATTCTCACAAGATTCCTGGGAATAGAAATCTCTAAAAAACTAGTGAATAACTACTCTATATGGGGAGGATGTCAAGAAGGATAAATCAATAATAGTGAGATATAAGATGTTATGGAAAAACAAACTCATATTAAGAAACCCTCACTAGTTCATGAAGAGAAGGATGTGCAATTACTCATGAGAGATTAATTGTATACCCTACTTGATAAACTCAAATCCACTTTTTAGTATCCTATGGAAAAATAATAAGAAAAATACTATCAATAGTTATAGGATGATAAACTTGAAAAGAAATTCCCTCTTATCACAATAATAAATATGGAGGGAAAACTTAAAGAAGAATAAGAACAACCACTATTTATAACTAAAAATATCTTTCCAGTTTCCTTGTACTTTGAAAAAGAGACAAAAATAAAAATTGATAAGGGATATATTTTATCCTTGGAATCATTATCTTTTGATTTTATTAAATCTCATTTAAATTTTTATTCTCCCAATATTGTCCGTTCATAATCAAAAACATTATTACAAGTCTTAGAGGGAAAATATGAATAAATAAATGTTCCTAAATTTAAGGAAAAAATGTAATGCCTTATGCTACCCCCATCTATACAAGATGAATTCCAAGAGGCATTCCAATTAGAGAAAAAATTACAAGATGATATGAAATAGGGGGATCCCACTTACCAGGATTCATTTAATTCTAAATTTCTAAAAGAAAAAATATTTATTAATCATTATATTCATGGAATTTTATACTTGGATACATTTTTTCTTACCCTTGATGATGAATAGGAATAACCTATAGTATCCACCAAAGAAGAGAAACTTGATCTAGAAATTTAAAAAAAATAGGTTGGCCAGGTTGGAGAAGAATAACTATATAAGGATTACTTAGAAAAACTTCTGCAATCCACTATGGAAGAATTTAAAAAGGATTCCATCTAAAATTTCATTGAAGAAGAAGAAATTTTAAATCCTGTGATGAATAATCTACTCCCTAAACTCCAAATTAAATATCAAAAAGATGTGGGCATATGAGAATAAAGATCCCTAGTAGATTCTCATGATGAAACAAAAGTTCAAGATGCTATATATAAGGGGGGATTTGACTTTAACTCAACATGCTTTAATTTTATTCAATTTAAATTAATTATTGAAAATACATTGTTTAAACTTATCTAAGAAGCACAAGTGGTGTAGTCTCTAAATGAAGATAAATCCACAATAGTTGTTGTCGAGTCTGAGGAGACCCCAAACATTATCTTGAAACCCCCCACATTATGAGGTACACAAAATTGATAAAGATATGGACATAAATAACTCTATTAAAGGATAATTCTAATAATAAGTAGAGCTAATTTTAAATCAAAGAAATAGGATATGGTGGTTTTCATAAAACAAACACTATAATTTAACAGATTAGGGATAATCCATGAGACTATCTATTCATGGATAGTCATAACAACATCCCCTATTCATATAGATAACCAAGGATTTTCCTTCTCTCTATTTATTTTTTTTATTTTCTTAGCTTTCAACAAATTTTTAATGTTTCATTATGTTTTTGTATAGGATTTACCAAAGTGAATAAAAACCTAAGAGATCATCCCATGATATCTAAAAAAACTAGGGTAAATCTTAACTTAAGACTATTATATAAAATAAAAACTAGGTGGTTTCTATCCTTTCACAACTATTTCTTACAATAATTCTTTATGTATTTTTATTGGAACATAAATAGGAAATGATAAATAAGTGTAGGGGAAGGGAATCATATAACACCCAAATATTTTGTGAAATATATTTTTTCAAATAATAATCTTTTTGATATATTACATTACATGAAACAAAAATTTTAGATTTCATTTCATGAAACACTGAGTGTATCTCATGTTACACACAACATTAAGTTTTAATGAAACACAACATACTATTAAAATATTATTATTTAATATGATAGTTGTCTTCTAGCCATTGAAATGGTGGGTATGAATAATATTAACTAAATTATGAAAATATATGTTTTAAACATGTATATAAAATTAATTCTTTGGTGACCAATTAATTAGAAATAAAAATAAAAACTAGTTAAAAATAAAGGAAATTATTTTCTGAAAAAAAAACTATTTTTATACACATAAATGGGTTTTATTTAAATAAATTAAATAAATAAATTTTTTTGAATGATTTTAATGAAATTTATATATTATATATTCGATAAAAAAATTTATATTCATCTTATTTTTTCTATAAAATAGATAACAATAAATTAAATTTTATGCTTAAAAACTGTATTTTTCTAAAAAAGTAGTTTTGTCATCTTTTGTGCCCTTATTTTAAAATTTAATTTTTCTTAATTTAACAAAAAAAGAAAAAAAAACTTCATTTATGAAATAATAATTATAAAATTATTTGTTATTTAATTTTTGAAAATTTTCTAAAAAGATAAATTTTTCGATGAATAGTGAAAAATACTGGATTTATTAAGAAGTATCATTTCTTTTAAAGCATTTAAAAACATAAAAATTATTTTAATATGGTTTTAAAAGAAAAATTAGTTAAATTATAAATATATTAATAAAATTTAGGTAATTTTAATCAATTTAATTTTTAATTTTGACATAAAAACTTTTTAAACTTTTGAACATTTTCTCTTTGGAAAACTGTTTTCTCATCACATCTGCAGATTTGATTTTAAATTAAATTTTACCAATTATGTCAAAAGAATTTGTAAAAATAGATTATTTATTTTTAATAATAAAAATTTATATTATCTAACAATATCGACTTAATTTTTTACCATAATTAAAAATAAAATTAGTTAAAATTAATTATCGCAGTTTAGGTGAAAATAGTCTTATAGAGGGGTTAAACTAAAAAGATAATGGGTAAAATGATCTGGAAACTTATCTAAAACACATTTTACTTAAATATTTAGACCTTATCACATATAAGGTTTTATAATGGTCCATTTTTTATCCTTTTTTAGTTTTTAAAATGTGGTTATACCTTTTTATTTCCAAAAACTACACGTGTGTCACTCACCTCACTTAAAAAAACCACCCCCTCTCCTCTACTCTTCACACTTTAGAAACTATTTGGTTTTAAAAATAACTTCCCAATTTTTCTAATTAAATTTCTTACCACATACTATAGGCCTCTTTGAAATCATAAATCTAATCTAGGAAGGATTTAGGTTAAACCTAAAGATGTTGTCTTAAGAAGAGGTAATGCTTTTAACTATGCACTTTTGTTTTACTTCTTCTTATAACTCCTTAAGAAATTTTAAAATTATTATAAAATAATAACACTTGTATCTACTATAAAATTATATTATATTTTATTAATTTAATAACATATATCCATCTCCACTTCCATTAAATGGGATATGAAATCATCATTTGTGTTTACAACGGACTACCGCCTCACCAACCGAGGTTATTCATTTTCCATCACTACCTCTCACAGCTGGATATAATGATGTGTTTAATGTTTATAAATGATATTTATGATATTATAATATATATATATATATATATATTATTATTATAATACCACATATACCTTCTTACCTCCCAACCTGTTGGAAAATAATAACATCATGCGTCTGTATGGCAGACAACTGCCACATGAACTGATGTGATGTGTTTTCCATTTTTGTTTTAATTGGATGGAAATAAGGATAGTTTAAATGAATAAATATGATATTTTTAATTTAATTATACTTATTAAATTATTATATCACATATAACTTTTTAATTTCCATTCCTTGGATGATATTATAATGTCGTTTGTGTTTACGGTGGACTACCACCTTGTAAAGTGATGTGATTCATTTTTAACGTATGTTTTATATGGAAGGTAATAAGAACAATTTTAAGTAAAAATATTTGATATATATGACATAATAATGATTCTTGAATGGTAATATATTATTTACCTTTTTTTATCTTTTGAGAAAATGGAAACAGCATTCATGTGTACTTAGGACCTACCGTCTCTATAGACGGTGTATTTCATTTTCTATATCTAGATTTTGTGGATTAATATAAAAAAATATATACTGAATATATAGGATATTTATATCACGGTTAAAATTATATATATTATGGAACCATTATCAAATTATGAGGACTAAAAATACCAAATCAAAATATACACGAATAACAAAGAACTTAATACATGAAACATGACTTTAACATGGAATTTTTAATAAAAAAAGTAATAAAATGTCATAATTAAATCATATATGGAATGATATATTTAATTATGGTTATATGATATTTTTATAGTTAAATTTTATTTATTATACATATGTTTCAAATGTGTATGAATGGATTCAAGACTTAAGGTAAGGGATTTGCATCTCACTTTTTACTTTTGTGAGACACATGTCATATTAACCACCTATTTATTTTATGTGGTGTATATAATTCCCATTAATGTATTTTATGATTATAATATTGAAAATTATGGTTATTTACATATAAATTTTATGATATCTCTTTCATAGGTTTTATGGATAAAAAGTTACCAATGCAGTATGGGATTTTTATCTCAATGTTCCTTCTTTGAGACATATATTGTGTTACGCAGCTATATTATTTTATGAGGTGTATATAATTCCCATTTCACATTTTATATAATGAAAATGTTTCTATTTATTATATTTTATGTTTTATTTAATTTTATTTTTTCAAGGCACTTATAATTCAATGTTACCAAAGTGGTAACGGTTTTATGATATAATCTCATTGTTTATAAAAATTGTTTTTGTTTATGCTTATAATTATAAAATATTATGATAAATATCTCAAGAAACACATGAATTTTATTCTTATTTAGTTATTTAATGAACATATATGTTTTCCCTTCATTTTTCCCTATTTATGTACTTAAGATTTCAAAATAAAGTTTTTAAAGAAACTGAATTTTTTTCTCACTTCGATCAAAACCACTTTTTATTCCATATCCATGTTTTTGAAAAAAATAAAAAATGTTTTAACATCCTAAAATGATTTATTAAATAATTTTTACCCATGTTTGACTTTTTAAAAAAAATTAAAATGAATCTTCATGTTGTTTTTAAAATAAGGATTGTTTGGATCTTTCCAAATATGTGAAAAGAATCTTTTTTAAAATGCATGATATTTCCCACCATAATGATAACTGAATGTTTTAAAAATTCCTTTATAAGTTTCAAAGTTTATTTTCAAAAAAAATATTTTTAAATTTTTTAGGTTTTAAAACAATATTTTTCAAAGTAAAAGGATATTTTCCTCAATAAATTTTTTAAATGATTTTTAAAGCTTCATTTATAAGTATCAAAGGTTATTTTTAAATAAAATTATTTCAATAATGTTTTATATTTTAAAAGGTATTTTTCAAAGTGTAAAGGCTATTTTCCTCAAAAAAATGTTCCAATTGATCTTTTAAAATCATTTTCTATCTTATATGACAACCTTTGATGTTACTTATTATATACTGGGGATATGATCCCAGGATGAAATTATTCATTATTTAATTGTTTTATATTTATGATGAAAATATGTTTATGAAACCCATTTTTATTCCATGGTTTATATCGTGATAAAATTATTATGAAACCCTCTTTTTTAATGGGCTATGCTATGATGAAATTATTATGAAACCTGTTTTTTTTTCTATGGGTTATGTTATGATGAAATTTTTATAAAAATCATTTACTTTATTGGGTTCTGATATGATGAATATTTATGATCTTATGTCACACTTATGTATGATTTACATTATATAATGGTTGGGACCTATATATCCCTCCAATTCATTGGGTAAATATTTATATCTCATGAGATAAACAAGATTGGAATTTGGAGTGAACCCATTTCAGTGTGAGACTTTGTCCATTGTGAAAGTCTTGGTACTGGACCTTGACTATTACTATGGTTTGGGGAGTGAACCTATTCCACTATTATAGTTTTTAAAATTATCCTTGAATACTAAGGAAATTATTTTATATTCTTGTGTTTATGAAAAAAATTTACTTCTTATGAAAATGTTGCGTTCTCATGGTTCATGTTCATTGATTCTATTATAATTGATGTCATATGAACTATCAAGATTTATGTCATGACTCAAATTTATGATCTGTGATATGAAAGGTCTAGTTTTAAAATGTTATTCTCATGTTATCATACCCTTAAGCTCATGATATTTTGATATCTCCATGTTTTACCTTTATTAAGCATCTGAGTTCTCCCATTCTTTTGTTTCTTTTCCCTATGTTATGATAAAAGGTACTATATATGATATGTCTAAGAATATTTCTAGTTATTAATATTATAGTGGGAGTTTATGTAGCTCACTTATGGACTAGTTTTTTATGTGTTCAAGTTTCCAAAGTCATTGTACCATTACGATCCTTAGGCGTTTATTTTTTTAATGTAATGAATATTCATCCAAAAAGATGTAACATCTATGCATGAGAAGTTTGAGTCCTTGTAGTTAGTATCAGAGGATAGCTTTAGTTAACCTTTGGATAATATGATAAGATAAATTTAGTGATATTTATAGGTATATGTCTAGAGATATTTCTAGGGATATCTCTAAGGATAATTATAAAGATAATTTTAGGTATAGGAAAATATCATGGAATTTTGGTAAAGGATGGAAAGAGTAGTTTATAATAAATCAAATCCATGTTAGATACTATAAGTAGATGTTTATATAGCATAGATATTCCTAGGGGTAGTAACTTTTAAAAGGGGACATTTATATGGACTCAATTTTCACCTAGTGCACAAAAATGATCCTTTTCGCACACCTGGTTTGACACTCCCTAGGGATATGTTTTGGAAATTCACAAACTCTTTATGAACCATTACAAAGGATTTGAATAATGACCATGGATGACCTAGCTTAAACCTAAGGCATCATAATTTGAAAAGATGGTGTAATTATTTAGTCACCATATATACTACTTTTCATGATTATGTGGTTCCAACTATGATTATTATTTCTCACGCTCTGCTTTTTGGTTTTATTCAATGAAGGGAACTAGAAAAAACAAGATTAATGTTGAATGTGATAGATAATGTGTTGATGAGAAACCAAATGGGATGATGACTAGAGTAAAGGATTTTGTGATTATTCCTAATCATTTATCATGATATATGATTAAAAACTTGCACCTTAACCAACTGTTAGACTCACCAAAGAAGAGAATGATAGATTTTTTGTAGAGTTCAGGTGGTGGAGACCATGAAGGAAAGAAGATTCAGTTTCCTATGTGTCAAGAGTTTGGGAAAATCACTCAAGATAATGTCTCAAAGGGATAAGAATATGTTTTATGTATAGAGAATAAGAGAACAAAGAAAGTAACTTCCAAGGAAAAATAAAAAGTTCAGTTAACATAATGGATTGGAATATTAGTCTCCCTAAGGTATTATCAATGGATTAATGTTTTAACTATGGAAAGTATGGGAATTATGCAAATTTATTTCCTAGGGGGGGTTATCAAGAATTGGATCATCAAAGTGGTATAAGTAAATGTTTTTTATTGATTATAAAGAGAATACAAATGACATATTAAAGGAATGATGTATTAAGGAATGATATGATGAATCATGGTTAATGGTTTAAGAATAAAGTATAATTATATAAGTGTATATGTAATAGAATTCAAGAATTATGAAATATATAAGTATTGTTTAGTATAAGGTTTTTTTAAGGATTTTCAAGAATATTTTGAATGGTATAGATGACCTATAAAATTGATTTAATGGAAAGGTGATATTTTATAGAAAAAAACATGATTAAGGAAAGATAACCCTTAATTTGTTCCTAATGTTGACATAATGATGTTTGGATAAAGAGATGATGGATATGAATAAAATAAATTGGATAGTATTTATGACCTTATAACTGAATAATTATTTTTGGAAAAAGTGATTTATGTTATCATTGATGGATTTTACAATATTATTGGATTTATGGAATATATTCAATAATAAGTGGTATTATTTAAGCAATGAGGAAAGAGTTAATTTTTGAAAGAAGGTATGTTTTCATTAATTTTTTATGGTAATTCGGGATATTACTATGTTTTAGATCAATGTATTCACCTATTTGGTATGTGATCATGAGATCTACTTCATGTTGTTTTCATGATTAATGATAAGTTGGTTTTTAGAATTTTAGTGACCATATTTATAAATATTTAGATTTCAATTTTGGTCTGACTTGGAGGATCCTTAAGATTAAATATTCATGAAATGGATTAAGTTGAACTTTTTATTTTATTAGATATCTTATTCTAATAATTATATTTGTTATAATAACTAGAGAAATAAGGAATGACTTATAATTGTTTTATAGATCTTATGATCTATTAGTGCTTCAGGCATAAAAATCAACTTCATTTATTAAGGTAAGTGATGATGTAGAAATTAATTGAATCATAACTAAAGGATGAGATTGTGCTTATGAAATGGAAGGAAATCAAGTAAGTAAATCTTCTTATGAAAATTTTCCAACTTTAGGAAAATTATATAGAAATAAAATTTTGTCTTATTTCCATCATTTCTGAAGATATAAATTACCTTTTTCATACCTCATTGGTTTATGGTTTTGTGGTTGTTGATTTTCACTTAATCATTCACTTTCTTGTGATCAATGATCTCTACCACTCTCCATCATTATTTGGAAATTAAACTTTTCTTCCATGTTCAAATATCCACTCCCCACCTATGTTCTCCAATTTAAAAACCTTATATGTGTTATTCTATATGACCTTCACACATCTCTTTTCACTTTTCAAGAGAAAGTTTTATTAACCCATTTTACAATATGGGTTTCCCACAATTGGATTTTCAAATGTTAAACCCTTGTTTACCAAGCACAAGTTTAAATTACAAGGATGAAATTTATTTAAGGGGGTAGAATTTAACACCTTGAGATTTTCTAAAATATATATTTTTTCAACAAAAATAATCATTTTGATATATTTAGTCACACACAACACTGAGTTTATCTTGTATTAAATGCAACAATGGGTGTCGTGTGTGTAACACACAGCATTAAGCTTTAACAAAATACAACATAGTATTAAAATATTATTATTTAATATAAAAATCATCATCTATCAGTTAGAATGAAGAGTATGAATATAATTAACTAAATTATAAAAATATATGGTTTACACATGTATAAAAAATAAATTCTTTGATGACCAATTAATTATAAATGAAAATAAAAACCACTTAAAATGAAAGAAATCATTTTATAAAAAACTATTTTTATGTGAAAAAACATATTTTATCTCAATAAATTAAATAAATCACTTTTTGAAAAACTTTAATGAAATTTCTATATTATATATTATAAATATGTTTTAAAATATTCTTAATTATTTTTTAAATAAGATAAAAGGATAAATCCAATTTTAGGCTAAAAAGTGTATTTTTCTAAAAAAATAGTATTATCATCTTTTGTGCACTTATTTTAAAATTAAGTTTTTCCAATTTTGGAAAAAATAAATTAAAAAATAATCTTTCTTTTTAAATCATAATTTCAAAATTTTCTTGGAGTGATTTTTTGAGAATTTTCTAAAAAAATAAATTTTTCATGAATATTGAAAATGATGGTTTTTATTAAGAACTATTATTTTTTTAAAGAATTTAAAAAATGTTTTAATATGGTTTTAAAAGAAAAAATAGTTAAATAATATATCTATTAATCCAATTTAGGTAATTTTATTAAATTTGATATTAAATTTTAATATAAAAACTTTTGAACTTTTGATCATTTTCTATTTGGAAAATCGCTTTCTCATCGTGTCTATGGGTTTAATTTTAAGTTAAAATGTGAATTCAATTTGGAAAAATTGATTTAATATTTTTAATAATAAAATTTTATATTATCTAACATTTTTTACTTAATTGTTTACCATAATTAATAGTAAAACATTAAAAATTAATTAATGTGGTTAAGGTGAAAATGGGTTTACCAAGGTTTTAACTAAAACAATAAGGAGTAAAAAGACATAGAAACTTTTAAAAACCCCATTTTATAAAAATATTTATACCTTATCACCCATAATATTTTAAAATAGATCTTTTTTGGATCATTTTGGCATGTGAAAAATGTGGATGAACCTTTTTCTTTGCAAAACTTATAAGTGTGTCACTCACCTCACTTATAAAAGGCCACCCCCTATCATCTCCTATTAAAACCTCCAAAACCATTAGGTTTAGATAAGAGCTTAAAAAAATTCTCATTTTCTTCCATTCCCACATACTAAAGTCATTTTTTAGATCATAAATCTAATCTATTAATTCTTTAGGTTAAACCTAAGGAGGTTGTGCGAAGAATAGGTAAAGTTTTAAACTATGTGTTTTTGTTTTACTTATTCTTATAACTCCTTCAAATATTTTACAACTATGATAAAATAAAATCACTATTATATCCTATATAACTATTTTTTATTATGTTAATTTAATCATATATATCCATCTTTACTTCCATCAAATGGGATACGAAACATCATTCGTGTGTACGGTAGACTACCATCTCACAAATCGATGTTATTCATTTTGCATCACCAGCTCTCATGGATGGATATAATGATAGGTTTAATGTTTATATATAATATTTATTATATTATTATACCTATGAAATTATAATACCACATACACCTTCTTACCTCCTAACATGTTGCAAAATAATAATGTCACTCATGTATACGACGGATTACTGCCTCGTGAACTGTTCTAATGTGTTTTAATTTTTTTTACTTGGATGGTAATAAGTATATATTAAATGAATAGATATTATATTTTTAATATAATTATATTTTTTAATTATTATATATAATATTCCTTATTACTTTCAATTCATTGGGGAAACGATAATGTTCTTCGTGTATACGGTGCACTACCACCTCGTGAAATAATGAGAATCATTTTTCACATACATGTTATATGGAAGGTAATAATTACAGGTATAAATAAACATATGTGATATATATGACATTAAAATTATTCTATAATGGTAATATATTATTTACCTTTATTCTATTTCATCCATCAATAAAATGGAAACAACATTTATGTGTACGCATTGCCTATTGTCTCCATGAACGGTGTATTTCATTTTTATCTCAAAATTTTATGGATTGATAAAAATAAATATATAATTAATATATATTATATGTATAAAATTGGTAAATTTTGGGATATTATGGAACCATTATCAAATTATGAGAATTGAAAATACCAAATCAAAACATACATGAAAAACAAAGCAGTTATTACTCGAAACATGACTTTAACATGGAATTGTTAATAAAAGGGTAATAAAAGGTCATAAGTAAATCATATATGGAAATATATATATATATATATAATTATGGTTCTTTAATATATTTATAATAAAATTATATTTATTATACTATTGGTTTGAACATGTAAGAATGAAGTCAAGACTTAAGGTAATGGATTTTCATCTCACTTTTTACTTATTTTTGACACATGTCATATTCACCACCTCTTAATTTTATGTGGTGTATATACAATAAATGAATGAATTTTATGATTATTATCCTGAAAATTATGATTATTTACATATCCATTTGAATATCTCTCTTTTATGGGGTTTATGGTTCAAAAGTTACAAAAGTGGTAAAGGATTTTGTGTCTCAATTTTTCTTCTTTGATACATATGTTGTGTTATGCACCTATATTATTTTAGGAGGTGTAAATAATTCCCATTTGACATGTTATAAAATTAACATCCTTCAATTAATGATATTTTAAGTTTCATTTAATTTTATTCTTTCATGGGTCTTAGGATTCAATGTTACCAAAGTGGTAATATTTTTATGATACAATCTCATTACTATCGGGATTGTTTATGTTTATGCTTTAGATGATGAAATATTATGATCCAACTCTTAAGAAACTCATGAATTTTATTTTCATCTAGTTATTTCATGAAAATACATGTTTTCTCTTCATTTTACTCTCTTTATGTACTTAATATTCTAAACGAATATTTTTAAAGAAAACTGACTTTATTTCTCATTTTGGTCGAAAACCCTTTTCTTTCATACCCATGTTTTCTAAAAATAGTTTTAAAAATGTTTTAACATTCCCTAAATGATTTATTAAAGATTGTTTACACACATTTTTATTTTTAAAATATTTTTTAAAAGGAATATTTATGTCTTTTTCAAAACAAGGCATGTTTGTATTTTACTAAAAATTTGAAAGGAATATTTGTTTTAATATGTATGAAGTTTCTCACCATAATGAACACTAAATGTTTTAAATATTAATTTATAATTTTCAAAGTTTATTTTCAAAGAAAATGATTTTTAAAATGTTTTATGTTTTAAAAAAAAATTAAAAGTAGAAAGGATATTTTCCTCAATAAATGTTTTAAATTATTTTTAAAGATTCATTTATAAGTTTCAAAAGGTTATTTTAAAAGAAAATGATTTTGAAAATGTTTTATGTTTTAAAGTTTTCTTCGAAGTGGAAATTCATTTTTCACTATAAATTTTCCAAGTGATATTTTTCCATCTAAAATAACATCCTTTGATGTCACATATGATTTACTAGGGATATAATCTAAGGATATGATTCTTATTATTTCAATGAATGATTTGTTTTTATGATGACAAGATGATTATAGAACCCATTTCTCTACCATGGGGTATACCATGATAAAATGATTATTAAACCCACTTCTTTTTCCATGGATTGTGCTATGATGAAATGATTATAAAACTTGTTTATTTTCCACAGATTTTTTTATAATGAAATATTCATAAAAACTATTTATTTTATTAGGTTCTAATATGATGAATGTTTTGTGATATTGTGCCATATGTATTTATGATTTTCATTATGTGATGGGTGGAAAATATATATCCCTTCAATTCATTGGGTAAAAATTGATATCTCATGAGATAAAAAGGACTCGATGGTGAGTGAACTAAGTTCAATAAGGGAATTTTTACACTATGAAAGTCTTGGGAGTGAACCTTGACTACTAAGATGGTTTAGGGAGTGAAATCATTCCACTATGATAGTTTTGGAAATGATCTTTGACTATTAAGGGAATTATTTTCTATGATTATGTGTATGATATAAATCTATGTCTTATGTTAATGTTATTTTCTCTTGTTTCATATTATTTGATTATATTATGATTCATGTCAAATGAACTACCAAGATTTATTTCATGACTCAATTTTATGATCTATTATATATAGGTTGTGGTTTTCAAATGTTATTCTCATGTTCTCATACTCTTATGCCCATGATATATTGATATCTCCTCAATTTACCCTTACTGAGTATCGGATCTCACCCTTTATTATTTTCCCCTTCCCCAATTTATGATGAAAGGTACTATGTATGATATGTCTAAGAAGGATTATTATTATAAAGAACATAGTTGGATATAATTTAGCTCACTTATGGACCAGTTGTTTATTTGTTCAAGTTTTCAAATACACCATACCTTTTATAATCTCCAGACATGTGTTTGTGTAATTTAATAAAAATTCATCTAAAAAGATGTAATATTTATGCATGAGATGTTTAGGTCTTTATAAATCAACTTTTTTTGGAATATTTATAATTTTTTTTAGAATATTTAAATAAATTTAAAAAAACAAATAAAATAAAGGGTCTCAATTTTTTATTATATGTACAAAGTTCTATATGTTTTTTTTTTAGATTTTTTGAGTATAAATAAATAATTAAAAAATACTTACACTATCATTTTGTTATGACTTGTTTAAATACCATTCTAGAGTGGAGGGAATTAATTGGTTCTAAAATTATGAGAGTTAAATGATTAGAAAGGTAATTTTTCACTAACTTCATTGAAATTTGTTTTTATAACTCGGAAAATTAGTGTGAGTGAAAATATATTTATGGAATCAGAATTATAAAATAAGTTCACTATATGTTTGAAATTAATATTTGTTAACTTGATATCAATGAAAAATAAAACCCCAGAGAGCCATTGTATGCTGGTTGTACTAGATCATTTTCATTTGTACTGAAGTTCTATAATTTAAAAGATGGAAATGGATGGAGTAACATCAGTTTTATGAAACTACTTTCTCTCTTGAATGATATAATCCAAGATGATAATGAGAAACCTATCTAAACATATGACTCTAAAAAAATTATATATTCAATGGGTATAATATTTGAAAGAATACATGTCTACCCTAATGATTGTACACTATTTTTCAAGGTCCATAAATTACTTAAAGAAGTCCCAAAGTGTGGTTCTTATCAATACAATAATGATGAATTGGGTCCTACAAAATTTTTATGGTAATATCCAATCATTATAAGGTTTAGGCGCCTATATAGAAGTAAAATGACTATAAATAAATTGAAGTGGAATACATATATAAGAAATAAATATGGGAAACTTTTTCACCTAGAAGACTCTCCTTATTAGGAGGGAATTGATCATGAGTATCATGAATTTGGAAACAAGCTGAGAAACCTTCTTCTTACACTATCTATAGATGGAGTGAATCCTTTTGGTTTTCAAATTAGTAATCACAGTACATGGCCGATTATATTGGTAAATTATAAATTTCCACTATGTTTATGCATGAAATGAAAATAAATTATATTATTTATGCTTATATTATGATCAAAACAATCGGGTAATTATATTGATGTTTATTTGTCTCCATTTATTAAATATTTGAAATTATTATGTGATTTAAGTGGTACATTATATGGTTCCTATAGAAATGAAGATTTCATGTTGAGATTCATGTTGTAAGGGATGATAAATGACTTTCCTACTTATGAAAATTTTTCAGGATATATCATTAAAGGAACACAAGGGTGTGTCATTTGTGAACAAGGTACACAATCAATTAGTTTGAAACATTAATCAAAGGCTATGATTCTAGGACGTTGTATATTTCAACCCCAGTAAAATAAGTACTGATCTTAAACGACATCATTCAATGGGATTTCAAAAGAACATACATCACCATCTCCAATAACATGTGATCAAATGTTTACAAAAGTAAAATATATACACACTACTTTTGGTAAACCTTTTCCTAAAAACCTTATAAAAAAAGTTAGAAAAAAGTGATCAGTTTTTTTAAATTACAATAATAGAATTTTTGTACATTGGGAATTTTTTTGATGTTATGCATGTTGAAAAAATGTATGTGATAGTTTCACTGGCATATTAATAAATTCACATGGAAAAAAGGAAGTAATTAAGTCCAGGTTGGACATGATTGACATGAGAATATAGGAAGAGTTGGCTTCAGTAAAGGGTGAAAAACTGACTTTTATTCCTCCAACTACTTACACTCTTTCTGGGAAGAGAGATATTATTTTCAAAACTTCTTGAATGGTATAAAGGTTCCATAGGGGTATTCATAAAACATCAAGAGTATCATTTCAATGACTGATTTAAAGTCAAAGGTTCTAAAATCACATGACTATCATATTTTTATGCAAGATCTAATTCCTATCACTTGATGTTGAATTTTCCCTAAGAAATTTCATTATAAATTAAAAAAGATCTATTTCTTTTTCAAAGATATATGAAGCAAAGTTATAGATTTTGAGAAATTTACAACTATGGAAAAAGAAATTTCCATCAAATTATCTGAATTGGAAATGTTCTCCCCACTGGAATGCTTTGATATGATGGTTCACTTGGTAAGAGATATTTAACTCTGTGGTCCTGTACATTATAGATGGATGTACCCCCTTGAATGGTATATGAATATTTTTAAATAGTATGCCAAATATTTAAGTCATCCAAAAGGTTGTATTGTGGAGAGATATATTGTTAAAGAAGCTATTGAATTCTATACTGAATACCTATCCATTATAGAAAGCATTGGTATATCAAAATATCATCACACTAGGTGGATTTTGGGTGAAGTAATTTCTAGAATAGATGTTGTCACAATCACTATTACAAATCGAAAATAGGATCACCTCTATGTTTTTCAAAATAGTTTAAAGGTTTCCTCATATATTAAAAGCCATAAATAAATTATTACGCATTTGAATCCATTAAGGGATGAAATATAGATATAAAATAAACATAATCAATAGTTTATAGGATGGTTTCAAGATCATATTTTTATGAAGTTTGATGAAAATAATAATTCAATTTCAGAACAACTTTGATGGCTAGTCAGGGGACTAAGTGTGCATGTATTATCTTATAATGCTTATGTAATTAATGGTTATTCATTCTATACAAATGAACATGATAAAGGTAGTGCCACATAAACTAATGGAGTTACACTTATGGTTGAATCAATGAGTTTATCTGGTACCAAGGAGATAAATCCAATTTATGTGAGTATATCATACCTTGGCATCATCATACAAATATGGGAGATGGATTATAAAACATTATAAGTGACAATTATTCAATGCAAGTGGGTTTATAACATGAGTTTTGTTAAAATAGATGAATTGGGATTCGTGAAATTTTATTTCAGTAAGGAAGGTTACAAATACAAACCATTTATAATTACATCATAGGCAGTACAAGTATTTTATCTTTCAGATCCCATAAACCAAAAGTGGTTAATTATTCTATTATCAACCAAAACCACTGAAGGGTAAGATGAAAATTCATATTAGTATTACCATTTAAGTGGTACTTCATAATCACTTTGTAGTATTTCCAATATAGACAGGGTCTTGTATATTAGAAGAGACCATAATGAAAAGATTTGGATACTTAATAGAGCGGTCAAATCCATTGAAACTTTAAAAAAGAGAGTTTAGTAATCAGGTTAAATTTTTTTGTAATATACATTTCATTATATCATATTATTATTTGTTCAATAATGAATTTATGTGATCTAAATTAAATATTTAACCACTTCTATAGATAATGACTTCTGCACATGTCGATACTCCCAATCCTGAGGAACAATAGGTTTTTTAACCTGTCGTTGCTCCCAGTGCATAGGAACAACAACCTTCTATACATGTCAATAATAACAATCCACAGGAATAAAACATTGATTATTTAAACCTAATTAAAGGGTAGACGGTGAATAACTGATGTCCCAAAAAAACAAGAACATCATAGTGTGATGGTTTTAGAAAAAATTATTTAGTCCAAAAACAAAGGCATCAAATTTGAGGTTTTATAGAATGTGTGTGGCCATCATATTAACCCCAGGAAGTCCATGTTTAGTATTTACGTTGGGATCACCACTCAGTATTTCATTCAGATTAATATGGATTCATGAAACCATGTTGTGAACACGCTTAAGACACTGATTTGGGAAGATATTAGGGTAACATTATGATATAATTTCTTTATTTTACTAAAAAATAAAATAATAAAACATTTATTTACTTTTCATTATCCCTTGAATAGTAAATTTATAGTAAATGAAACTCAAAATAAATTTATATTAATTCTTGTTGGAAACACTCAAAGAGGATTTCATACAATTCTGACAAAGTTTTATCTCAAAGAAGTTGAAGGGAAAATAAACTTTCACCCACTACATATGTATGCACACCTGATAAGCCAGAAGTCATGGGATCCATTTACTGGTCATCATTAGAAGACATATTTTTAGGTAAATTGTTGTTGGTAATATATTGTTTGAAAATACATCTATTAATTAATTTGATTAACAATTTGTAATTTATAAAACAGAAACTGAGTGATGAAAATAAGAAATGAGTAGAAAACCCAATGTACCCTTGCTATAAATTAAGGATAAGGTATTCCTCAATTGAAAAGAAAAATTGGTGCATATTTTAAATCTACCGTAATACTTTTATGTTACATAAAAAAACAATATAATTATATTCCTCTGACTATATGAATATTGATTAATCCAAATCTAAAGCCACATCTATACCACATCATGTTCTATGGAAGGAGGTACATGTAAATAAATATGGGATATAATAGATTAATACACACAAGAAGTGTTGAAATCATGTGTATGTATGACATAATAAAATCTTTTTCTAGTTTAAATGTTTATTACATAGAAATTATTACTTATTTTATCATATTTTTTATCCAACTTAGATGTGGAAATCATCATCAGTTGTACTATATGAATAACTCATATCTGTGACCTTGATGTGACAATAACTGTATAGATGCATCAGAGGTGTCTATTTTGGGGTGACACCCTGAACATATTTTGAGAAAAAAATGAACAGGTGGATAAAGATAAAAAAATTAAAGAGATATATTCATGATTATATACTATTGAAAAATAATCATTGGAATTATGAGTTGCTCAATAATGTTATTGGGTGGAATCAAAGAGAAGAAATAACTCAAAAACCACAATTGAGTTAAGATACCCCCCCACCAGCTTTGAGGTGAGTCTTTCCCCTTAATGAGCTATCTTAGATGAGGTAATCAATTTCTCATAATTGTTTCTGTGAAATGTAAACCATGAATACACTAATACCTTTCCTATACTGATATTATACTGGGTGAAAATGATTATGATTTATATTTATCAACACCCACCCATCACATTGTTGTAAGAGATATCATGTTCAATATCTAAGAATATACTCTACAAAACAGACAATTTTTAAAAGGTCATGTGAAAGTGGGGATTAGCATAGTTCATGAGCCGAGAACCAAGCTACCAAGTCCAATAGATGATGCAGATATTAATATGGTCAAGAAAGCTATTAGAACATTCATATCATAGCTATCAGATCTTGTAAAAAACATTATAACAAATTGGTATTCATTTCCAATTTATTTTTTATGATAAAATTATAATATCTAATAAAAAAAGGTTTGAACTAATGAATGTTATTATAGAAGGACATGGGGAAAGGGGTGAATTGAAAGTTCAAATCAAAAGGACCTAAAGCACACCTCCATACATACCCACAACCATCTACTTACCATATGTGTAAATCTATACATGTGAGCATCCATAGGATTAACAAGAGTCAAATGGAAAAATATACTTCCAAAATTCTCTTTAAAAAATTCCCAATAAATTTTCAAAACCACCCCTTATCATTTCAAAATCAAAAATTTCAAAATTCCCAAGAAACTTTCATACCACTTTTCATAAAACCTTCCAAAAACCTCAAAAAATTCCCAAAATGATTCCATTTCCAAAAAAATAACTCCCAAAACAATATATTTCATTTTCAAACAACCCATGTTTTTCATTTTGAAAAACAAACATTGATAAACTATATTCCATTTTTAAAATCCAAAACAAACACCCCAAATTCAACTCAAATCAATACCAAAAAAATAAAATCAACCCAAAAATTTTCATTTCAGAAATCCAAATTTATAAAATCAATACTTATTTTATAAATCAAGGAAAGAACCCCTAAAAAAATTAAACTCACACCAAAAAGAAATAAAATCAACTCAACACTCAATTGATCAAAATTCCAAAACCATTGAGAAATTTTTAGCACACGCAACTTGGACACATGGTTTGGAAGATTGTGAACCAATCGTGTGAGCACGATGGAGAACAATAGAAGAAGTTTCATGGTCTGTGAATGGTTTTATAGACTAGGAACAATAATCATACACCCTCTAAATCCCTCAAATGACCCACTACAACCTCTGGTGTCTCTGAAATCAATCCAATAATTCTAAATACCAATCAAAAAACACTCAATCAAAAAACAAAACCTCAAAGAAATCCTATATCCATGATCGAATTTTAAGTCAACACTATCCTAGACCACCCTAGTAATTCATATGTCATTATAGATAGGTTTTTATCAAGCACCTACTCATGATTGATAACTTTAATTCCCACAATCCTAACTCCAAACTATCATATATCCCCAAAATTGTTTAAGAAATTAAAGCGTTGTGAATAAAATCAATTGTATTTTCATTGTACTAATTGTAAAACATTTCTATCTATATTGAATCTATATAATTTAAAAGTTGTAAATGGATGGAGTGATTCCATTTTTACTAAACTACTTTCTCTATTAAATGATATGCCCCTATAAAATAATGATCTTTATAGCTAAACATATGACTCTAAATGAATGTTACGTTCAATGGATATAATCTCTAAAATAATGAATTTCTATCCAAATGACTGTATACTGTTTAGAAAGAACCAAAAATCACTTAAATAATGCCCAAAGTTTGGTGCTTATCGATACAAGAAAGATGAATTAGTTCCTAAAAAAATTTTATGTTGTTTTCCAATCATTCAAAGGTTTAGGTGCCGATATGGATGTGAGGACACTACAAGGAAATTTACATGGCATAAAGATATAAGAAATAAAGATGGTAAACTTCATCACAATATGGGATAATAAATGACTTTCATTTTTTAATCAAAAATAAATTGTGTTATCTATGCTTATATCAGGACCAAAACAATTGGGTAATGATATTGATTTTTATTTGGCATCATTGATCAAAGATTTAAAATTATTGTGGGACTCAAGTGTTATGTTGTATGATGCTTACATAAATGAAAATTTCATGCTGATCTCCCTATTGTATGGGATGATAAATGACTTTACTTCTTTTGGAAGTTTTCCAGGATGTTGTAATAAAGGAACTCAAGGGTTTCACATTTGTGAACAAGATACCTAGTCAATTAGGCTAAAACATTCATCAAAGATTGTGTTTCTAGGACATCATAAATTTATAACCCAATGACATAAGTATTGATCTTGTATGAAATTATTTTATGGGAATTCAAAAGAACATACAACACCATCTCAACTAATAGGTGATTAAATATTTGAGAAATTAAAAGATATAGACATGGATTTTGGAAACACTTTTTAAAAAAACCTTAAGAAAACTGGTTGGAAAAAGTGATTAGTTTTTTTAATTACCATACTAGAATTGTTGGTACGTCAGAATTTTTCTTGATGTTATGCATTTTAAAAAAAAAATATGTGATAGTGTCATTGGAATGTTACTAAATGTACCTAAAAAACAAAGGATGGAATTTATTCTAGGTTGGACATGATTGAAATGGGAATATAGGAAGAGTTGGTTCTAGTGAAGGGTAAAAAACAGAATTTTCTTCCTCCAGATGCTTACAATATTTCCAGGTAGTAGAGATATCAGTTTTTCAGCTTCTTTAATGATGTAAAGTTTATAAAGGGGTACTCATAAAATATCAAGAATACTATGTCGATGATTGATTTAAAGTTAAAGGGCCTGAAATCACATGATTGTCATGTTTTGATGAAAGATATAATTCTTGTAGATTTACATTGCATTTTTTCAAAGAATTTTCATCATATATTATTTATGATCTATTTATTTTTCAAACACATATGCAGAAAAGTTATAAACCCAGAAAAATTTCTAAATATGGACAATGAAATTTCTATCATATTACGTGAATTAGAAATGTTCTTCCCATCGTCATTATTTGATATGATGGTTCACTTGATGTTTCAATTGGTAATAGAGATTAAACTATGTGTTATTGTACATTATAGATAGATATACCCCATTAAATGGTATATTAATATTTTTAAAGGGTATGTCAGAAATCTAAGCAACCAGATGGTTTTATTATGGATAGATATATTATTGAGGAAGTCATTGAATTTTGTATTGACTACCTGTATGGTGTGGAAAGAATTGGTCTACCAAAATCTCATCACATAGGGAATCTTATGGGTGAAGTAATTTCTAGAATATATGTTGTTATAATCCTTATTACATATCAGGAGCAATCCCACCTTTACATTTTTCATAAAATTTTATAGGTTTCCACATATGTTGAAACCCAAAAAAATTATTAGGCATTTGAATCCATCAAGGTATGAAAGATGGATATCAAATACACATAATAAAAATTTTATAGGATGGTTTTGAGACTATATTTTTAATAATTTAGATGAAAATATGGATTCAATTTTAGAATGACTTTAATGGATAGATAGAGGACCAATTGTGCATATATTATCTTATAATGGTTTTGTAATTAATTATTATATGTTCAATAAAAATGAACATGATGAATGTAGTACCATGAAAAATAGTTGACTTAAACTTGTGGCTAAAGTGATGCATGTATCTGGTTCTAAGGACATAAATCCAATTTATATGAATATTTCATACTTTGGAATCATCAAACAAATATGGGATATGGATTATACAATATTCCAAGTTCTAATTTTTAATGCAAGTGGGTTGATAATAGGAGTGTTGTTAACATAGATGAATTGGGATTCATGAAAGTGGATTTCATTAATGAAGGGTATAAATAAAAACGATTTATAATTGCATCATAGGAAGTACAATTATTTTATGTTCCATATCTCACAAATCGAAAGTGTTCAACTATTATATTATTGATCAAAACCACTGAAGGTTTAGACAAAAATTCAATTGAGGATGACCCTTTTAATGACGTATCACAATCATTTCATAGTGGACCCAATGTAGATGAGTTATTATATGTCATAGGTGACCACAATGAAGGTATTTGGATACTCGATAGTGGGGTCAAATCTCTTTAAACTTTAAAAAAGAGTTTAATAATAATGTTATATTTTTTTTAATATAAATTTAATTACTTCATATTATTATCTATTAACTACTATATTTATGTAATCTAAATTAAATATTGAACCACTTATATAGATAATTACTTCTTCACATACCAATACTCCCAGTCCTATGGAAGAATAGGTATCTCAACCTGCTGGTTCTTCGAGTGCATAGGAACAACAACCTTCTACACATACCGATACTACCAATCTAGAGGAAAAATATATTGATGATGTTGAACCTAATGAAATGTTAGATGGAAAAGAACTGATGTCTAAGAAAAAACAGGATCATCATAGTGTGATGGTGTTAGAAAAAATTATTAAGGAAAAAAACAAAGGCATCAAATTCGAGGTTGGATGGAATGCGTGTGACCAACCTATTAATCCAAACAAGTTCATCTTCAATAGTTTCATTTGGATCATTACTCTATAGTGTGTGTTGATTTATGTAGATTCATAGAACCATTTTGTGCTCATGCTTAAGACACTGATTTAGGAAGAGTGTGGGGTAACATTATGATATAATTTATTTATTTTACTAAAAATAAAATAATAAAACATTGACTTACTCTTCATTGTACCTTGTAGAGTTCATTTATAGTAGATGGATACTGAAGTAAATTTGTATTAATTCTTTATGTAAAGACTCATAGAGGCTTTTACACAATTCTAATAAATATTCATCTCAAAGATGCTGAATGTAAAATAAACTCACATCCACAGCATATGTATGCACACCTGATAAGCCAAGAAGTGTGTGATGTGTTTACTGGAAATTGTGAGGATACATATTTTCAGGTACATTATGGTTGGTAATATATTTTTTTGACAATTCATGTATTAATCACTTTGATTAATAATTTTCAATTTATGAAACAAAAAATGAGTGATGAAAATAACAAACAGGCATCAAAACCAATGTAACCCTACCATAAATCAAGTATGGGGTATTCTTCACTTGAAAAAAAATTGGTACATATTTTAAATCTATTGTGATAGTTTCTGTGACATGAAACAAAAACATAATTATGTTCCTCTATTTAAATGTAGATTGTTGAATCCAAATCCAAAAGTCACTATCATCTCACATCATGTGCTATAGAAGGATTCATTTGTAAATAAATATGGGATTATAATAGATGAAAATACCTAATAAGTGTGGGAAGAGTGTAGGTATGATATAATAAATATTTTTTTTCCTTGAATTGATATTACATAATAATGATTACTTATTTTACAATATTTTTTATCTAACTTAGACACAAGAATCACCATCAAAACTACTGGATACACATCTACTATGAGTGGACTTGAAGTGGCCAGAACTCTAGGGACACATGAGAGGTGTGGGTTTTATGGTGACACCCTAAACGTATTTTGAGAAAATAAAATAACAGGGGATAGAGTTAAACAAATGTAAGAGATGCATGCATGATTAGATACTCCTAAAGAAAATTTTCATTTTTAGTTTGAGTTTTTAGAAAATGTTATAGGGGAAATGAAAAGAGATGAAACATCTCAAAAATGACCACTGCATGAAGATCCACCACCTCCACCCCTAGTAGCTTTGAATAAATACATTCCCCTCAAAGAGATTTCATAGATGAGGTAATAAATATTCTCATGATTTTTTATATGAAATTTGAATCAGGTAGACACTAATACCTTTCATGTATTGATATTATATAAGGAGAAAATGATTATGATTTATATCTATCAACACCCACTCATCACATTATTATGAGTGATATCATGTCCAATATCCAAGAAGATACCCTACACAAAAAAAACTTCCAATAAGTCATATGAGATTAGGATTTAGCATAGCTCATGCGCTGAGATTTGAGATACCTATTCCACTTGATGATTCAGATATTCATACATTTGATAAATTTATGGGAACATTTATATCATGGTTTTCAGGCCTTGAAAAAAACATTTTGAAATAGTGGAATTCATTTATAATTAATTTTTAATGATAAACCTTTAATAATTAATGAAAATATGTCTGAATTGATGAATGTTATTACAATAGGACAAAGGGAAAAGGTGAAATGAAAGGTTAAATAAAAAAGGATCTAAAGGATAAACTGACCAAACAAAAATATCTTCACAAATCACCTTTAACCCATCATTTTAATATCCAAATTTACTAACATTGAAGGTTCTTTCAGATAAAAGGATACAAAATGGTAGTAATTTCATATTTGATTTTGAAGAATAAATGTATGGAGAGGAAATTATAAACTACATCTCTCTTGATATTATAAATGAAATCCTCAAGAATGACTAGCTAGGAGTATCAATTGTAAATGTATACATGAGGTGTGTTTTCATGATTTGTTTTTCCAATAGATGATAAACTTTTTAAATTATGACTAAATACAATTCATATTTTTTGTAGGTGTCTATATCAATACTATTTAAAGAAAAATTACTATGAACATAAAAATGGAATCATTAGTCCTCACAAAACTTCTATACAACAAACCTCATTGGATTCAGATCAAATTGATGCAATAGTTGAAAACTAGCCATAGATTTTTAAAGAAAACTTATAGACAAAAAACTCCTCTTATTACCAATGATGAAAGGGTAAAACTCTAAAATTTATTCATACCAAATATATTTTCATTTCTTTTATTACTTATTCCTTTTTTAGAAAATATTGGATACTCATTGAAGTCAATTTGGATACTCTAAAAATTTATTTTCTAGATTCACTACATGGATACCCAACAAAATGACCACACATGATGAAGTTTTTGAATTTTTAATACACTACATCAAACATTTTAGAACTAAAATTCAAGTTATATATTTTATATTATGTTTTAATAAGAATCATTTTATGATAGTTTGGTGTTTAAATATCATGAAAATAATGGCATGAGAGTCATCCATGCATACAAGGAACCTTTTGAATTCTATAAGTGGAAAAGTATTAGGGTATATATAATAATATTTCACTATCAAAACACATATAAAATAAATTAATCATTTTTATCAATGTTTTTTATGTGTTTAAAACAAACCAATAGAAAATATTATGGTTATTATGTTTGAAAATTTATGAGAGATATCATATACCATCAACAAACTAGCATCCCTGAAGATGTATTTTCAAAGATAATTACTATTTAATTTAAAATATTTATTAATCCTTTGTGTATTTATATTTTTCTAGTACTTATATGATTATTTAAAGTCCTAATATTAAAAATATGAAATATATTTGTTTAGAAAAATGGTTTTTTGGTATACCTGGTGTCATAATGTACACATATATCATAAATATGTGACTTATTACTACTTATTTAGTTTATTTCCCCATCATCTTATCTAATTTTTTTAGTTAATTTCCTCATAATTTTTATCTCATGCTTATTTTTTTTAATTTCCATAGAGATATTTAATAAATGACTTCACCTACAAGAATTATTCACTCATGTACTATAATCATACACTATAGGATAAATAAACATGGGGTAATTAACCAATCCTCAATCTGATACACGATGTACCCGGTATGACTCAAATTGTGTGGTTTCAGTTTAAAATTAATATTTTATCATTGTATTGTTTCATATTTATGTTTTATTTATTTATTTATAGTATTAATAACATAAAAATTGTTTTCTTATATTGGAAGATTCTTTTCGGGAAGTCATATTTTTATTTCAACTATCTGTAGAAAGATGGAAAAGAGAGAAAATGTTGCTTTTGGATAAGGTGTTTTAGGTAGCATGAAGTTTCCTCTTCCATACAAATGGAATAGTTATCTCTTTTATGTCTTATTATAAATAGTTTAAAAAAACATACATCACATACTCAATCAATCACACCACAATCTGATACACAGAGCACTCTATATGACTCAAACTGTATGTTTTTATTTTATAATTGACATTTTTGTTCAAAACACAAATAACATATTAAAAACCAAGAAAACACATTAAAATTTTTTAGATACTTTAGGAAAATTATCCATAAGTCATTTTTTTCACACCTAGTTTTTTATTTTTATCATTTATTCTGGTACATATTTGGATTTTTTTTATTTCCTCTCGAGTTTCGAGTGTTCTGGATTTTTATTTTTGTGTTATTACTCTATTTATCTTTGGTTATGTGGTTATTCCTTAGTTTCCCTAGGAGTGTTTTATGAGAAATAGAATTTTGGCCTTGGAAGCTGGTGACCCATAGTTGGCACACGATTTAGGGAAACTATACACCATCCCCCAGGAAAGCATGCGACTAGTTTCCATTGGGATGGTGGTGATTGCATGGTTTCCACATGGTTTAGAAAATTTTGTGGGAAAACCATGTGGCATGTCCCTCTTGGATAGTGATGAGTACACATTTTTCGCATGGTTTGGAAAACCGTTCAACTTTTCATGGTGGATTAAAAGTGTGATTTTACATTTCTACCCTCTTGGATTTTGAACCCAAAATGAACCATTTATCCTTATATAGGTTAATGTGACAAAAATTGGGATCCTCACTCCTTCAAACTTCTCTTCCTCTCCCATGGTGTGAATCTTGGGTTTTCTTCTAGGTTTTGGAAAGATTTCTCAAGGTATTCTCCTCATATCTTCTTCCTCTTCATTATTCTTTGATTTTCTCTTAATTTTCTCTTCTATATTGGTCTCTTTTATCTATGATTCATGTTTGGTTGTGTTTAAATTATGAGTTTTGGGTGTTTAAAGTTTTTCTTGGATGTTATTTCCACTTGGAACCTTTGTTGAGTTGTTTTAGGTTGGTATTGTTGAAGTGCATGTCATTTAAGATTGGTTTACCTTTAAAATTTCTCTTTAAATTTAAGAATCATTGATTTATTACTTTTCACACCTTACTTATAAGTTAAATAGTGATGTGTGATCTTTATAATAATTTTTTGATATGAAATGAAGTGGATTTCATAATTTTTTTGAGGTATATTTCATCATTTTGTTAAGTGTTGCACACAAGTGATTCATAAAATTCCCAGCTAGATTTTATATGTTATTTGATATTTTTAAAGCATGGTTTGGATTTATAAATGTATTTTGGAAAATTTGGATGATGTTTTGGGTTTCTTTAATGGGTTTTACAAGTGGTTTTGGATTTAAAAGAGGTGTGTTTTTGGTTCTTTGAAAATGGTTTGACATGTGGTGATGGTGTGTGGCCCATTTTTCACTTTAATTAAAGTGACATGGTTTGAAAATGTGGTGTGACTTCTTAAATAGAATTTTCTAAATGATTTTTAAATGTAAAATAGTGTGTTTTAACCTTTTTTAAAAGATAGATTTTGTTCTTTGAAAATGAATTATTTATCAATGGGTGCTCGAGTCTCCGTTGGCATTTTTATAAAAGTGGATGATCTTGGAAACTCTCCTTAGATAATAATATTACCATATTATATTGAATGAATGGGATATCCTCACAATAGAATCCTTGTGATGCATTTATTTAGAATGGATGATACATCTTCACTATATACTCCTCGTGATCAATTTACTTTGAGTGGAATGGGAGATCCTCAGTGTGGACTCCTTTGAGATCTATTGGTTATAAGGCAAGAGATTGATCCTTGGGGGGACTCAGGGTGATGGTTGTGTGTGATGATTGTGTGTGTATGTGATATATGTATATCTATTAATTTCTTTCTTATCTTGACTGGCTCACCCCATCTTGAATCTTGACATGGGAACCTTGCATAGCTAGAAAATATTCTGAGAACGTTTGTTGTGCTAGTTTGGTTTATGCTCTGGCTAGTGGCCCATTCTAGGGGATTTGATTTTTTTATTAAATATATGGGATATTTCCCCTCATTCAGACGATTTAGGGTGTGATCAATCATGTGGGAATAATTTTATGTTATCGGGTAATCCATTCATTCAGGATGAGTCAATATGTATAGTATGTTTTGTATTATTTCATGATCTCCTAGGTTCTCTCATATTCTTCGGCACTTAGTTGTTTGTGATGGATGATTGAGATGCTTCTTCAGTTGGATATTATTTTGTGATATTTTTTCATTCCCCTTATTATGGGAGCATTATTGTTTCTTTCTTGTATGTTGTACTCCTTGTTTAAAAGTGATTTTTTGTTTTTCAAAGGTTTTAAGAAAATATTTTACACTCCCTTTCCCCCTTTAAAATGAAAACATTATCTTACTTCTCAAAAGTTTTAAGGTATGCTTCTTATAAAGGAATATGGATTTAAATTAGAAAAGGTAAATGGAATATATTTGTCTTTAAAGTGGAAAGTGTGTGTTAAAATCATAATTTTAAATATTTTATTTCAATACTAAAATTGATTTTTCTTTTATTTAAAGGAATTTCATTGGAAATAGATTTCTTGGGGCACACCTAATGATTTTTAATACTCACGCCTATAGTCCTTTCTTTTTTTTATCTTGTAGTGAAATTTTTCTACTTGGTTTTGATCATCATGGGTGGTGGTGATTTTTTTTGTATGGGAGAGTGAACCTTGAGTCCATATGGAGATTTTTGGGTCATCAGGTTCAATTTGGGTTATATTATATTTTCTTGTTATATTTTCACCATTGTATAAATGATGTCCAATTTGGTAATAATGTTATTTATTTGGGTTTCTCTCTTTGTTTTTTCTATTTTTTTTATTAATATTGGGAAAAATATTTCCCTTGGATTCTATATTGATTCCCCAAAACTAGTTTCTAGCTCGGGAGGATAGGGAACACCTCTCGGGCCATGCCACGGATTGACTTAGGTGACCGGTTCAGGATCAACCTGATTTGGTTCATGACAAACTGGTGTAACACCCCAAGATTCCATGGTACGTTTCCCTTCGAATAATGAAATGGTGTGCATTGTACGCAACTTTGAGATTTTAACACACCGCAACCAATCAAACTAGCTGTTATGAATAGTAATACCTACTTTTTGAAATTTTATAAATTATATCTCTCAAAATGGACTTCATTTTTGGATTTGGAATATCTAAATTAGCCTAGGGTGAAATTTTGGTACTTTTCGGATAACTTTCATATTTTGATGAATAGTGAAAATTACTAAATTTTAATTAAAAACAACTTTTTTAATAAAAATAATTAATAGTGATAAATTATGAATTTGAGTGGTTTTAAAGTATATTTATAATATAGTTTTACCATGTAATACAATGTGGGTCATTGAACATAATTTCATATTTAAACCAGACATAAACAAGTGCCAATCTTTTGATAGTTATTTCTCTTAAAAACACGATTTTTGTTTTAACAACGGGAATTAATTTTTAATTAATTTCTGCCACTTCTGTGTTTTGAATTTAGAAAAATGGATTCCATATTTGGAATCATGATTTTCAGATTGTGTAAATAGGTAACTTTTATTTTTAGACATTTTGGATAATTACTTCGGTAAATATTTTATTTACCATGGTTAAAGGGTAAATCCGGTAAACAAGGGTTAACAAATAATATTATAATAATACTAAATTACCCTAAAATGTGTCTTAACCCTATTGGTTAATACATGGTCGACCATGGGTATCTTTGGGTCGATTTTGGGACCCCATGGATCCACTTGTAAGTGATAATGACATTTTATTTTAATTAAGTTAAAATAAATACAAAAATGACACAAGCATATATCTTTTAGAAAAACAATTGTTACATAGGGTTATATATGTTGTCTTTTAGACTATAAATATTCATTAGAAAGATAAAACTATTTACTACATAATTATATTTTATTTATAATTTTTAGACATTAAACAGGTTAATTTATTTATGACACAATGGTGATGCAGTAATTACCATAATAGTGAAAAATTAGAATAATTGATATTATAAATACCCAAATAAATATAATTTGAGACTTTTGTTGAATTAAACTAATTTTCTATGTTACTATGACATATTAGGATTAATTTTATTAACTTTTTTCGAAGTAATCATTTTTTTATGTGTTTCACAAAAATTAACTATTGAATAGTGTCAAAACTGACATAAAAGAGTTTTTAAAACAAATATTATATTATTAATTGATATTAAATTCCTAAAAATCTAAGGTTCGTCTAAGAGACTTATATCATTATATTTATATCATTAATGGACCACTTGGGGGTCTCTTGGATGTATATAGTAAGTTTATTAACTATATAATATAAAAATACAAAGTGACATGGTAAATGTCAAACTAATTAACTAAGAGTTAAAACTAAAAGATAAGGTTAATATAGTGACCCAAAACTGTCTAAATTCTATTGTCTAAATGTTTTTCGACCTATACCCACCTTAACCTTTGAATAATCAACTATTGAGCCATTAGAAACCGAATATGAATTTATTATAAATTAATATTTCTAGTTTTTCCAAAGGTGCCCCTCACCCCTCTTATAAAAGGGCACTCCTCCTTCTCATTTCTTCACACCTTCAAAGCCTTTTGGTTCGGCCAAAACCTACCCAAATACTCTATCAACCTCCCTCACTACAACCTATAGGCCTTAGTTTGATCATAAAGCCAACCTAAGGATCCCTTTTGATCAAATCAAAAGGACGAACCCGAAGAAGAGGTAATGTTTTCACCACCCCTTTTCAAGTTCCTTTCTTCTTCCACTTCTTCTTTCTTTGTTATTACCATTATAAAATAATAACTCCAGTATCATATATATACTGTGATTTTATTATAAATATGGTACAGCCATATTCAGTAGTCTATCCATCCATTGAATAACATGTCACCATACGTGCGTACGTACGGCTTACCGTCTCCACGTTGTGGTGTAATTGTTATTCAATTTATTATTATTTGTATGGGTATAATAATGATGTGTAACTCATGTAAATAATAAATATAACATGATAATTATTATTTATATATAATATACCATCCAATTATATATTATTTTAATATCAAAAGAATGATATTGTCGCTCGTGCGTACGTACGGACTACCGTCTCCACGAACGCGATGAGATTCATTCTCCATCATATCCATTCAAGTATAATTATAATTTGATGATTTAAAAATAGTATCTAAGGACTTGATATCATTCTGGATATGAATAATATACATCCCATTAATAATGAATATGGATCACATAACAAAGAATATAAAGTAAAATGAACCTGTTAACACCCGAAATGACGATAATTCTAAGATATTATTAACAAATAAATGTTAAAAGATCATATATAATATCATATTAAAGTAAATTATTCTTTTATAATTCAATAATAATTATTTCACCATTATACATGAGGTTAACCTACCGTCGACCAAGGAAAAATTACAAAGTAAGGGATTTTCTTATCTCACTTTCAATTCTGTGAGATTTCCATTGTTCGCCACTAAATTATTGAAAGTGGTGTATTTTGTACTGCCATTTGATATATATTATCATGATTCTCTTTATATTCATGTTATTCTGTAAATCATTTGGTGGTTATTAACTTTTGGCCATACAACTCAGTTGATTAACGTGGTAAGGAGTTTCTTATCTCACTCTTAATTTCGTGAGAATTCCATTATTCACCACTTATTTATTGCATGTGGTGTGTGTGCTGCCCATGTTTGTATTCATTGTGTAATATAATTTAGTTCATATATATTTAAATAATCATTGTGTTATCCTTCTTTCATGGTTTCATGTTTCATAAGTTACCAAATCGATAAGGGAATTTGAAATTCCAATTTCCATTTATTCGGCTTTACGCAAACTCCATTGATTATTTTACTCCGAGATTATGTGTGGAATCTCTATTAATTTGCTTATGTCATAATTTCCACTCCCATTTTCTGTGGATATACTTTTGATACACATAATCACTCCATTGATAATTTCTCAAGTCATCGATATGAATTTGATACTAGTAATTTTAACTCATTCTCCATTTGTTGAGTTAAACATCCAATTCATTGGTGTTGTTTTTACAAGATTATGTGTGAATGTACTTTGATTGTTTTACACTGAATATCCAATCATATTTAGTGTATTTATATTTTTCACACATAACTATGTCGTTGATTTATCCTTATCCTAAGGGTACGGCCTTTATGAGAGATTTCATCTCAATTTACATTCCATTGAGACTTCTTTGTTGATATACACCAAATCGCTTTTATGTGGTGTATATAATGTACTTTGACATAGTATATCATGAATCCCTTTATTCTCATGATATTACAATGTTTTGATTACCTCAATTATTTTTATTCAAGTGTCTCTCTTTTGGTTAGAAACTCTAACTAAAATACCATTTTTAAATGTTTTAAAGACTTATTCTTCTAAATCTTGCTCATTAATGTCCATGTTTTAAAAAATGGTTTTAGGGATTTATTTATATGGACATTAAAGTTTTAAAATTAAAACTCCTTTTAAAAAGTTTCAAAGTGGTATGGGACACTTTGATTCAAAAATCTATTTTTAAATGGATTCTTGACAAATAGTGTGACTTTTAAATGATTTCAAGAAAAAGGGGGATATTTCTCTCAAATAGTTTTGATGATTATTTTAATCTATGTCAACATCCTTCATTATTCTTGATTGAGGTTAATGTGATACAATACAATCTTCCATATTGTATCGAATGAGTTATTTTTGACTGTGGATGTGCTATTTTTATACCATTCATGGTTTGTGGTTAAAGTATTGACATTTCGTATGCTAGTTTTAATACGAATGTTTATGTTATGTTTAAACATGTTCATATGAGGAATGCATTCGACTTAATAAGTGATGGGTGGAGCCCGCTATAGCTCCTCGATGCATCGGTAGGTCTCATGAGACAAACTAGTGTCTTGGAACAAGGCCTTGTCAAAATCTTATTTGTAGTCTTGGCACGAGGCCTTGGCTATGTGGTTATGATAGTCTGGCATTATGCATTCCATCATTATGAAAGTGGTTATTGATATTGCATGTGATTATTCGATTAGTAGAATATCTATGTGAATAAGTAAATGGAATTATTTCATTTTTTTTCCATACTATGTTGAAGTTCAAGTTTAAAAGGCTTTTGTTTTAGTTATACATTTCCTTAAATGTTTATTCTTATTTATAAAAGTTTCCGCTATATTGTTATCATTACTGGGCATTTGAGCTCACCCCTTTTCTATGTTTTATTTTTACCAGGAAGTGAAGAAGTAAATTATGAATGACATGGAGGGATATTATGAGGGGATAATAGTGTGGATTATGGAGACAATATGTTGTTGTAGTAGTTTTTCACTTCATGATGTAATGTAAAACTTTATGAATATATCTAGTGCTTCCAAGGCTACTAAACCAATCAGTCTTTCGAGATTTGATCTTTCTTGTGATCATGCCAATGTTAAGTAATAATGCACTGACTCTGGGTAACTGGGGTCGGGGCATTACAGTTGGTATCAGAGGATGTTTAGTACAAACCTTGGAAGGTAGATTTAGATAAACTCTGATTAGAGCACGTAGACCTAAGATGAACTTTGAGGATTAGTATAGAAGAACTTCCTAGAATTTTGGTATTGTAGAGATTTTGTGAGTTTTCCGAGAAATACATCCCTGTCTGGATACGAGCAGGTAGAGGCGGCTATGGCACAGATGTACCTAGGGGTAAAACCTGAAAACACCGCTTTGAGCTAGACTCAAACGGGAACTGGTGCACGACAACGGGCCTTGCTGCACTCTTGGTTACGACACTCCTAGGGGATATGATTAGGATAATTTACATTTTCTTTACAAACCGATTTAAGTAATATATATATAAGATGAGAGTAAATGACCTTGGTTAATCCTAATATGTTTCAAATTGATAATATGGTGACATGTTAATATCTAAATGATTTTACGACTATTGTTACTCACACAATGCTTTCTGGTTTTAGTCAATGGCTGGATTCCAAGGAATTCATTGTGACTTTGAGAATGATGTACAAGGTGGGAATGGTGGTGGCAATGAGCAAAAAAATGGAATGTTGATAGGCGTAAAAGATATCGTCTTTATGCCAAATCAGTTTTCCAAAAATATGATCAACAACATATATATTAACCAAATCCCAGACTCAACAAGGAAGAGAAAGTTGATAAATGATAAGAGATACAGCAATGGAGACCATGGAGAAAAGAACCCTCAATTTTCATCATGCAGGAAATGTGGAAGGAGACACCCAGGAAAGTGTCTCAATGGGACAACGAAATGCTTTACGTGCGGGAAGGAAGGACATAAAGTGAAGAATTGCTGAAGAAAAATGAAGAGTACTATGGAAGAAGATAAAAATGGTCCCAAGAGTCCATTTACAGTCATTTTCCGTAAATTTAGGGGACCTGGACATTACCTGAGTGAATGTCCTATTCTATAGGATATTTTCTTGGTCAAAGAAGAAGCTATGTGGAAATAAATGGTTGGAGAAATGTTTAAAAAGTATTAGCGCTCCTTGTTGATGGGTTTACTTTGGAATAATTTTCTCTATTTGTAACCCCGCAGTTTTCCATGTAAGAATGATATTTGAGGAAGAATTGTCTCTTCTCTTGTGGATATAGGTATAAATAACCATTTTGTTTTATATGATCATTGGGGTTTGAGAGAATTATAAGTTATTATAATTTGGGATGAAAATGCAAGGTATGATATAACATTTGTGGTTAAATTATGTTATTTTGAAGAATTTATCTCATTTTGGTAATATTATAAAATATAGTTTTTGAAAAAGGACAACACGTAGACCATGTGACAACCCGTCGCGTCGGACAAAGCTGTGGGAATCGAACCCACAACCAAAGTGCGATTGGGATTTATCGCCTACCACTGGACTACGTGAAGTCCCTGGTTAGTGTGACTATTTTTTTTTAGTTAAATGATTTTATTGATCAATAATAAGTTGATTTGGGTTCTTATGTCTTATCAAATGAATACCCTTGGTATAGGAAAATGATTTGGTGATTAAGTGATAAATGTTATTTTGGAAGATGTTATCTTTGTTGGGAACACTATATGCCCAAGGAAAATAGAATACAATGGGGTTTAATTTGTAGAGTAATGGTAGATTTTTATCTACGTTTTTTATTGTGGATTTATAGTGATTAGGGTTATTTATGGAAATGATTAACCTATAATAGAGAATATGTGATGATGTTAATTACTTTTAAGTATGTGAATTTAAGAGTATTTGATGTCATTTGGAGATACAATTTAACATGGGAGACTACATAATCAAATTATTCTATGTTTTGGGTTTCAATATTATTTTGGATTATATTGAAGGATTTTAAGGACAATTGATTATTAAATGGTATTTATTTAACTTTGGGGTATTGTTGGTTTAATTTTAGAAATTAAGATTAGTGCATATTTATCTAAAGGAATATCCTTTTGGGGGATCATTAGATCTTTCACTAACCATTTTGGTTTTGATTAATCTTCAAAGACAATGTAAATATATAGTTTATCCTGTATGGATCATGTGATTCTATAGAATTTTATTCTAGCTCTTCTAGTGTGACCAATTCTTCTTGAATACTCATCGTTTAAAAAAATTGAGTTAGTGGTGGAAATTTATTAAAGAATGAAACTCTACTTAAAAAGTAAGTATATCTCTTAATGTTCTTAGTCAATATCATAAATTAATTCCTCGTCCTTATGTAATGTAACTTAAAACAAACAAAAAATATTGTCCGTTTACTTTCCTACTAGGAGACTAATGGTCGTTTGTCCTAACACAAGTTTGTGGTTTTCTTATTGTTAACTTTCTCCTAATCATGATTTATATCCCTCTCCATCATAACTCTACACTTAGTTTATCATCCATATCCATGTTTTCCTACATGGAATCCGAGTATGGGTTATCTTGGATGACCTTTATACCTCTCTTTCTTTCTTTTAAAGTGATAGTTTTATTGACTCTTTTTCCGATGTGGGACTTTCCATTATATTCCCAAGCACAATTTTAAAAATTGCGAGGACACAATTTATTGAAGGAGGGGAGAATGTAACACCCCAAGCTTCCACGGTACGTTTCCCTTCGAATAATGCAATGGCGTGCATTGTACGCAACTTCGAGATTTTAACACACCACAACCAATCAAACTAGCTGTTATGAATAGTAATACCTACTTTTTGAAATTTTATAAATTATATCTCTCAAAATGGACTTCATTTTTGGATTCAGAATATTGAAATTAGCCTAGGGTGAAATTTTGGTACTTTTCGGATAACTTTCATATTTTGATGAATAGTGAAAATTACTAAATTTTAATTAAAAACAACTTTTTTAATCAAAATAATTAATAGTGATAAATTATGAATTTGAGTAGTTTTAAAGTATATTTAGAATATATTTTTACCATGTAATACAATGTGGGTCATTGAACATAATTTCACATTTAAACCAGACATAAACAAGTGCCAATCTTTTGATAGGTATTATCTCTTAAAAACACGCTTTTTGTTTTAACAACGGGAATTAATTTTAAATTAATTTCTGCCACTTCTGTGTTTTGAATTTAAAAAAATGGATTCCATATTTGGAATCAGGATTTTCAAATTGTGTAAATAGGTAACTTTTATTTTTACACATTTTGGATAATTACTTCGGTAAATATTTTATTTACCATGGTTAAAGGGTAAATCCGGTAAACAAGGGTTAACAAATAATATTATAATAATACTAAATTACCCTAAAACGTGTCTTAACCCTATTTTTTAATACATGGTCGACCATGGGTATCTTTGGGTCGATTTTGGGACCTCATGGATCAACTTGTAAGTGATAATGACACTTTATTTTAATTAAGTTAAAATAAATACAAAAATGACACAAGCATATATCCTTTAGAAAAAAAAATTGTTACATAGGGTTATATATGTTGGATTTTAGACTATAAATATTCATTAGAAATCTAAAAAAATTTCCTACATAATTATATTTTATTTATAATTTTTAGACATTAAATAAGTTAATTTATTTATGACACAATGGTGATGCAGTAATTACCATAATAGTGAAAATTAGAATAATTGATATTATAAATACCCAAATAAAAATAATTTGAGACTTTTGTTGAAATAAAATAATTTTATAGGTTACTATGACATATTAGGATTGATTTAATTAACTTTTTTCGAAGTAATCATTCTGTTATGTGTTTCACAAAAATCAACTATTGAATAGTGTCAAAATTGACATAAAAGAGTTTTTAAAACAAATATTATATTATTAATTGATATTAAATTCCTAAAAATCTAAGGTTCGTCCAAGAGACTTATATAATGATATTTATATCATTAATGGACCATTTGGGGGTCTCTTGGATGTATATAGTATGTTTATTAACTATATAATATAAAAATACAAAGTGACATGGTAAATGTCAAACTAATTAACTAAGAGTTAAAACTAAAAGATAAGGTAAATATAGTGACCAAAACCTGTATAAATTCTATTGGATGAATGTTTTTCGACCTATCCCCACCTTAACCTTTGAATAATCAATTTTTTATCCATTAGAAACCGAATATGAATTTATTATAAATTAATATTTCTAGCTTTTCCAAAGGTGCCCCTCACCCCTCTTATAAAAGGGCACTCCTCCTTCTCATTTCTTCACACCTTCAAAGACTTTTGGTTCGGAGAAACCCTGCCCAAATACTCTCTCAACTTCCCTCACTACAACCTAGAGGCCTTAGTTTGATCAGAAAGCTAACCTAAGGATCCCTTTTGATCAAATCAAAATGAAGAACCCGAAGAAGAGGTAATGTTTTCACCACCCCTTTTCAAGTTCCTTTCTTCTTCCACTTCTTCTTTCTTTGTTATTACCATTATAAAATAATAACTCAAGTATCATATATATACTGTTATGTTATTATAAATATGGTACAAGCATATTCAGTATTCTATCCATCCATTGAATAACATGTCACCATACGTGCGTACGTACGGCTTACCATCTCCACGTCGTGGTGTAATTGTTATTCAATTTATTATTATTTGTATGGGTATAATAATGATGTGTACCTCATTTAAATAATAAATATAACATGATAATGATTTTGTATATATAATATACCATCCAATTATATATTATTTTAATATCAAAAAAATGATATTGTCGCTCGTGCGTACGTACGGACTACCGTCTCCACGAACGTGATGAGATTCATTCTCCATCATATCCATTAAAGTATAATTATAATTTGATGATTTAAAAATAGTATCTAAGGACTTGATATCATTCTGGATATGAATAATATACATCCCATTAATAATGAATATTTCTCACATAACAAAGAATATAAAGTAAAATGAACCCGTTAACACCCGAAATGACGATAATTCTAAGATATTATTAACAAATCAATGTTAAAAGATCATATATGATATCATATTAAAGTAAATTATTCTTTTATAATTCAATAACAATTATTTCACCATTATACAGGAGGTTAACCTACCGTCGACCAAGGAAAAAGTACAAAGTAAGGGATTTTCTTATCTCACTTTCAATTCCGTGAGATTTCCATTGTTCGCCACTAAATTATTGAAAGTGGTGTATTGTGTACTGCAATTTGATATATATTATCATGATTATATTTATATTCATGTTATTCTATAAATCATTTGGTGGTTATTAACTTTTGTCCATACGACTCAGTTGATTAACGTGGTAAGGAGTTTCTTATCTCACTCTTAATTTCGTGAGAATTCCATTATTCACCACTTATTTATTGCATGTGGTGTGTGTGTTGCCCATGTTTGTATTCATTGTGTAATATACTTTAATTCATGTATATTTACATCATCATGGTGTTATCCTTCTTTCATGGGTTCATGTTTCATAAGTTACCAAATCGATAAGGGAATTTGAAATTCCAATTTCCATTTATTCGGCTTTACGCAAACTCCATTGATTATTTTACTCTGAGATTATGTGTGGAATCTCTATTCATTTGCTTATGTCATAATTTCCACTCCCCTTTTATGTGGATATACTTTTGATACACATAATCACTCCATTGATAATTTCTCAAGTCATCGATATGAATTTGATAAGAGTAATTTTAACTCATTCTCCATTTGTTGAGTTAAACATCCAATTCATTGGTGTTGTTTTTACAAGATTATGTGTGAATGTCCTTTGATTGTTTTACACTGAATATCCAATAATATTTAGTGTATTTATATTTTTCACACATAACTATGTCGTTGATTTATCCTTATCCTAAGTGTACGGCCTTTATGAGAGATTTCATCTCAATTTACATTCCATTGAGACTTCTTTGTTGATATACACCAAATTGCTTTTATGTGGTGTATATAATGTACTTTGACATAGTATATCATGAATCCCTTTATTATCATGATATTACAATGTTTTGATTACCTCAATTATTTTTATTCAAGTGTCTCTCTTTTGGTTAGAAACTCTAACTAAAATACCATTTTTAAATGTTTTCAAGACTTATTCTTCTAAATCTTGCTCATTAATGTCCATGTTTTAAAAAATGGTTTTAAGTATTTATTTATATGGACATTAAAGTTTTAAAATTAAAACTCCTTTTAAAAAGTTTCAAAGTGGTATGGGACACTTTGATTCAAAAATCTATTTTTAAATGGATTCTTGACAAATAGTGTGACTTTTAAATGATTTCAAGAAAAAGGGGGATATTTCTCTCAAATAGTTTTGATGATTATTTTCATCTATGTCAACATACTTCATTATTATTGATTGAGGTTAATGTGATACAATACAATCTTCATATTGTATCGAATGAGTTATTTTTGACTATGGATGTGCTATTTTTATACCATTCATGGTTTGTGGTTAAAGTATTGACATTTCGTATGCTAGTTTTAATACGAATGTTTATGTTATGTTTAAACCTGTTCATATGAGGAATTCATTTGACTTAATAAGTGACGGGTGGAGCCCGCTATAGCTCCTCGATGCATCGGTAGGTCTCATGAGACAAACTAGTGTCTTGGCACAAGGCCTTGGCAAAATCTTATTTGTAGTCTTGGCACGAGGCCTTGGCTATGTGGTTATGATAGTCTGGAATTATGCATTCCATCATTATGAAAGTGGTTATTGATATTTCATGTGATTATTCGATTAGTAGAATATCCATGTGAATAATTAAATGGCATTATTTTATTTTATTTTTTCCATAATATGTTGAATTTCAAGTTTAAAAGGCTTTTGTTTTAGTTATACATTGCCTTAAATGTTTATTCTTATTTATAAAAGTTTCCGCTATATTTTTATCCTTACTGGGCATTTGAGCTCACCCATTTTCTATGTTTTATTTTTACCAGGAAGTGAAGAAGTAAATTATGACTGACCTGCAGGGATATTATGAGGGGATAATAGTGTGGATTATGGAGACAATATGTTGTTGTAGTAGTTTTTCACTTCATGATGTAATGTAAAACTTTATGAATATATCTAGTGCTTCCAAGGCTACTAAACCAATCGGTCTTTCGAGATTTGATCTTTCTTGTGATCATGCCAATGTTAAGTAATAATGCACCGACTCTGGGTAACTGGGGTCAGGGCGTTACAACTGGTATCAAAATAGGTTAGTTCTTTAAGGGACCTAGATTTCATAACACCTTTTATTATTTGGTATTTCAAGATATATATAGTAGAACTGTCGAACCTTGAGGTTTAGGTATGGGGGAGTGTTTGGAATAAATTTTTTATACTGAATCTTAGGTTTCTGTGGGAAGTCGGTTTTTTTATCTGGTTCATGTGGTTTGTTTTGTGTTTGGGAAAACGAAAAGAGGGTTGGAATAATGATATTAGTATGGTCATAGGACTTGTAAATCCATATATATCCAATTACATGGTCATGATGAACTCTCTAAGATGATGGTGTGATTGGCATATAGCCACCAACCATATGGTCAAGTCACCCATTAACACTAGTTTCTCCTTGTGAGTTATTTTGGGTATTCTAAATTCTGAAAATTATTTTGGAAACCCTTGTTTTTTAATTTTGAAGTATGAATTTAAAGTGGTAATGGTTTTGTTTTTGAAAAATGGAAAATGATTTTATAGGTTTATCTTGAATAAATTTTTAGAAAAATGATTTTTCGTAAAATGGTTTTTGGGTAAAACAAGGATGTGTTTAACAAGATTGGATTTTTATGTTCAAAACATGGGGTTTATTGAAATATTTTTTTTGGAAACAAAATTTTATTTCAAATGGGGTGTTCGAAAATTGTTTTAAAATGATAATAAATGATTTTTAATCAAATGTTTGTGATAGGGTGAGTTTTTTCAAGTTACTAAAAAAATTAATGGGATTAATTATATTTTTGGTTGAGAAACAGGGGATTTTATTTTGAGTAGGATAAAATAGATTGGTGTGTAGAGTTTTAAAATGGTTTTTAACTTGGTGTTTGATTATTATTTTTAAAGTTTTATGAATTTTGAAATGGTAAGTGGATTTAGAACATGGGAATTGGGTTTTATGTTTCTCTTTGGAAAGTGAAAAATGTTTTGTTTAACCTCTGGTATTCTCATGAGTTCTCGCATGCATAGATGTGTTTAAGGAAGTGGATGGTTGATTGAATAGGAAGATGAGTTCCCATATTTTCATGGGTGGATAGGTTCCAGTATTGTCATGAAAATTTTCATGTGTTTGAGGATATAAATAAAACCATTGGTGATTGTGTAAATTCTCTAGTTTATTTTTCGTTTCAAATATGATTTTAAGAGTAAATATGTGTTGTTTTTAATAACCAGTGGTTGTGTGGTGCATTAACTTGTGATTTGGGGATGTTTTTTATGTGGGGTTTTAAGTTTGATAACTATTATTGTTTGAATGGTGTTTTATGATTTAGTTATTGATGATGAGTTGGTTTTGATTGAGCTCTTGGTTTTCTTGTTGCTAGTGTACTCCCCCACTAAAGACTTAATGGATATTTGAGGTGTTACTATGGGTGGTTTACCATTATCAGACCCTATGGTTGATTAATATAAGGAATTACTTCTTGAGTTTCTAAAGATGAATCCTATTCTATTTTATGGTCAAGCGGATCCTCTCGAAGTAGAAGAGTGGATGTGGAAAATTGAAAGAAAATTTAGTTTCTTTATGTTTCTTAATCCATTAAAGGAAATTTTTTCTACCTTTATGCTCGAAGGTCCAACCTGGAAGTGGTGGAAGTCAGCCTCTCAAATCAACCCTCGGGAAGATCTTACCTAGGAGTTCATTAAGGTTTCATTCATCCAATAGTATTTCTCTGAGGCAAAAAAGGTGGGGAATGGGATGGATATGTGTTGTATGCATTAGGATGATAGATCAGTGCTAGAGTACTTCTGTTATTTTTTGGATCTAATTCCTTACCTTCTAGAGTGGGTTGCATATGACTCTCTTAAATCTTGACATTTTGAGAGTGGGATTCATCCTGATCTATATTTGAGGGTGTCGGAGTTCAGTCTTAATTATTTTGATGATGTGGTGTGGCAATTTACTCATGTTTTATTAGTGATAGAGTGATTGCTTTAGAAAAAACAACCTTAATCCAATCTCTAGAAGTGGTGAATAGAATTGTAGTAAGGAGATCAAAAATTAGTCTGAAGTTGGTGGTTCTAGTAAGGGAATTAAAATTCCTCTATATCTTTTATTATCTTCTTCTAAGCACAAGATCATGGTGTGTCAATAGTACGAAAATAAATATCATAAGAATCTGTCATTTACAAGTTCTATGTGGACCTATCATGTATGTAGATGTCTCGATCACTTTAAATGGTTCTATTGGGGAGTTTCTAGGAAGCATCGTGGAGCCAGATCCACCCCCCCCCCCCCCCGAAAAACACCACATCCCATTTGTAGGAGTATTATGTTGTTTTGGGATCAAATTAATACCCCTTTTCTCTATATTGCCTCCTTCATTATAATGGTTGCATTCAGTGGTGTTTTGTGGTTTTTTTTATTTTCTTTAAAATTTAAAAGTTATATTTGGATCTTCTATGAACTTTTGTTTTAATGGAAGTGTGTTTGTCTTTTGGAAGTTTTGATTTTTTTTTTAATGGAGTTGTTTTTTGGGCATCTTGTTCCAAATATTTATCATTCTAAGTGAAAGAGTATGATGAGAGAATGTCCAATGAATCCCAATTTTAGTAGTAAATAAATATTTCTACCAGGGATTTTTATCTTTTGTTTGTTAGGTAGTTGATGGTTTAAGTCATAAAGGCTCCATCCACAAGCCCCAAAGTGAAGCTTGTGTGTGGTTAAGAATCTAGGTGGTGTGGAGGACCTTAGTCTAGATTTGGCCTCTAGTATTGGAATGGGGATAGTTTAAGTTCCACTTTATATATAAGGAATCATGGTGGTCTTGTTTTCTTGAAATTCCAATAGTGTTCCTTTTCAAATGTGAATCTCTAATCAGCTGTTCTTGTGTGGTCAACCCTAATCAATTGGTTTTGGTTTTAGTTTTTTATCTTGTGTAAATGGTTTCATCTTGTAGAGATAATGAATTTTGGAGGGTGTTGATCGGTGTAGGGTGTTATTCCAATGTTCTCCTATGATGGTTTCCCTATGTCAGTATGTACTGGTTGGTTTAAGTTGATTGGTTCTTTATGGTGGGGAGACCCACTACGGGTCTCGTTGTGGTCTCTTCTAACATTGGTTGGTTCTAGTTGGTTTATTATAGAGGGGATTATATTCGGTCATCCCTTATTGATAATCCATTTTTTCATGGTGTTGGTTGATGTGTTCTTTATTTGATAGTTTGGTCCATGCATTTGTGAGAATCCCTTTCCTTTGATTGATCAACTAGAGATTTTTTGGCTTTCTGGGGGAAGAAATCATTATGGTGGGGAGAATTGTTATGCTTAGATTTTTATTTTTATCCTTTATTCTATTTCACCTTTGTATTTATATTTTCCTCTCAAGTTATGGGGTTCCATGTTTATATTTTGAGCTATTCCTTTGTTTATATTTGGTCTCATGGTTATTCCTTAGTTTCCTTGGGAGTTTTTGAGGAGAAATGAATGTTTTATACTTGGAAATAGGTTATGTGTGGTTGGAACATGGTTAGATGAAACTATGTGACATCCTACAAGAAATCATAGGTCTATTTTCCTCCAGGAAAGTAGATACCATATGGTTGTTGTGCAATTTGGAAAACCATGAAACATGTCCCTCTTGGATAGTGATGATCACACGATTGCCGCATGGTTTGGAAAACCGTGTGGAAAAAGCATGTGACTTGTCGAAGTGGATTAAAAGTGTGATTTTATATTTATAACCTCTAAAATTATTAACCCCAAATTCCCCACTTATCCTCCTCCTAGTTAGTACAACCCAAAGGGGGATCCTTCCTCCTTATCCAAGCTTCTCTTCCTCTCCCATGGTGTGGATCTAGAGTTTTATTCAAGGTTTTGGCTAGATTTCTCAAGTTATTCTCCTTATCTATTATTTATCTCCATTATTCTTCCATTTTCCCTTGATATTTTCCTCTCCCTTGGTCTCTTGGATCTAGGGTTCATGTTTTTTTGTCTTTAATTAGGGGTTTTGTGTGTTTAAGGTTTTTCTTGGATGTTATTTCCTCTTTGAACCTTCATGGAGTTGTTCTAGGTTGGCGTTATTGAAGTACATGTGATTTGAGGTAAGTTTTCCTTTTCAATTTCCCTTTAAATTTAATAATCATTTATTTATTACCTTTATCCCCTTCCTTATATGTTAAATAGTGGTTTTTTATCTTTATAAAAAAAATTGATATTAAATGAGTTGGTTTTCATATTTTTTTAGGCATATGACATTGTTTTGTTAAGTTTTGCACAGTAAATATTTGATAAAATGATTAGTTGGATTTTTCAAGTGATTTATGATTTTTAAAATCATGGTTTGGATTTTTAAATGTATTTATGGCACTTGGAATGATGTTTTGGGTTTCTTTAATGGGTTTTACAAGTGGTTTTATATTTAAAAGAGGTGTGTGTTTGGTTCTTTGAAAATGGTTTGACATGTAGTGATAGTGTGTGGCCCATTTTACACTTTGATAAAAGTGGATTGGTTTGAAAATGTGGTGTGAGTGATTAAATGAAATTTTATAAATAATTTTGAAATGTAAAATGGTGTGTTTGCACCTTTTTGAAAAGGTGTATTTGTTTCTTTAAGAATGAATGATTTATCAAAGGGTTCTTGAGGCCCAGCTGGCATTTCTATAAAAGTGGATGATCTTGAAAACTCTCCTTGGATAATCCCCTTACCTTGTTATATTCAATAGATATGATTTCCTTATTATGGAATCCTTGTGATCCATTTATATTGAATGTATGGGACATCCTCTCTGTAGAATCCTTGTGATACATTTACTTTGGGTGGAATGGGAGATCCTTAGTGTGGACTTCTTTTAGATCTATTGATTTTAAGGAAAAATATTGATCCTTGGGGTGACTCAGGGTGATTCTTGTGTGTTATTCTTGTGTGTGTGAAATGTGTATATGTGTTGATTGCCTTTTTGGATTGATTATATCACCCCATCTTGAATATTGACATAGGAAACCTAAAATAGCTAGAAAATTTTCTAAGAATCATTGTTGAACTAGTTAGTAATATGCTTAGGATAGTGGCCCATAGAAGGGGATTTGTTTTGTTTATTGTTACTATATGATAGTGCCCCTCGATCAGACCATATAGGGTGAAATCAAGAGTGTGTATTGAATTTGACATTATCGGGTTATGGCATGCCTTCTGGATGAGTCAATATGTATTGTATGTTCTGGATTATTTCACAAAATCCTAGGTTCTCCCATATTATTCGGCACTTAGTTGTCTATAGTGGATGATTGAGATGATTTGTCAGTTGGTTAATCTTGTGTGATATTTTTCCATTTCCCTTATTATGTGATCATTATTGTTGATTTTTTGTATGGTATAATCCTTGGTTAAAAGTGATGCATTGGTTTTCAAAGATTTTTGGAAAATGTTTTACACTCAATTTACTCCTTTTTAAATGAAAAAATTGTCTTACTTCTCAAAAATATTACGGTATGCTTCTTGGAAATTAATCTAGATTTAAATGAGAAAAGTGAAATGGACTGTGTTTAGTTTTAAAGTGGAAATTGTGTGTGAATATAATAGTTTTATATATTGTATTTCAAACCTAAAAATGATGTTGCTTTTATTTAAAGTAAGTTCATTTGGAATATATTTGTTCATGCATTTCTACTGAGTTTTAATACTCAAACCTATATTTCTTTCTTATTTTTAGATTGTGGTTCAGGTTTCCAACTTAGTTTGAATCACCATGGGAGATGGTTGGTTTTTTCATAGGATAGTGACTCTTAGGGAAACATGGAGAAGTTTAAATCATCAAGTTCAGTTTGGGTTGTGTCTTATAGTCTTATTGTATTTTTAGATTTGTATAAATGATTTCCAATTTGTTAATTGTATAATTTATTTGGGTTTCTCTATTTTTTATATAGTTTTATAGATTTATATTGGGCAAAAACATTCCATTGGTTTCTCTGTTGATGTCATGGAACTAGTTTCTAGCTTGAGAGGATCCGGAAAACCACTCAAGACTTACAATAGATTGAATTAGGTGATCGTTTTGGGGTCAATGTGGGTTGGTTCGTGACATTTTTGATGTGTAGGAATTAGCCTCACCACAATCAGACACACGGTGTGACCGGTATGACTCTAAGTGTGTCTTTTTATTTAATATTGACATTAATTTTGGTAAAAAATAAATTTTACATACTCAAAACAAATAAAATTCCTTATTATTATTTATATAATTTATTAAAACAATCCATAAGTCATTTTTGATATGTAAGAATCAGCCTCACCTCAATTTGATGCATGATGCGACCGGTATGACTCCAAGTGTATCTTTTTATTTAAAATTGAAATTAATTTTAGTTAAAAAGGAAAATTAAATACTCAAAACCAATAAAAAACATTTATATTGTTTTAATATTTTAGTACAATGATCTATAAGTCATTCTTGACATGTATGAATCGTCCTCATTTCAATCCGATATATGGTGTGCCCAGTATGACTCCAAGTGTGTCTTTTTATTTAAAATTGACATTAATTTTTGTAAAAAAAATCACATACTCAAAACTGAGAAAATGAATTTCTATTATTTTTATAATTTATTAAAATAATCCATAAGTCAGTTGTGATGTGTAAGAATTAGTCTCACCTCAATCCAATACATTGTGTTTCCAGTATAACTCAAAGTGTCTGTTATTAGATTTCAAAAAACATTTTAGTTCAAAAAGTGTGTCACTCACTAAAAACTAAGAAAATGTGATCTAATTATCTTGATAATTTATTAAAAAGATTCATAAGTAATTTTTAACATGTAAGAATAAGTCTCACATAAAACCAACATATGATGTGACCGGTATGACTCAAAGTGTATGTTTCTAGTTTGAAATTACATTTTAGTAAAAAACACAAGTGACATACTCAAAACCAATAAAACACATTCATATAATTTTAATACTTTATGAAAACTATTTATAAGTAATTTATGACATTTATTAATCAACCAAACCTCAATCAGATGCACGGTGTGACTGGTATAACTCAAAGTGTGTCATTTTATTTAAAATCGACATTAAGTTTAGTAAAAAAGACAAGTGACATACTCAAAACCAAGAAAAAGAATTTTCATTGTTTAGATACTTTAGGAAAATTATCTATAAGACATTTTTGACATATAGAAATCAACTTCACCTTAATTTTACTCATGGTGTGACTGGTATGACTCCAAGTGTGCCTTTTTATTTAAAATTGACATTAATTTTGGTAAAAATGAAAAGTGGCATAATTAAGACCAAGAAAACAAATTTGGATGGTTTTATATTTTATTAAAATGATCTATAAGTAATTTTTGATGTGTAGAAATTATTTATACCTCGATTCGATGCACGGTGTGACTAGTATGACTCCAAGAGTTCCTTTTTCTTTAAAATTGACATTAATTTTAGTAAAAAGGACAAGTGACATACTAAAAACTGAGAAAACATGTTTATATTATTTTGATACTTTAGAATAAAAAACTATAGGATTTTTTTGATGTGTAGGAATCAACTGCACCTTAATCTGATGCATGGTGTGACTAGTATGACTCCAAGTGTGTCTTTTTATTTAAAATTAACATTAGTTTTAGTAAAAAGGACAAGTTACATACTCAAGACCAAGAAAAATCAGTCATATTGTTTTGATAATTTATTATAATGATCCATAAGTCATTTTTGATGTGTAGGAATTAATCAAACCTCAATATGATATATTGTGTGTCCAGTATGACTCCAACTGTGTCATTTTATTTAAAATTGACATTAATTCTAGTAAAAAAATGGCATAATCAAAACTAAGAAAACACTTTAATATTGTTTTTATACTTTAGGAAAATGATCCATAAGTCATTTTCAATGTGTAGGAATAATCCAAACATCAGTTAGATACACAATGAGCCCACTATAACTCAAAGTGTTCTTTATGAGTTTAAAATTGAAATTTTAGTTCAAAAAGTGTGTCACTCACTGAAAACTGGTCAAACATGCTCTGATTGTCTTGATAATTTAGTAAAATGACTCATAAATCATTTTTAATATATAGGAATCAGTCTCATGTCAAACAGACACACAATGTGACTAATATGACTAAAAGTGTGTGTTTTTGGTTTGAAATGACATTTTAGTAAAGAAACACAAATGACATAATCAAAACTAAGAAAACAAATTCATATTATTCTGATACTTTAGGAAAATGATATATAAGTCATTTTTTATGATTATTAATCAATATAACCTCAATCCAACATATGGTGTGACCGGTATGACTCTAAGTGTGTCTTTTTATTTAAAATTGACATTAATTTTAGTAAAAAAGACAAGTTATATACTCAAAAACTGAGAAAATGCATTCATATTATTTTGATGATTTATTAAAATGATCCATAAGTCATTTTTGACATGTAGGAATCAACCTCACCTTAATCTAACGTGTGGTGTGATCGGTATGACTCCAAGTTTTTTTTAAATTGACATTAATTTTATTAAAAATGACATGTGACATACTCAAGATTGATAAAACACTTTAATAATGTTTTTATACTTAGTAAAATGGTCCATAATTCATTTTTGATATGTAGGAATCATCCTTGCATCAATCGGAAACATTGTGTTCCCAGTATGACTCAAAGTGTTTGTTATCAGTTTAAAATTGACATTTTAGTTCAAAAAGTGTGTCTCTCATTATAAACCAATAAAATACATTCAAATTTTCTTGATAATATATGAAAATGATTCATAAGTAATTTTTTCATGTATTAATTAGTCTCATATGAAACTAACACATGATGTGATTGGTACAATCCAAAGTGCATGTTTTCAGTTTAAAAAGAAATTTTAGTAAAAAACATAAGTGATATACTTAAAACTGAGAAAATGCATTCAGATTGTTTTCATACTTTATGAAAATAATCCATAAGTAATTTTTGACATGTGGGAATCAGTTGAACCACAATCTGATGCACGGTGTGACTGATATAACTCTAAGTGTGTCTTTTTATTTAAAATTAACATTTTAGTAAAAAACATAAGTGACCTACTCAAAACTAAGAAAAAATATTTTGATTATTTTGATACTTTAATAAAATGATCCATAATTCATTTGAGATTTGTAAGAATCATTCAAAACTTAATCTGATACACGATGTTCCTGATATGACTCAAAGAATCTGTTATCAGTCTAAAATTGACATTTTAGTTTAAAACATGTGTCACTCATTGAAAAACAAGAAAATATTCTTGGATTGTCTTGATAATTGAGGAAAACAATTCATAAGAAATTTGTAATGTTTACAAATCAGTTTCACATCCAACTGAAACACAATGTAACCATTATAACTCAAAGTGTGTGTTTGTAGTTTCAAATGACATTTTAGTAAAAAAATATTAATGGCATACTCAAAACCAAGAAAACATATTCATATTTTTTTGATACTTTTTGAAAAAAAGATCCATAAGTCATTTGTGACATAGATGAATTAGGCGCACCTCAATCAGATGAATGGTGTTACCGATATAACTCCAAGTGTGTCCTTTTATTTAAAATTAACATTTTAATAATTTATTATTTCATATTTATGTTTAATTTATTTATTTATAGTGTTACTAACATAATAATTGTTTTCTTATACAGGTGGATTCTTTTTCTTGGGTTGGGATGGTTTGTTCAGCAACTGGTACCATGATCAAGCTATTTTAAGAGGGGGTCATGAGTTCCAAATACAATTAAACATTTATGATTTTAAATGTTTATGGATAGTAATTGAATATATAATTATAGAAAACATTTTTTTAAAAATATATAATATAGTGTTTTGTTGTATCTGTGATGTAAATTTTATTTAAATTAAATTATGAAATTTTATACATATGTATTTTCATACATGTGTACTTTGTGTAGTGTGTTATTATTCAAGTAGCACACAACATCAATAGGGCCTTATCAGTTCTATTTCTAGTGCTGATAAAGCCCTTATCCCCTAATTAACATTGACGAAAGTACTGCTAAAGGGATACCCCCCATTTAACAGTGCTGGTGAAAGAAATGTTTTTTAGCTATGTTAAATTTGTTTTTGTGCACTGTTAAACATCATATCTGTAGTAGTGTTTTCACATACATAACTGAGAAAATTTTATAAAAAATAATTTAATAAAGTGACAAATATTTAAAATGAATATATTTAGGTGAAAGAGATATTAAACTCAGATAAATTATGAGGAAATTTATTTGTATAAATTTATTTGAGTTTCATCAATAAAGTGGAAATTCAAACTACAGTTTAAGATACTAAGAAGAAAGTAAGTGCCACTTATTAAATTTTTGATTCTATTTACATCTAATTTTTTTTACTCATTGAACTAGAAATTTTCTTGAATTGATGTGAGAAAGTGAATTCAAATCATTGAAGAGACATGATAATTCACACAATAGATGGATCATTTATTTTCTTTTTCTTTGGTTTTGTATTAATTTTAGGCAGAACCATATTTTTTACCTATTTGAATAAATGAATTCATTGCTAAGAATTGTTTAAAAGTTCTATATTAAGTGTGTGGGATTAATGAGAGTTTAAATTTTCAAAAAAATTAAATTGATTTTCATTGTTTATAACCCCCTAGTTTTAATTAAAATTGGGTTAATTCATTTATTTTTTATTAATTTGGATAATTCTAGGATTTATTTGTTTAATGACTTAAAATGTATTTTTTAGTGATTTATTAATTTTTTAATCAACATGGAAAATCCATACTTTAATTTTGAATTTTAAAATTTTATTGTTTAAATCAATTTTAAAATAAATCAATGATGAATAAATGTAATTTTATTTTAAAATGTGAATTTTAAATACTGGCATAAAAAATAGGAATTTAATTGTGATTTAGAAATTGAATTTGAAATAATTATGTTTTGTAAAATATTATATAAATTGGTTGATTAAAAATGAACTTTTAATTTAATTTGAAATTTAATTATTCAAAGGGAATTTAATTGTTATTTTAAAATGATTAAAAATTTAAATTTATAATAATTATTCACTAAAAAAATATTTATGAAATGGATGTTTAAAATAAAAAAATTGAAAAAGTAAATCTTCCATGTGAATATCTCTTCATTTGTTCCCTTTTTCTTCCATGAAACCATCATTCTTCCATATAGCACTGCAATAACTCTTTCAAATCTTCTGATCCAATCAATATAATTATATCTTGAGAATACTTTCAAGTCATGTGGTTGAAGCCAAAGCTCACCAATTATGGTCTGAGTATAACCAGTTATGAAGGAGGTCGACCCAGTTTAGAGGAAGATGGTTTGATCTGTTGAGACCCAACACTAATAAATATTATTTTTACCCTTAAAAATCAAAATTTGACCAATTTAAATAAATTGAAATAGTTATATATTAAACAATAAAAGGATAATTCAAGATTGAAAAAATATGATTCGCTCAATGCTACCTTTTACCAAAGTTGAGTGCACTTTGAAGTTGAATTAAGCTCGATCATGAGGGAGACAAAATTACAGATGAGAATTTTATGCTCACTCAATTATTTCTAGTATAACTATGAAGATTATGAAACCTCATATTATCCCCACACAATGGTTATAAGTTATAAGTCCTACGCACTCAAGGTTTTGTTAAATTGCCTTAAAGATATCTCTTCTCCCAAGATTCTATGCCCAATCCCTTTATGTTTGGTCTCAAATTATATATTTAACCTAGGAACTCAATATAAGACTTGTATAACACGAAATAATCAATAAAAACATGAAATAAAACAATATTTTAAGCAAATAAATATTATGATCTAATCAAATATAGGCATACTTTAATAAACACGTAAAGTAACAAACTTAATTCAAACTAAATTATATAAGAATTAAAGTAAAGTCTACCTAAATCTATTATTATAATTATTTTAACAATATCTTCAGCTATAGAACTCTAAATTGGATGATTGTTTTTGAGTTAGAAATATAAGAAAATTATATATATTTAATTAGAAGGATTTAAAATCTTAATCAATTTCTATAATTATAGAAATTAGATTGAAATTACTACATGATTTATGTTTTAAATATGTAGTTTTTTAAAACTTTTTTATATTTAATTTCGATGATAAATTGGGATAAATAACTCTGATTAATTTTATTCTTGATTATTTATAAATATAATGAAATTTTATAAATATAAGTCAACTGGAACCAAATTTAATTCTTCTGATTAAAAGGTCTATTTTAAGTCTAACATTTTATAAGACAATCTATATTTCAAAATTATATAATCTCTTATATAAATTCAGCTACGGGATCAAATTTTCTTACATGAGAAAGGGATGTGTGGATATTCAAATATGAAAAAATATTGCCTTTGTGAATAAATTATCTATTTATTGAGAAATGGTTATGTGAATTTAATTATGTTAAATGGATATGTAAATTTCCTTATGTAAATTAGTCACATGGATTCCTATATGTAAATTCGCTTATGTGACATTCACATACGGGAATTCAGCTATTTCAATTCACTTACATGGTGAGATTTTGATACGTAGAGGGAAAAATTCTAAGTTAAAATCCAATATATTTATTTTCTTACTTTTTATTCAAGTTTATTTAGGTTTTTCTAAAACCTTATTTATGCTCTATTTTTATATGTTTTATATTTCAATTTTCTACAAGTTTATTTTTAATATTTTTAATGATTTATTTGTTCTAAAATTAGTCATTGATTATATAGAATCCATGAGAATAGGTTTAAGTTGTTAAATGATGAATTATATATTATTCTCATGGGATATATCATGAATTAATATTCTCATTTAAATTTTTGAACATGAAATATCCAAATTCAAATATATTGAAATGTGATGATTTTGTATCAAATATTGTTTGAGGGTTTTTTAAGGATATTAATAGTCATTATTAACTACTATATTAATTTTTTTAATCATGATATCAAGAGAAAGTTCACATGGATATTAATTATCTCTTTTAATCTAAGCATGGACAATAAGAATGCATTTAAAGTGAAAAGATTAAATTATAATTGTATTGGAAAATGGAAAGTTAGTATCACATAAATTATTGGATTATTCCAAACAATTCATTATCAATTTTTATGGATATATTTACTACTATATTAATTGTGTATTTCCCTAATGATTATTTATATACAACATGAATTTCATTTTCATAGTATAATTAAAACCTACCTCCACGTGAATTTTTTATCATTGGAATTTATACAAGAAATTTGTTGCATTTAAGTGGAGAAATATCTATTACTATTTAAGTGTATAAAAATACAAAAGAATGTGGTGAAGATATAAGTGACGTGACTTTGCCTTTTTTATGTGCTTCATAGTTCAAAACTGAGTCCTAAAGCTTCATCATTCATATTCTTGTTGAAATTACACTACTAAATGTTAGAGCATTATTGTTTCAACATCTAGAAGGTCCTAATAACTACATGATTCATTCTCCAACATCTTTATAAAAAATTATTCACTATCCACATGAACCAACCTCCTATATCCCAGTTAATCCCTCACATGAAGCCACACCCCCTGTATGATCTTTCCTCCCATTTACTAGCCACCAGTCAGGTCACCACCCTAACACCTTCTATGTCACCATTCCACACTCAATAAAGACCAATATGCACTATAACCTTTACCTTTTGACCAGATTGAAGATGTATCCTTTCTAAATACCTACTCCATTGTACAAAGAATCTCTATCCTGGCATATGGAGAAGATGGAATGCTTCCACCCCAGCTTCTCCCCGTATTTTTTCCATGATAAAGACTCGAAGAATAAATTTCCTTAAATGAATGAAAAAATCTCTCTACAACTACAATCATGGTTGAGAAATAGATGATGAAGCATCACCAAACTTTCTAGGAGAATCCCTACATTAAGACACATAGAATCATACCTTTCCCAAGTAAATACTGCTCCCATTTTAAGGTATGGTATTGAAGTTCTATTTTTACAGGACCACTTCAAGCCCAAATTTTCATCCCAAGGCCCCAAACCACCCTTAGCTAACTCACATCAATCAGAATGTGCATCATTTTTCATTATCATGTGATAATTATAAGAAGAGTATGCCTTCCACTATCGTCATGATGCAGTGAATCATTTTTTCCCTGATTTATCTCAAATACATACAAAGCTACATTGTGGGAAGAATTTATGATCTAGGAAGAGTCATAAATATGAACTAAAATAAGTCAATCTCCACCATAATTTTTATTATGTGAAGGTAATCTGAAGAAAGATAAGTTCACCAGAGATTATTGCATTGAATGAAAAAATGATAAAGAATTATTGAGGATTATAAATAAGTTTCACCTCTCATAGTAGAAATTATTCATTGTCTAATGATTGTAGCAATTAATTACTAAAATTTCTGAATTTAATTTCAATTATCTATTCATTGTTCAATTATGTTATTCTCCCCCTCCCCCGGTTATTTTTGATTTATTCAACCATTGTACAATGATGCGATCTCTCTAACTGTATGATTGGAAAGAAATAACTCAAGGATTTGGCCCCTAAGGGATATTTCATTAGGTGTTCTAAATCATTGTTATTAATTTATATTTTTAAATTATTACCCTTAATTTAGCATTGAAATGGAGAGAAGTAGATGGATGTTAACCATATACTCTTCCTGATGAACTGTTTCACTCTCTAATCTATCAAACTTTTTTTTATCCCTTATCTTAGTCTACAAAACATCCAAGTGGATTTGTGTGGGCTGGGAAATAAAATACATATGATGGATATGGTACTATGAGTGCCTCAGTTGAGTAAATTCAATGCCTCTTCACTATGGAGGAGGTGGGATAGATATGCACTGGGAGGTATTCTTATGTATGTTTAGTTCTAAAATTCAGATAGAAATTAGGAATAAAGGACTGATATTAACTCAATTTTTGGATAATAACACTACTAGATAATTAATTACCTATGTGATGGAACTTGGATCCAACACATTTCACTTGGACTTGGGTTTTTTTATCTAAATTCCATTTACATTTTATAAAAATATGAAAACCAAACCAATAAAATCTTATTTATATCATATTTCAAAACATTGAAAACAAAAACAAAGATACATAAGTGTTAAATAGTGAATCTCCTAGGTATGACTCCTTGATAGATGTGACAACCCTGGGCAAACACTAGGCTGCATTCTAGGTTTTATAAATTCTATTTTCTGAGGGCCTCAAGATAATCCACTCATAAGATATGGTACTGAACAAAACCTTATATACACCTAATGACTGTGCTTAGCTAACATGTGTATGAGGAAAGTCTAAATTATTAGGAAGTGGGATTGTTATTCTTATATTTTGAGAATTGTGATATCATGACTCTAAGTAATATAGTGTGTGATTTATTATTTATTTATTTAATCTTGTATTTATATAATAAGAGGGAATGTGTTCATGTATCATATTTGGTATGTAGGTTCACATGGCATTCAAATGATTGTATATGAATAATAATTTTATTATGAAAAGAGTTTTGGTTATTTGAAGTATAAATATTGAGTCACATAAAGTTTTCCTATAAAATCTATCAGTGGTGACTTACTTGAATAAACCTATGGATATTGATTTTATCTATTATTACTATATTCTAACTGATTATATGAACTATATGTGTATTATATATCAGAACCTTGAGAGTGGGTAGTTTGGTTTAAGGGATGCCTATGTTATTTGAAACCATTATGTGAGAAAAGTGTGTATTGAGTAGTATAAAACATTTCTTATTACTTATTTTTCTAAATTATAATATAAATAAATATTATTGAGACATAATTATTCTATTAATTATTTATTTTATTGATATTCTACCATAAAGGAATTTGGTTGAGTGTTGGGAGGGTGGGGTTAAGCATGCTCCATTAGTAGTGGCACAAAAGCCTCCTACGGATGAGAAGCTCTGAGTGAGCCTACTATAGGTTATAAAATTGATTATTGATAGGGTTTCATGAGGTAATCAATATATATCTAATCTCATTATAAATTTATAGATATAACACCCACCCCTCTTATAGGTGGATGGTGTTTTGTAGAGTGTGGAATTGTAGATTGATTCCCTTTAGATAAACTTTGACCAAATAGATAACCCAACTAAGAGGAGGGTGAATTTATAACCTTTGTAGGCTATTCAAGAACTTGTGGTATGTTTAAGTATAGGTGATTTGATACAAGGGGTTTTCTTATAAATACTTTCATATCTTTTTCTTGGGGTGGTTTTTTCCCAAGACCATAAATATGGAGAGAGAATAAGAGTTTATGTAGTTTATTTAGGGGGATATGTTAGTGATAGATCACATGGAACATTTTATGGATCTAATTTGTTTTTATGGGGTTTTTTAGTGATAATAATACTAGGGTATGGTGTTTCAAGGTTGGTTTTTGACACCCTATTTTAGTATAAGTGAATATATTCCACTTGAATTCTTTTTATATGGTCATGTACCAATCCATAATTTTTTATAGAAACCTATAAAATGGTGGTGTTCCAGGGAATTTTTCTTATCTTGTTCATTATGGGAGTGGATATTTTTATAACAGGAAGTGGTAATTCAATAGTTCTCTCTAGGGTAATGGTAAACATGTTGTTCAAATTAGAGTGTCATCTCCTCCCCTTCAAAGGAGGATTTAAATTGAGTTTTATCTATGAATCTAAGTGTAACTAACTACTAAGGGAGTAATTTTATTATATATATATGGGGAATCAACCATGATATTATCATATTGTAGCTTATATGGGTAATTATTGAAGCATTGTTCAGACTTAGGGATATAAAGTAGGGTCAGGGTTTCACCTTAATGTGGTAGTTGGGATTCTTTTGGTTGGTTGGGATGTAGAAATGGTTTTGGTTCCTAAGGAAAGACATGATAGTAAGGGGTATTACATGATGTAGTCAGATGTCAATAGGCTAAGGCTAGGGTGTATCTTTGGGGTATATTTTCAAAATTGAGAAAAATATACAAGACATTGAAGTGGGGATATCAATAGTTTGAGGTGTGATCCTAGAAAAATCTATATTTGAATTGTTTTTATTTGATTCAGGTGTAACACACTTTTTTATTTATACTCAATTGTTCATTGATATAGGTTTGATATTGGAGTGTTTTATGGAGAGTTTTAGCATAAAAACACCCTTATATAAATGATCGATGTGCATTTGAATATTTTTGGAGTGTATCATAGTAGTGAGTGTATATGAACACAAAAGGTATTTTTTGTTAATTTATATTCATATATTCTATGTAATCATTATCATGGATTAGTTAACTTGTTATATTTGACATATCAATTTTTATTAGAGATTTGTATCTTTATCTTATCATGGAGTTCTTATCTATACATTCATTGTGGAGTGATATTTGTAGGAAGGACATATAGGACCCAACCATCACTATTTGGGGATGATCATATACCAAATTTATAAGAATCTCTTTAGGGTGTGAGGAGTATATGAGAACAATAACCATACCTACCTTTGTGGATTTATAATAAGATGCCTTTACTGAGAAATTCTTGGGATCATTTTTTGATATGGAGGTTAAGTTTATGATTGAATTTATTTTAGGTATGGAGTCAATATTTTTACTGATATACTATATGACACTAGCTAAGTTAATAGATCTGAAGGTTTCGCTGGAAGAACTAGAATCAGAAGGTTTTATATGATCAAACACTGCACCATGGGGTCCATCAATTTTGTTCATCAAGAAGGGTGATGCTATTTTATGATTGTGTGTATATCACTGGATTTTGAACCAAATGGTGATCAAGGATTTATATACATTATCTCACATTGATTACTAATTTGATTAAATGAGGGGAGTCATGTTGTTTTACATTATTAATTTGAGGTTGAGGTATCACCAGCTTTGGGTGAGAGTTTAATACCTTACATAGATTTATTCAAGAATCATGTTTGGGATATATGAGTACATTTTGATTCCATTCAGTCTAAAAAACATTCCATCCATATTTATAAACCATAAGAATAATAATATCCACTAGTATATGGATTTATTCATGATGATTTTTTTAATGATATCCCGGTATACTCCCAAACATAGGAGGACCGTGGTCGATATGTATATATTGTGCTTACTAATTTAATATAAAATTGAATTTATGTTAAGATTTAAAAGTTTTAATTCCAGATTATGGAAGTACACTTCTTATGTCATGTCATATTTCATTCAAGCACATCATTGGACCATGAGAATGTTGATGTTTTAGTTTCTTAGGATCAACCTAATAGTATGTTTTCATTAAATATTTATAATATTTTTAAGTTGTTATAGAATTTTTATTCTAGACTTATCCATATTAATAATGAAAATGATATCCATAATCAAGAATGGTGTTCAATTAGAGTGTTTCAATCAGTTTGAGAGTGAATTTCAAAAGGAGAAGGGGGTATTAAAGAACACTATGATCTTAACCATTATGGATTTGGGTAAGAATAAAATAGAGTATTGTGATGTATCTGGAGTTGGGGTTGGTTCGGTCTTGATTCAGGATGGTTGAATTATTACTTATAGATCTAGGTAGTTGAGGTCACATGAGAGTAATTACTTGACTCATGATCTAGATATGGATAAATTTGTTCACACACTGAATGATTGACAGCATTATCTCCTGAGTGTGAGTTTTTTAGGGTATAAAACAATAAGAGGATTGAATATATATGTTCTCCTAGAATGATCTGAACCTTTGATAGATAAGGAGGGTTTATAACTTATAGTTATTTGAATATGGTACTTTATACACCCATGGGAAGTGTAATTCAATGGTAGACATACTGAGTAAGAAGAAACAAGTGTATGTGGTGCACAAGGCCAATTATGAGTGTCAGTTGATAGGTTTGTTTGAACTAATTTAATTTTTCAAGAGTATTGGGGGAGGGATACATTGATTTCTTTAAGTATCACCTTGTAAATTTTTTATTGGATGAATGAGAGATAGTTTTTGGACTCAGATTATTATGTGATGAGTGATATCATGTAGAATGGGGATCCACCTTATAATTGAACCCATAAAAATTATGTAATCTTTATTTTCTTGATAGATTAGTGGTCCAGATTAGTATGAAAGAGGAGTTTATGTGGGAATCCCATGGCTCAAAATAATCAGTTCACCCAGGGATGAGTAAGATATACCATGACATCCATTGATATTTTTTTGAGTTTGGTATGGTTACATGGAGTAATAATGAGTATAATATAAAATTGAGATTCCAAACTCAATTCTAATTTCTAGGAGGGACTAAATTTAATATTAGGAACTTAGGTGAAACTCAGTATAGTGTACCATCCTCAGAATGATGGGTAGTCTGAGCACAAGGTCTGATTATTAGAGGATATGATTTCAGTGTGTGTATTAAATTTTTTTGGATTTCGGGAGAGTTATCTTACCTAAGAAAATTTCACAATTAAAAATTGTTATTAGACCTAGATTTAGATAGAACCCTTTAAGCACTGTATAAAATAGCATATAGTAGTGGAAGATACATATTTGATGGTTCTCAATCTCATGAAAGAGTCCTTATGGAATATTTAGTTGATCTGGAAGTAGTTGGTGATCACTTAGATTATGAACCAATTGTATATTAACTGAATACGCCAAAATTTGCAGTTTAAGGTAGAAAATTGTGTTTTTTTAGAGTTTCACCTATATTGGAACATCAATGATTATGGTAATAGGGGAATTTAGTACCCTAATTCATGGTTTAATTTGATATTGATGGGATGATTATTACCATGACATACTGACCAATACTTCCTTAGAGATACCATGATATACATTATGTAATTCATATATCTTGGTTATGAAGGTACAAGACAAACCCTTCTCAGTGTATTAGTGTCAATGATGTCAAGATGGAGGCCAACATTTCATCCAAGGATAAATATGTATGTATAGTGGATGAAAGATAAAATGTAATCCATTGTAAGATAAAACTCTTAGTTCATGTGTAGTGGTGACATGAAGATATCCAGGAGGAGGCTTAAAAGAGGGATGTAGATATATGAGCTTAGTAGCTAGATATTTTCACCAATGTGGCTTTAAAATACATTTTAATAATTAGATATAGTGTGGTGGGTAGTTTATGATTATTCTCATATAAAAAGTTATGAATTTGGTTTATTTTTAATAATTCCATGTTTGTTTTATTTTTACTACATGAGTGGTTGGTGGAGGCTAGGAGTCAAAATAGGAAGAAATTAGCTCAGTTGTAGAAATATATAAAAATGAAAAAATTCCCCAGGTACCTGATGGACTAGTAATAGTTTAATGGTAGAGATATTGAAGGGGTAAATTTCACAAGTGGGATATTGGATAACCTTTAGTTATTTTCCTGATATGTGGTGGCTATCATATACTATGTGGGGATTCATTGGGTGCTTGGTTTCCTTTGATTTTTTTATAATTAAATAATTTTTTATGTTAAAAAGGTTATAATTTGTCTCTGTCTTCCTTTTTTCCAACCACATGGCCTAATATCTCTCCTCCCTCTATTTACCCCCATCTATGGGTGATATATTTTCTATTAGTGCTAGAATTAAGCATCATTTGTCCTGTTAGATCAATGATGATATGTATAACACTTTTCTACCTTATATTCAATATTTCTCTTACTAATTATTATTATTCATCTAAAATAAAAAAAATGGGGATTATATAATATTTTTTTCTTTATTATGATTGATATTGAATCACTCAATTATATGTGATGAGTGGTATCCTGCTATTACAAGTTAGGTGGTCCTTATATTTTTTACTTTGGTTTATAAGAGTTATGTGCACAAGATGATATATGGGTGTGGGTGGTAAAGTGTGAATGATACATAATGGAATGGAATTGCATTTAATTATACATTTAGTGGTTAGTAAGTTCTATATAACCTATGATAGAACCTTTGATACTTTTTTTGATCTCATGGCCACCGATGAAAATGCTGCTTAAAGAAAGTGTTGAGATTCCATGGAATTGGAACTTGAAAGGTATACCCTTTCTTATGGATTTTGCTTGAGGAAATTGATAGGTTTCCTCAATCATTCCTTGGTGATGGGAACCTTATGTGAATAGTATTCTAGTGATTGGTTAGCTTTATTATGTGATTTTGGAGTAACTAGCATCCAATATGAATTGAACATTATATTAAGAGTGTCAATATCATATTTTTAGTTATTCCAAGGGTGGATGAGTTAGAGTGGTATACCTTAAGGTGAGTAATTTGGGGTAAAAGGGTAAACTAGTAGTGATTTGGGGTGTCTAGGTGTAAAATTAAATGGATATTTGTCAGTATTTTGAGCATGATGAGTATGGATGGGTTCGTGGAGGTAAATATAGAATCCTGGGCATAATGAGTATATATGGGATAGTGTAGGTTGACTAAATATATCAATCATGATTATTATGGATAGGTTAGTGTATTTAGATATAATATTAAAGCATGATGAGCATGGATGGATTGGTGGAGGCCAACCTAGTGTCATGAGCATGATGAGTATAGAAAAGTTGGTGGAGGTTGAGCCAGTGCCCGCAGTTTGATGAGTATGGACAGGTAGGTGGAAGCCAACCTAGTATCCTAGAATGATTTTATATAAATGGTGGATTAAAATCCATTCCAACTCTTTATGATATATTCATACTCATTACTATCACTAGTCAAAGTAGGATCAGTTATACATCGAGTAGCTTTTTTAACATTTGATGTTGTAATGAGGGTTTGTTATTGTTGTTGTTTAATACCATATCATGTTTTTCATTCGCCCAATATTGGATTCCTTTAGGGACACCATTGGGGGTGTAATACCAAGTATATTTCCCACATCCTATATGTGTACCGTAGTAAGTTTTTCGACTTCATTATTTGTGATACTGGTAAAAGAAAGTCCTATATACTTAAGGTGTGAGTTAGAGATTGTTAGTTTATATTTGATGATGGGACCAGGTGAGACCTTAGACCCAATTTTTATATTAATATATTATTATTTTATTCATTTTGGATTATTTATTATATATTATTGACCCATAAATAAATCTTGTATGTGATGCATGACTTGTATGACATTTATAATGGGAACACATTTTTTGTAGCCCGTGATATGTTATGATGGTTAGATTGTCTTTATAAATTTTATATTAGATGTTATATTATAGATGATGGTTTTTATTATTATTTTCATTATTTTTTGTCATCCAATCAAGGGTATAGTATATCCATGGTATAAATAGAATCTCTCCACTAGACAACAACCTATTATGTCTGGGGAGGTGCACCTAAGGTCATATAGATACCGACTCAAGCACTATTCAAGATGAATTGGTTGGGGATGTTACAAGTTAGTTCACTTAATAGAGTTATTCATAAGGTAAAGGGGATTCATGAATATACCTTAAATGTGCTTGGAGATTACATTGAAAAATAGCTATTTTCTCATGATGGGAACGTAGACTTATAAATTGATACTAATTTTTTTATTGATTTTAAAAAAAGGAAATAATACAACTCTCCAAGGAAAATAGATTGATTTGGTTGAGACCTAAAATTCCACTATACCATCAATGAGGAAATATAATAGTTCACTTAAAATTATTTTTTATTATTATGTAAATATAAGTGAGTCAAAAATATGTGTTTTTTAGTGAAGATGTATTTTAAGTTGTAAAAGAAATGGTGACCTATGAATAGAGTTAAATACACTCATTATTTATTCTATGGAAACTATTTTTTGGTGTAGAGATCATGGAAACAAATCCATATATTGTTTATCATGGAAGAAAAAAAGTGTTCCATTAGAGATGAAAAGTGATGCATAGTAGCAACACAAGGATTCGTCGAGCAAGATGAAAAAGGCTTAAATATTTTCATGATGAGGAGGATCCATTATATTTAGAGAGAGATCATGATTATCTACCATAAATACATGTGAAACAACATATATAGATCAAATGGAAAATGTTTATGAAAGATGAAGTGTTAAATATTACTTTAAAATCATTGAATAGATATGGTTTTGGATTATTAATAGAGTATTTACTTCCCACATGATAAGAAACAGAAATATCCTAAAGGACATAAAATACTATAGTTAATAGTTCATAAGATTTAGTAAAGATGGAGGCTTAAATATATTTGACTCTCAGAAAGAATAAATTAGTATAAATAATATGAGTAAGATGAAATTCTTAGTTATTAAAGGTATTGGTCACAATCTTATAAATGTAAGTAAATTCTATAACTTGTGTAATGTTATTAAATTTACTAATAATATTGTATTTTCAAGGGAAAATATTATGCACTTATGATGCATGGAAAGAACCTAAAGGGAAATCTATAACTTTTAAGTACAGAATAATAAAAACAATATTTTCAAGGAGTATGAAAATGAATTATTGTACAAACATATCACTCACTTAAGCCAAAAAAAATAGAATTCTTAGTGAAATATAAAGTTTCATAGGATATTCCTATGAATACATGTGATGGAATTCATACATATGATCTTTTCCCAATAGAAAATATTATTCAACAATTATATAAACCAAAGGGAAATAAGTCATAAAGTTTTCTTGAATTGGTGCATGTGGAAGTTTACTAGTTGATCACTATAAGTGCTATTAATGGAAGGATGTATTATGTACTCTTTATCAATGAATATAGTAGGATGGTGTAGCTAATATTTTTACCTAAAAAATATTAGGTATTCAATTACATAACATGTTACTATAGGATAATAATGTTTTTAGAAAGAAAATTATTAAATTATAAACCTAAAATGGTTCAAATTATATCTATATTGAAGTGGAAGATTGTATTAGAAAAAATAAGATAAGTGTCCAAGTTTTAGTTGTGATATCTCCTCAATATAATTATGCATTGAGAATAAATAGGATAATTAATAACATGGATCACATGATTCTTAATGAAAAATAACTACCAAATAAAATTTAAAAGGAAGTGGTCTTGGAATAATTCTATATAATAATAGATTTTTGTTATATCACAATAAATAAAATACTTTATATGAGATGTTTCATAAGATGAAAACTTCACTAAAATATTTATGAATCTTTATAAATAAATGTTTCATTCCTAATAAAGATAAAACCCCACTAAAAGTTTGAATCTAATAAGGATAATGGTATTTATATTATAAATTTTTAAAAATAAATCCTTATAAATGTTAGAACAAAAGTCTTAGAAATTTTATTGGAATTCAAGATATCATTGTGGTGGAAAATGAGCAAAATTTTAAATAAAACATTGATGAATTTTCAGAAGAAATAAGTTTTATAATGACCAGTTTAGGGGGAGCATTAGATATTGAAAATGATTCATAAGAAATATCAAAGGATGATAATCCTAGATCAGTTTTTTCATTGGAATGGAAATCAAGGGGTAGAGTTGAAATCGATGAGTAAAACAGTGTTGGCAATACAATATCTCCAAGGAAAACTCAAATAATAAAGTATCTATAGTAAAAAACACTCTTATATCAAGTATATACTAAGAGTTTTGATGAGTCTACTGAATATTAAAGTTTAATGAAAACCATGAATAAAAATTTGGATGAAATTGAGAAAAATAAAACTTTGGTTATTATTTCATGGAAGCATGACAAGAATTTCATTAGAACCAAATATATTTTCAAACAAATTTAATAATTAAGGCATGTTGATTCAAAAAAAACATAAATCTTGTGTAAGAGTTAATCCAAAATATAACTCATAAAAATTGATGAAATTTTTACTCTTATTATTACTATAAATGTTCCAATTGTTTTTTGTTGTCATGGTCCAAAAGAAATTCAAGGTATTCTGAATAGATATAAAATCATTTTTTCTTAATGTAGTTCTTTAAGAAAAATTATAAATTGAATTATAAGATTTATTTATCATAAATAAATATGTGAATAAAATTTTTTAATTGAATAAGTCACTATATAGGATGAATAAAGCACCAAGAGTGTGGTATTATAGGTTAATTTTTTAAAAAAATCTAGGACTCTTAGAAGGATGATTATATCATAATCACTATTTGAAGGAGTGTAATCAAAGGATAATGATTATTATAGATGTGGATGGAATAATATTTAGAGTATAATGTATATTTTAATGAAATGATTTCACTAAATACCTAAAGAGTGAGCATGGGATGTCCAATATTAGAGAATAATATTTTTCTTAGTTTTCAGTTTATATAAGTAAATCATGGGACTTTCATTTCACAATAAAATTATATAAAGGAATAAATAAAAAAAATTGGTATAGAGGAGGAAAGGATTTTAAAAAATAATTTTTACTCAAATAGAGTTGTTAAAATATAGTTATGTAAGGATGGTTGATATCACAGAGTATAATAAAATCATTTAGATCCTACTATAATTAATAGAAACAATACTCAATATTGTGTTCACCACATGTTAAGTGACACGGTATAAAATTAATCCCAAATAAACCCATATGATAGTGGTGAAAACAATACTTTAGTATATAAAAGGAAATTTTTATTTTATATTATTAAATTAAGAAACCATGTAGCATGAGTTATTGGGATATATAGATATTAATTGGGCAGGTTTAGTGGATGATGGAAAAATAACTTTTTAAGGTGCATTATAAGTTGGTGATTTAAGTATTTATTGGTTGAGTAAGAAATAATATTTAATATCATTGTGCACTAAATAATTTAAATATATTACCATTACTAAAGCTTGTAAAAAATTCTTATGGATGAGATGGTAACTTGAAGTCATAAGCATCGAGGTATGTTTTTAAATTATGATTAAATGTGATAACTCATGTGATATTTATATTAGTAAGAAAACAGTTGATAATTATATAATAGAGATCATTGAGATAAATTTTCATTTTATCAATGATAAATATAAGTAAGGTAATGTTAAGTTGGAATATGTGTCAACACAATATCAATTTACAGATATTATAACAAAGAAACTAATGAAGTAAATTTTTTGAGAATAATTAGTTAATTATTGGTGTTTAAAAATATCTATAAAATTGATGATTTATATAAGAAATCCCACTCCCCAAATAGTTTTTGTTCATACATGTTTAAATATAACACAAAGTTTATTTTCGTTATAATAAATGATTTCAACATTTGGTATTACTTACGTAAAGTTTTAATAAGTGGTATAATAAACTAATGACCTATTACAAGGTGTGTTTATCTTAATTATTGGTTCATTAAGGTGTTTATTATCTTAAATAACCTTGAAGAAGTAATATTTGGGTTCATTGAAAAATTGGAATAGACTCATATATTAAGGGATAGATTTCTCATAAATGGGGAAAGTTATTTTAAAGAGGGGTGATGGATTAAGGGAGATTAATTGATATTCTCTACTATTAAGAAAGTTAAAAATATAAATAATTATAATTAATGGAGTAAGAGTCAGTGTTTAAAATGATTATTAAAATTATTATTCTCAAAATTATGGTGGTTATTCTCAAATACCATGAGGTTAGTGAATTAGTTCATGAAATACTTTTTTTACTCTTATTCCCAATAATGAGAATGAATTATACAGTAATATAGTGAATGATTTTTGAATAATTAAATATAATTCACTATGAAAAAAAAGTATTATAATGTCGGTGATGTATAATAAATGATTTTTTTAAGGTAGAAAGTAATTTTTATATTTTTAAAGAAGTTTTTTTCTATAAAATCAAAGGGGGTTTCTAGAATAAAAAAAGAGTTTGTAATTTTTGGGTAGTGTTTTCAAAAAAAGAAAATTTAAAATTCTTCAAAAAAAATCATATTATTATTGATAAATCGTCTTATTGGGTTTTATAGAGTTTAGATGAAATTATAAAGTTTTAAGTTGGAATTTAAAAAATCACATCAAATAAAATATAACATATCATGGTTATTTTATGAACTTTGGAGAATTGGTTGAAGTGAAAATGATGAAAAAATGTTTCAATTTTGGACAACATGAATTTTTGAATACCACAAAATAGTAAACAGTGGTTTTTATGGATTTTCACTAAGAAGGGTTCTTTATATCGCCATGTTTAGTATTGTATAGTTGAAATTTGAAAAATAGATGAAGTTTTGTTCAAAATGGGATATATTTTATTCCATAAGAGGATGTTATGAGCTGTGGATTGTTTATTTTTGAAAGGAATATATTTTGGTCTATTCAATATGATGAAGTGGTTTACACCATAATTGGAAGTGGTAGTCTTAAAGGAAAGTTGACATTATATCATAGTATTTTATATATATTATAATTTATTTTTTAGAAATATTCCTCAAATTAGATAATGATATAAAATATAGGATACAATTTTTAGCAAGTTTTGATTTTCAAAGGATCTATTATTTAAAAAAATTACAACATAATATACATTATTATACCAAAATTATGATGAAATATGGTGATTTTATGGAATTTGAAATCCTATAATTTTTGAATCTTTTATAGGAGATAATAAGATATAACTTGACCCAATGGTATGGATTTTATTTCCCATTAAGACATAATGATAGGTGGCATGGTCAATGAGATTAAAAAACAGCATAAGATCCTATCCATTGATTATATCTTATGAAGTAAATAAAAGTATATAAATATAACTAGAAAAGGTGAGAATAAAAGAGATATTCATAGATATATAAGGATAATAATAAAATACTTAAGAGAATTTAGTGAATGTATAAGTGAAAAGTTTGGTACTAAATAAAATTATTTTACAAATTAATAAAGAAGAATATATATATAGAATCACACCCCATCATGACCAAAACATTGAGGTAATATGCCACATGAACTCAAGTTCACCCATAATCACTAGAGGTTAGAAACTAGTGCCTAATGTTTAGATGAATATCTTGGGAAGTGAGTTTCCCCCAAATGGATTATCACATAATAAATCAAAATAACCAATTCAAGTAATTATAATAATTTTTATTATGTAATAACCTAAATAATAAGTTTTAATACTATATCAAAATTAAGAAATGTATCCCAAAAAAGTGCAGTTACTACTCAAGTGTATATGATTTAAAAAGGTATAATAAAAAATATATAAAAGTACAAAATTTTCTCTATAATACTCCAAAATCGTATTGAAATAATCACCATGATATCTTCCAAAATAAACTTGAAGAACCTGTGAAATTATTAATGATTTTTTACTTGTTTTCAAACTTAAATGTGATGATTGTAGAGTTGTTCTTAATGACCAAAACATTTTCCCAATTGGATTAGGATAATGTACATTTTTTACACCATTTTAATTGATGTTTTGAGAAGTTAAAAGGAGGAGTTAATGAATACCAACTTGAGAAGAGTTTTAGATGGCTAAGCATGGAATAGTTTTTATATTGGGATAATATTTATATTGGTCTCTACAAAAATATTTCCTGCTAACTAGAAAGTTATGCAACCCATGTGAACCACTGCTTAGGTGGGAAATAGGATCAACCACAACCATCATCCATCATAGAGAAGTAGAGGATATGCATAGCTCACCCACACAGATGTGAAATGGAGTGGCAAGCCACCATATGGGGTGGCATGAAGGTGGAGTAGTGTGCCAGCATGGGGAGGTTCTATTGAATAATGAGATCAGGTCGATAACCGAATTTGGAATGTGAGCATCATACATTGTTATAAAAGGGAGTTTTCAACTTAGTGGAGTTTCAATGTGGGACTAGTTCTTTTGGTCGCTATTTATTCAATAAAAAGGATATGTAAATAATCAGGGTCTTCCAATTTGATCACTCTAAGTTGTTTGATCATGGCCAGAAATCGTATTCTACCTTATATTCATCAGAGGATCTAATGTGCACCGAGTTCTCTGTGTAGCATCCTTATAATTATAGATTAAAGGATTCCAATTAGTTTTTGATCATTATAGTAATGTGAAAATGATTTAAATATCATGAAACTTTATTTTCATGATTTAATGAAGATCAAAATGAAGGAAAATAGAAATAAAGATAAATTAATTATCTGAAGATGATTCTTTCTCTCGAAGCATGACCTAAGGCAGTGGGAACATGAGCTGATGAAATGGGTGGATCTCTATGTTTTTCAGAGAAAAGAGTCAGTGGTAAGTTTTTCTATAAATACCTCATAATTTTATCATTTGATGTGTGGTTTTATCTCACTTATGAGAGATAAGTTTGAGAGAGAAGTAGATCATAAGAACCACTTCTTATTCTTGAAGAGGTTTCTTGCACCTGTGCAATATATTTTTTCCCACTTTGACATTAATTTTTTCTAATTCTGTGATAAATTCTTGTGAACAAACCTAGTTATGAGAAGGATTTAAGACACACATGTTGAATCCAGTTCCTAAGAAGTGGGAACACATGAACCATTTTTATACGTGAAGAAGATAGAGGTTTGCATGATTCATTCACGTGAAGTCCCCGTGCAAAGATGATTTATATGAAGAAGAACCAATGTCAGTTATTCAACTTGGAGGAAGGAAGTGAAAACATTTACATGTTTATGTGATGCATGCAATAATTTAAGTGGAATAGTGTTTGAGTTTGAGGCTATGTATAGTTGAAATAGTGATTCTACGATGAGATGATTTGTGAAGAAAAAAGTTGTGAAAACTCTTATTTTCATGAGAAAATAAAGAATATAGTGAATTTTGTGAATTTAAATTCAAAAATAAGAAGAATTTTTTTTTCAAATAATATGAGACTTACATGAGTTTGAGTTTTCAAAGAGTGTATTCATGAGAAGTAGTATTATGAATTAGTTTCACTAGACAGTTGTGTGTTGCGTTATATTGACTATCAGCTATAGGGACTCTGGAATCAGTGAACAAGTGCAGTATCATCTTATTTAAGAGTCTTGAAGAGAAAGATAATTTTTTTATTATAGGAGAGCATTGGAATCTTTCTCAACATGTATGTGTTTTGTTTGTAAACTAGTGTGAACCAGTATAATCATTTTTTTCAGGAGGCATTATATTAGGAAATGGTTTATACTTTCCCTTAATGGTTTTAGGGTGATACCTGGCCAACCAATTTATAATTTGTGATTGAATTTTAGTTGAGAATTTTTGGCTCAGATTATCCCAACCATAGAAAGGACATAGTCACCCATCTTGGGGGGTGAAACTTATAAAAATATTATGTGTCATTGGGATCAGACTATAACAAGTCACAAATATTTATTTAAATGAAAAGATATTATAAAGTTATAGTACCTATTATTCAACACCCCCCCCCCCCATTCTTATTGGTACAAACCATTCCTAAATACTAAAAAAATCCAATTTACAAAGGCCCCTTTCCTTTTTTCTGAATCATTATACATAAAATTTTCATAAACATGAGATGTATATGTATAGGGTGTTTGAGTTAATCTCAATAGAATCCACTATTACCCTAAGCATCTCCTAGAGTTTAATATGTTTTTATATGACTGGAGGAATGTTGTTAATTAATTTTATCAAACCATAAACAAAACATATAAAAAAATTCTATTGCTAACCTATCCACCCTGATACTATATGTACCTACTTTGTCCTATATTGGTGAAGCCTTAGGATTATTTTCAAAGTATGTCAAAGATAAACACATGAATTAAGTAATGCCCCTACTAAACACATGAAACACATATGGTATCCCTACTTAACACATGGCCCATAAATTATCCTTTATAAATACACATCTGAAGTTTTTTATCATGACCTAATAAAAGGCCTATCCAATCCCATGAATCTAATAATATTGTATTCTAACTCAAGAATTTACTACATGTTTTTAAAACTACTAGCTCATGCAAGTCAATAGTTAAGATTTAATAATATTATATGTTTATTTATTAAATTTATCACATCAATCAAATCCTAATAAATCATCATGTAAATTCAACATCATCCAACTCTCTATTAGAAATTAAACACCTAATATTTAACATTAACTCATGCTAAAAACAATAAATATAACTCATTTGTGGAATTATCATTATTTATTTATTTATCTTTTATTAACCAAAAAAACTAATAATTTATTTTATAATTTTTCATGTAATTAATAAATTCCCAAACAAATTTCTTATGATTTAAACTAAAATTTTCATCAAGAAATTCCCCCTTTAAAAATTCACCCTACACTTAATAAATAATCCATTATATAATTAACACTTAAAGACTAATTTATTCAATTCAATATCATGAGTTTCATTCAAAAACATATTTTTCAAGAAGAAAATAAACTTTTCTAGAACATGATTTTCAGTCATAACCTATAATTTCCCTTTATTTAATTCCTAATAAATCACATAAATCACACAGCATCAATGTGAATTAGAACATCATAAAAAACACATTAAAAAATCACTGATTTATAAAACTAAAATTTACAATAAGAAAAAACGTATTATTAATATCCTTGATAATGATAACATTTTATTCTTGATCATAATCACTTAAATTACCAATTATTCAATATTATTTAAATATTAAAATATATTCCAAGTAATATCTTACATGAAAAAAATTTATTTAGGATAAATTAATCCATCCAATTCTACTCTTCATTATAATAAATTTCCCCCCTCGTTGTATTCGGCACACACACTATTAATATCATAATAAAAATTTTAAAATCACATTAAATAATTCAATTAAACACTAAAAACGATAGAGGCCACATACCACTCATTAAAATACTAAACCACACCAAAAATGGATTTCCAATTCCTCCTCAACCACTAGAAATTTTTTAATTTAATTAAATTATAAGAAATAAGATGAATTATAATATTGTATTAATTAAACCTTAATGCCTAATAAAAATATGGTGGGGTAAAAAAAGGTCTCTCCCCTTATGATTCTAATGAAACTCAAGGATATTTAGTCCAATAATAAATGATGGATAAATTTTGAAAATAAATTGTAGAGATAAAGAGAGAGTTTAGAGTTAAGAATACCCTAAATAAGGCCTTCTATAAGATAAAACACAAATTAAATATCCAAATCACATAGTGAAAAAATTATAGAAATACCCCTTATTAAAAATGAGTTTAGGAAACACACCAGGTACCAGGTAGATAACCAGCATCCACCTCATGGCTATCGATGACCATGTGCTAGTCCAATGATTACTCGGTGGTTAGTCTAGGGACTTACGACTTATTTTCCTCAATTAATAGGTACTTGGTGCTCATACATCAATTCCTTATGGGGATTTTTTCTATATTACAATAAAAACACCACTTATTCTCTCCTTGTCTTCTCTCATTAATCTAAAACTATAGAATTTATGCCTAAAAATTTAATATTTGAATAATTTCAACTTAAATAAAATAAATTATACACCTGGTAACCTAGATTTGTTACAAACTTTCCACTATAGGTATTTCCATTCCTAAGAAGCATCACTGAGAATATTTAATAAATAAATATATCCATTGAGGCAAAATAACGACTTATCACTCCCAAATCCCCTCCTACACGCAACCGCACTTCCATAATATAAAAACAAGTGGAATGGCCTTTCCCTGTATAGTCTGTTCACTATGATCAATGACATGTGCCATATTTTTAACAAAATATGTATCTATATCTAATTATATATTATTATAGTGGAGTTATTGAGACAAATCCTATTTGTATTTCCTTAAATGAGATACATAAAATACATCATTAATTCTGATATAATTTGGGTGGAAATCCAAATGATATAAAACTTTTTTGATCCTATTAAGGAATTAGAATTTTATAAATAATTAAGGATCCAAATTTCCTTTCTTACCCAAACATTGATGTCCCAACCAAGGTGAGACACACATAAAAAACATGATCCCAAACAACAATCTCAAGTAGTTGATGTATTCTATCAACATATTATTTTTGACAATATAAATCATAAATATCTTTTTTTCATAATGAAATAGACCTAATAAAAACTTCCTTGCACACCAATAATCCTAAATAAATATACCTTGCAAGAATCAATACAGCATAAGAGTGATCAATGAAACCTTCCATATAATACCTTAAACAGATCCATCTAAATAGAATCCTGGTAGATATTTTTATAAACAAACATTACCATAGATACATATTACTACCATGCACCTAAAAAATCAAGAATATATTCTTGAATCATTACCTTAATATTCTAAATAGTATAGTTAGATTTCCCATCAATATGGGGATGGTAATCTATACTCAACTTTTCTAGAGTAAACAAATCCTTTTGTAAGCCCTTCCAAAACCGAGATGTGAATCTCATATCACAATCCAATAATATGATATTAGGCACCCCATAAAGCCTAAAAATATATCAATACAGACTTTTAAATATGAAAAATTACCTTATATAAATATATATGTGTCAAATTTAACTATAATGTATAGTAAATATCATATAAATAGTATAATAAAAACAAACTTTATTTTATTTCATCAACATAGAACATTATATATAAAGGATACATGCACTAAATAAAATTAAATATATTATAATCTTAGAATAGGTAGAATTTATGTACATATATATAATCAAATGAAAATTTAATAATATTTATTTAAGGGATATTATATATAATTCATAAAGGAATATATACATGAAGGGAAATTTTAAATAATAAGAAAGGTGATTATAATGAATTTGATATGATTTACCTTTAACTAAATTTTTATGAAATAAACAATAATAAGGATATAAATTGTCTACTTAATTAACTCAAATTGATTGTTTATAAGTTTGGTGGAGCCTAAAAAGTAAGTGAAGACTCAAGGTAAGGGGTATTTCCCTCTATTTCTCATTATTGGGGTTAATTCCCTTATCACTATCTATCTCTATATATTTATATTTATCCTTTTAATTTATTTTCATTTTATGTTATTTATACATCATTATTTTATGTATATTATAACATCATCCCATTATTTTTTTGGGGATATACATGTATATGTAGTTCTTATTCCATTTTTTCTTTAAATTAAACCTGACAAGGGGAATATTTATATTTCTTATTAATTTTCATATTTCACTCTTATAAAGATTATTTTCAATCTATTTACTTTACATTGATATCTATTCTCATGAAACATTATGCTTTTTTTATTATGAATGTATAATATTCTTTAATACATTATTTTCTTGGGATTATATATGATACCTCTATGGTTAATGATTTATAGATTTATTATGTTTCCCATTTATTTATCATCGTATTATTTCATGTTTATGATTTATGTATGTTTCTTTTATATGAGTAAAACATATTAATAACATATTATGATGATGGGTGGGACCAAAATTATATATCTTCTCAATTGATTGGGTAATTATTTATATCTCATGATATAATTATGTGTGGGCATGATGCTCTCAACATTTTCCATAATGATATTCATGGGCATGATGTAGTTAGATTTTTCTATTATGTTATGAAGTTTTAGAGATGCACCTTAACTTATGTTTATGATGACATGGATTATGTTCTTTTCAAATTTTATGATTCTCATGATTTATAAGATCTAACGATATTTTTTATCTTATTATATGTTTTCATGTGAAATTTTATGATCATTTTCTTTTATGATTCCATGTTATGATTATTGAATCTTATGATATCTCAATCCATGCTTATCTTATTTTATCCTATTACTAGACTAATTAGATCACCCCTTATTTATTTATGTCCCTAGGATATCCCATTCATATGTGTATGGTGTTCTCTATGAGTAGATTATGAAGAAATAAATAAAATTTTATGTATTTAATTTGAAAATGTTTTATGGTGTATCTAATCTCCCAAATGCACCAGACCTCTAGATTTAAAGGCATGGTTTATGAAAAATTATATTAAAAATGGTGTAATATTATGTGAAGGGATATAGTTTATTATAAAAATATATCATGCATAAATATTTCTCAAATAATATATAAAAACCACATACTTTGATGTATGAATTTAATTAAATTTCAGTTAAATCATGTATTTTTTTTGGGTTTTGACTATTTGAGTGGTTGGTGATAGTTGGGGTTTTATAATTAGAGAAAATATATATGGTGGTATAATTTTGTTAAAGGTTAAAAATACCATCAAGTACTCATTGGCCAAGTATTGGGTACTTGGTGGTGAGGTAAAGGGAGGTAATAGCTCCAGGTGGATCACCAGTTGGTCGGTGACCCCTGACCAGGTGTCTAATGAGCACTGACCATCCGATGGGGGATAAATAGGTAATTACTGGCAACCAATCTCATTTTTTTAAATTAATTTAATTTTTTAAAATAAATAAAATGTACATCGCCCCTCAACCAGTGCATATAACCAAACCCCATCTCCCACTTGATTTTATGCTCTCAAACCTTAATATCTCTCCAATCAAAGCTCTATTTTTCACAATATTTATCATATTGGATTTCTAGAGGTAGGATCAAAACCATATTTTATTTGTTTAAATTTTCCTTTACTATTTCACTTTTTTCACCTAAAATATCTATTTTGGTGGATTATATCATGTCTTATAATTTCTATTGATTAAGTTTAATTATTTTGAATATATTAAATAAGATGCGATCAATGACTATGAGGTCATAAGTCCCTATTTTTTCCTATGGTTTATATGAGTTTCATGTGTCATGTGATGTATGTGTTTTGGTAGTGTGTGCATATGCCCCGAATTGGAAACAAAATTTTTTTCTTGGTACATTGTAAATTAAGGACCATTGGGACCATGAGAGGTCCTTTGGGTGTTATGTTTTGATTACAAGGTTGATGATGACAATTTTCATAAAGAAAAGTTTTATATAATCATGAGAGTGGAATCTAAGAAGTGTATATTTCTCTATGTTTGACTTGGTGGACCTTGTTAGGTGTCATTGAGTATCCCTTTATGATAGGAAGATCATATATTTGAGAGGATATAAGGGGTTAAAGTTATTATGGGGATTTGGAATGTTTGGTATCCATTTGGATTTCCTGGGGGATAATCTAATCATATTTATTTGGAAAGGCTCTTGGTAGATTGTACCTTGGGAATGGGAAAGGGGGTTGTGTGTGAGGACCATTCGAATACATTGACATAGGAAATGGAATCATATTCGATACCAATTCATGTTTATACATAGACATTAATATTAGACACTATTATAATATATATATATATATATATGGAAGTAGGTTGGGACTCTATTCCAATACATTATTTGTCTTAATTGTGGCATTAGATTTTATGCTAATCTATTTATTAATATCAGAATGGGTTGAAAGTTATCTCAACTAAGCACTTAGAAACCTATGATTATGGGAGTTGGATGAAATTATAACAAAATGTTCCATTTTATAGTTATGAAATGTTTGGGTTATTAATATGAAATTATTGGAGGATGTTGTGTCGACCTACTGTACTATGGGTGACATGTTCAGACTTAACACTAAAATTAGATGAAGTGGGTATAGTCGCACACTAGGTATCTTTTTTAGTAATCAATGATTATATGATTGTTTATAATTATTGTTTTTTTATTTTATATCACATTGTGAATACAATTATATATATTATATTTATTTAGGGACAATATTGGTTGTGATCTAATGAGTATTTTTCTTACACCTTGAACATGCACTTTTGTGGGTTTACAAAATTCATGGTCAGGGATACTGTCAAGGGAAGGAGACTAGGGATTGATAGTTGAATAGGATAGAAAACATGATTCGGATATGGGACTAGGAGGATCCTTGAACCTTATTATTGTTCTTGTCTCTATTATTTTATATTTTTTTGGATTGTTCTTTATATATTTTTGACCCCTCGAGAAATCTTATATTGGATGTACAACTACAAGAAATTTATTTTGGGTGCATATTTTGTTATAGAATGTGATGTTTATTATAGTCAGATTACCAATATAGTTTCCATAATATGTTATTTATTATAGATTATAGTTATTTTTTGTTTGTGTAATTATTTATGGTTATCTGAGAAAGAGTATAGTCCCCTGCATTTTTTATAAACCTTCACCGCTACTGGGTAGACGTTGGAGTATGAGGATACACGCTTGAGGTCACTTAGCACTCCCATATTTGGCATCATTTGGGTATACATGGTCGAGTATGTTTCAAATTTGTATAATATATTTTTCTTTTTTTTTACTATTTGGGTCATGGTAGATAGTGATTGGTGTGGTATGAACTTAAGATGGACCCTATGCTTGTGTGAAATTAAAACTACTACAGAGAAATTGCAAGTTACTAGGGTATGATATTTTTCTTCTTGGTTTTTAGATATTACAATTTTGGTGATTTTTAAATGATATGGTGTGTGATTTACTATTTATTATTTTACTCTTCACCTGGGGAGGAAATAGAGAGTGTTCATGCATTATACTTGGCATGTAGGATTCACATATCATGTGTATAATTTTACGTGATTGATAATCTGATATGAAAGGAAAGGTTTGTCATTTAAATTTTCAATAATAAGTTATACAAAATTTTCCTTCATAAGTTATTGGAGGAATTTTACTTGATTGAATTAATGGTTACTAGTTTCATTTGTTACTTTTATCTGAGGACTGATTGTGGTGAATATACATGTGTTTTTACCTAACCACGAGAGTGGGTAGGTTGGGTAGGGAATGCTGAGTTGTATAGACCCTTATGTGAGTAGGGTATGTATAGAGTAGTAGGACACATTTCTTGTTACTATTTTTCTTGCACTCTAATGGTTTATGAATATGCATTGTTTGATGGTGATGTTGTCAAGGTACCCAAGGGTGTAATGATGACCCTAGAGTGGGAATGTATGAGTATGGGGATATTCAATATTGATGAGATACCTAGGATAAGTTCATTGGTATATGAGTTTCATTGAGCTATTTGAGGTGGGATCTTGAATGATTGTTCTATGAGTTATTTCTTATATGGTATATGCTTCAAAGAGTAGTTGGGGGATCCTAAGGATGACGAGATATGGCTCTTAGTGGTTTGAAATGAGTGTGTTAGCTTTATAACTTGATCGTTTATTATTTTTCTAGAGAAGGATCGTGTTTGTGAGGGTAGCCCAAGAAAAAAGGTTATCCTAGGCATGTAAGTTCCCTAGAAAAGTACACTATGGGAAAAACTGCTTTTAGCGACGAGTTATTTGCGATGGGTCTTGGGGTCCCGTCACAAAAAGTTACGTGCAGTTTGGCAAGGTTTACGAGCCAAACCGCGCAGAAGGGTTATTTGCGACGGGACTTGGGGTCTCGTCGCAAAAAGTTTTGCGTGGAAGGGTATTTGAGACAGGGGGCAACTCTCGTCGCAAATACTAGGAAGCGGTAAAGACTATTTGCGAGGGGAATTCCCCGTCGCAAATAGTGAATCCACTGGAGTGTAGTTGTGACGGGTCCTGTCGCAAATAACCAGCGGCGGTAAATACTATTTGCGATGGGATGTTGTCCTGTCACAAATAGTGTATCGGCAGGTCACCTTTTGCGACGGGACTCATCGCAAAAAACACTATTTGCGATGGGAATCCCGTCGCAAATATTCTCGTCACAACTAATCTAACCTATATATACCCCCCATCCATTTTTCCCTTCCCCTCATTTCCTACTTTCTCTATCTCTTTAAACTCAAAATTTAGAGTGAAATTTTTTCGGAGTTAGTTTTTTTTACGAAGAAGTTGTGAGGCTGCCTACAATTATAAGAGATCAAGTTTAAAGGTATTTATATTTTATTTAATTTAGTATTTATTTTATTTTTTAATTTTAATTTTAATTATTGTCGATTAGCTGTAATTAAATTAGATTTAAATTGTTTTGTCATTAGTATTTATTTGTAATAATAAATTGAAATTATTAGTACTAATTCTTAGTAATTTGTAATAATTAATAATTATTAACGATAGTAAGTAATATATATAAATAATTAACCGTAATTTGTAATTAGTAGCTGTAATTTGCAGTAATTAATAGTAATTAACGTTAATTAGTAATAATTAGGAAAAAATAGTAATAATTAGGAAAAAATACTAATAAATATTTACAATTAGTAACAAATACTAATAATTAGTAATAAATACTACTAATTAGTAATAAATGCTAATAATTTGTAATAAATACTAATAATTAGTAATAAATGCAAATAATTAGTAATAAATGATAATAATTAGTAATAAATGCTAATAATTAGTAATAAATGCTAATAATTAGTAATAAATGCTAATATCAGTAATAAATGGTAATAATTAGTAATAAATGGTAATAATTAGTAATAAATTGTAATAATTAGTAATAAATGGTAATAATTAGTAGTAAATGGTAATAATTAGTAATAAATAGTAGTAAATAGTAGTAAATAACAATAAATAGTAGTAATTAGTACTAATTAGTAATAATTAGTAATAATTAGTCATAATTAGCAATAATTAGTAATAATTAGCAATAATTACTAATAATTAGAAATAGTTAGCAATAATTAGTAATAATTAGCAATAATTAGGAATAATTAGAAAAAATTAGAAATAATTAGCAATAATTAGTAATAATTAGCAATAATTAGGAATAATTAGTAATAATTAGAAATAAATAGTAATAATTCGTAATAAATGGTAATAATTAGTAATAATTACTAATAATTACTAATAATTACTAATAATTAGTAATAATTAGTAATAATTAGTAATAAATAGTATTAAATAGTAATAATTAGTTATAATTAGTAATAATTAGTAATAATTAGTAATAAATTGTAATAATTGGTAATAAATGGTAATAAATGGTAATAAATCGTAATAAATCAAAATAAATACTAATAAATATTAATAAATAGTAATAATTAGTAATAATTAGTAATAATTTGTAATAATTTGTAATAATTAGTAATAATTAGTAATAATTAGTAATAATTAGGAATCATTAGAAATAATTAGTAATAATTAGTAATAATTAATAATAATTAGCAATAATTAAAAATAATTAATAATAATTAGCAATAATTAGCAATAATTAGCAATAGTTAGCAATAATTAGTAATAATTAGTAACAATTAGTAATAATTAGTAATAATTAGTAATAATTCGTAATAATTAGTAATAATTAGTAATAATTAGTAAAAATTAGTAATAATTATTAATAATTAGGAATAATTACGAATAATTAGTAATAATTAGTAATAAATAGTAATAATTAGTAATAATTAGTAATAATTAGGAATAATTGGTAATAATTTGGAATACTTGGGAATAATTAGTAATAGTTAGTAATAATTCGTAATAATTAGTAATAATTAGTAATAATTCGTAATAATTCATAATAAATGGTAATAATTAGTAATAATTCATAATAAATGGTAATAAATGTTAATAAATGGAAATAATTTATAATAAATTCTAATAAATAGTAACAAATAGTAATAAATTGTAATAATTAGTAATAATTGGTAATAATTTTAATAATTGGTAATAATTGGTAATAATTGGTAATAATTGGTAATAAATGGTAATAAATGGTAATAAATGGTAATAAATAGTAATAAATAGTAATAATTAGTAATAATTAGTAATAATTAATAATAAAGAGTAATAATTAGTAATAAATAATAATAAATATTAATAAAGAGTAATACATAGTAATAATTAGTAATAATTAGTAATAATTAGAAATAATTAATAATAATTGGTAATAAATAGTAATAATTAGTAATAATTAGTAATAATTAGTAATAAAGAGTAATAAAGAGTAATAAATAGTAATAAATAGTAATAAATTGTAATAATTAGTAATAATTAATAATAATTAGTAATAATTAGTAATAATTAGTAATAATTAGTAATAATTAGTACTAATTAGTAATAAATAGTAATAATTAGTAATAAATTATAATAAATTGTAATAAATAGTAAAAAAGAGTAATAATTAGTAATAATTAGTAATAAATAGTAATAAATAATAATAATTAGTATTGAATAGTAATAAATAGTAACGAATAGTAACCAATAGTAAAGAATAGTAACAAATAGTAATAATTAGTAATAAATAGGAATAAATAGGAATAATTAAGTATAATTAGGAATAATTAGGAATAATTATGAATAATTAGTAACAATTAGTAATAAATGGTAATAATTAGTAATAAATGGTAATAATTAGTAATAAATACTAATAATTAGAAATAAATGGTAATAATTCATAATAATTTGGAATAATTCGGAATAATTCGGAATAATTCAGAATAATTAGAAATAATTCGGAATAATTAGGAATAATTTGGAATAATTTGGAATAATTTGGAATAATTTGGAATAATTAGGAATAATAAGAAATAATTAGGAATAATTAAGAATAAAATCAATTGTAATAAATTGTAATAACTTGGCACAATTTCTAGTGGATTGGAGGAAATCATTTTGCTCGATGACTCTTCTCCTTTCAACTCTCACCGACTCAAAAATTATGAAAAGTATGCTTCTACGTATGCATATCTAATCTCATATGCACGAGTTTGAATATGCATTTGTAGGACCACATTTTCCATAATGTTTTTAGGTAGTGAAAGTTGCAAGAAGATGATTCATCGATGAAAAAGGGGCTCTTTTGTGTCGCGGCTCATTTACTTGCATATTTATCACACTAAAATCACAATGAAGAATCTGCTCGGAGGTACACTTATACATTCTCATATGCACGAGAATGGATATATTTACCTCCGAGATGATTCTTCATTGTGATTTCATTATTAGAAAGTTTCAAAATATGAGTCGTCCGAAAAAAGAGTAGTTGTCAATCCACTGGAAATTGTGTCGCCCATAATTAATGGTAATTATTAAGAAGTGGTTGTAATTATTTATCTTCTTTTTTTGGATAGTGTTTTTCTAATTTCAAATTATTCAAAAATAGTAATGATTTTATATTTTTTAGAAAAATATGGAACAAGGAAGTCGACAATAGTCATTATTAGATGATCACGCTTGGATAAATCGTCATATAAATCCAAACGGTTCTGGTTTAAATCCTGTATATATTGATGGTGATGAAGATTTCTTATCATTTGCATCATCAAAACTAGAATTTATTTCAGAAGTCATAATTAAGTGTCCTTGTAAAAAATGTACTCTAAGAATCTTTAACACATTTGACAAGGTTAGGGGACATCTCTTGTGTTTTGGTTTTCAACTAGATTATGTTTTTTGGTATCAAAACGGTGAACACAGTTCCAGAGAAGATACTAACAAATTTATTCTAAAACTATCAAAATTTCAAAATTTAGTACATGATGTTGCAAGTCCATCTGCTCAACAAACTGAAACTCGTGATGATATTGATTTAGCTCCTAAGTTGGCACCATCTGAATTTTATGAGTTGTTAACGTCTGCTAAGGATGCATTATATCTTGGTTTCAAGATAATAAAATTAGAAGTGGTTGAAAATTTTATGGCTATTAAATCAAATATTGCAATGTCAAATAACTGTTTTGATCAGATATTTTATTTGGTTAAAAAATTGGTGCCTGAAGGAAATGTGTTGCCTAAAAATTAATATGAGAGTAAGAGTCTGGTTCATAATCTAGGCCTTAGTTATCAGAAGATTCATGCATGTGAAAATGATTGCATCTTATATTCTTGTGAAAATGATTCGTTGGATAGTTGTCCCACATGTGGATAATTGAGGTATAAAGAATCTCAACTGGGGAAGTCTGGATCAATTCTTGTAAAACAGTTGAGATATTTTCCCCTTACACTTAGGTTACAATGTTTATTTATATCTCATAACACAGTGTCAATGATGTCATGGCACAAAACCAAGATTTTAATGGGTAAAATATTGAATCATCCATATGATGGTGATTCATGGAAAAATTTTGACTGACTGTATCTTTCTTTTTCTTTAGAAGCCCAGAACATGGGATTGGGTCTTTCTACTGACGGTTTCTATCTGTTTGGTTCTTATAGTATTTAGTATTCAAGTTGTCCTGTCTTTATAACTCCATAAAATTTACCTCCATGGATGTTGATGAAGAGGTCCTATATATTTTTGACCTTATTAATCTCATAACATCTGAAAAAGAATGTTGAAGTTTATTTTAAACCATTTATTGATGAGTTAAGTTCATTGTGAAGTAATGGTGTTAGTTCATATGATTTTGCTGCGAAACAAAATTTCATATTAAAAGCTACATTGATGTGGACAATTAGTGACTTCCCAACATATGTCATGTTATCTGGCTAGAGTAAACATGGTATTAAATCATGTCCTTACTGTATGAAAGAAAAAAAAGAATTTATGCTCATCAATAGAAAAAATAACCTTGCTATTTTGACAGTCATCACAGATTTCTTCCAATCGACCAACCTTTCTAGAGGAAAAAATCTCATTTTAGAAAAGGCACAATTGAAAGGGATGAACTTCCAAAAATGATCTCAGGTATAGATATAAAATCAGTTTTATTTTCATTACCTCTCATTAAATTTGGGCCAACAATAAACCAATAAAAAATTCATGTCTTTGGAAAAGAACATAATTGTATAAAATAGAGCATTTTTTGAGATCTTCCATATTGGTCTGATTTTTTGGTTTGCCACATGTTGAATTCCATGCATATTGAGAAGAAATGTTTTGATAATTTATTTCATACAATTTTGGATACACCAGGTAATACCAAAGATAATGTAGATACATGATTAGATCTTGCCCAAATTTACAGGTAGCCAGAACTTGAACTGTTTCAAAATGTCAGATCATAGAGGTTAATGAAGCTAAAAGAAGGTTATACACTATCCAAAGAGATTTTCTTATTATTTTGTCAGTGGATTGTAGATTTGAGACTTCCATATGTCTATGTTTCCAATTTGGGAAAATTTGTTAAGAATTTTCTTATTAACAGATTAAAAAGTCATGATTTTCGTGTTATAATGGAAAGACTTATGCTGATTGGATTCAAAGGTTTGTTGAATTCTATGATTTTGGATTCTATAATAGACATATCATATTTTTTTGAGAAATTTTCAAGGTGATAATAGAATATGATGCACTAAGAAAACTGGAAGAAGATGTTGTTGTCATTATATGTAAACTAGAAAAAATCTTCTCGCTGGCTTTCTTTGACACAATGGAACATCTGATATTACATTTTCCACATGAATATAAATGTAGAGGTTCGGTATAGTTTCAATGGATATACTTATTCGAGAGATTCATGCAGAAATTGACGAAAAAAGTACGTAATAAAGCATCAGTTGAAGGTTCAATTTTTGAAGCTTATTTGTAAGAGGAAATTGCTTTTTTCTTCTCTCATTGTTTTGAATCTGAATATCCCTCAAAACCCAACCGCATGGGATGGGATGAGGGGAATGTTGATGATGAAATGGAAAATAAATTATCATTTTTTAATCAGTTAGATCTTGGATTTGGTGGAGTTAATGAACGATGGATTTTAGATGATGAACATCACAGAGCTCGTACATATGTTCTTCTCAACTATGAAGAAATGACATCATTTGTACAGTGAGTTCTTCTATCACTTATTCTATAATTTATGTTATAGTAAGTAAACTTATTTTATTTATAGGTTATATGATAATCATTTCAAGAAACATCTTCCACAAATTACAGTAGTAACTCTTGAAGAACGCTGAAAAAAAATTCTCAATGGTTTAAAAAACTGGTAACATAAATTATTGATGGTTTAACATATCAATTTAGTTTATTATTTGTTATATTGATAATTTTTTAAAAAAAATTCAGGTGTCTCAACATGTTGATAAAATTGATAAGCGGTTGTGTATATTGAGTAACCCACCATCCAGAATAGTTAAATCTTATAATGCATGTGTGGTGAATGGTTTTCGATTTCATACACATTCATATGGGGAATCAAAAAAACAATGAACATTGGATTTTTCTTAAGAGGATCACATCATAGAGAAACTGAAATTGACTTTTACGACATACTGGATGAAATTATTGAACTATTTTATCTAGGGAAAAATTACATAATGATGTTTAAATGTCGGTGGTTAGATACTAAGAGAGTTTTGTGTGTTCATATGATTTATGGAATCGTTGATATTAAATATAAAATTCTTCTTATAGTAAATGAACCATTTTTACTAGCTCAATAGGCACATAAAATATATTATGTAAAGTACTATGCCACTTCAAGAGACCTGGGTGATTAGTAGAGCATAATAAAAATGAAATCTTTGGAAAATTAGTTTACTCAAACTAAATGTGGTTCCGCTGAAGTACAAGGAATTGAAATTTTTCAAGAGACTACTCAAAATCCATCTTTTTCAAAAAGAGACATGAATATCAATAATTACCCCCCGCAATTAAGGGTCGATGGTGATGATGATGTTAATGATGTTACAAATGAATTTTAAATGGAAAAAGATGATGAAACTAAAACTCATATGGATATTGATGATGACGAGGATGAATATGAAGGCGTTGACATTGTCAGATATGAAGATGATGATAAAGGTGAACATTGACATAGTTAAGTGCTGGTTATAATCATAACTAATATATATCTATATGTAATAATTATTTTTAACTATCTATTAACAACAATCATTTTTTTTAGATGGACCCTGATCTACTTTGTGAGTTGCAGGAGGATGATCTACCTTTGGATGAGGAGGATTTGGGATCATCTGACCCTTAGCCAACTAGCGGTTCAGGGGGTACGTGGAGGGGGTGCAGTCTTGTGCGATTGATTATTCCTGGCCCTATCCCCATGTGAAGTATACATCTTGGCTTCGATCCACGCACGCGGAGGTATGGTAACCTGTGTATTTTAGTTAGCTTTCATTAATTTATTTATATACTAATTGTTTGATTATTTATTATTTTTCACAGTTTTGCACATGTAGCTGTTGGACAGGGGAGCTCTATCTTGAACAATTATTTTTCTCATCCATGGATCACATGGGAATATATTCCCATTGATGTGTAGCTTGGCATGTTCAATCATTGGTTGGTATGTAAATAAATAATATTTATTTTAAAATTTATTTCATTAATAACTTGATATTATAAATTATTTGTAGGGTTTATGGTATCCCATCGATGATAGGATGTATGATGTTATCCATGCGGCATGGGAGGTGTCTATGAATGAGTGTTTCTGTCAGTTTTTACTCAATTTGAGAAGGATAGCCATTAAGAAAGCAGGAGTGATAGTATTTGATGAGTCATGTAGATCTCACCGACAAGAGTATAGTTCATCTCATGTTTGGGATGGATTATGTTCACACTGGTTGATTGGTGGATTTCAAAAGAGATATTCATTGGACTGGCAGAACCAAGGGAGACAGGAGGTGACACATCGAGATGGTAGCCGTACATTCAGTACACATAGAGGGAATCTGGTAAGTATCTTTTTTAAATATTTTATATAACATTAAATATAAATGATTTATTTTATATTTAAATAGGTAGTCGAGCATCCTGATATTATGGAGTACGACATTTATTAGAGTATGTATAGTGATCCATCCACTGGAGAGATTAGAGGTGATCGCCAGTGTCAGATTGTGGTCAATATTATTTCTTTTTCAGTTTGAAAATTAACTACATATAATATATTCACTATTTTAATTTTAAATTGGAACTGAAGGAGTCATATGAGGCCATGACCTCTCAGACACAGGCTGAGAGTCAGGCAGAGATGGCTAATCAGACTAATGCCCACCATTTCGATGAGGCGGCATATATGGATACAGGCGACCTAGTATGGATTAAAGAAGGGTCGAGTAGTTGGTATCGGCTCTCATTTGACTCTTGGGACTTATTATGGTACTGCTGCAATGTAAGTGTCCAGCTCGAGAGGAGCTCATGGAGAGGCATCATCTTTTGACTCATAGTATCAGGAGCAGTTGTGAGCTCAGACTGAGCTTATAGAGACTTTGTAGAAACAGCAAGAAGAGATGCGTCAACAGCAGCAGTAGAAGTACGAGAAGAATATGCATCGATGACAACAGTAGCAGGAGCAGTAGCATGAGGAGGATATGCATTGATGACATTAGTAGTAGCACAAGAAGATATAGTACATGCGTCGTTTGAATCGTAGTTTAGGGATGGGGTTTCCTCCACCATCTCCTCCAGCTCATCCACCTCCTCCAGAAGATTATCCCCCAGTGATTTTTTTGTTATGTTAAAAACATTTTAATTCAACATTTGTTATAATATGAATTGTTTACAGTTTTTTTATATTGGTGTGAATATTGCATAATTTAATTTTTTTTATATTTTTATATTTTTATTTTTTATTTTTTTTAATATTTTATTATTTTATTATTTATTATTAGTATTATATTTTTTAATGTTTGATTATTTTACTAATAATAATAATAATAATAATTTATGATTTTTTTATTTTATTTTTTGAATATTGAGAATTTTAATTTTTTTTTTATTTTTTTATTTTAATAATATTAATATTATTTTTTCATTAATCGTAATTTTATTAAATATTTTTTTTATTCGTTATTTGCGACAGGGCCTTTTGGGACAGGACCCCGTTGCAAATAGTTTATATATATTTTTTTTTTAAAGGTATTTGCAACGGTAAAAGGACCCATCGCAAATCCTTTTTTCGACGGGCTCGTCGCAAAAAGGTTTAGGTATATATAACATATATAATCGGAGATCTATTTGCGACGGGCATGCCATCCCATCGCAAATACTTTTACGGTGGGCCCATTGCAACAATTTTTTATATATATAATGTAAATAATCATAGATCTATTTACAACGGGCTCATCACAAAAAATACTAGTTGCGACGCCGTTTTCTACAATGTGCTATTTGTGACGGGGTCCCGTCGCAAAAGAACTTTTGTGACGGGATCCCATCGCAAATAGCCCATCAAAAATATCCCATAATCTAGTAGTGGTAAATTGTAGATAAATGTTTTTGTTATGAGAATAACATATGAGTAAAATGAAATTGATTGATGGTCAAGGTATGTGTCTACCTTGGGAACGTATGGGATAAAATCAAGAGTAGTTCTTGTGATGATTAGTTGTATATTTTAGTGTGGGCATACGAGATGCCTATCCTAGTTGATTAGGCATGTGATACATCGACTAGTGCAGTAGGAATTATTATATCTTACTCTGACTAGGTAGTTAGATGATATGATCTTTTGTGTTGCTCATGAGTTAAATTTTGATAGACCTGGAGAATGATCCTTGGTTAAAAGTATTGAAGGAGGCTTCAGGAACCTTGTTTAATTTTTCTTTTGAATAGTTATCCTTATATTGTGTTTATAGATATTTATTTGATTCTTTAGGTGTTTAAAACTTAATGGTGAGAAATTAAAGGATATTGTGAAAATGGTAATCATAAGGATGAATGTTCACTTTTAGGGTGATGATTAAGAAATAGTAATATATGGATCTTAGGCCAATAATGAAAGAGGCATCTCTAATGGGCGTTTTCTTAGTGGATGTTCCTTTCACGGTGGGGATACTTAATGTGTTTCACGAATTTTAAAAGGATTGAAAAAGGGTGAAGATTTGTAGGTTAGGGATATCCATTATTTTTAGAAGTTTTTCTACCCAAACATTGGTGGTGGTTTGGGATCCCAATATGCTAATAATTGGATCAAGAATATCCAAATAATTTTTGAGTATATGAGTAATCCTATATAGTTTCATCTAATTTTAGAGATTTTTAAATTTGATGATGAGGACCTTAAATAATATATGGATTGGATTTAGGAAATTATGGTGGAGGACCATCCTAGATAAACTTTTACTCTCTATCTATGAGAGGTTTTTTTAGAGTCGTTACACCATAATAATGCAATGACCCAAGATTTTGGATCTTTTAAAATATATACTATATTATATAACTTGTATCAAAAGATAAACCCAACATAAAACAACAAAAATATATTAAGAATAAATTATTAATAAATATATAATAAACACTAATATGGTATACCATTAATAGCTATTACCTTTAGATAAAAAATAATTTATATGAGTTAATATTAAAAAATGTTATAATAAAAAAAAATTCTTTATATTGTACTTTCTTTCAAAAAATAAATTTAAAATTTAAAATTTAAAATTTGATAAAATAAAATAAATTTTATAACTCCACTCATGAAAATTTACTTAGTATGATTTTTTTAATTTTTTCTGAAAAGATGTACTTTTAGTAGAAAATATGGTTTTTGTGAAAATTATATTTTTTATGATTTTATCACTATGTAAGAATATAAAAGAAGTTTAAAAAAACTTTCAAGTAATAAAATATGTATTTAAGGAATAAAATTATGCATTTAAATATATTATTTGAGCTTAAAAATTCTATGTCCAACATTTTTAAAACTAAATAAAATTCTTAGTTTAATAAAAATTATTTTCATCCTTTTCTTAAAATGTAGAATTTTAAAAGTGAGGTTTAGTTGTGGATATACTTTAAATCTCCATAAGTTTCATTATATTTTTAATAAATCAATCTATATTATTAAAATCAATAATTATCATTATTTTATCTTATATATAAATTTAAAACTAAAAAACTTTATTTTTCTAGAAACTATTTTTATCTGATTAAGTGTGTTTATTTTAAAATTAATGTTTTAGAAATTTAGAAATTAGATATGATAAAATGATTTTAAAATTTAAAATCATAATTTTTAAATTAGGTGATGATCTTAAATTTAATTTTAGTTATCAAAATTAATTACTGAGGTTAAAAAATGGTTTCCCCAGTAAAAATAAAAATGGTAAATAGGTGTTTTACTAAGGGGAAGTGGTAAAAACATGTTAAAAAATGTTTTAAATTATTTTTTGAGAATATTTTTGACTTTATATCTTCAAACACTCCAATTTTCCCACTTTTTATCCATTTAACCATGAATATTTTCATGGAATTATTTAAAAATTATGAGTGTTTCCAAAAGTGCCATTTTCCCCCATCATAAATAGATACCACTTACACCCTTTCAAATCTAGCTTAATCTTAAAATTACTCCTTGAAACTATACCATTTTACTCTCCCTATAAAAATATCCTACTATAATAATCCTCTGGTCAATCATAGTTATCCTAAGACCTTGAATTTTAAGGGAACTTACAAAAAAATCAAGTCTCTAACGTAAGTATTATCTCCTTCCTAAGTTTTTCTTCTTAATATTACTCTTCCAAATATATTATCACCATAATAATTTTTTGGATTCAGTATCATTATTATAATTATATTTTTTTATTAATGGTATAATCCTTAGTTATTAATTTTTATCCACTTATAAAAAAAGGAAAACAATTATGCGTGTGTGCGGACTACCGCCTCAATGAAGAATCATTTTTTCATTTTTATTTTAGTTTTAATTATTTATAAAAAATATATAAAAATATAGTTCACCATCATAAAAAAATAAAAAATAATATCATTAGTATTATATTATAATGATATTATGTCCAAATAAACTCATCCTTAACCATACTCGTTAATCAAGTTAAAACTAGTTCATGTTTGGTTTGATTAAACCACCTACCTGAACAATGAATTAAAATACAATTATAGATGACTGTGGGAACATGAAAAAAAATTTGATCATAATATAATAATAATAAATTATTTTTATATGGTTCTAAAAATAATATATTAAGTACTTAACTTATTATTAAAGTATCTTTTTCACACGCTAAAATCACCGAAATAAGCCAACACTAATTCCATTTTCACGCAGCGTAACTAAAACACTTATGTAATGATATAAGATATTTATAAATAATTATAATATATATATTAAATTATTTTAACTTATATATTAATTATTAACTTGGTTTCAATGGATGGATAATGATTTCAACATTATAAAATGTGCAAAAAATGATTAAATTTATTAACACCCGATTATTGAAATAAGATACAACTAACCAATATAACCATAATAAATAATTATAAATTAGGAATATAATAATTAAAATATATGAAAAAAATTATGTAGTAAATTATTAAGGTTTCTAATTTTTTTACAATAATCCATATGGCCATCAACTAAGTAAGGAAACAAGGTAAGAGTTTCATCTCAAAACTTCCTTTATTGAGGCACACATTCTTTTATACACCTAATTTTGTTTAAATTGTGTATATAATAACAATTTGATGTTTAATTTCATGTATTATTTTTATTCATGGTATTTTAACTCAAAATTCAATCCCTATTTCTTTCAAATGGTTTTTATTATAATGTTTCTTAATATGTAAGGGTTATTTTGGGTCAACTTATCTTTATCAAGACATATTTTAATGTTATACACCAATTTATTATTTATATAGTGCAGAACATGAATATATTTTTTACATAATTAATGATTTAATCCATGGTATTTATATAAACATGTTATTTTCAATATTCAAATTACTTTTTATTCAAAAATAACTTAAGTTGTAAGGGTTTCTTTGTCTCAAATTTGAAACCCTTGAGACATGTTTAAGTTGTAAATCATGTTTCCATTTCAATGGTGTAAACAATTACCTATTTTCATTTTTTATCATAATCCTATTATACTTAATTATATTCCATATTATATTTAAAATTTATACCAATCATGGGGTTTTGATTCAAAAATTACAGAGTTTGTAATGGGTTTTCGCATCTCAATTATCTTCCTTGGGCCATAATCACTCACCTTTGTCTATTATTTTTATTGATTTTTCCATTATAACCTATGATGATTTTAGGATTTATTACACCTTATTTTTTGGATAAATCGTGTTTCACATCAAATTTTTATTCCTTGATGATTTTAACATTTCTTTAAAATTAATTTTGTTAAGAATAATTCCCATTACTTATAATGGATTTTTCTTCCATGTCCATACTTTTAATTCCTACCAATGGTCTCTTTTATTTAGTGTAAAATCAATTTTTTTATCTCCAATGATACTTTTATTCACCTTATTTCATTTTAAATAAAATGTATCTTTATTTTTTTTTAATGATGTTATTTTTCAACATGGTTATTTCAAAATGTTTAAAAGGTTTTTCTATCATTTACAGATAAAAAGTTTTATTATACACTCAACATTTTATTTTCATAACTTTTATATATTTTTTAGGGTTCTATTATTAAATATTTTTAAAAAAAATTAAAATTATTAAAATTATTTTTACTTCTTTTTTTAAAAAATTATATCTTTTTCAATTCTCCATTATTAAATATTCTTTTAAAAGTAAAAAATTTCAAAGTATTTTTATTCCTCATATTTGATAACCTATAATTATTTTCAAGGTTTTTTTATTTATATCTCCTTATATTAAGGCTTTAAAATTATTCTCTTTACCTTCAAAAAAATGTAATTGAATGTAATTTTCACTTTAATGTTTTAAATGGTTTTTTAAAAACTCTTTTATTTTCACATCTATTTACCCTCCTAGGTTTATCTTTCATGAAGTAATGTTTTGATCACCTTGTGTATGATATTATGTTATGATTCCTTTTGTGAAATAATATATTTTGATATCTTATAATTTCTTAATTTCATTAAATGTGATGTTTTTGAAAGTTTTAAGAAACCCATTCTTTTACCATGGGTTATATATATGATGATTTAAAAATGTCATGAAATTCATCTTCTTTATATGGGTTAATTATGATGTGATGATTTTTTTCAAGTGGAATAAAAATGTATGGATTATGATATGGTTGGTACCTATATTTCCCTCCAATTAATTGGGTAAAGGATTATATCTCATGAGATAGAAATGTTATGTGAACGGGTTAACAATCAGTTGGGTTCACAAAGGGTTTGGGTGATGAAAGTTAAATTTACTCAAAATTTATGAGTGAATATATTGATAGGTATCTTGGTTGAAAAAAATAAGAAAACCTATGTTTATGATTTTTCCACTTTATTTTCTATATTCCATAACCCATGTTATATGATTAATGTTTTATTTTCTCATGCTATGGTAAATATATCATCATTATAGGTGTTATACCCATATTTCATGCTCATGGTTAACACTTAATGTTTTATGCTCTTTTAAATCATATTCTTTTTCTTATTCATTATTTACAAATGTTTATGATCTAACCATTATGGCCTTTGTTATGTTATCAATTAATGAGCATTTGAGCTCACCCCTTTCTTATGTTTCCATTACTCAGGTTATTGAAGATGATTATATCATGTGAGATATATAGTAAAGGGTCTATAGGATCATGGATATGGAGAAATGTTTGAAAGTGTAGTAAAATAATATATTTATATAGATAATCTCCAAGACACTAAACCTTTTGGTCTTTGGGTTGTGTGTTTGTTTGTGAGATATATTATATAAATTGTGATATTAATTTATTATTTAAGTTATGTTTAGATTTTGACACTTTAGTTGGTATCATAGCAAGGTATACTTGTTTTGGATATTAGTTTGTTTATTTTTGGGGATTAATTTATAGAACCTTAGTGAAAAACCTGGTGTTGAGCCTAAGTAAAAGATCATATCATGAAATATCGGTAAAGTCTTAAGTAGATGGTTTTACCTAACAATAAATTTTTTTCTGGATACTACAAGTTTATGTGGATATCATACATATTCACCTAGGGAAAATCACCCAAAAAAGGGTAGTTTGAGCATTGAATCGATCTTCACCCTGATTCGTGATGAGTGGGCCTAAGACTACACACTTGGTTTGAAACTCCCAAGGGATATGATTTGATTTATCATATGATCTTTTTGAACCATTATGAAGGATATATTACCTAGTTACATTGGGATATTACATTAAGAAGTATGTGAGAACACAACTTAAAGTAACCTAGTTTAAACAAAGATATTTATAGGATGAAACAAGTGTGACATGATTGAAAAGAAGGTATTATAGAATAAACTAAAGTTTTCATTGGAGAATACATGTTAGGATTTAGATTTCATAAATATATGATAATTTACTCTGAATTTATTGGATATTATCATATCCTTTTTGGTTGTAGTATTTAGTTCGAAACGGGAACATGAAAATGAAGTTGTGAGAGGTATGTCCCTATGAAATCCTAAGAATAATATTTTTGAAAGATAGTTTCTTAGTTTTAGAAATTATAATAAGGTGTATATCTCATAAGAAAACATATCATGAGTTTATCATGGATACTTTATCTTCTTCCTTTAGTACATTATAATTAAATTGTGAGGATAAAATTTATTTAAGGGGGTAGTCAATAAACATAGATTCTGGATCCTTTAAAACACATATTATGTTTTATAACTCATGTCACCCTCTAAACACAATATAAACCAACCACAACATATTAATATTACGTAATTAATAAATCTATCATAAAAACTAAGATGGTACCATTAATAGCTATGATCTTTAGTAGATAAATAATTAATATGAATTAATATAAAAAAATTTATAATAAAATATGTTTTATTTATATTATACATTCTTTCAAAAACTGAATTTACATATTTTAGAATGAAAATTTGATAAAATAAAATTCTTTTTTGAACTCCTCTCATTAAGTATGAATTTTTGAATTTTTTTTGAAAAGAATTATTTTTAGTCAAAAATATATATTTTAAAAATATTATGATTTTTATGATTTTATCACTATATAATATTATTGAGACACCTAGGACTATTCCATGGAGGGTATAGGCTATGGAATAGAGTGGTATCACTGTATCATAAAAGATAAGGTTTCTTCATAGTATATTAGAGGAGAAATGTTGGAGCTACTACCATATTTGGAATAACTAAACCATAGAAGTAGGTTGGGGCATAGGGAGTCAATTTCTATGGAGTATAGTGGGAGGATATAGAATATTTCACCCAAGGGGTGGAATTTGTTTGGTTCTACCAAATAATACACCCCTATGGTGTGGTTCTAGGCTATGCCATAGCCCACTTCTGGGGTGTCTTGGTTTTGTGGCATAATGTCTATAGTTTCACCATATCCTTACCCCAGGAGAAGTAGATCTAAGTGAGGTATGTGGAATTTTTTTCATAGTCTAGTTTTCCAAGGGTTACTATGGCATGGATAAAGGGCTCTACAGCATGGTCTGGAAACTATGTGGCATAGTCCATGAGGTATCTCCATGGTGTTATATATTACTGACTGGATATATATACCAGGACTCCCTCTAAACCAGTTCTTTTCCCAGTTTTCACTCTAAAACATTAACTTTCCAATATATTTTTTTGTAGGTCATTGAATCCCTTTTTGATAAAGTTCAACCCTTGGATTTGGGATATCAAATCTTGGTAGTTTCTCTCCATTTTTGAGGTAGTTGTATCTATACAAAGGTTCCAACTCGTGAATTACTTGATATTCTTATAAATTCCATTGGTTTGGTTTATGAAATGTTTATATATGACATAAAACTATATATTATTTTTTAAATACATTTTTTAATGGTAATTTTATTTAAAAATGGGTTTGAACAAGAAATGTTTTAGTGAGATTCCTTAAAGGTAGATTTGAATCTAAAATGGATGTTTAAGCATGGAATCAGTAAGGCTTCATTATGAGAATGGTTTTTTAAAATTTGATTATGGTTTTCAAATGGTTTTTAAAAATAATATCTCATTGGGAACCTTGGGTGCATCAGGAAATGTACATTTCACTTTATTGTGTACCACCGTTAGAGGTTATGGTATCAAAAAACTATGTGATAGGTTTCAATATCAGTTGGATTCACTTTATTCCTAGATTAGTTATTTATTTTTCATGTTTATTATATGTTACCGTAATCTATAACCAAAATAATTTTATTTTTCCTTTATAATTGGTTTGAAACATGATGGTTTATTTCATGGTTGGTTGGTCACATGTTTATCTAGTGGTTTATCCATGGTTTATTTTTCTTATGCTCGCCTATTTTATTTCATGTATATTTCATGTTATTATTTTATAAGGATATGGTATTATTTTATGGAAACAAAAGGAAGTTTTAAAAAAAATATTTTATTTATAAAAAATCATTATAAACTATATTTGTTTTAAATATAGAGCTAATGTTTTCATGATACTATAATTTTTATAGATTCTTTGGTGAAATCCTACTAGGATTTGTCCTCACACCCTAATTTATCCTTTCATAATTTATAGATGTGGTTTTATAGGACACCAATAAAGGTAAGGGTGTCATTTATTTTTACAAATTCTCTTGGATTTCATCATCTTCATAGTGGGATGGGTTGGTGGAGGTGAATGGTCACATACTGAATCAAAATATGGCTTGTCTGGATTGATTTTCAGGTTTATACCCTTGGTATTGATGTTGTATGTATCATGGTTTTACACTCTTCATTACACATTGTACTCTATTGTTTTGTTTCCATTCGCTTATACATGAGACTTATTTTGGCTGTTTTTATGATACTCACCTTATGTCGAGCCATCCGAATGACATTTTTTATTGACTTGGTATGGTTCATCACGAAATGGTATTAGAGGTGAATACCCAGCCTAAAGTGTTATGAAACTTCCTAGGTTTGTTTTAGGTTATTTTTTAGAGAGGGGTTAGGACAATTTAAATTCATATATTAAGTGTGGGAGGGTTCCTGAACATCTCACTTATGTATCTAAACTTGAGTTAATGTGGCTGTTCAGGGAATTTTTACCAAACACGAGACTTGGTGTTTGAGGTTATTTGAATAAACTAGATTTGAGGTTTATTTAAATAAAATTATTCATACTTTTAATGGTTTTTCTTTCATTCATAGAATACATGATTGAATTAAATACTTTTTATTTAAAGGCATTGATATGGATTCATAAAGTTGGACTTATGATTTGGAATTTTCTCTTAAGATGACTAGTTATTATTTTGTGTTTATTATGAAATGCCTCCTAGAAGAGATCTTTTTAATTCAAGTGAGGAATTTGTGAGACAAGTAATATAGGTGAATCCTCTGGTAGAACGTTATTTCATATAAGCTATAATCTAAACTATATAGACTCTGGTTCAGGTAGGTATTTAACACCAAGGATTAGTGGTGGATCATGTCTTGTAATTTACTAAGAATAACCTACTTTTTTCCCATGGTGACAAAGGACCCCAGGAATCTGAGGATTGGGTTGAGATAATTGAAAGGATATTTTATTTTATGAAAACTCATGAGGACTCTAAGGTGGTTTTCACCTTGTACATGCTTGAGGAACCAGGAAGGATATGGTGGGACTCTTTCATGAAAGCTATGTTTCATGAGGATGTCACATGGTCTTCTTTCAAGAAATTATTAAACCAACAGTTTTATCCTGAAATGTTGTATTTGGTGAATACCTAAGAATTTATTATCTTAGATAAATGGGAGCGTATGGTTTTGTATTATTCCACCTATTTCAAAAAGTTAGTGCACCTACCACATAACCTTGTTTCTAATGACTACCTAAATGATCAAAGGTTTGAGATGGGGTTAAGGATATTCAGTCAATGTTGATTCTCTTATTTCTTCCAACTTTTATTGAATTGGTGGATAAATCAACTATGTATGAGGTATAAATAGTTTTTAGAATGGGTTTGGGTGTTGTTTTGGTTGTTTGAGTTGTTATCCAGGGTGTGTCTTTTGTCTAGAAAAGGAAATGCAAGGGTGTGCAGTTTTCTTTGGGACTAGTTTTAGGGGACTTGTCAGGATAGTAGTGAGTTTTTTTCTACTAGTGTGGAAAACCTAGTGATAACAATCCTAGATGTATGGAATTACCCAAAACTTATCTTATTTGTGGAAAATATTTCCATCTCAAACATTTTTATAAGGGTTTACCAAGGTAGTAAGGCTAAATCCACTCTCACAAAGGGTTTTCATGTTCATTTTTATACTTTAAAGGGTGGTGGGTCTTACCTTATGGAAAATGGGGCATTCATGTTTCTAAGGGGGCTTGTGAAGGAGATGATATCATACATCTTTATACAGTGGAGTATACACTAGAGGAATTGTAGGTAGGGCTAGCTATTTTTAGAGGTTCGATGTTTATTTCATCCTCTATGGTGATAACTTTATTTGATATAGGTACTACTCATTTTTTATATCATCAAAGTTGATTTATATGTTAGGATTTTTTTGGATATTATGTTATTATTTTATCATCTTTTCACACTGTTGGGAAAGTGGTTCAAATAAGGTTTTAAATGTCATGCGTTTTTTATTGACAATAGATGACTTCAAAGTGTTATGGGATTTCATGGTTATTGATCTTGAAATATTTGAAATTATTATTGGCATGGATTAGATGATCATCATAATAGACCAGATTGACTATTATCATCATTGAGTTCAATTATTTTCTCTGTATGGGGTCTCTCATGTCTTACAAGGTGGGTGAGATTCTAGATATGGGAGAGTAGGTCCTATTGTTCCTTATATTGGGGTGATCTCATGCCATTTATTGAATATGTTCCTTGATTTAATTAACTTTATCTTGTGTATTATACTTTGTGTAGTGGTGAGTTTTCACTCTGAGGTATTTCCTGGTGATTTTTCTAGGTTTCCACCACAGATAGAGGTCAAGTTTACTATTGAACTTCTCCCTGGTATGATGCCCATTTATATGTTATCTTATCTCAAGGAACCTATTGAGTTGATGGAACATAAATTCCATATTGTGAGCCTTGAGGATAATGGATTTATTCATCCTATTGTGTCACCTTGATATTTTCCTATCCTCCTTTCTAAAAAGGTAGATGGGTGCCTTAGACTTTTCATTGATTATTAAAAGATAAATCAAGAAACCATTAAAAAAAATATCCCTTACTAAGAATTGATGATATCTCTGATCAACTCAAAGGTGGTTTTTGGTTTTCTAAGATTGGCCTCTATTTGAGATACCATGATTTGAGAGTATATAAAGAGGATATACCTAAGGCAATGTTTAGGATTCAATATGGAAATTTAAAGTTTCTTGATATGTTATTTGGTCTCACTAACACTCCTATGGTATTTATAGTATTGATAAACTGAAACTTTCATTGGGTTTTGTACTCATTCATAGTCATATTTTTTGGATGATATCGTAGTATACTCTAAGTTAGAGTAGGATCACCAAAATCACTTGGATATTATACTCATAATCTTTAAAGAACATCAGGTGTATGGTAATCTTTACAAGTATGAATTCTGGATCCAGGAAGGGAAAATTATGGGGAATATTATATCTAAGAGGGGTATATTAGTGGATCCTGAAAAGATACATGTGGTAATGTATTAGTATTATCCTATAAATGTGTTTGAGATTCATAGTTTCTTAGGGTTGGATGGTTATTACAAATGTTTTTTTTCAGGAATTTTCCAAGATTATGTCTCCAATGATAGATTTGATCCACAAGGGTGTAAAGTTTGAGTGTAATTAAAAATGTTAGATGTATTTTGATGAAATAAAGGTAAGGTTGACTTCAACTCCAGTTTTTATTCTTCTAGAACTGGTTTTGGGTTATGTTGTTTTCTAAAATGCTCCAAGTACATGATTGGCTGTTTCTTAATACAGGGTAAGTAAGTGTTGGCCTATAGATATTTCTAATTACACCCTCACAAAACAACTAATATACCCATGATCTTATGGTGGTAGTAGTTATGCATGCACTCAAAACATGGCATCACTATATCCTTGTGGAGTGGTTTATAGTATATTCAAATCATAAGATCCTAAAGTACATTTTCACTCAAATTAGTCTAAACTTAATGGGTTGAGTATCTCCAAACTTTTGATTTTGATATTTCTTATACTCCTAGAAAAGGGAAGGTGTCCACTGATGCATTGAGAAGAAAATTACTAACTCAAGCCTTAAAGGAATTAGTATAGGAGTGTTATTTTATGATTTTTTTCATTTAGATGATATTGGGAGTGGAAGAAGCTTTTGGTTATGTGTTCTTATATTAGGTAAAGGAAAACTTTTCATTTAATGAGAGGGTTCGACTCAATTAAGTGGAAGACACTAATTTCCAGAACTTTTGTAAAATACTAAATGGTGGGGAGACCTTGGGTGAGTGGTTTTAATCTTCTATTGGTAATTTGTGTTTATGAGGAAGGTTTTTCATTCTGATATCTCTGAGGAAGGAGTTGATGGATAATGGACATCAGACTTATTGGTCTATACACCCTAGGACTACCAAGACGTATAATGATTTGAGATGTCAATATTTGTGGCTAGGGATAATGTGGTCAGTTGAAGAATTTGTGTCATGGTGCCTTACTTGTCAGAGAATTAAGGTGGAACACTAGAGACCTATTATCTTGTTACATCCTTTTCCCATTTTAGTATGGAAGTGGGGTGATATTTTCATGGACTTTGTTATTGGTTTTCCATATAATTTTTTGGGGAAGGATGAAATTTGAGTAATTATTAATGTACATACAAAATTTATACATTTCCTTCATATTAAAGATATGATAAAGGTGGAACATCTTGATCACTTGTATGTCTGAGAGGTTTTTAGACTTCATGGGGTTCCCTCTGTGATCATTTTTTATAGGGACCTGAGGTTCACATCCTAATTTTGAAGATATTTTCAAGAGAAATAAGTTCTTAGTTGAAATTAATCATGGAATATAACCCACATATGGATGTTAAAATAAATAGATCTATCCAGATTCTTGAGGATATTATCTAATCATGCATGCTTGATTTTGGTGGTTCCTAGAAAAATCAACTTCCTCTGGTTTAATTTTACTATAACAATAGTTATCAAACTTATATTAATATTGAACCCTTGGAAACATTATATGGGAGGCCATATGGATCTCTCTTATACTAGGAAGTGTTTAGAGAGCAGTACTTGGTTGGATCAATCCTTGTTCATGAGATGATAGAAAAGGTGCAGTTGATCTAGAAGAAATTTGTTATAGCACAAAGTCATCAGAATTATTATCAAAACCATAAATTTTTTTCGCTAGAGTTTATGGTTGGTGATCAGGTCCTTATTTGAGTTTCTCCTTGATTGGGATACTGACGGTTGGGTAATTAGGGTAAGATGGCATCGAGGTTTTTTCCCCTTTGAGATCATTGGATGAGTTGGAAAGGTGGAATATTGGTTGTACTTCTATTACTATTATTGGAATTTCATGCTGTGTTTTATGTTTCTTGATTAAAGATGTATCAACTGAACCCTTACCATGTGATTGAATTAGATGATATTTATCTTGAGGTTTAAACCACCATGGTTGAGAAATCGATACAGATTATGGATCATCAAGATAAGGTACTTCACAAAAAAATGATTCCTTTGGCCTATGTACTGTATAAGTGAATATGGGATAAACATGATATATTGGAGACAGAATCATTGGTGAGGTAGTAGTGACCTTATCTTTTTGTAATTTAAAATTCTTGGTCATTTTTTGGGGACATGAATCTTTCTTAGTGGGGAGAATTTTGATGCCCTATGGGTTTTGGGAACTGCACTATGGAGGGTATAGGATATGATATGGAGTAGGATCATTGTGTCATGGAATATAGGGTTTCAGAATAGTGTGATGGAGTATGAATGTTAGAGAAACTTGCATATTTTTTATAGCTACACCAGGGAGGTTGTATGTAGCATAAAAATTTATCTACTATGATGTGGAGCAAGAGGATACGACATATTGGCAAGGGGGTGGGATTTGTCTGGTTCTGCTAAATATTTAACCCTTGTATCATGGAACTAGGTTTCAATGTATCCTACTTCTTATGTGGATTGGTTCTATGGGGTGGTTTCTTCAACTACATTATATCCTTACCTTGGGAGAAGTAGATCTGAGAAAGGTCTGTGGTATGGTTTCTGGATACTAGTTGGTTGAGGGTGACTATGATATGGATAAGGGGATCTATGGAATGGTTTGTAAGATATGTGGCATGGTCCTTGAGGCTGTTCCATGGTGTTATATTTTAAAAAATTGCTATAAATACTGATACTCACTATAAACTAGTTATTTTTTGGATTTTCTCTCTCAAAACTTAGGTGTCTGAGAGAGTTTTTTAAAGACCTTGAAAGACCTTTTTGATCAGGTTCAACTCCGGGCTTTGGGAGATAAAATCTAGGTGGTTTATCTTTATTCTTGAGGTAGGTGTCTCTATACAAAGGTGTTAATGCATTAATTACTTTATATTCTTCTAAGTTATATTGGTTTGTTTTATTAAATGTTTGTATTCGATATCAAAGTGGATATTATTTTTGAAATATTAGTTTCTAAATGGATTTGCATTTAAAAATGGTTTTAGGCATGCTATGTGTTGATGAAATTCCTTCAAGGTGTATTTGATTCTAAAATGGATTTTCAAACATGGAAGCGGTAAGGATTCATCGTGAGAATATTTTTATAAAATGTGATAAATATTTTCAAATGGTTTTGAGAAATAATAGCATATTGGGAACCTTGGGTGTGCCAGGAAATAAAAATGTTGCTTTAGTGTGTACCACCACTAGAGGTGTTGTTATCAATATATTGTGTCAAAGGAATTGATATCGGATGGATTCACATTTTACCAAGATTAGTGATTTATTTTAATGTCTATTATATATTCCCATAGGTTATATCCCAAATTTTATGCTTTTTATTTTCTTTTTGGTTTGACACATGATTATATATTTCATGGTTGGTTGCTCACATGTTTATCTTATGGTGTACCCATGGATGGTTTTGCTTATGATCACCTACTTTATTTCATGTATATGATATATTCTTGGTTTATGAGGATATGGAATAATTCTATAAAAACCAAAGTATTCTTTACAAAAAAAATATTTAGGAAAATTATATATATACTGGATTTGTTTTAAAGTTGTAGCTAACATTTTCATGATATTTGACTTTATATATATTCTTTAGTGAAATACTATTGGGATTTGTGCTTAAACCCTACTTTTTCATTCTGGAATTTTAGATGTGGTTTTTTATGACATAGTTAAATGGAAGGGTGTCATGTAGTTTTTCATCATCTCTTGGTTTTCTTCATCTTCGTAGTGGGATGGGTTGGTGGTGATGAATGGTAACATAGAGATTCAGTGTATGGATTGTCTGGTTTAATTTTTAGGTTTAAACCCTTGGTATTGATGTTTTATGTCTCATGGTTTTGTAATCTTTATTTCATATTGTACTGTGTTGGTTTTTTTCCTTTCTATTATACATGATACTTGTTTTGGTTATTTTGATGATGCTCACCTTGTGGCAAGCCATCACTGGTGATGTGTTTGATCAACATGGGATGGTTCGTTACAAGTATCCTAGAAGTTTAAAAAACCTTTTAGGTAATAAAATATGTATTTAATTAATTACATTATTCATTTTAATATATTTTTTGAGCTTATAAATACCATTTTAAAGATTTTTAGAACTAAATAAAAATATAAGTTTAATAAAAACTATTTTCAGACTTCTCATTGAATGAATTATTTTCAAGGTGAGATTTGGTTGTGTATTTACTTAAAATCCTCATAAATTTTATTTGATTATTAATAAATTAATTTATGTCATTAAAATTAGTAATAATTGTTATTTATCTTATATATATTTAAAGATGAAAAAAACATATTTAAAAAAACTTTTTTATGTGATTAAGTGTGTTTATTTTAAAATTAAATTTTCACACATTTAGAAATTTGATGTGATAAAATTATTTTTAAAATTAAATTATGAATTTTTAAATTAGTTAATAAGTTCAATTTTAATTTTATTTATCAAAAATTAATTACTAATGTTAAAAATATTTACCATAGTAAAAAGTAAAACTCGTAAAAAAGTGTTTCACTAAGGGGAAGTGAAAAAAACATGATAAAAACATGTTTTAAAACAAGTTTTTGTGATAATTTTAGAAATTAACTTGTCCCAAATTCTCCTTTTTCCACTTTTGATCCATTGAACCTTGAATAATTGCATGGCGTTATTGAAAAAAGCTGAGTGTTTCCAAAAGTTCCATGTTCTTCCCTTATAAAAGGATACCACTTCCACCCTTTTAAAGCTACACTTAACATTAAAATTAATCCCTGAAAATATGATTTTTTTAATATCACTAGAACCCTATTCCACAAACATAATCCCATTTTCACTCATATTTAGCCTAATAACTTCAATTTCAATAGAGCTTCCAAGGAAAAAATCAAGTCTCCAACATAAGTATTACCACTTTCTTAAATTTTTCTTTTTAATCTTACTCTTCTAAATATATTATCACCAAAATAATATTATGGATTCAGTATCATTAGTATAATAATATTTTTTATATTAATTTTAAAATTCTTATTTATTAATTTCTTTACACTTAGAAAATAAAAGGAACGTTAATCTTGCATGTGTGTGAACTACCACCTCCATAAAGAATCATATTTTTATTCTAATTTTTAATTATTTATCCAAAAATAATAAAATATAGTTCACCATAATAAATAAATAAAAAAATATCATTATTATTCTATTATAATGATATTATTTCAAAATAAACACCTTTTTAACCATACTCTTCAATTGAATTGAAGTGTGTTCAAGTTTGGATTGATTTAACCACCTACATAAACAATTCTTTAAAATGTGATTTTGGATGAATATGGGAACATGAAAATGAATATTATTATAATATAATAATGAAATAATTTTTTATATGATTCTTTAAATATTATATAAAGTATTTAACTTATTATTAAATTATTTTTTTCATTCTCTAAAGTCACTGAAATAAGCCAACATCGATTCCATTTTCACACAGAATAACTAAAACACTTATGGAATGATATAAGAGATTTATAAAATCAATATAATATATATATTAAAATATCTTAAATTTTATATTAATTGTTATATTTTTATTAAATGATTTATAATGACATCATCATTTTAAAACGTGCGAAAACGATTAAAGTTATTAACACTCGATAATCAAAATAAGTTATAACTAACCAATATAGCCATAATAAATGAATATAAATAAGGAATATAATAGGTAACATATATGAATAATTTTATAAAATATATTATTATAGTATCTATTTTTGTTTTATAGGAATTTATAGTGTCATCAACTAAGAAAGGAAACAGGGAAAGGGGTTAGTCCCAAAACTTCCCTCTTTGAGACATAAGTTATTTTATGCACCTAACTTATTTCAAATTATATATATACTGCCAATTATATATTTAATTTCATGCATTATTCTAATTCATGGTATTTTAAGTTCACATCCAATCCTTATTTCTTTCAAGGGGTTTTTATTATAATTTCTTTAAATTGTAATGGTTTTTTGTCTCAAATTCTCTTCACTGAGACATGTTTTAATTTTATGTACCAATTTCTTATTTATATGGTGTATATAATACCAAATAATTTATTTTGAAATAATCCAAGGTTTAATTCATGTAATTTATATAACCATATTATTTTCAAGCTTCTAATGACTTTTGATTAAAAAATTACTTAAGTTCTAAGGGTTTCTTTGTCTCAAATTTGAACCCCTTGAGATGTGTTTAAGTTATACACCATGTTTCTTTTTAAATGGTTTAAATACTTCCCTATTGTAATTTTTTTATCATGAACATTTTATAATTCATGATATTTAATAATCTATTTAAAATTCATACCTTTCATGGGGTTTTAATTCAAAATTTACAAAGTATGTAAGGGTTTTTTGTGTCTCAATTCTCTTCCTTGGTTCATAATCACTCACCTTAATCTATTATCTTTCATGATTAATATATTATAACATATAATGATTTTATAATTTATTCCAGATTCTTTTATGGGGAAATAATGTTTCACACCGAATTCTTCTCCCTCAATGATTTTAATGTTCCATTAAAATTCATTTAATAATAATAATTCCCATACTTTTAATGTATTTTTATTCCATGTCTATATTTCTACTTCCCACCAATTTTATCCTTTCCCTAGTGTAATCTCAAATTGATTTTATCTCCAATGATCCTTTTATTCCACTTATTTCATTTCAAATAAAACGTATCTTTTTTTAATGATGTTGGTTTTAAAAAAGGTTATTTCAAATTGTTCAAAAGGTTTTTCCACCCTTTTAAAATAAATTTTTTTATCATCCAATCCACATTTTATTTTGATAATTTTTATGTATTTTTTAAAATTAAATTATTAAATATTATTTTTTTAAAATTAAAAATTTCAAATAATTTTCACTTCTCTTTATGAAAACTTTATTTATTTTTTAATTCTATATTATTAAAGATTCTTTTAAAAGTACAAGTTTTCAAAGAATTTTCACTAATCGTATTTGATAAAATTTACTTCTTTTTTAGGATGTTTTATTTAGAACTATTTAAATTCAATTTTTTTAAAAAATTCTCTTTCACTTCAAAAAAATGTTTTTAAATGTAATTTTCACATTAATGTTTTAAAATGTTTTGTGAAAACTTTTGTATTTTCGCATCTATTTACTCTCTAAGTTTTATTTTTCATGAAGTGTTGTTTTGATCAGACTATATATGTTATTATGATATGATTACTTTTTTAAAATGATATTTTTTTAATATATTATGATTTATTAAGTTCATGGTTTTTTTGAAGGTTTTAAGATACTCATTATTTTCCTAAAGGTTCTGTCATGAACCAGCATAGATAACCTAATAATCGAGCTAGATCTGACATATCCTGAAGGAAATTATTGATCCCTATGGGTTGGTGGAAAGCATCTAGAATTATATAAGATAAAATAGGGAATTTATTTTATACAAAACAATGGAAGATAAAATATTAAAAGTTAGCATGCTCAACACTCCAAAGGGAAAAAGTAGTAGTAACCACACAGGTATAACAAAACCCAAAGCATTACATCATCAAAGTACTCAGTAAAAAGACAAACATCCCAAGATACAGTAATTACCCATGATCAAATGGATCAATAATATCCACCACCACCCAAGTTGTTCTTTCCCTTTGCACGGACCTAGCATAAGAAAATATAAAAACACCCAAAGTCAAAGATAGGGTGTGAGATACAAATACCAATAGGGTATCACCAAGTATTCCATAATCAATGAAAAAAACAATAAACCAGATATGTTGTCAATTTAAATAAAACTAGGCATGAAATTACAATTGCATATTTTAAACCAAAATATTATTTCATTCAAAAATATGAAAGATGTATCAATACAGCTTTGAAATAGTCTTAAATGTATATTTTATATAAAATAGTTTATATAAATAATTTGGAATGAATAGAACATTTCAATAATTAATGACATGTATAAACAAGACAAATAGCTCATAATAAAGAAAGCATCATGTACAAAAGCCCTATGGTAAGTTAGTTACTAGGAAATAGGATCCTCACACATGTCATAGTGATCATGGATCTAGTCAGGTGTACACACAAAAATACACCCCAAAAAGGGAAACCCATCAAGGGTAGTATACACCCCAATAGATGAACCCATTATGGGAAATCATGTCAAAGTTTTTTTAGTAACATTTGTCATTATCAATCCATTTCTAGGAAGTAAAGGTCTAATAGTGCTTGTCTCAGTTACCACTAACTTCCTAGGCTAAAATTTACTTTAATAATCAATAAAATTGACAATTATTCATTTTAAAATAGTTTAAAATACAATTTCCCAATTTCAATTTTCAACATTACTTTCTCTTTTCAAAACCAAATCATTGATTTTCATCATTTCATGCCATTTCAAAAAAAATTAATTCGATCCATTTTCACAAGATAAATCATTAAATAATTTCATCAAAATTATTTCTAAATAAATCTACCCTTTTTTATAAATCCACCCCACAATTTCAATTCCATTGAAATTTGGGCTTTTATCAATTTCTATATCCATTTCAAATCATGAATCAAATCATCATAATTCCATGTTTTTAAATAAATTAAGAACTCAATTAAATTTGGCCAAGTAATAAAAGATTTCAAATGTAGGGAAAATAATTATGGAACCAACAACCTTTAATCAAATATCACTAATCAACAATTTCAATGGGATTATCCAATAATGAATAAAGGTGACAAAGATCTAAAAACACAAACTAGAAAAAAGATCCAATTAAAAAGAGTTTAGATACATCAAAAATGTGATGATCAATAAAACTCTTAGGAATAAGGGAGGAGAGATCAGAAGAAACTAATTGAGAGAAGATCCACTTACCATAGTGGTATTAGATCTTCCACTAATACTTTGATTACCCAGAGGAGGGGTTTGGGGGAGCCAAAATCACCTCTAGAGAGACTTACTAGTCAAGAAATTCATGTTAGTGTTGAGTAAGGAGATTAAGGATCTTAAACAGGGGCTTGGAATTTTTTAAAACATTTTTTGAAATAAAATAAACCTATATTGTAAAGACCCATAAAATTCAAGGAAATTATTTTTCTTAATTTTCTTTGGGATTTTACAAGAATGCAGTTTCTGACAGAACCTAATTCTGAGGCCCGGTGTGCCCGGAATCAATTTCTGAAGTTTAGCTCGGGTACATTCAGTAAACGAACGAGCGGGTTTTCCTAACTTTTGAACCGGTGCTCGGAATCGAAATCGGAGGGCACTGATAGAACCGTATCGCTGGTAATTGCTTAAGAACACCTTTTCCGGAGTTGTGTTTGCTCGGTTGAGGTTATTAATTAATTGGGTTAACTAAAGAATAAAAATAAAATTTGTGCAGCCAATTTTATTTTTATTTAAGGTAGCTTAAACCTATGCTTTGAGGTTGGGGTGGGACCCACTAGTTCCTAACTACCCTAGGTGGAATATTAGTGAAGTGGGTCCCACACGAGCCCCACCCCTTTATTTCCTTTTTACCTCCCACGTGCATTTAATATGGTAACTCACCCGCACCCCCTCTTAAATTCCAAGTCAACTCTCACGTTTAATTGGATTATTAAACGCCTCATTAATTGGACAACGCTCGATAATTAAATCGTGATCTATTTTCAAATTTCAAAAAAAAAATAGTTGGAATGAGAAATAAAATAAGGCAAAGCCTTATTTTATTATGTTGTTTCGTTGTGTGAGAAGGATTTGAAGAGGAGATCTCAAGTCTTGGAATCCTCATCTTCCTCCTTGAATAATGCGAAGAACGCACCATCGCCGATGAAGAACGCCAGCCTCTGACTGAGGACGACGAAGGACGCCGAATACTCGGAGATCGATGACGCGATGTCGTGTACTGCGACGCCAATGATTCTCTTTTCCGAGACATCGACGACACTGACAGAACCTTCTTCCGCGACGATTATTTCCCGTGACGAAACTTCGTTCGACGACTCCTTGAGGTAGGGGGTTTGGTTTAATTTAATTTATGTGGATTATATCCTCGGCCTTTGATTAAATTGTTGAAAGTCGTTTGAACCACTAACGCGGTGGGTGCGGACCAACAAACAAGTCTGAACCCACCGATTCTCTGTTCTTGATGCGCGAAACATTGGGAGATGATGAAATGGGACCGTTGAGAGATTGGAGGCCGCTGCAGTAATCTATGGGTCCCGAGACGACCTCGGGCATAGACGGGAGCAAGAACAGACCACCGGAGCGGCTCCGGTGGCCCGCAGACTACACCGGCGGCGCGGGTCACCGGCGGCCGACACCGGCTGGCCGCCCAGAGGCGGTGGCGTCCCGGAACGCCGCCAGGAGGGACCACCGCGGCTGAAGCTGCGGAAACAGGCGACTGGTCCTGCGGCCGCGCGGGACCCGGGGGAGACGCGGCGCCCAGCACCGCGTCCGTTGGCAGAAGGGAGAGGCCCCCACGAGGGGTCACAGCTTCAATCAAGAGGGAAGCCACCCCATTTGCGCGTCCGCTCGGCCAGCGCCGAGCTGCCCCGGCTGGGCCGGACCCGGACCTGGTTCGATTCGACCCAGGGGGGTCTTGGTCCGGGTCAGTTCGGGCCCAAAACCCCCTATTTCCGGACAGTTTTGTTCAAACACCCTTATCTTGGGCTACAGACCTCCGATCGATGCACCGTCAGTTGCGATGCGATCCTTAGATCAAGATGGTAGTTTTGGTATATTACACTCAAGGTTTAGGAGAACTTTGTGTATAGCCGGGTAGGTTCAAACACGAAACCAACCGGGCCCTCGGAGCGGAAACGCTTATAACTTGAGCTCCGGACATCTGATTGACGTGCCGTTGACTTTGTTGGATTCCACTTAGTGATACGGACCTTTTGGATTACTCTGTTTGAGGTTTGAACGTAGTTGGAGTGCAGTCAGGTTGGTTTTGACTTAAAAACCAACTGGGCCCCTGGAACGAAATGGCCAATAACTCTCAGACCGGGCGTCCGATTGACGCATCGTCTGTCACGTTGAGTTCCTCTTGTCAAGACGGAACTTTGAGATACATCAACTCCAGACTACGTGTTAGTTGATGTATCGAACCCTTGGCTCATGGAGCGGACCCTCCCGGAATCGAGCATGCTGTGTGCGGGAACTCTAGAGTTGGCTGCGACGATGAAGACCGTACTGAAATCCTCCGTGGGTTCGACGGCGATGAAGACTGCACTGAAATCCTGTGTGGTTTCGGCAACGATGAAGACCGTACTGAAATCCTCTGTGGGTTCGACGGTGATGAAGACTGCACTGAAATCCTATGTGGGTTCGGCAGTGATGAAGACCGTACTGAAATCCTCCGTGGGTTCGATGGCGATGAAGACTACACTAAAATCCTATGTGGGTTCGGCAGCGATGAAGACCATACTGAAATCCTCCATGGGTTCGACGGAAATGACTACTGTTCTTGTATCCTACGTGGGTATGGCAGTGTCTGACTCTATTCTTGCTATCCTACGTGGGTCTGGCAGAGTAGCTGGTCTGTATCCTATGTGGGTCCGACAGCTTAGCTGGTTTAGTATCCTACATGGGTCCCAGCTTATATGAATCAGTGGCTACATCTGATCATCTCTATCACCTTATGAAGAAGTATACATGTGTGAGATGAGTCTTGACTTTCAATCATTATCTTCAATATGATTGACTTGCTTTCCTATGTGGATTGTGTTGTGCTTTCCTATGTGGATTGGGTTGTACTATCCTGTGTGGACGTGATCGAACTTGGGCTCAGGTGTTGGAGCCGAACTGGAATTGATGACTTAGGTATATGTATGGGCATATACCTAAGTAGTATTGGTTTTTACTTCGTGATTGTATCTTTCTTTTGTGGATTATCCTTTGTGGATTCTGGAAGACCTTCGGGGGTCTCGAGGTCCCTACTGAGTAGCGTATACTCACCCCTGCACAGGCTATGCCTGCACTACATTGTGTTGGATGCAGACGACGGATAGCACTGATCGTGGTAGAGGCTAGTGGAGTAGTCGGTACCTAGAGGTGGACCACTGGGCGGGACGTACACAGAGCGGACGGCTGGACCTGAGGAGCTGAGGTGGCTATCTGTACCCACCCTTCAGGTGGGACTTCCAGTGGATAGCTCGATGTTGCTGCTTTACTTTCAGTTGTTGTACTTTCTTTCCAGTTGTACTTTACTTTCAGTTTGGGTTTGTATTCTGGCCCATTTACTTTCCGCACTTACTTTTGTACCCAGTTTTACTTAGTGTTTACTTCTGCAGGCTTACTATGTGGTGTTTGTTTACTTTATAAAGGCAATGCCTTCCCCTTTTTGTCGGGATTTACGCCTTGGTGCTAGTTGTCAGCCCCTGGCCTATGGGATACGGGCTTGGAGTAGTCACGACATGGGCCCCGAGGACAGGTCGTGACATATATTAATAGTTTCTTGGAGAGGACTGCACAACTAGACAAACCATGTGCCCTAACCATGATCCCCCTTTGGACTCATTGTCCAAGGTGCATAGTTTCTCCTATTTAGGTACATGGTTTTTCAAACCATGAAACAACCGTGAAAATCCCCACTATCCAAGGTTTAACAGTTTTCACTGGGGGTGCACTATTTGGGAAAATCATGCATCAACTATGCACAACCCAAAAAACCTCCAAAATTATCCAAAATTCACCCCAAATAACCTGATACAAACCCTAACCAAAGTATGATCAAAATAAGGTCCAAGTAGTACATAAAAATAAGTAATGTTATGGTACAATATACCCACCATATAAGCTTTCTATCTCCATAAATCCTATCAATAAGTTTTCATATCAAAGAGATGAGGCCAATGCTCTCTCATCAGTGCCTTACACTCCCAAGTATTATGAAAATATGAAACATGATTCCATATCACATGGACCAAAGGTATAATCCTCCCATGAAGTACCTTTGTCTTAGAAGCAACAATCCAGAGTGGATGCTCAGTTATGGATAAATCGAGCTCAACATCAAGATCATCCTAGCTCAATACATGAGATGGTTCATAAAGTTACTTTCAAAGCTATGATACATGGAACATGTTATGTATCAATGTAAACTTTGGTATAAGTTATAAATAGTAATCCACTTTAACCAACTTCTCAAAAACCTAAAAAGGTCCCACAAAACAAAGAGAAATCTTCCCTTTCCTCCCTATCCATCAGTGACCCTACCAAGGTGAAACTCTCAAGAACACCCGATCACCAACAAGGAACTCCAACGGTCTGCAATGAATATTAGCATAGGATTTATATTGACTATGTTTCATCAACATTATCTAATGAATCGATTAAATTTTCATTGTCTTATCTTGGACCAAACTCGGTCCAACCAAGAAATTTTCATCAATCTTTGACCAACACAATGGATATTTACATGGACTTCCATACAAGGCCTTAAAATGATCCATCCCAATCATGGATTGGTAACTATTATTTTAAGTAAACTCAATATTCCCAAATGGTCATCCCAATCTCTGCCAAAGTCAATAATTCAGGCATGTAGCATATCCTCAAGAATCTATATAGACCTCTCTATTTGGCCATCCGTCTAAGAAAGGTATATCGTACTCAAACAAACCTGAGATCTCATCACCTCCTGAAGGTCTTGAAAAAAATAAAGGTAAAATGGGGATCTATATCAGAGATTATATAAAATGTCACTCTATGAAAATGAACAACCACTTTCATATAGAGATTTCCCAACTCCTAAAATTTGGTTGTATCATGAATGGGTATAAAGTGAGCTAATTTTTTTAGCCTATCAGTCACTACCCATATTGCATTCATATTTTGAGGGATATGTGGGAACCCAACCAAATTTTCTATAGAAATCTTGTACCACTTACAAGTCAACATTAGAAGTGGATGAAGAAAACCTAAAGATATCTAGTGCTTAGACTTGACTTGTTCATAGGTATAACATTGAGAAAAAAAGTTAGAAATTCCCCATCACATATGTGGACACTAGAATCATCACTTCATTTAATAGAACATATTTTTGTTCCATGGGTGCACATCCCATTGGAAATTATGGCAATCTTTTATTACATATTTTCTCTCTGTCATAGGTACAAAGTGATAATTTTAGAAACATAGGATACCCTCTATAAATAAATACCATTCAGTAACAGTATACCCACCATAAAGAGAGTTCCTATTGATATGGAATTCATCATCAAGTTTTTGTTCCCGAATAATCATATCAAGAAGAGTATAGTTCAACTAAACACTTGTCAATACATCCTCGACCCATATTTCCCAAACTCCTATATGTAACTATGAAAAAAGATCCACCAAGTTCCACTATTCTGATGATTATTTCATGACCTGGGTTGGAATTTTCCTACTCAAAGCATCAGCAACAACATCCCCCTTCCCTAGGTTATGGGAAATGTTGAAATCCAAATATTGTAGGTATTTCACCCGATGCCTATGACAAAGGTTAAAATCTTTTTGAGAGAAGATATAACTCGGGATTTTATAGTCAAAATACATGGTAAACCTTTATTCAAAAAGTTAATGTCACCAACTCTTAAGCGCATGCATCATGAATGTGAGTTTAAGGTCATGGGTTGGATATTTTTTCTTGTGTGACCTAAACTGTTGAGAACCATAGGCCACCACATGATCACCTTGTATAAGAATATAGCCTAAACCCAAACCTGATACATCATATAAGACCATATAGCCTTGATCAGTCTCTGAAAGAGTCAACACTAATGTATAAGTCAAAAGACATTTAAATACAAAAAAACTCTAAAATTCATCATCCCAAGAAAACATTACCCCCTTCTGGGTGAGAGTGGTCATCATAGAACCCAACTTTGAGAAATCCTTTATAAATTAGTGATAATACCCTGCTAAACCCAAGAAACTTCAAATCTAAAAAACATTATGTGATTTCTCCCATGTCATAATAGCTTTCACCTTCTCTAGATCAACTGATATACCATGTTCTAAGACCATGTTTCCTAATGAATTCACTTCCCAAATCTAGAAATCACATTTTGATAGCTTGACATAGAGTTGGTGATTTCTCAACAATTTTTGAACTACTCTCAGATGATTCACATGATCCTCCTTGGACTAAGAGTAAACTAGGATTTCATTCAAAAAGACCACCATGAACGTATGAAGATACTCATGAGAGATCCTATTAATCAAATCCATAAATATTTTATGAGAATTTTCTAAACCGAATGGCATGAAAAGATGACTATAATGGTCATACCTACTCTAGAAGGTGGTTTTCTAAATGTTAGATTGTTTTATTCTCAACTTGTGATAAATAGATCTAAGATCAATCTTAGAGAACCACTTCACCCATTTAAACTAGTCAAAAATATCATCAATCCATGGAAATAGATACTTGTTATTTACCATATCTTGGTTGAGTTTCTGGTAATAAACACATAGGTGAAGCGTTCCATCATATTTTTTAGAAAAGATAACAAGTGATGCCTAAGGTGACACGCTCAGGTGTATAATTAATTTCTCTAATAGATCATCCAAATGTGTCTTCAAATATTTCATTTTAGCTAATTCCATATGATAATAAGGTATAGATATAAAATGAATACTAGGAACTAAATCAATAAGGAACTATACCTCTATTACTGGTGAAAAACAAGAAAATCAGAAGGAAACACATCGGGAAACTTGGAAACAACTAAAGGGATATCATCTCTCATATATTCCTACTCTATATCAAAATCAAACTGTAATATTACTTTCCCCAAATTTGGATAAGAAGTTTCAACTCTAATCGACATCAGGTCCCATTCTCCCTAAAAGATACGACACACACCATCAATAATAATAAAAGATACCCATTGGATATAGAATTAAATTTGAGCCTTATTAGCAATAATAAAATACAAATCAAAAATTGAATCAAGAGGTTTCATGCTGAGAACTAGAAAATTCCAGGATTTTAAAAGAAATCAAATAGAATCTCTATCTTCATCAAACAATCCTTAACCTCTTGAGGATCATTATAGCCTTGGAATGGTGGTGAATTATAGAAGAGGAACTCCTAAGCATGATTATGAGATTCATCCCTTTGAAGTTCCAAAATTAGAGCCTGAATAGGAATGGATGTAGGTTCCTCTCCTAGAGCTTATACAACATGCACAATAATCTTAATAAGATCCTAGTATATGGGAGTATAAACTCATTTTGGTTTACCAAAATCTTCCTTATAGAGAATATTTAAATGCATTCTCAGAGTCATGATACTACACAACATCATAAAACAACATTGAATACATTAGAAGATTACTCATATCAACAAATCAAACAAGATCAACAGGAAAATTGACCCGTCAGATAAGATAAAAAGTTTTGGAATTCAACCTATCCAAATCAAAAGCAATGAAAATACTAGAATTAGATCAAATTATTCCTTAATATTCTTTTCTCAAACCACACATAGTGACTAAAGGATCATTATGATGAGAGTTTTACAATAACTCACTTGTAACTACCTCTTAAGTACTAAAAATATATCCAGAACTTCATTCTAACATCAAGGATAGATGTTAAACCTACACCTATAATTACACTTTTTTAAGAACCAGTTTGGATACCTTGGTACCCTGATAACCGATCTAGATATAACATTTTCTAAAGGGAATTAATGATACCTATGGGTTGGTGACTAACACTTTACATTATACAATATTAAAGAGAGAATGAATTTTGCACAAAATAGTGGAAGAGAAAATATTACAAGTTAGTATGTTCAACACTCCAAAGGGGGGAAAGTACTAGTAACCAAAAAGGTATAGAAAACCTAAAGATTCATGCCATAAAATTACTCAGTAGAAATACAAACATCCCAAGATTCATCAACAACCTATAGTCTAAAGGATCGGGAACATCCATTGCCCCCAAGTGGAGATTTCCCTTTGCACGAACCTAGAATAAGAAAATCTACAAACACCTCAAGGAAAAGGTAGGGTGTGAACTTCAAATCCTGATAGGGTCTCACCAAGTATTACATAATCAATTCCATAACACAATAAACCAAATATTCTATCAATTTAAATAAAACTATGCATGGAATTACATTTGTATATTTTAAACCAAAACTTGATTTTATTCAAAACTATTTAAGATTTATCAAAATGACTTTTAAACATGCTTAAATGAACATTTAATATAAAACAAATTATATAAATCATTTGGCATGAATAAAACATTTCAATAATCAAAGACATGTATAATAAATTCAAAAAAATCATAGAAAAGAAAGCACCATGTACAAAAGACCTGTGGTAAGTCGGTTTATCAAGTATTAGGATCCTCAAACATTTCATAAAGATCATAGCTCTAGTTAGGTGTGTACACACAAATACACACAAAAAATGGGAACCCATCAAGGGTAGTCTACACCACAATAAGGGAACCCATTATGACCAGACATTCCAAAGTTATTTTAGTAATAGTAATCATTGTCAATCCATTACTAGGAAGGAAAGGTCCTAGCATGCTTATCTCAATTACCACTAACTACCCAATCAAACATGTTCTTCAACAATCAGTCAAATTATAAATTAAACATTTTAAAAAAATCCCAATTTAAATTTTCAACATGCCTTTCCCTTTTCAAAACCAAATCGTTGGTTTTCATCATTTCATGTTATTTCAAAACATATTTCAATTTAATTTATTTTCAAAAGATAAATTATAAATAATTTCATCAAAATGATTTCTAAATCAATCCACCCTTTTTCATTAATCCATCCCATAATTACAATTCCATTGAAATTGGGGTTTTTTTTATCAATTTCCTTATCCATTTAAAATCATGAAGCAAATCATCACAATTCCATTTTATCAAATTAATTAAAAACTCAATTCAATTTTGTCAAGAAATAAAAGGTTTAAAATGTAGGGAAAATAATTATAGAACCACTTACATTTAATCAAAGATCATGAATCAACACTCACAACGAGATTCGCCAATGAAGAACAAAGGTGACAGAGATCTATAAAAGAAACCTAGAAACAAGATATAATTGAACTAAGTTTATATCAATCAAATACATTATGATATATCAAACTCTAAGGACTAAGGGAGGATATATCAGAAGAAACTAATAGAGAAAATATCCACTTACTAGAGAGGGATCTGATCTTCCACCGGTGCTTTGATTTGCCAAAGGAGGGGTTTATAGGAGCCAAAATCACCTCTAGAGAGCATTTCTAGCCGAGAAATTCATATTAGGGTCAAGTGAGGAGATTAAGGATATTAAATGGGGGTCATGATAATTTTTAAATCATTTTTCAGAATAAAATAAAAACATATGCATGGTTTCCTAGAGAGGGTAGCACGGTTAGACAAACTATGTTCCCCCTTTAGAATCGCTATCCAAGGAATATGATTTTCGAAGGTGGGAACACATTTTGTAAAACCATACACCAACCATGAAAACCCTCACTATATAGGGTTACACAGTTTTCACTGGGGGCACATGGTTTTTGAAAACCATGCACCAACCATGAACAGCCCAAAAAACAAGTAATAGGATGTTACAGGTTCTATATATGATGATTTTAAAATGTCATGAAATCCATATTATTTCTTTGAGTTATTTTATTTTGTGATGATTTTTTTCAAGTGGCACAAAAATGTGTAGATAATGAGATGGGTGGTCCCTATATCTCACTCCAATGCATTAGGTAAAGGCTTATATATCATGAGATACAAATGTTATGTGAATGGGTTAGCAAGTAGCTAGGTTCATTAAGAGTGAGTGTGTTTGTGTTTATCTCTCCTCACAATTTATGAGTGAACGGGTTGGCAGGTAGCCAGGTTCATAAAGATAAGAAATACTGTGTTTATGATTATTCCACTTTCTTTTCTATGTTTTATAGACCATGTTATATGTTTAATGTTTTATTTTATCATTCCATGATAAAGTTGTTATTTTTTTAGGCGTCATTCCCATTTTTCATGCTCATGGTTAACACTAATTATTTTATTCTCTTTTAAATCATATATTTTTTCCTTATTCATGTTTTCCACTTGTTTATGATCTAATCATCAAGGCCTTTGTTATTTTGTGTCTTACTAAGAATTTGAGCTATCTCTTTTCTTATGTTTCCATTCTCTAGGTTATGAAGATGATTATATCATGTAAGATATATAGTAAAGGGTCTATATGATCATGGATATAGAGAAATGTTCACAAGTGTAGTAAAATAATATTTTTATGTATCTAATCCACAAGACACTAAAGCTTTCAATATTTGGGTTATAAGATTGTTTGGGAGATGTATTATTTAAATCATGATATTAATTTATTATTTATGTAATATTTCTCTTGGGTCACTTCAACTGTGATTTGGGAGTTTATAGAGCTTCGACAACTTGGGAAGTCATTGAATATATGTATACTACTAAATTTGAGTGGTTATTTTGCTTTGTGTCAGCATTGAAGTGATGTGGGTTCATTAAAGATCAATGTTTCAAGAATGGTCTTGATGAACCATTCTGGGTTCATATCATAGCCTTGGTTCTTGAAACCTATTATGAGGTAGTCAAGTAGGCATTGGCAGTGGAGGTAGAGGCTTCCTTACCTCTTGAAGTTTTGGAGAGAAATTTGATACTAAGGTTAAAGCATAAGTGGAGGGACAATATTTTCACAACCCATCCCAGTGGGGATCGTGTCGCAACTCCTCATGCCTTCCTCCAATAGGTCAGTGGATGAAGACTAGCACCGAGTATACATGTCACTAACATGAGAGTCCTTATCATGAGTACCTATACACGCACACACACACATCTTTAAGCCTATAAAATGATGAAATGTAAAAACAACTAAACAACCATGCATACATACATCTAAAACCCAAAACCAGGGTACGGTAAGAAGTAAAGTAAAGTATATAGGGATAAATAAAATTCCACCACAAAGAGTATAAAAACAAGTCCAACCTAGAATTAAAACTAGGACTATTATCAAAATATCACAGGAACGCACCTTAGTCTATCTGGACTCACTAAGCACCACACGGTCCTAGTCCATCAAGGACTCTTTCAAAAGGTCGATCCTCTATACAAGATATGACACATGTGGGAAAATCTTGCGCATAGTTGAGTATAACAATACCCGGTAGGAGATCCTAAAACCACAAAGAATACAAAAAAAGAATATAGTTAGCTCTATAAATCTATATTTCTACACTACATATAACAATAATATCCATATATTACTCAACAAAGACACATAGTCTAAAGGTAAATCATAACTATAATATGCCATCCTAGGATTCAAGCTTAAAGGATACACAAAGAACACATTCGAGAGAATAAACTTTTGATTCTGAAAGCACTAATGAAATCTATCCAAGAGGTAGTGCTCTTTAGGTCTCACCATTATAAGTACACACTAGAAGTCTGAATAGATACAATACAAATATGATGATCACTCTCAAGTCCATGGGGTATACAAAAAACCCAATTTGTATTAGCCTGTTAAGTATAGTATTGGCGCTCACATAATGTTGGTCACTAAAATACCAAGAACTCCACCTAGGGAATGAAGATAAATAGAGGATCTCACACCAAGCCTCATAGAAGGATTTCAACAACTCTATACAATAAGTCATGCTGAAGGGATCACTGTTCTAGGAGTATGAGGTGATTCCATACTAACCCTCAGGGGAAGGATATGGGGAACACACCCTAAAAATACATGACCAAGATACTAAGGAAAAGGTCTTTAAGTCATGTTTTAAGGAGTAAATGATGTGTATAAGGGTTGAACATCATGTCCCTTGACCCTGGGCTCTATCCTTGTAAACATACCGGGACTCATGTCGTGTTCATGCAATATTACATGGTGCGTCGGCCTGCCTGTGTACTCTAACCCGTGTATGTGTACCTTCTAATGTACATGCTGAGTTCCTAGGGATAGACCACACGATGTGGGATGTGGTCACATGCCATGTGATACTTAACTTTATCCAAATCCTAGTTGCCACTAGGAGGGTCCCACATAGTGTTTTTCTCTGAGTTACACACTGTGTAGTTTAGATTTTTCTAGAATTCTTGATCTGGTTCCTTGTATCTCGGTCGTTCCTCCGGCCTTCAATCAGGAGATTTCCTTATCATAAAATCATTAATAAGGTCCTGATGAACCTTTTCATCATTGATCAACAACTTACAACCATCAAATATATTCATAAAATATATTTATACATCGTTCCTCATTTCATGCCGAAGAACATGAAATCAAGTATCCAATGTTACAACCCCAAAAAAATTAAATGATATTTTTTTTCCTGAGAAAATGTGTATTATTTTGTACCATACACAACAAAACCATGTCTCTTTAATAATGAAGTGAGTATAAATGGAAATGTGACCATAAAGATTTGAACATTTTTTACCATTAGTCAATATGACCATTGTAAACTATACTCTCGTTAATAATTGTTTACATTATAATTTTTAAGTAGAAATGATAAAGAATAATTAATGTAGAAAGGAGAAAATATGGCCTCAACTAGTAGATTTGTGTCATATGAGTCCAGTTTTTTGTAGCTTAGGGTGTAGGTATCGTAATTGGGGTTCGCTCTTAACTAATCCCATGCTGATCTTCAACAAGTGAAGCTAGAATGAAATTGCCTATGAGATAAGTTCAAGTTAGTAGAAATTACTACTCAGGTAATGTTAGTCGAGCTACCCCATGAATCTATCACCATCACACACCTTACCATTAGGTCATATGTGGGTGTTATAAGGGGTTATGTTTTGAGGCCCTAGTTACTTAAAGTGTAATTCCATTTTATAAATAAAATTATTATTCCATCAATTCCATTTTAAGAATAGTTTTTCTTAATAAAATTGATATGGAATTTGAAAAATTGATTTCTTGGACAGAAATTGTACTTTCCAAAAAACATATAAATATTTATAATAAACTAATATATTATTAATAATAATTATTTTAATTAAATTGTATTATTAAGACACTATTATTTAAATATAAATGATAAAATAATTTTATTTTTCAAGTGTCAAAATGCATTTTCAATCAACTATTATTTTTAATAAATAAGGATTTTTATATTTAAAAGTTTGAATTATCATATTTAAAGAATTATTCTGATAAAAAAAATATAATTTTTTAAATCATCATTCTAAAATTAGGTTAGGGTAAATTTATGAGACTTTTCTAAAATACTTTATTTTCTTCATGAATAGTAAAAATATAGTTTGAGTTTTTCGGTATGTTTAATGACTTCATAATTATTTAATAATAATGTAATAACTAATTAACCACAATCTATAACCTAAAATATGTTATTTTATTAATATAATGTATTTTAATATATTTTAATCAATTTCCAAACCTATAATTTACTTTCCAAAGTCTAAAATGAAAAGTTTAACATTAAAAACACTATTTTTGTGGAAAATGTATTTTTCCATGCCGAAATAAGTAACATAAAATGATGATAAAATATTTTGGATTAAAATAATATAAAATATTACTCAAGTGTCCAAAATAATGGTCAAATATCATGTTAAATCACATGATTTTTCATTTTCCACAACCTAGGTTTCTAAGGCCTATATTTCAAAATTGATAAAAAAATCCTCCACTTTTTCTATAAATACCCACTAATTTATTCATTTAAATTAACTCCCAATACATCCGCCATAGATATATAGTATTTTTACCTCCCAAGTATTCCTCCCAATGTGTTCTCAAGCCCCTAACATCTGTATCCTCAAGTTTTATGAGTTACTTTTGAAGGTAAGGTAATTCTCCATTCCTTTATCTTCAATTCAATAACAGTTTTTTGAAGTTTCTCCTAATTTTTATGATCAATATATCTTTTTTTTATTCATTCCTTTATTAAACTTTGTCCCCTTTCTTTTAACCCTTTTCTAAAACCACATTTTATACCCATTATGCTGCCGAAATTACTTCTCAAAGTTTCTCTCTTCTCCTAAATAAATTATATTTTCTTTTCTTTTTGTGAAAACCAAAAACTATTTATTTTATATTGGTATTGAAAAATATGTAAAAATAATTTTATTCTGGTGTTTATATACATAAAATCCACATTCCCTTTTCATGGGTTAAAATGACATAATGATCATATTTTTTAAGCACTTTTGAAAGGCCAAGATTTTGATATGAAACCCATTTTATTTTATTATACATCAGTTATTTATGAAATTATTTATTATAATATATGTGTCTCACATGAAAATTAATACACATGAAGGGTTCACCATGATATCACTCCAATGCATTGGGTAAAGAATTTAATCTCTTGAGATGACATGTTATATGATACCTTGGGGAATAAACTTGGTAACTTTTACAACACCTTAGTGATTAAACTTGATGATATGCTTATGAATGTATAAATGAAATTTTATATACACATTTACAAGTTATTATTCATGTTATTTTTATTATGTAATGCTTTTTATTCTCTTTCTCACGCCACAATTATATTCCTCATGTTCTTATTGATTTTCCTCAAGATCACATGTAAACGGTTTCCCTTACTTTTACCTTACTAGGACTTATGCTCACCATTTCCTTTGATATATATCCCTAGGTTATGAGATAGAGTTAAATTAATTAGTATGAACCAATTAATAATCCTTTCAATATTTTTAAAATATTTTTTTTAATTTTTCATGTATCATGTACCTTATTTCTAAGAAACTAAACTTTAAAAGATCATTTGTTTTCACAATGTAATGAAAAGTTATGTAATAAAAAGGTGGAATGTCATAGTTTCTATCAAAGGAGGGTTTAGTTATTTGTGAAAATTATGATTTTAAAACTTTAGGGAGAACCCTAGGTATAAGTTTAAATATAGTAAAACATCCTGGTATTTTGGTACTGTATTAAGTAGGTGGTTTCTAAGCAATGAACTATATATCTGGATACAAACAAGTGGATGTGTCTTTGGAACAAATGTATCTAGGGGTAAAACCCAAAAACACCACTTTGAACTAGACTCAAAAGGGAACTGGTGCATAATAATGGGCCTTATTGTACTCTTATTTTGACACTCTTTGGGGATATGTTTGGTTAATCACAAGCTTTTTATAAACTATTATAATGGATTTATAGAAAATGAAATTGTTGTTAATGATTAAAATAATTAATAATGATGTTTTAAGACATAAAATTACTTTATAATTATAATATTTTTTACAAGAAACACATTTCTCACTAAGTTTTTATTATTTTAGAAAATGGTGGGAAATAGGAGGAACCGCTTAAATGGTGAGCGCAATGGACCATGTGTTGATAGGCCTCCAATGGAATCCGGAATGGAAAACTTCATAAGAATGATGAATCGGCTAACTCGAGTTATGAAAAATAACTTGAATCAAGATGAGAGACTGGATTCACCTTGAAGGGAAAAACTTCCTATTGAGTCCTTTATACATCAACAACCACCTTCTTTCAGTAGATCTACCGACCCATTGATTGTTGAACAATAGATTAGCTCTATAGAAAATATCTTTTCTATACTCCACTATTCAGAATAAGATAAATTCACCCTAGTTGTGTACTACTTAAAGGGAGAAGATGATCAGTGGTGGAAACCGATTAAAAACATGAAGCTGAGAATGGAGATTGATGCTATAAAGTGGGAAGATTTTAGGGGAACCTTTTTCAAAAAATATTTCCCTTGTTCGATGTGAACAAAAATAGAGAAGGAATTTATATAGCTAAAGCATAAGGAAAATGAATCTGTGTAAAACTATGAGATGAACTTTACAAGCCTTTCTCTTTACACCTATCACTTTTTTGTGGATCCGGATAGAAATTTTTATATATTATATGATGGACTAAAACCCCATCTATGGAAGAATATAGATAATCAATACTATGATAGTTATGAGTAGACAGTGCAGAGTTCTATGAATATTGAACTAGAGTTCGAAGAGATTTAGTGGTCCCATAGATATAATGAAAAGAAGATATAAATATAACCAAGATTAGGGAGGAAATTTGATCATGTAATTTGAGAAAATAAATTAAAACTTACCACGTGAAAAAAATGTGGGAAGAAGCATTTAGGGAACTACTTTCTTGGGAGTAGGAAAAGCTAAAATTGTGGAAGAGATGTCCATATTTCTTAGAACTATCATAGTGAGGTGAAGCCTCAATTTCTTGACACTAACAATAAAGGGAAGATGGTACAGGCCCAACCTAAAATCCAATGCTTCAAGTGTGGACATCTTGGTCACTTTTTCAATCATTGTCTAAATCATAAGATAATGGAGGGTAATCACCATCAACCTAAACATGGTCCAAGGGTGAATGGTCATGCTTTTTTTATTATGACATATAAAATAGAATCTCCAAATGATGTGGTGGTATGTACTCTTTTTGTTCTCTCAAAGCTAGAAATTATTTTGTTTGATTTTGTTTCTATGCATTCATTTATTTCCTCCAAGTTTACAAAGAATATAGAATCAATCCATAAACTACTAAAATTATAGTTATTAGTCAAGACTTCTTGAGAGATTATCCAAGCTTCAATAGTTTATACAAACTCTAGTATTCACTTTGGTAAGCAGAATCTCATCCCAAATCTAGTAATCATTATAATGTTGTAATTTAACACTATACTAGGGATAGATTGGGTCTCAAAGAATAATTATAATATCAACTACAAAAGAAATGGAATAATAGTAGTCTTGAATGGAAAACCTATAGTTGTTTTTGAAGGAGAGATATATCGACCTGAGCTTTTTATAGAAGAAACTCCCATAGATTTTTGTATGGAAATGATAGATGGAGATAATGAATTAAATGAAATTATACGAATAGAAAATGTACCCATAATAAAAGAATACATTAACATATTTCTTGAGCAGTTACATGGATCCCCCCTATAAAGAGAGGTATATTTATCCATTGAACTCATGACAGGATATAATCTGATATCAAATACCCTATATGGAATGGAAATTGTAGAGATGGGGGAATTAAAGAAACATATTCAAGATCTTTTAGAGAAGGGTTTTGTCTTACCTAGTGTGTATCCTTGGGGAGCACCTATTCTCTTTGTGGAGAATAAGGATGGATTTCTGCATTTATGAATTGATTATATAGAACTTAATGAGATCACAGTAAAGAACAAGTACACTCTTCTAAGGACTGATGATTTATTTGAATATATTTGTAGGGATTAATTCTTCTCTAAGATTTATCTTCGATCTAGTTATCATCAATTGAGGGTGAATAAAAAATATATTCCAAATACTGCCTTCCAATCAAGATATGGTAATTATGAGTTTGTTTTTATGCCCTTCAGCTTAACTAATGCATCTTCTATATTTATGGATTTGATGAATAGAGTCTTTAAGGACTCCCTTTATAATTTTATGGTATTTTTTATTGATGATTATCTAATATATTCCAAAAGTTATGAGGATCATGAGGATCATATAAGGGTTATATTGAAAACTCTAATGAAGGAGTGGCTATTTGGGAAAGTTCAAAAAATGTGAATTTTGGTTATAATAAGTTTCTTTCTTGGGAAACATTGTAACCAAAGGAATATCAATTGATCCTTCAAAGATAAAGGTTGTAGAGGAGTGGACTCATCCTACAATATTAATTGAGATTCATAGTTTTAGTACGATTTTATAGGAGGTTTGTGAAAAACTTTTGATGACTTTATAATCCACTAACCAAGTTAACTCAAAAGGGGGATAAGTTTATCTAGAAAAAGGAGTGTGAATAAATTTTCTAAGAGCTAAATAAGAGATTGGTTACTACACCCATGTTAACTCTACCCTCTATTGAAGAAGGATTCATTATTTTTAGTGATGCATATCTAAAAGGTTTTGGGTGTGTCCTCATGACAAATGAAAAGGTGATTTCTTATGCATCTTGATAGTTAAATCCTCATGGTCAGAATTACCCTATGCATGACCTAGATCTAGTTTCTATTGTTTTTTCTCTAAAGTTATGGAGGCACTATATTTATGGGGAGAAATGTGATATATACACAGACCACCAAATTTTGAAGTATATTTTCACATAAAATAAATTGAACATGAGATATAGTAGATGGTTGGAACTTATTAATGACTATGATTGTTCATTTCATTATCATCTTGGAAGAGAAAACAAACAAACTGATGCATTAAGTAGGAAAGACCCTATTGTGTGGGAAATGATGAGGATTCAAGGAGATCCATTGATCAGGGACCTAGTAAGGTTAGAAATGGGAATAATAAGGGAAGGGAATCATAAACCCTATCCCAAATGATTTATCAACCATCATTACTAGAGAATATCAAGAAGGCTCAAATAGAATATCCTTTATTAAAAAAGAAGATAATGGTTGTAAAGAATGGGAAGTTTCATGTCTTCAATATTGATCAAGAAGGTGTAATGAAATTTATTACAAGGATATGTGTTTTATATATTCTAGAAATAAAGAAATAGATGATAGATAAAGATTATAGATCTATATTCTCGATACATCCTAGAATCACTAAAATTTGTAGGAAACTTCATGATCATTATTGGTGGGATAACATGAAAAGGGAGAATTCAGACTATACTATAAGGTGCTTGGTATGTCAATAAGTAAAGGCAAAGAGAAAAATTCTTAAAGGGGTATTACAACCACTATCTATACCAAAATTGAAGTGAGATAATATCACTATCGACTTTGTCACTGGTCTCCCAAGAACATCCAAAGGAAACAATGTGATATGGGTTATAGTGGATCTTCTCCCCAAGACTACCCATTTAATTTCTATTCGGGAAGATTTATCTCTTGACCAACTTTCCAAGATTTATATAAAAGAAGTAATGAGGTTTAATTGGGTACCACTTTTTATCATTTATGATCATGATCCAAGGTTCACATCAAAATTCTAAAGAAGTCTTCAACATACTCTGAATACTGAATTTATTTTCAGTGCAGTCTATTACCCCCAAACTGATAGAAAATCTGAAAGGACTCTTTAGATACTTGAGGACATTATGAGAAAATATTCAATGGAATTTAAAGGTGGATGGGATCAACATCTACCATTAGTTGAGATCTTATACAACAACAACTTCTATTAGAGTATTCAAATGACACCCTATAAAGCTCTATATAGGAAGCAATGTATAACTCATACTTGTTGGGATGAATTTGGTGAGAGAAATATAATTGGTCTTGATCTTGTGCAATATATAATAGAAAAGGTCTGTGTCATCTAATAACACATAAATGATACTTAGATTCGGTAGAAGATCTATGCTGACAATCGTCAAAGGGACTTGGAGTTTAATGTTGGTGACAGATTTTTCCTTCGAATATCACCATGTAAGAGATTCATATGGTTTGGGAAGAAAGGGAAGCTTATCCTCAGTTGCATTGGCCCCTATGAAATCCTTGATCGCATAGGATCAGTGGCCTATCGGCTAGTACTTCCACCAAACCTATCTCAAGTTCATAATGTATTCCTTGTATCTCTCTTGAGGAAGTACATAACTGAACCTTCATATGTACTGAATCTGGAGGTGGTACAACTATAACATGACATATCTTATGAGGAGCATCTGGTGGATATCATAGATCGTAGAGATAAGGTTCTATGCAACAAGACTACCCACCTTGTCAAATTATTATAGAGGAACCATAAATATGAAGAAGTGGCATGGGAACGAGAGGATACAATGAGAAAAAAGTTCCCACACCTTTTCTCAACTAAGAAAATGAGTTGAAAATTTGGGGAAAAAATTTAATAAGTGTGGAAGAATTTAACGACCCAGAATTTTTTTAAATTATATTTGTTTCTTGAGAAAATTTATGTTATTTTGTATCATACAAAACAAAACCATATCTCTTTAAAAATGAAGTGACTATAAATGGAAATGTGACCATTGGAATTTGACCATTTTTTTACCATTGGTCAATATGATCGTTGGAAACTATACTCTTGGTAATATATTTTTACATTATAATTTGTAAGTAGAAATGATAAAGAATAATTAATACAAAAAAGGAGAAACGATGAACTCAACTAGTAGAGTCATGTTGTATGAATCCCATTTTTAAGAGCTTAGGAGGGAGGTAGAATCAGTGGGGTTCTCTCTTGACTAAGTCCAAGATGATATTCAATAAGTGAATCTAGAACAAAATCTCCTATGGGATAAGTTCAAGTTAGTGGAAATTACCACTCAGGCAATGTTAGCTGAGCCACCCCATTAATCTATCACCATCACACACCTTACCCTTTGGTTGTATGTGGGTGCTATAAGGGGTTATGTGTTGAGGATCTAGTTACTTAAACTGTAATTACATTATATAAATAAAATTTTTATTCCATCAATTTTGTTTTAATAATAGTTTTGCTTAATAAAATTAAGATGGAATTTGATAAATTGATTTTTCATACAGACATTATACTTTTTGAAAAATATATAAATATTTATAATAAAGTAATATACTATGAATAATACTTATTTTAATGAAATATTATGATAAAAACAGTCTTATTTAAATATAAATGATAAAACAATTTTATTTTAGTTTTCAAGTGTTTGAAATTTTACTTTGCATTTTCAATCTGCTATTATTTTTAATAAATAAGGATTTTTATATTTAAAAGTTAGAATTATAATATTTAGATAATTATTATGATAAAATAAATATCATTTTTAAAATATCATTCCAAAATTATGTTAGGGAAAATTTATGAGAATTTTCAAAAATACTTTATTTTTTCATGAATAGTAAAAATAAAGTTTGAGTTTTTCAGTATGTTTAATGTATTCATAATTATGTCATAATGATTTAATAACTAATTAAAAAAATAAATGACCTAAAATATGTTATTTTACTAATATCAAGTATTTTAATAGATTTTAATCAATTTCCAAATGTATAATTTACTTTCTGGAGTCTAAAATGGAATCTTTAACATTAAAAACATTATTTTTGTAGAAAGTTTATTTTTCCATGAAAAAATAAGAAATATAAAATTATGATAGACTCTTGTGGATTAAAATAACATAAATTTTGACCCCAAGTGTCCAAAACCATGGGTAAATACCATGGTAAATCCCATGGTTTTTCCTTTTTCATGACCTAGGTTTCCAAGGCCTATATTTGAAAATTAATAAACAAATCCTCTAATTTTTCTATAAATACCCATCCATTTATATATTTATTTTAAATCCCAATATATCCTCCATTAATCTATGGTATTTTTACCTCCCAAGTAGTCCTCCAATGGTTTACCCAATCCCACAAGGTCTCAATCCTCAAGTTTTAGGAGTTACTTTTAAAGGTAAGGGGATTTTCCTTCATTTCTCTTCAATTTAAGAACCGTTTTTTGTAAGTGTCTTCAAATTATTATGATCACTCTCTATTATTTAATTTTTAGTCATTCCCTTACTAAAAATTTATTTTTTATAAATGGTATAACTTTTTCCTCTCTCTTTTTACCCATTTCTAAAACTATGTTTTATACTTGTTATGCTGCCGAATTTACATCTCAAAATTTCTCTCTTCTCTTAAAAGAAATTCTCTTTTATTTTCTTTTTTTGAAAACCAAAACCTCTTTATTTTCAAGATTTATTCACAAATATGTAAAAAATATTTATTTTATTCTAATTTTGGCATACATAAAACCTTCATTCCTTTTACATGGGTTAAAAATGACATAATGATCATGTTTTTAAGCACTTTTGAAACACCAAAATTTTGATATAAAACTCATTTTATTTTATTCTCTATAGGTTATTTATGAAATTATTTATTATGATCTATCTGTATCACATGAAAATTAATACATATAAAGGGTTCACATTGATAGAGCTCAAATGCATTGGGTAAATAATTTAATATCTAAAGATGACATGTTATATGATACCTTAGTGAATAACCCTGGTAATTTTTATGACACCTTTGTGATTAAACTTAGCGATATTATTATGAATGTCTAAATTAAATGTCTTAGAAACATTTCCAAGTTATTATACATGTCATTTTTATTATTTTATGCCTCATTTTCTCTTTCTCATGCCACAATGATATTCCTCATGTTCTTATTAATTTTCCTCAAGATCACTTGTAAACTGTTTCCCTTTCCTTTCTCTTACTAGCCCTTATGATCACCCTTTACTTTGATGTATGTCCCCGGGTTATGAGATATAGTAAAAGTACATAGGATGAACCAATTAATATGTATTTCAAGTTGTTTATAATAATTTTTTAAGTTTTCATGTATTATGTACCTTATTTCCAAGAAACTAAACATTAAAATATCCTTTATTTGTACAATGTAATGAAATGTTAGGAAATAAAAAGGTGGGATTCCATATCAAAAGTCATTTGATTAATCTTCACTACCATAATCACGCCACTGTTGTTTCATTTTGATCCCAGATCTACAATATTGGATCATTTCCCCAAGTAATGGTTGTGCAACAAATGATTCATCGAGAAATGTCAATCCACAATCCAAATGAAGAACATCCTTGATGAATGAAAAATTGGGGGAGAAAAGAAAAAGGAAAAATAAGTGGAATAGACCTCGATTGATGTTTGTGTTGATCTCAATTCATTTCCATGAGAATAATAATGAATAAATCAATAATTTCAAAGTAATTCTCCAAAAAATCGATTAATATAACACATCTCACAAGATAACCAATCCGTGAATCAATTCATTCATTCATTGATTCATGTTCATCATAGAAATTAATAATGGGAAAATAATCTGACCAAAACAAACATCCTACATCGATTCAAATCGATCACTGATGAAGAATGGGGTTGCACGTCAATCATTGGAGAGATCTTTCAATTATGTTGTGCATTGATCGTCGATCCATGATCTGATCATCATCCACCAATGAAAAATCATTCCATACTCTCCAATGGATCTCAAACAATTTGTAGGGTTATGGAAAAAACCCTGAATTTTTTTATAAGTGTGTATTTAAATAAAACACTAGGTCACTGCGTCAACAGATTAATAAAATAATTTTACTTAATTATTTTAATTTATTTTACGCCCTTGATAAATTTTCAACAAATTCCCCGTGACAAAAAAGGTTATGTCATGCCTAGGGTAAACCCCATGTTCTGAACTCAATGGTGCCATTGGATTTTCTATCTAATCTCTTATTTAGAAGTTATTCCATTTTTTTAGGAAAATTGCACACACATGTTATTTAATATATTTAATATATTTCAAACATTTATTCTAGGCACACCGGGACTTGAAATTTCATGATGTATCAGTTCATGATCTCAAAAATAATCCATAAAATATTCAAAAATAATACATAGAAAATTCAAGTCATTACATTCTTCCCACTTTGGGGTTTTACATCCCTCAAAGCCAAAATAAGGTATATGTAAAGAGATGTGGATACTAAGTATGAATCTAAGCCTTTTGCTCCCATGTTATCTCTTAAAGATTCTCATGATTACATCGAACAAGCACTAAAGGAATTTATTTCCCATGAAGGATCCTCTCTAGTCGATCCTTGATCTATACCAAATACTCAGCAAAGATAGCTACATCCTCAATGTTTAGCTCGCCCAAGATGATAACATGCAATGGGTCATGCACGTACCTCATCAACTGCACCACGTGGAAGACGTCATGTACCCGATATAACTGCATAGGTAAAGTTAAGTGGTATTCCACCTTACCAACTCTATATAGTATCTGTAAGGGGGCAATGAATCTCATAGATAGCTTGTCACCCCAGCAAAATCTCCATAATCCACATGGAGGTGAAATTCATAGGAACACATAGTCTCATTCCTTTAACTCCAAAGGCATTTATTGTTTGTCTTTATAAGACTTATGGTGACTCTACGCAATATTTATATACTCTTGGATGATTTGAACCTTCTCGGTAGTTTATCACACCAACTTTGGTTCCATGAGTGTCTACTCACCTAGATTAGTCCAACAAAGTAGTGACCTGCAGTGTTGCCCATAAAAAGCCTCAAATAGTGTCATATTGATGGTGAAATGGTAGTTGTTGTTGTACAAAAACTCCATCAGTTGTAGGTGATCCTCTCAACTATGGCTAGAGTCCAAGATGCAAGCTCACATCATGTACTCTAAGTCTTGAATGGTTCACTCTGTTTGGACATCATTTTGGGGGTGAAACGTTGTGCTCAGGCATAATTAAGTCCCAAACACCTCTTATAATACATTCCACAACCAGGATGTGAAGCAGTAATCACATTAAAAAATGATCATCAATGGTACTCTATAGAGTCAGACTATGTCCTGCATGTAGAGGTGTCCCAAGCTCTCTATTGGACTCTACTCCTGAAATGGTAATAAGTGGGCTGACTTAGTGAGTTTGTCAATGATAACCTAGATAAAATCATGTCCCTTATACATATGTGGTAATTATATCATGAAGTCCATGGATACCTCATCCCACTTCCATTATATCACCTCAAGGGGTTGACCAAAACCCACTGGAACTTGGTGATCATCCTTCACTTACTAACAAGTAAGGCATCGAGAGACAAAATCTGCAACTCCCTTATTCATCCCTAGCCACCAAAAATGATGTCGGAGGTCCTAGTATATATTTTACACACCTATATGTACCACCAAAGGAGATGTATGAAACTCTCTCAGAACCTCCTCTTGCAACGTCGTTGATACCATCATTCATCCTCTAAATATAATGACTTGCTCCCCACCTTTAGAAAATACACTAAGAACATATTCAGTGGATATCTGAGTATATAGGGTCTCACAGTCAGTATTCCAAGATGTAATTCCCTAAATCGATACAAAAATTAGAGGGGTAACAACCATTGAATAAAGGTAAGATGATCCATCTCCATTCATAAAGGATAAATAAAATGAGTCCAACTACCCTAACACCTCATTTAGTAACTGTGAACAAGATCTCCTGCTAAAATAATCTTCCACCACATTCCCTTTCCCAAGAGTATAGACAATTTTGATGTTATAATCCTAGAGGAACTCAAGCCATCTCCTCTGTATGAATTTTAGACCCTTCTAAGAGAATACATACTTGAGACTCTTGTGATCAAAATAGATGTTAAATCACCCATCCATTAGGTAGTGTTGCTCCATATTTAGTGCAAAGACTACTACTGCTAACTCAATATTGTGGGTCACATAGTTATTCTCATTTGGAATCAACTGATGTGAACCATAGGAAATAACTACCTACCTATGCATCAGAACACTATGTACTCGACACCCTCCTCTGACAATCTCAAGATTGGGGCACTCGTCAAACTCTGCCTCACCTGTTGAAAAGCATACTAGCACCTATTCGTCCACATAAAAGGATTCCCCTTTTAGGTCAAATCTATCATGGGGGTTGATATCCTGGAGAAATTATGTATGAATCTCTAGTAATAGACTACCAACCCAAATAATCTATACACCTCCTCCACACTCTTGGGTGGATCCCAAGCTAAAACTGCCTTGACCTTATCTGGGTCCACTACTAACCCTTATGCTGAGATAACATGTACTAGAAAGTGGAATGCCTGAATCCAAAATGGGAACTTCAAGAGATTTCAGTAAAGCTAGTTCTCTCAAAGTATGTCTAAAACTATCATTAAGTGTCTCATGTGTTTCTCCTCGTATGTTAAGTATATAAGGATATCATCGATTAAGACTACCAAAAACTAGTCTAAGAAAGGATAAAATATATGGTTCATGATTCCCATGAAAATTTTTGGGGCATTCTTCACACTAAAGGGAATTATTAAGTACTCATAGTGATCATAGCGACATTTTAATGTCATATTCAATATATCCTTGTCCTGTACTCATAGTTGGTGGTAGCCTGGTCTGAGGTCAACCTTCGAGAACCATTGTTCCCCTCTCAACTTATAAAAGAGTTCATCGGTCCTCGGTACTGAATACTTGTTCTTTACAGTCACCTGGTTCAATCACTAGTAGTCCACACACAAACTCAAGATCTCATCTGCCTTCTTGGCGAACAACACTGGGGATTCCCATGGTGAAACACTGAGTCTAAAAAATCCATTCCTTTGAAAGTCCTCTAACTTCACCCTCATCTCATGAAGCTCTATGGGAGATATCTGATATGTTGGTATAAATATCATTATCATCCTGGGGTGTAGATCAATGCATAATTCTATCTCTTCATGGGGAGGTAAACGTGGAACATCCTAAGGGAATATGTCCCCATACCCTGCCACCACTATAGGAAACTAAGAACTCATAACATCCACTGCACCAAAGGTCATTCTAGAAAAATTATGAGTAATCATTTTCACCCTCCTATGTATGAGTCCCTTCAGCACTGTCTGGGTTTCCTTTTCACCAAAAAAGGACAACCTAGTTCTATCACTATGGAAATAATGCATCCTTTACATAAAACAATCAATATGGACAAGAACTATGGAAAACTATTTCATGCCTAAGATGGTGTTGTAAGGCCTCATCACTGCTACAAAGAGATCCCAAAATAAACTCACACCTCCAAGAGTCTGGTCGCACTGTTGGGACAAGTTTTTTATCACTAAGTCATCTATAGTAGGAGTATCCAAGCGCAAGGGTCGATCCAAGGGCTCAACCAAAATCTATAAGTCTCAAATAAGATATTTGGAAAGAAATAAATGACTAAAATCTGTGTCTATCAATACTAAAACTAAGTTATAAAAGACACATATCACCCCTTGTATCATTATTGGATCCTTTGGGTTGTATTCTTCGACCTCCTACAGTTGTCCCCACCCTACCCTCCAGCTCATTGATCCTAGCGTGGACCACCTAGGGGTGGTGGTGGTAACAAGTAAAAGTGTATACCACCTCTCAATTATATCTAATCTCATTTACCACGTATGCCACCCTGTAGACCCACCTTCTCCTACTACTACCTCTGCCTTGGTAACCTATCCTCAGTCTCTTTGTCAACTGTTCGGCAGGCCAAACAATCTCGAGCAAGATGTATCATGTCATCACACAAGTATCACCACCTCACCCTAAGATGTCTAGACCCATCCTAAGAGCCCTAAACCATATATCCTCTATCTTGGGACCTCCTTACGAAATGTCTCGCACGTTCGGGTCCTTGATAATGATGGTGTCTCCCTGTTTTTGAGGTCTCTACTCATATATGCTTGCTACTAGAAACCACTGGATATATTTACTCAGCCAAGAAACTCTCAACCACTGAAGCTCACTCTAGTATCCCATCATATATAGGAATGAATAGAGGGATAAAATTGGATCATATTTATCTATTTATACCTCACTCGAAGGTCCAAGCCATGAATAACTAGTCATGAACCATATTCATTGAGTACTTGGAGAGTTTAGTCAACCTCTATGAATACTCAGCTTCTATTGCGATGCCCTGCTGGAGTTGTAGAATCTCCTAGATATGTACAACTCTTTGCGTAGCTAGAGAGAACTCCTCTATAAAAATATTCTCAAACTCTGACCATAGTAGTTTCACCTCATCATAAGACTGGGTCACTAACCCCCACCATTGTCCCGTTGAGTCGTGGAGAAGGCTCGCCACCAGGACCACCATCTGATCTTTCGATTTCCTAACCAAATGGAAAACTCAGGTCACCACCTCAAGTCAGTCCTCAGATTCCTGTTGGTAGGTCTTACCTCAAAACATGAGGGGTATTTGTCACTGAAACTCATGAAGTTCTCTTAGACTTCGCACCTCATCCGCTAGTACTGCGGGTACCACGTGGTGCTATACAGGTGGTTGTAAAGATGGTGCGCCACCTGGAGGTAACATCTCTGAAACTGATCCCTATATCAACACCTCATCACTAAGGGGTCATCCTTGTGATACTGATGTTAAATCCTAGATGACATACATCATGGAGTCATCCTGAAAGTAAACAAGATGTACCACAGTCAATAAGTATATCTAGAGAGCTGACTCAAGAAGGACATGGAAACCACAACTCATTCATATATGATGCATGTAACATTTTTTTCCCTAAAACCAATGTTCTCATGTACCAAGTCAAAAAATAGGTGATCAGAGTCTTGGTGTATAGATATGTCAGTCGTTGCACCATCACATGAGTCCCTAACCTGAAATCCAAACTCAAAACACTTAACATTGTCACCCCAAACCAATCTCATAGACTCTCAGTCCTAAGGTATAAATGACTCCTCTGGTACCACTATGTCATGACTCATCCCAGTGGGGCCAGTGTCATGAGTCCCCAAGCCCGCCTCCAATTGTCCAGGGGCTGGCAACTAGTGCCGAGTAGGCATGTCACTAACATGGAAGGCCTTAGCCTAAGTACTTGTACACACACACACACACATCTCCAAGCCTATACAATGTTGAAATGTAAAAACAAATGAACAACCATGCATGTATACATTTAAGACCCATAACAAGAGTATGACATGAAGTAAAGGAAAGTAGACAGAGCAAAATACAATCCCACCATCTAGTCCCGGTCTATCAAGGTCCCTGTCAAAAGGTCGATCGTCTACACAAGACATGACACGTGCAGGAAAAGCCCATGTAGAGGTGATTATAACAATACCTAGTAGGTCACCCAGAAACCACAAAGAATACAAAAAAAAATACAGTCATCTCTACAGAGGTATATTTCTATAGTACATATAACAAGAATATCTATATATTACTCAACAAATACACATAGTATAAAGGTAAATCATAACTGTGATATGCCATCCTAGGATTCCAGCTCGAAGGATCCATAAAGAACTCATCCAAGAGAACACACCCCTGAGTCTGAAAGCACTGATGACATCCATCCGAGAGGTAGTGCTCATTGGGTCTCGCTATTAGAAATACATGTTAGAAGTTTGAATAGTTACAATACAAATATGAGGATCAATATCAAGTCTATAGGGTATACCAAAAACTCAATTTGGATTATCCAACTAAGTATAGGATTAGCGCTCATGTAGTGTTGGTCATTACAATACCAATAAATCAACCCAGGGAATGAAGATGAATAGGGGATCTCACTCTAGGCCTCATAAAAGGATTTCAACAACTCTATATAAGAAGTCCTGCTCAAGGGATCAATGTCCTATGAGTATGAGGCAATTCCATACCAACCCTCAGGGAAAGGATATGGGGAACTCACCCTAATAGAACATGACCAAGATAATAAGGACAAGGGATTTAAGTTATGTTTTAAGGAGTACTTGATGTGTAGAAGGGTTGAACGTCATGTCCCTTAACCCTGGGTTATGTCCTTGTAAACGGCCCGTGTCTCATGTCATGTTCATGTAATATTACACGATGTGTTGGCCTGCTTGTGTACTCCAACCCATGTCTGTGTACCCTCTGATGTACATGTCGAGTCTCCAGGGATATACCACACATTGTGTGATGGGATCACACATCGTGTGATACTTAACTTTATCCAAAACCCTAGTTTCCACTAGGAGGGTCCCACACATCATGTGGCTCTAAGTTACACACTTTGTAGTTTAGATTTTTCTAGAATTATAGATTTGGTTCCATGCATCTCGATCATTCCTCTAGCCTTCAATTTGGTGATTTCTTTATCGTAAAATTGTTAGTTAGGTCCCGAAGAACCTTTTCATCATCGATCAAAAAATTACAGCCATCAAATCTATTCAAAAAACATATTTATACATCATTCTTCATTGCACACCGAAGAACATGAAATTGGGTATCCAATGTAATGACCTGAACTTTTTTTAAATGATATTTTTTTCCTAATAAAATGTGTGTTATTTTGTACCATACACAACAAAATCATGTCTCTTTAATAATGAAGTGAGTACAAAAGGAAATGTGACCATTAGGATTCGACCATTCTTTTACCATTGGTTAATATGACTGTTGGAAACTATATTATTGATAATATTTTTTTACATTATAATTTGTAAGTAGAAATGATAAAGAATAATTAATGGAGAATGGAGAAAAAATTTCCTCAACCAGTAGAGTCGTGGGCCCCTCCTAGTAGCGGATTGGGTTTTAGAGAAAGTTAAGTATCACATAGCATATTCCCCCATCACATGGCATGTGGTCTCTCCCTGAAGACTCAACGTGTACCTTAGAGGGTACACAAACATGGGTTGGTGTACACGGGCAGCCAACACAACTTATACTATTACACAAAACACAAAATGAGACACGGGTCATTTACACGAGCAAGACGCAGGATCAAGGGACACAACATGTAACCCTTATACACACTCTGTACTCCTTAAAACATGGATTGAATCCCTTGTCCTCTTTATCTTGGAAATTTTTCTTTAGGGTGTGTTCCACCATCATTGTGTCGAGTTAATCCCAAATCTACAATATCATATCATTGCGCCAAGTAATGGGTGCGCAATGATCAATTCATCGAAATATATCAAACCACTGTCCAAATGAAGAATGCCCATGATGAATAGAGAATCAGGGGAGAAAAAAACAAGAACAGTTAAGAGGTACGGACCTCGGTCGATGTTCATGTCGACCTCGATTCATTTTCATGAGAATAAAAATAAAGAAATCAATAATTTCAAAGCAATTCTCCAAAAACTCGATTAATCTAACCCATCTCGCAAAGACCGATCCATGAATCAATCCATTCATCGATTGATTTGTGTTCATCATAGAAATTAAGAATAGGGAAACAATCAAACCAAAAAAAATATCATACCTTGATTTGGATCGATTGCTAAAGAATAATAGAGTTGCGACGTGATTATTGGAGAGATCCTTCGATCGTCTTGTGCATCAATCGTCGATCCACGATCCAGTCGTCATCAGCCAATGGAATCTCATTCCATGCTCTCCAATGGCTCTCCAATGATTTGCAGGGATATGTAGTTAACCCTAAAAATTATCCATAAGCATCTATTTAAAGAAAACACTAGGTCGCTGCATCAACATATTAATAAAATAATTTTACTTAATAATTTTAATTTATTTTACATCCGTGATGAGTTTTCTACAAACGCCCCGTGCCGACCAAGTTTATATCGCATCTTGGGTAAATCTCACATTCTGAACTCAACAGTGCCCTTAGATTTTTGATTCGGGCCCCCCGTTTAGAAGTTATTCTACTTTTTTCGGGAAAAATGTGTGCTCATGTTATTCAATATATTTAATATATTTCAAACATTTATTTTGGGCACACTGATCCTTATAATCGCATGTTGCCTCAACGCTTGGTCTTGAAAATAATCCATACAATATCCAAAAATAATACATGAAAAATCTGAGTCATTACAAAAATGATGGATACTGGAGTAGCAGATCATCAACCTTTTTGACCCAAATGGAAATTCCTTTGAAAGGATCGGAAATATACAACCATACTGTGACCCATAACTAAAGAAGTGTTGTAGTTATGGAAATATGGGCAACTTGTAGAGTCTGTGAGGGAAAGGGGTTGGAGGTTCATAACAATAGCGACATGGGAACTTCGTGATAGAAAATGAGGGCTTTTATTTTTGAGACATGTTTTGAATGCTTATTACTAATGTTCATGTTTTTAATATAAGTTTCATGAGAAATATATTGGAGAAACTGGGCATGATGATTTCTGGTTGACCTTAATTTTGAATAGTGGTGAGGTATTGTTGCAATGTTGTTTAATCCTAGGAGTCTCATGGAATAGGATTAGTTTGGTTATGATAATCTTATCTCGTATCCAATAACAATTAATGATAATGGAAATTGAGCAGGCCGATGCTCGGGGAAAGGAAGATAAGGGAAAACCTATAATGGAGAGCACACCATCAGTCGTTTTGGATCGTGATAATTATCACTGGTGGAGTGTGAATAATGCCAAGAAGGATATGTAAGGAGAATCAATTTTAGGTGGTTGAAGTTCTGCATGGGGGTTTGGACATAACCGGGTAGGACATTTTTTATATAATAGAATATGTCAGATTCATGAATGATATCTAGATTTGGATATTGATCGGTGATTCTTGAGTGAAGTGAGCACGTTTGGGTGCTGACATGGGTAGAATTCATGTGTCGAGCCAGCGTGGTGATTTGATTGGGAGATGTCTATGCTTACCTAGTTAGGGCAGTGAAGAATGCTCGATATGAGGTTTTGTATCATGGAAAGAGTCTTGGGAGAACTGTTGCGAACCTGAGTGTTAATGGTTTTGAAATGTTTGGGGATGGTGTTGGACATGTAGTTTTCTGCCTTAGGCTAGGGACATCCACCCCTGGATTATGAAGTTGGCTAATAGGTATGCATTGAATATCACTTGTATCAGAGAAGTGTCATTGAGATATTGGTTTTAGAAAGCACTGGGTGTGTGAATTGATGAGGATTCTAAGACCATCAATGTATCAGAATATTGCATGGTTCTTTTTGCATGCTATTCAGAAAGCGACTGGTCTATATAGTGGATTCAAGACGAGGATGATGCTATTTACGTTCATGCTAGTTAAGATGGGAGAGTCGTCACTGGTTGGGTCAGGTCTCATGCATCAGACCTCATAGCATGTTTAGGTGATTTGAAGGCGGTTGACGACTGCTAAGAGTAGAAAACGTTTGTATGTCGATCATTGATGTAAACCTCTCAAGTTGGAGGTAGGTGACCATATATTTTATAGAGTATCACCTCAACTGGAACACTAATGGTTATGAGGTTAGAGGAATCTAGAACCTAGATTCATGAGTCATTTTGAGGTAGTTGAAATGATCAGTACAGTGACACATCAACGGAGCTTTCACTAATTCCACTTCTTTCGTCACTTTCTACTTTGCCTGTCAAGGTCTGGATTAGTCCTTTGCTACGACCCTTTGATATTATAAAGGCAATTTAGTCTTGGGGGATTGAGATTTAAGGAAGAGCCCTTAATTATAGTTAAAGGATCTGCATATTTTTGGATAAAAGTAAAATCTAATTTCATTTGAAAATCATAATGTTTTTTTGTACTTTTTATCATGTTTTTAGTCTTGGGCCTGCGTGCGTCGTCCTCTTCGGATCTCCTATTCTATTTCTCAGATCCAGATGTATCCTCTTGAGGTGAACCGCGACGATGGTGTCTCGGCCATTCGCATGGCTATGGAAGATTTTGATTCTGCGGCGGCCTACCACCAGTGGTCCCTTGTTGCTAAGTTTGGGGCCAAACGCCCTCCCCTGGTGGTCTTCAACCATTTCATGGGCTCCCGAAATCTCTCCTCCTCGGCGGCAGTGTCCGTGCTTAATCGGCGTTCTTTCTGAATTCATCATTTTCTTTTTCTTTTTCCAGGGTCGATTTGGTCTCCGGCTGATCTAGGGATGACGGATCTTGTGGCAAATCGCGTTTTCTAATTTTCCGCTGGTCGATGGATCCACACATAGGTAGGGACTTCTAGTCTGCTGTGGTTTAGATCAAGTTCCCTGGGATGCCCCTCCCCTTCCACAACTGTGATTTGCTAAAAGGCATAGGGGTCTCCTTAGGGTCCTTCCTATGTGCAGACGAAGGGACGCGGAGGATGCTTCACACCATGACCCCTCGCACCTGTGTCAAGATAGACCTGTCTCTCCCCTTTCCTCCTCGTATTCTGTTGCAAGCTGGTCCTTAAATTTCTTTTTGGCAGAACCTCTTCTTCACCTCCAGGGTGGGGTTCTGTGAAGGTTGCCTTCTTCAAGGCCATTCGGACTCTTCGTGCTGCAGACGAGGTCCTGGAAAGGCGGTGGTGGGTGCCTTTAGGAATCCAGTTAAGGAGAGGTATTCTGGCAGCTCTCCGCTCATTCCTCACGAGCTCTTAGTTCTGGTGGCCAATAAGTGTTGGGGCAGCGAAACTTCGTGGTGATTGAAAACGCACACACACAGAGGAGAAAAACAAAGAACACGAGAGATTTAACGTGGTTCGGCAGTGTGCCTACGTCCACGGGAGAAGGGAGCCAAAAATCTTATTCTCTCCGGATCAAAACGTCGGAGGATATCCAGCAGTACAGATTACAAATCATGGGATTTAGAATCCCGTTTTAATAGATGGAGCAAACCAACCCTTTAAGGGTTGGTTGGGGTTGTTCATCAACCCTTGACGAAAAACCCTCCGCTGGCTGCATCAACGCTGGCTGCCGCCCACCATGGAAGACCCACAGCAAAGCAGTTGCCGACCAAATGGGTTCCGCTGATTTCTCCCTTGATTGGGAGTGGCCCCCACAAATCTCCCCCTCACGACCAATTTGGGGTAGAAGCTAGACCCGCAGTCTCTTTGCAGGTGTTCAGCTTCTCTTTCGGTAGAACCTTCGTCATCATGTCTGCCCCATTGTCATTGGTGTGGATTTTTTCAACTCTCAACAATTTTTCTTCTAGTACATTTCGGATCCAGTGATATCGCACGTCGATGTGTTTGGACCTGGAATGAAATTTCGGGTTCTTGCTGAGATGAATAGCACTCTGACTATCACAATAGAGAATATAATTCTCCTGATTCTGTCCCAGCTCCTGTAAAAATTTCTTCATCCACATCATCTCCTTGCAGCCTTCAGTGACCGCAATATACTCTGCTTCTGTGGTGGATAAGGCAACACACTTCTGAAGTCGTGATTGCCATGAGACTGCTCCCCCTGCAAATGATATCAGGTATCCGGATATGGATTTCCTTGTGTCCACATCTCCAGCCATATCTGCATCTGTGTATCCTTCCAAAACAGGTTTATCACTTCCAAAACATAAACAATGACTAGATGTACCTCGAAGATACCTCAATATCCATTTGACCGCTGTCCAATGCTCCTTTCCTGGATCTGATAAGAATCTGCTCACAACACCAACTGCGTGAGCAATGTCTGGTCTGGTGCACACCATGGCATACATAAGACTGCCAACTGCTGACTGATATGGGACTTTTTCCATTTCTGTTTTCTCCTTCTCAGTTGATGGACTCTGACTTTTCGTGAGTCTGAAATGACTCGCAAGTGGGGTGCTAACTGGTTTCGTCTTTCCCATGTTGAATCTTTCAAGAACCTTCTCAATGTACCGCTCCTGAGATAGCCAAATCTTGTGATTCCTCCTGTCACGAGCAATCGTCATACCAAGAATGTGAGTAGCGTCTCCCAAGTCCTTCATTTCAAAAGACTTGTTCAACTCCTTCTTCAGCCTGTCAATCTTGGTGATATCTCTGCCAATAATCAGCATATCATCAACATAAAGCAATAAGATAATGAAATCGTCATCAGAAAACTGCTTGATGAAAACACAGTGATCAGCAGTTGTCCTCATGTACTCATTTTTCTCCATGAATGAGTCAAATTTCATGTACCATTGCCTCGGTGCCTGTTTCAGACCATATAAACTTTTCTTAAGTTTGCATACCAGATTTTCTTTTCCTTTCACCTGAAATCCCTCTGGCTGCTCCATGTAAATCTCCTCCTCAAGATCACCATGTAAGAACGCTGTCTTTACATCCAGTTGTTGAACCTCCAGGTTCAAACTGGCCGCCAATCCAAGAACAACTCTGATAGAGGACATTTTAACCACAGGAGAAAAAATTTCATCAAAGTCAATACCTTTTTTCTGGCCGAATCCCTTCACAACCATTCTGGCTCTGTAGCGCGACTGTGAGCTGCCATCTTCTCCTTTAACTCTGTACACCCACTTGTTCTTGAGTGCCTTCTTTCCTTGTGGTAACTGTACCAAATCAAATGTACGGTTCTTGTGCAAGGATCTCATCTCCTCTTGCATGGCCTTTTTCCATTCCATCTTCTGCTGACTCTTGATCGCATCATCATAACTCTCGGGTTCTCCCCCGTCAGTGAGCATCACATACTCATGTGGTGAGTATCTACGACTCGGTTGTCGTTCTCTGGTGGATCTCCTCAACTGCGCTTCGGGGGGAATCTGTTCTGGAATATCATATGATGAAGACATATCAGCAGATGGAGACATATTACCTGGTAGTGATGTATCATCAGTTTCGCGTATCTCTCTCGTATTAGCTGGTACTGATGGTGGTGGGACTGGTTCCAGACTGACTGGAATTTCCTCAGACTGCGATTTCTCTGCATTTTTTGGCTTTTCAAAATCTTCAATCGTCTGATCCTCAAGAAACACCACATCTCGACTTCTGATGATCCTCCTACTGATAGGATCCCAGAGTCGGTATCCAAACTCTTCATGACCGTATCCCAAAAAGATACATTGCTTTCCTTTCCCATCCAGCTTTGCTCGCTCATCTTTCGGGATGTGAACAAATGTCCTGCAACCAAATACTCTCAGGTGTTTGTATGAAACATCTTTACCTGTCCAGACACTTTCTGGAACGTCGTAGTTCAGTGGAACTGATGGAGAAAGGTTGATAAGATCAACTGCAGTCATCATTGCCTCCCCCCAAAAGGTGTTTGGCAGCTTTGCATTTGAGAGCATACATCTGATCCTCTCGCAAATTGTTCTGTTCATCCTCTCAGCAAGACCGTTATGCTGAGGTGTCTTCGGTACTGATTTTTCCAGCCTGATGCCGAAACTCCTACAGTACTCCTCAAACGGACCACGATACTCTCCTCCATTGTCTGCTCGCACACACTTTAACCGCCTACCTGTTTCTCTTTCCACCTTCACATGAAACTGCTTGAAAACATCCTGCACTTGATCTTTAGTTTTCAAAGCAAAGGCCCATACTTTTCTGGAATGATCATCTATGAAGGTAACAAAATAAATAGCACCACCCATCGACTTAGTGCTCATCATGCAGACATCAGTGTGAATCAAATCTAAAACATTTTCTTTTCTGGACGGTATATAACCATGAAATGATACCCTGTGTTGTTTTCCCATGATGCAATCAACACAAGTATCCAAATGTGTACCTCTTATTCCTGGCAAGAGATCCTTCCTGGAGAGAATTCTGATTCCCCTCTCGCTCAAATGACCAAGCCGCCTGTGCCAAACATCTGCAGGAACGTCTTTTCTGGCTGTATTGACTTCTCCTCCACACGGTCTGGCATCTGTGAGATAAAGAGAAGTATCTTTCTTTCCTTTAGCAATTACCATGTTACCTTTGGTAAGCTTCCATTTCCCATCACCGAAGGAACTGACATATCCATCATCATCAAGCATCCCAGTGGATATCAGATTGAGGCGAATATCAGGAACGTGCCTCACATCCTTCAACAGTAACCTGTATCCAACATTAGTTTCCAGAAAAATATTACCAATACCAATAATTCTGTTTATGCTCAGGTTTCTCCTCAGCCATTGGATGATATCTTAGGATCCCAGCATCCTACTGAATTGGGGATGCTTTCAGCTCCTATTATCCAAGTCCCTTCAGGCGATCTGGTTGGTTCAGCCAAGGCTAGCCTGCTCCCCTCCACGCCCCTGGTCATCCTCTGGCTCTTCTCAAGTTTCTCCTGGCAGTGTGATGGTACCTCGGTTAGGGATCCTATCTTGGAGACCCCCCCCCCCCCCCCCGTCCTATGTGCAGCACGAAGGGACGCGGACGCCGAGGATGCTTCACACCATGACCCCTCGCACCTGTGTCAAGATAGACCTGTCGCTCCCCTTTCCTCCTCGTATTCTGTTGCAAGCTGGTCCTTAATTTTCTTTTTGGCAGAACCTCTTCTTCACCTCCAGGGTGGGGTTCTGTGAAGGTTGCCTTCTTCAAGGCCATTCAGACTCTTCGTGCTGCAGACGAGGTCCTGGAAAGGCGGTGGTGGGTACCTTTAGGAATCCAGTTAAGGAGAGGCATTCTGGCAGCTCTCCGCTCATTCCTCACGATCTCTTAGTTCTGGTGGCCAATAAGTTGGTCTCTTCGGATCATGGGGGTTCCCTGGCTCCTCCCCTAAGGCCCCAGCCTGAAGGATGGAGTCTCTCAAAGCCCCAACCCCCAGGCGAGGCTGTATTTTCTGTTTATGCTCAGGCTTCTCCTCAGCCATTGGATGATATCTTAGGATCCCAGCATCCTACTGAAGTTGGGATGCTTTCAGCTCCTATTATCTAAGTACCTTCAGGCGATCTGGTTGGTTCAGCCAAGGCTAGCCTGCTCCCCTCCATTCCCCTGGTCATCCTCTGGCTCTTTTCAAGCTTCTCCTGGCTGTGTGGTGGTACCTCGGTTAGGGATCCTATCTTGGAGACCCCCCCCACCTCTTTGCTGGCATATTCTCCTAGAGGAATTCATGAGTTCGGTGATTTTCACTCTCCTAACTTGTTCAATGTGCTGATGTGCTGTCATTAGAAGATGATGATCTCCTGGATCTGTCCCCCTAGAGGCAACCTGTAACACCCCGAGATTTTATGAAAAATATTCTTTTTAATTTCATTAATGTCTTGTGTTGTACGCTACACCAAAAGGAGCTTGCACAACACGTATTATTGACTTGTCTTGCATTACACGCAATCGCGACCTTCCTCGATAGCGTGTGTAGTACGCAATACCGAGTTTCACTAAACAACAATATGCTATTAAAATATTATTAAAACTAGCCGTTATGAATAGTAATAACCACATTTTAAAATTTTAGAAATTTTATCTCTCAAAATGGACTTCATTTTTGGATTCAGAGTATCGAATTTAGCCTAAGGTGAAATTTTGGTACTTTTCGGATAACTTTCAAATTTTGATGAATAGTGAAAATTACTAAATTTTAATTAAAAACTTTTTTAATCAAAATAATTAATAGTGATAAATTATGAATTTGAGTGGTTTTAAAGTATATTTAGAATATATTTTTACCATTTAATACAATGTTGGTCATTGGACATAATTTCCCAATTAAACCGAACATAAACAAGTATCAATCTTTTGATAGTTATTATATCTTAAAAACACGCTTTTTGTTTTGACAGCGGGAATTAATTTTAAATTAATTTCTGCCACTTCTGTGTTTTGAATTTGGAAAAATGGATTTCATATTTGGAATTAGGATGTTCAAATTGTGTAAATAAGTAACTTTTATTTTTAGACATTTGGAATAATTACTTCGGTAAATATTTTATTTATCATGGTTAAAGGGTAAATCCGGTAAATAAGGGTTAAAAAATAATATTATAATAAAAAAAAATTACCCTAAAACGTGTGATAACCTTATTGGTTCATACATGTTCGACCATGAGCATCTTTGAGTCAATTTTGGGACCCCATGGTGCCACTTGTAAGTGATATGGACACTTTATTTTAATTAAGTTAAAATGAATACAAAAAATGACACAAGCATATATCTTTTAGAAAAAACAATTTTTACATAGGGTTATATATGTTGGATTTTCGATTGTAAATAATAATTAGAAAACTAAAAAGATTTCCTACATAATGATATTTTATTTATAATTTTTAGACATTAAATAATTTAATTTATTTATGACACAATGATGATTCAGTAATTACCATAATAGTTAAAAATTAACATAATTGATATTATAAATACCAAAATAAATATAATTTGAGACTTTTAATAAATTACACTAATTTTCTAGGTTAATAGGACATGTTAGTAATGATTTAATTAACTTTGTTTGAAGTAATAATTCTGTTATGAGTTTCACAAAAATCAACTATTGAATAGTGTCAAAATTGACATAAAATAGTTTTTAAAACAAATATTATATCATTGATTGTTATTTTATTCCTAAAAATCTAAGGTTCGGCCAATATACTTATATCAAGATAGGTGTATCATTAATGGACCACTTGGGGGTCTCTTGGATGTATATGGTAAGTTTATTAACTATGTAATATAAAAATACAAAGTGACATGGTAAATGTCAATCTAATTAACTAAGAGTTAAAACTAAAAGATAAGGTTAGTATAATGACCTAAACTTGTCTAAATTCTATTGGATGAGAGGATTTCGACCAATACCCACCTTAGCTTCGAAATAAATCAATTTGGAGCTATTTAAAACCGAATTTGGCTTTATAATAAAATAATATTTTTGGTTATTCCAAAGGTGCTCCTCTCCTCCCTTATAAAAGGGCACCTCCTCCCCCTCTTACTCACACCACTTTAAGCCTTCAAGCTCCGCCAACCCCTGCAAAATTCTATTCTCCACTTCCTTAGAAACATCCTAGAGGCCCTGGTCTTATTCAAAGACCAATTTTAGTGCCCTAAGAGGAGGTCTCAAAGAGGCGCTTCAAAGAAGAGGTAATGTCCGTTACCGATTCTTTCAACTTTATTTCTTCTTCCACTTCTTCTTCTTAGGTTGTTTCATTATGAAGTAATAACATCAATATCACTCATATACTGATATGTTATTATAAGTATGAAACAACCCTATTTTACCATCTATCCATCCTACGGAAAATGAAATCACCGCGCGTGCGTACGTACGGAATACCGTCTCCACGACGCGATGAGATTCATTCTCCACGTTAACCATTCATGAATGATTATAAAGTATATATAATAAGTAATCATGAAATATATGACAATAATAATACTGGATTTATGTGTATATATATGTATGTCACCTACTTAATTCCATTCAATTCAATAAGTAAACGAAAACAACGTTCATGCGTACGTACGGCCTACCGTCTCCATGAACGGTGTATTTCTTTCCATTTACTGATTTATTATATATATGTATATTCTGAATATATATTATATATAAATCATGTTTTATATTCTGGAATTAAGTAACCATGATCTAAGTAATCATATGAATAATTACAAGTCAAAACACGGATGACAAATGAAACAATTTTACCCAAAACGCTCTTTAACATTGAATTTACAAAAGAACGGGTAATATAAAGTCATAAGTGAACCATATATGATATCATAACAATGAGTATGATTCTGGAATAAGTCAATGACATTATTTAAATCATTATACAGGAGGTTCGGACACTTACGAAGCAAATCAGATCTAAGGTAAGAGAAAATCTCACAATCTCATTTTTATCCGAGATTGTTTATACTTTGGTATTTACTGGGGTGTATTTTATCATCCACGTCCATGTGTTCTCAATATGTAATATTATTTATATCCTCTTAAAATTGTTTAAATCCAATTTTACTCTTCGGTGAGTTTTTTAGTAAAAGATATGAAAGGAATCTTTTGTCATTTTTCGTACGAGGTACTTTTTGACTTTTCCGGCCAAAGTACGAGAAGAATGTTTTTTTTAACTTATACGGCATGAATGGATTTTTAAAACATTATTTCCAAGAAGCTTGCTTTACAAGTTTTCAAGTTTATTTTTAATCAACTTCTTTTAGTTTAAAATTGTATGACATGTTAAGAAAGGAAAAATGTTTTTAAAGTAGAAAAGATATTTTCCTCAAGAATAAAGTTCAAGTGTTTTATCAAAATTATTTTCAATCTAAGATAATATATGGTTCTTTTTCTATCCCTATTATTACATTGATTTGATTATGTTGTGATGAAATTATTTTTATGAATTCCTTTATCTTATATGAATTGTTTTATGATGTCACGATGTTTAAGATTCCCATTTTTATTACATGGGTTATGCTATGATATATGATTTATGATTTTGTGGCACACATAAGAATGATATCATTATGAGATGGGTGAGACATATATCTCCCTCCAATGCATTGGGTAAAGATTTTATATCTCATGAGATAGACATGGCTGGAACGGCAGGTTAAACCGGTTCAGTGAAACAGGACTGAAACGGGGAATGAACTCAGTTCAGAAATGGACTTTGTCCACTAAGATAGTCTTGGCAATGAGTCTTGACTAATAAGAAATGATTATCTATGATTATGTATGTATGCCACAAAGTTTCATGTTTTAAGTTATGATTATTGAGATTACATTTCTCTACTATGATTTATCCCATGTTATGATATTATGATCTCTTTTGCAGGTTAAGATTTCCAAAATGTTATGTTCTTATGAATATGATGTGATTGATATTTCTTTTGTTTACCCTTACTGAGCATTTGAGCTCACCCTTTTATGTTTTCTTTTCCCCAGGATATAAAGAAAGGTTTTAGGTAAGAAAAAAAGGGAAGATCTTTATGGGAGATGTTGAAGATCTTTCACCATGATTAGAAGATTACGTTCCGAGTTTCCAAAGACACTAAACTATTACGATCCTTGTGTGTGTGTTTTTGTTATGTACTAAGTATTCCGCAAAAGTAATGTAATGTCTATGTATGTCAAGATTTGGGCCTCTACAGTTGGTATCAGAGGAAAGATTTAGTCAACCTTTGGAAACTAGGATGTGAGAACTTTAGTGAGATCCCTAGAGATATTTCTAAGGTATGTCTAGGGATGTCCCTAAGGTTAAGTATAAGTATAGGTTATAGTACTAGAATTACGGTAACCCAAGATGTTAGATATTGAAGGAACTATTCCTTTATTGTGTTGTTTTCCCTAGCATGATTTTTGCCTCTCACACTATTCTTTTTGGGTTTTAGACGATGGCTGGAACCCGAAGGAACCATGTTGATCAATGTAATGGACAATGCAATGATTGTCCTCCTGAACAAACAAATGTTATGGGAGATGGAGTGCAAAATCTTATTGCTATACTTACACAAGCTATGAATCATTCTGGACTTCCAAATGAGTAGAGAAGGGAACAATATTCTATTGAGTCCTTCATGAGGCAACGTCCACCTTCTTTCAGTGGGTCTTCTGATCCATTTGTTGCTGAACAATGGATCAGTACTACTGAAAAGATATTTTCAGTTCTTCAATGTTTTGAACATGATAAAGTCATCTTAGCAGTGTATCGTTTGGAAGCTGATGCTGATCAATGGTGGAATCTTATCAAGAATACGAGGCCAAGAGATGAAATTGAGTCCATGGAATGGGACGAGTTCAAGAACTTATTTTTCAATAAGTACTTCCCTCGTATTCTTCGAACAAAGATGGAGAAGGAGTTTCTTGAACTAAAGCAAAAGGATGATGAATCTGTTGGTATATACGAAGCGAATTTTACAAGGCTTGCAAGGTATGCATCTGGATTTATCATCCAACCTGAAAGTAAAGTTGATCGATTCTTCAGTGGCTTAAAACCAAATCTTCGAAGGGCATTAGCTATAAGAGACTTCAGTAGCTATGAAGAAATTGCGCGTTGTGCTATCAAGGTAGAAATGGAAGTTGGTGTTACTTATCCATCTCATAGTTTTGACAAGAAATGAAAGATGGAGTTCAAGGAGAAATCTCAGAATAATGGTGAAAAGAAGATGAATGTTTCCTTATGCTCAAAGTGTGGAAAGAAGCATGGTGGAGATTGTCTTAAAGGGACAAGTAAATGTTTCAAATGTGGAAAGGAAGGTCACCGGGCACTTGAATGCCGCAATGATGGGAAGAAGATGTCTAATGATGCAAACAAAGGAAGGGATACACAGAATGAACCTACTACACTTCAATGCTTCAAGTGCAAGGAAATGGGGCATTATGCTAATAAATGCCCTAATCTAAGGGTTAGTGATGATCGACATGAGCAACCACTTAAGGCAAAGGACAAAGGGAAGTCACATGCGATCACCATTGGTGATGTTGAATATGACAACGATGTGGTGGAATGATTAAGTGTTTATGTAATGGGATTCCAAAATAATGTTGTATATAGTATCGTGGAATATTGGAATATTTATGTATTGGTCTATTGCAGTTTTCAATAATTTTATGGTACCGGTAACCATGAAAAGTGATTGAGATATTTTTGGAAAAAAGATGATATGTGCATAATGAAGGAATAAGGAAAAAATGAAATGTTTGACAGTATTCATGAGCTCATGATTGATATAAGGACTAAGTGATATCATGGTTTGAGTATATAGAATTTTGAGGATTTTGGTATGTGGAAAGAGTTAACTTTTAACAGCATTCATGTTTTCAATAAGGTTCAATGGGTATTCATTTTTTTTAAGAGAATACATGATTAAGACCTTTGAATGTTTGGAATGTGACCAACAAGTCATATCTCATGATATATGGGGATCAACAATGGTATTAACATGCTAGTTGTATGAACTCTTTGGTAATCGTTTTCACTATAATATGAGATTAGACAGCATTATTTTGGATAAGCCTAAAGATTGGAATGGATTATGTTGGACATAAGTTAGTATTGTTTAAGGATAGAAGTTTTTTCGATATTATTTATGGGATGTTATAGTAATGTAGTTTTAGAAAAAGGACAACCTGCAGGATGGGCGACAACCCATCGTGTCAGACAAGACTGTGGGAATCGAACCCACAACCGAAGTGCGACTGGCCTTTATCACCTACTACTGGCCTACATGAAGTCCTTGTTTAGTAGAAACTAGTTTTATTATATTAAGCAATATGATATATGAAGTATAAGTCTATTTTAGGAACCATATATGATTAATCTCACTATAGATGGACTTATGTATTTTTTTTGATAACTTTTCTAACCTTTTGTTTGAGACAGATGGAATGACCCATCATTCTATCACATGATCTGCTAACACATCATGAATGACAAATTCAACTTCATTTCTTTAAGAGATGAAGTGGAGATTTTCCAAAGAACGACCAATAGTGAGACTATACCAAAATAACAAAAGTATTTCTTCTAATTCCAATTTCATCAACTTTAGGGAAATGATCTTGAAAACCAAAAATGTTGTCCTAGTTCTCTTATATCTGATGAACAAGATGGTACCTTAGATCTTCACAAATTTATGGCTTTTTGATTGCTGGTTTTTCCATAGCCATGTTCTCTACCACTCTCCATTAGAACATGATGGTTAGATTTCTCTTCCATATCCATATTTTCACCTATGTGGAAACCCAGTGATTAGTTTATTTGGGTAACCATTACGTTTCATACTTTTGTTTTTAAAGATTGGTTTTGGTATTCCTTTTTAAGATGTGGGTTTCTATTAAAGAAACTTTCGAATAGTAAACCATTTATAACCCCGACGAATTTTGAGGGCGAAATTCATTTTAAGGGGGGTAGAATGTAACACCCTGAGATTTTATGAAAAATATTTTTTTTAATTTCATTAATGTCTTGTGTTGTACGCTACACCAAAAGGAGCTTGCACAACACGCATCCTTGACTTGCCTTGCATTACACGCAATCACGACCTTCCTCGATAGCGTGTGTAGTACACAATACCGAGTTTCACTAAACAACGATATGTTATTAAAATATTATTAAAACTAGCCGTTATGAATAGTAATAACCACCTTTTAAAATTTTAGAAATTTTATCTCTCAAAATGGACTTCATTTTTGGATTCGGAGTATCGAATTTAGCCTAAGGTGAAATTTTGGTACTTTTCGGATAACTTTCATATTTTGATGAATAGTGAAAATTACTAAATTTTAATTAAAAACAACTTTTTTAATCAAAATAATTAATAGTGATAAATTATGAATTTGAGTGGTTTTAAAGTATATTTAGAATATATTTTTACCATTTAATACAATTTTGGTCATTGGACATAATTTCCCAATTAAACCGAACATAAACAAGTATCAATCTTTTGATAGTTATTATATCTTAAAAACACGCTTTTTGTTTTGACAGTGGGAATTAATTTTAAATTAATTTCTGCCACTTCTGTGTTTTGAATTTGGAAAAATGGATTCCATATTTGGAATCAGGATGTTCAAATTGTGTAAATAGGTAACTTTTATTTTTAGACATTTTGAATAATTACTTCGGTAAATATTTTATTTACCATGGTTAAAGGGTAAATACGCTAAATAAGGGTTAAAAAATAATATTATAATAAAAAAAATTACCCTAAAACGTGTGATAACCTTATTGGTTGATACATGTTCGACCATGGGCATCTTTGGGTCAATTTTGGGACCCCATGGTGCCACTTGTAAGTGATATGGACACTTTATTTTAATTAAGTTAAAATGAATACAAAAATGACACAAGCATATATCTTTTAGAAAAAACAATTTTTACATAGGGTTATATATGTTATATTTTTGATTGTAAATATTCATTAGAAAGATAAAAAGATTTACTACATAATGATATTTTATTTATAATTTTTAGACATTAAATAATTTAATTTATTTATGACACAATGATGATACAGTAATTACCATAATAGTGAACAATTAACATAATTGATATTATAAATACCAAAATAAATATAATTTGAGACTTTTAATAAATTACACTAATATTCTAGGTTAATAGGACATGTTAGTAATGATTTAATTAACTTTGTTAGAAGTAATAATTCTGTTATGAGTTTCACAAAAATCAACTATTGAATAGTGTCAAAATTGACATAAAATAGTTTTTAAAAGAAATATTATATCAATGATTGTTATTTTATTCCTAAAAATCTAAGGTTCGTCCAATATACTTATATCAAGATAGATGTATAATTAATGGACCACTTGGGGGTCTCTTGGATGTATATGGTAAGTTTATTAACTATATAATATAAAAAAACAAAGTGACATGGTAAATGTCAATCTAATTAACTAAGAGTTAAAACTAAAAGATAAGGTTAGTATAATGACCTAAAATTGTCTAAATTCTATTGGATAAGAGGATTTCGACCCATCCCCACCTTAGCTTCGAAATAAATCAATTTGGAGCTATTTAAAATCGAATTTGGCTTTATAATAAAATAATATTTTTGGTTATTCCAAAGGTGCCCCTCTCCTCCCTTATAAGGGCACCTCCTCCCCCTCTTCCTCACACCACTTTGAGCCTTCAAGCTTGGCCAACCCCTGCCAAATTCTCTTCTCCACTTCCCTAGAAACATCCTAGAGGTCCTGGTCTTATTCAAAGACCAATTTTAGTGCCCTAAGAGGAGGTCTCAAAGAGGCGCTTCAAAGAAGAGGTAATGTCCGTTACCAATTCTTTCAACTTTATTTCTTCTTCCACTTCTTCTTCTTAGGTTATTTCATTATGAAGTAATAACATCAGTATCACTCATATACTGATATGTTATTATAAGTATGAAACAACCCTATTTCACCATCTATCCATCCTACGGAAAACGAAATCACCGCGCATGCATACGTACGGAATACCGTCTCCACGACGTGATGAGATTCATTCTCCACGTTAACCATTCATGAATGATTATAAAGTATATATAATAACTAATCATGAAATATATGACATAATAATGATACTTGATTTATGTGTATATATATGTATGTCATCTACTTAATTCCATTCAACTCAATAAGGAAACAAAAACAGCGTTCATGCGTACGTACGGCCTACCGTCTCCATGAACGGTGTATTTCTTTCCATTTACTAATTTATTATATATATGTATATTCTGAATATATATTATATATAAATCATGTTTTATATTATGGAATTAAGTAATCATGATCTAAGTAATCATATGAATAATTACAAGTCAAAACACGGACGACAAATGAAATAATTTTACCCAAAACACTCTTTAACATGGAATTTACAAAAGAACGGGTAATATAAAGTCATAAGTGAACCATATATGATATCATAACAATGAGTATGATTCTGGAATAAGTCAATGACATTATTTAAATCATTATACAGGAGGTTCGGACACTTACGAAGCAAATTAGACCTAAGGTAAGGGAAAATCTCACAATCTCATTTTTATCCGAGATTGTTTATACTTTGGTATTTACTAGGGTGTATTTTATCATCCACATCCATGTGTCCTCAATATGTAATATTATTTATATCCTCTTAAATTTTTTTAAATCCAATTTTACCCTTTGGTGAGTTTTTTAGTAAAAGATATGAAATGAATCTTTTGTCGTTTTTCGTACGAGGTACTTTTTGACTTTTCCGGCCAAAGTACGAGAAGAATGTTTTTTTAACTTATACGACATGAATGGATTTTTAAATTTTTTTTTTCCAAGAAGATTTATTTACAAGTTTTCAAGTTTATTTTTAATCAACTTATTTTAGTTTAAAATTGTATGACATGTTAAGAAAGGAAAAATGTTTTTAAAGTAGAAAGGATATTTTCCTCAAGAATGGAGTTCAAGTGTTTTATCAAAATTATTTTCCATATAAGATAATATAGGGTTATGTTTATATCCCTATTATTACATTGATTTGAGTATGTTGTGATGGAATTATATTTATTAATTCCTTTATCTTATATGAATTGTTTTATGATGTCATAATGTTTAAGATTCCCATTTTTATTACATGGGTTATGCTATGATGTATGGTTTATGATTTTTTGGCACACATAAGAATGGTATCATTATGAGATGGGTGGGACCTATATATACCTCCAATGCATTGGGTAAAGATTTTATATCTCATGAGATAGACATGGTTGGAACGATAGGTTAAACCGGTTCAGTGAAACAGGACTGAAACGAGGAATGAAATCGGTTCAGAAATGGACTTTGTCCACTAAGATAGTCTTGGCAATGAGTCTTGACTAATAAGAAATGATTCTCTATGATTATGTGTGTACACCACAAAGTTTCATGTTTTAAGTTATGATTATTGGGATTACATTTCACTATTATGATTTATCCCATGTTATGATATTATGATCTCTTTTGCAGGTTAATATTTCCAAAATGTTGTGTTCTTATGAATATGATGTGATTGATATTTCTTTTGTTTACCCTTACTGAGAATTTAAGCTCACCCTTTTATGTTTTATTTTCCCCAGGATATAAAGAAAGGTTTTAGGTAAGAAAAAAAGGGAAGATCTTTATGGGAGATGTTGAAGATCTTTCACCATGATTAGAAGATTACGTTCCGAGTTTCCAAAGACACTAAACTATTACGGTCCTTTTGTGTGTGTTTTTGTTATATACTAAGTATTCCTGAAAAGTAATGTAATGTCCATGTACACAAAGCTTTGGGCCTCTACACAACCAGGGTCGTGGGGATTCAGGTCACATGGTCACTAGATTTTCTCCACGCTTGCGAGCCTAGAAAAAGTCTTTGCCCTTGGGAATAGGATCTGTGGGTGAGGAATTTTTCTAGGCTCGCAAGCGTGAAAAAGATCCGGTGACCATGTGACCTGAATCCCCACAAACCTTCAAAGGAGATCATGAATGCTAGAGGAATTGATCCCCAACCAAGTGTGAATTTTTATCGAATGAAGTCAGAAAAACCATGTCTCTCTCATAGTAGTGCTTAAATTGAAACACAAGGTGGACACTATCAAACAACACATGGAGAATTTGCATGTAAACAACTGCATGCATGCCAGCCTGACAAACTTCCTTGTCTGGATTTTTTGGAAAAACCACTTACAGGTGAACCTGATCGACTCTTCTCCCCAATATATAACTGTTGAAGTAATTTTATCTTCAACCTCATGCATTTATCTATTATATATGCTAAATGTGATATTCTAGAAAGAGAGCAACTTCAGAGAGCCCTATTGTCCTTCGGTCCAGGGAAAGATGGTTCATTGGTGAGGATTTCGACACTATTTCCAACAGCTCATAAAAGAGAGGTGGTGGCAATTATTCAAGAAGAGCCATGGAAGAGTTTAACCTTTTCCTAGTAGCAAACAATATCCTATATTTGGGTTATACTGGAGACCAGTTTACCTGCTGTAATGATAAATGAGGCAATCGGAGGACTAGTGTCAGTTGGATAGATGCTTAGGCAACTTGCGAGGGGTCTTCATCTTCCCTTCCATTTCGATCACCCACATGTCTCATGTTTTATTCGACTATTATCCTTTACTGCTCAAGTTGGATAATTATTAAGAAAGCCCTCGACGATTCTACTTTTCCAAATAGTGGGCTCCAAATAATGAGTTCATGTAGCTCATGCAATCATCCTGGGGTAGAAGCATGAAAGGGAATTCATGTGTTTCCCTCTAAAACAATCTGAGAAGGTTAAAAGAATACATTATGGATTGGTTATCCAGGAAGGCAAGCTCCCCCTTGGAGGATTTACAAAATTAGATCAACTAGCTTAATGCGAGGTCACGAGAACAACAGGATGATGAAACATATATGTCCCTGAGCAACAAAAAAAATTCCTTATCTGAGAGACCATTGGATGATGAAATATGGGCAAGAGAAAGATCAAGAGTTCTCTGGATAAGAGAGGGATACATGATCAATGCCTATTTCCATGCCTTTATCAAAGAATGAAAGTTTGTGGGTAACCTCAATCTTCATTTGGAAGATAGTTCTAGCACCAAAGATATTGAGGTTATGGGTCCTCCCGTTGTTTCCTATTTCTCCAATATACTCTCTGGCACTCAACTTGACTTGAGGAGTGGTTAACCTATAGAGACAGATGATATATCCTTTCTTGACATCATGCTCCAGTGGTAATAATCAGAATTTGATAATGAAGTCTATACCATCAGAGGAAGAAATTAAAGCAGCAGTTATCTAAGATTTTTTTAAAAGAGGGATTCCCCCTAGGATCATTTGTTCCATTGATCCTCATTCCAAAGGTGAAACATCCCCACTCCTTCAACCAATGTCGTCTCATCAGTTTGTGTAACTTTTCCTAAAAAATTCTTGTCCAAATCCTAAATGATAAACTCTCTTAACCCCCCCCCCTCATGATTATTTCGAGAGAACAACATGATTTTATCCAGGATAGGAATATCCAAGGTGCCATTGTCCTGACATAAGAGATGTTGGGGGATCTAGACTGAAAAGTGGTTGGAAAAAATATCATGGTGAAAATTGACATGGAGAAAGATTACGATAGAATGGAGTAGAATTTGTTCCAAATATCAGGAGGAGATGAGGTTTCTCAGAATGGATATGTGACTTGCTCTTTAGGAGTTATTCTTCTCCTTGGTTCTTGTTCTCCCTCATTGTAACGACCTGACCCACCAGAGTCCGCCTGACCGATGGCAAGCCAAGCCTTCACAACCCCAATTCGGCCTCCAATTGGCCAGAGGCTGAGGACAAGCTCCAATAAAGCATAAATGAAATGGGTGACCTTTGACTAATGTACTTGTACGTACGCACCCAACCGTCTCCATGCAAAAGTGCATAGGAATAATATAATGATTGCAATATCTAGAGTAAAATTATGCATGCAATAAACTCTAGGGAATACATCAAAGTATGATAAATTAAATCGAAGTAAAAAAGGAGAAAAATACACGACCAACCCGAAATGAAGTCTCAACCTGACAATAATTGAAGTAAAGAAAAACTTAGAGAGCCCGACTCCTGATCTCCAAGTCCGAACATCGTATGCGGTTAATGCACCCAAGTATCAATATGCTCCACCGATGTCACCGTCGAACTGTCTGTTGTTTGCATAAGACACGACATGTGCGGACAAAACCTTTGCAGGGGTGAGCATATACATACCTAGTAGGACGACCAAAAAACCGCAAAGGGAGCAATAGAAAGATATGATAATAGTAAGCTCAACCCAAAGCAAGAGAGAAACGAAACCCATCATAGATATATATGTTAAAAAAGAAACCCAAACAAAAGAGAAAGGAGATCTCCATCTCACATCCCAACCTCTGACGATGAGTTCGTCTGCAACTCCAAAAGTCAATCATCGATGCCTAACATCTCGTGTGTCTGTCCGAGAAAGCCATGTGGAGGAATTGCACCTCTCCACTGCTCCACAGCCTGAGGGGTCACAATCTCCAATAGATAACCCATACCATAGTATGATAAGGGGTGCCATTCGATAGATAGAGGACCTGTGCCTCAGTGTGACAGGGGTACCACTCAGTGAACAGAGGACCCGCGCCCTATCACGATAAGGGGTAATACTCAGTAGATATATATATAGATAGAGGACCCACACCCTGATCTGTTAGAGGGGTGACACTCATTGAACAAAAGACCCACACCTTAGTACGATAGGGGGTGTCACTCGGTAGGTAGATGACCTGCACCCTGGTCCGTTAAGGGGGTATGAATCAGTAAATAAAGGACCCTCTCTCTAGTGCGTTAGGGGGGAACTGCTCAGTAAATAGAGAAAAATATGGGGGACCCACTCCCTGATGCAATTGAGGGGTTTCCAACCCCGACATCTCTCAGATGATCCTACCCTGATCATTGTCATCGTCAAGCGTCGCCTAAAAAAGCATCATGCTCGAAACACCTCACCTCACATCTCATATGTCATAATGAAGTTCACCATCACATTCTATGTAGAAAACACTCAAGATATACTACTAGAGAGATGAAATACGAGTCACAAATAAAGAGATATGAAAGGAAGAAGTTCCTAGAAAAAATGCACGTGTATGTGGGTCCGCACGACATGTGACCCTGCCTCACTGTCTAGTAGTGTTCTTCCCTGGACATGGTTTGGCAAGCCATGTCATACCACACAACGTGTACATGCGGTACATGACGTGTCTATCCACCTGGGGTCCTGGGCGTGTACACCCAACACATGACTCAACCAATGATGTACAACCACACGACATTTCTGAGTGGAACACGACATGTATGACCACCCGGGGTCCCGGGAGGTGTATAGCTGGCACACAACTTTGCTACCTAGGTAGGTTCAAAAGGTGTGTAGGGCTGACCACAAAACATGTGATCCTTAACTCGGCTGGAAACCCTAGCCACCATGAAATCTGAAGAACATGTTGTGTGTTCTTTCCCACTACATGGTGTGTAGTCGCGTTTTTTCATAGAAAGTTCAAATTCTTCACGTGGTTTCCCGATCCATTGATTTTATCGTAAATCTCTTCATTTGACCTCTCGAAATCAAAGGGGGGCACCTCCGGTTGTCGATTTCCAGCCTCCGATGGCCGAAAATCAGATTCTAATCATCTGCTCGAAGCCTATAGCGCCTCACAAAACTCATGGTGCCTCCCATTGTAGCTCCAGATTCCAGATCCACCGAGTGATTACCTGCATCCCATGATCTGTAACACCCTAAGATTTTGTGATTTTTTTTGATATTTTGCGTTACACGCAACTATGAGTTTAACTTGTGTTACACGCAACATTTATTTTAAAAGAAACGTGACATGCTATTAAAATATTATTATTTAATATGATTTTTATATTTAAATGAAATGTGACATACTATTAAAATATTATTATTTAATATGATTGTTATTATCTAGTCGTTAGAATGGTGAATATCAATAATATTAACTAAATTATGAAAATATATGGTTTACACATGTATATAAAATGAATTCTTTGGGAAAAAGTTAAATAGAAAAAAAATATTTGAAAATAAAGGAAATCTTTTTCTGAAAAACTATTTTTATGCACACAAACATGTTTTACCTTAATAAATTAAACAAATCACTTTTGGTAAATGATTTAAATTAAATGGTTATATTATATATTCAATCAAATGTTTAACATTTATCTTATGTGTTTTCTAGACAAGATATAAGAATAAATCCAATTTCACACTTAAAAACTGTATTTTTTTAAAATGCAGTTTTTTCACCTTTTACAGACTTAATTTAATTTTTTTCCACTTTTAGAAAATTCAATTGAAAAAATAAGATTAATTTTTGAAATCTACATGTAAAAATTATATTAGAGTGGTTTTTTGAGATTTTTTCTAAAAATATTAATTTTTCATTGAATAGTGAAAAATGCTAGTTTTTATTGAAAATCACATTTTAATTCAAAGAATTTACAAGATAAATTTTATCTTAATAAGGTTTTAAAAGTAATTTTAGTTCAATTATATACCTATTAATACAATTTAGGTCTTTGGAATCAATTTCATATTGAATTTTGATATAAAAACATTATAAACATTTGAAATTTTTTTATTTGGAAAACTGTTTTTTCGTCGCGTCTCTGATATTAATTTTAAATAAAATTTTTCCACTTCTATGAATAAAATTTGGAAAAATTGATTTCATATTTGAAATCAGTATAATTTATATTATATAATAAGGTCAACATAATTTTTGATCATAATGTAGAGTAAAAACAGTAGAAAAATAATTATCATGGTTAAAGTTAAAATGAGTTTACCAGGGGGTTAAACTAAAAAAATAAGGGATAAAATATAGAGACGTGAGTTTTTTCTTGTAAGACTTTGAAATATTTCTATATATATTTCTAGAGTTAGGCTCTGTGACGACATACGATGATTTCAAGGTCCAGTGTGTCAGAATTAATTTTATAAAAATATTAAATATACTTTATATTATGTGTAGACATTTTATTAAAGAAAACGTGACAACTCTTAAATGGAAGCTCGAATCAGAAATATGAGACCACGATTGAGTCCATAATGTGGTGTTTACCTTAGATGCGACCTAAAATGGGTTGGCGTGGAGCGTTCAGACACCTTGCTCATTGGCGGTATGCTCAGTGGATTAATTAATTAATAAATAAAATAATTAATTCATTTTGACCTAAATCAAAATGTCTATAACTACACTGTCATGAAGAATTCTCCAAGGTTAGCTGCATAAATCCCCGAAGAATTCCAGAGCTTCCCTTCCTCCTTCCGTTGGTGGATCACATCAGATGATGACGAAACGTCGGATCGGAGCATATGAGAGCACATAGAATGCAACAACGTCCTTCAATCATTGGTGAGTGTGTTCTTCTATGACGAACGATCCAATATCCAGGAAAGACTCATCAATTTTTGGTTTACGCCCTTGTTGATTAAAGTAACTGAGAATATTGACTTCTTCTATTGATCTCGCCAATTTCAGCCTTGGCATGCTCCTATGTACCCGATTAATTTGATTATTTCAATTGTTTTCTAACCTTGATTTACCCATTCGTGATTGATTGAACAAGAACGCTTGACAACGATCCTTAAACATTTTTTCTGGTGATTTTCCCCCTCGATTTCTTCGCGTTCGTCACCAGTTGGACCCCGCAGTCCCGGTTCGACATTACCGGGGGTCGCAAACCCGATTGGACTCCCGAAATCACAATAGTTTCATGAAAAAGGCACAAATCAACGAATCTAGCATAAATATTAGATGATTATGGGTTGTGGACAATAGTTTCAATGATCAGAGGGAAGATCTTCAACAACGGAAGGTTCAGGATGTGCAGCGGTGTGCGAGTTTTCACGAACTCAACCAGATTTGAGTTCCCGGCCACCGAAGGGCTGAAATCCACAGGACAATGCAAGATCCACTATTCTTGGGAGGAATAGGGTTATATTTGAAGCAGAAAGTCCTGATTCAAGGTGTGGATCACATATATGGATTTCTGTGAAAAACCCGACTACACGCCGTGTGCAAGGATTAACACACGACATGTTTCCCCTTGAGTGTGGCAACTAAGATTTTGGGAAATCATAAGGATGACACAGCGTGTATCCCTCCTACACACCATGTACGTCGTCCTTAGGTGGACGAGCCGTGTGATGGATCACACGGGTGAGACTCCATGTTGGAGCACACAGCTAGGCACACAACTGTGTATCTAAGTACACAGACACGGTTAGGGCACATGGGTGACACCCCATGTGAAGTAACACACTGTGTTCCGAAGTACACAGACATGACATGGATCCACAGACATGGCCAAAAAGGACATGGCCTTGGTCCCGGATAATCTTGGACACATTGTATTGTCCATCTACACAGTGTGTACTACTACACGTCTTGGGAGCCATGTGCTAGCCAGGGACACAGGCCGGCGGTGGAGCGGGACCACATGTCGTGTGGCCCCCCTCACACGTCGTGTACCCCTTTGTTCCTTTTGAGGAAACTTCAAGGTTTTGTATTTCCTTCATTTGAACTCAGATTTTGGCATTCAAGTAGCTTATCCTGACTGTCTTTCTACGTAGAACGCGATGTTGCCCTCAGTTTTGGATTTCAAGATATGATGTGAAATGTTCCAGGCACAAAGCTTATTGAGGCGATGCCTGACGATGATAGTGATCAGGTGAGATCACCAGAGGCTTCTTTCGAGTGGAAACCCTCTATCAGATAGGGGTGGGTCCTCGATGATCAGAGTGGAACCCCCTGTCACACCAGAGCGCATGTCCTCAACCACTAGAGTGGAACCCCCCATCAACATGGGTGCATGTCCTCTACAACTACCTTCTGAGTGGAACGCCCTATCAGATAGGGCGCGGGTCCTCAATGACCAGAGTGGAAGCCCTCCATCACACTAGGGTTTGGATCCTAGACCTATAGAATGGAACCCTTTATCAGCATGGGTGCATGTCCTCTACCTACCGAGTGGAACCCCCTATCAGCATAGGGTGTGAGTCCTCATGACACTAGAGTGGAACCCCCCATCAGCATAGGCGTAGGTCCTCTACGGATATGCACAAAGTGGAACCCCCTAATGTACTAGGGTGCGAGTCCTCTACTTCGAGTTTGTGCCCCCTCAACTGTGCGACACAATGACGAGGCGTGGTTTGACTTTCACGGTTACTTCTGGGATGACGCGTGAGATGCAAGACATTGTTGATGGACTTTTGGAACTGTTGAAGACTCTTCTTCTTAGGATGAACTGTGAGATGGAGATCTCCTTACTCTCTCATTTGAGCTTCTTTTGACTGAGAATATATATATATATATATATATTCATCTGTTTCCTTACCTTTGGATTTGGTTACTCTCTTTCCATGAGATGTGAAGACGTGTGGTGTATGCCACGTTCTTTTCGTGTTTAGCTTCTCATGGTTGGATGAGTCCACTCTCCTGCTGTAGGTGTTGAAGACTCTATGTGTAGTTCATCTACTCACCGTGTTGAGCCCCTTGTGTTTGAATGGGGTTACTCTCTCTTGGTTTGGGTTGAACTGTTCTCTTTCACTATATCTTGCATCCTGTGTACCATCTATTGTATTTCTACTTCCTGTTTCATATGTTACCACCCCCTTCAGCTTTCGGGGCATCCTACTAGGTATGTATATACTCACCCCTACATGAGAATTTTTCACACGTGTTGTATCTTATACAGATGACAGATAGGTCGATTGTGACTTTAGAGGGGCTTAGGGATACCTGGTACTTTGGACCGCGTACGGTGGTCACAGCTTAGAGATTAGGAGACAAGCTCTCTTAGTAGTTTACCTTTCTAGTTTGGTTAGGTTGTGACATATTTCTGGTTGGGTGTGTGCTTTTTCCCTTTAGTTTTTAGTTTACACTACCATACTCTTGTACCATATAGAGGTTATGCATGCATGGTTGTTCCCTTAATTTATTTCAGCTTATTTTTCTTTTACTCCCTCTATAATTTTGCATCGAGATAACTGTGTGTGTGCATATAGGTACTTAGGAAAAGACCTATCCATGTTAGTTATTCCTTCAGTGCTGGTCGCCAGCCCCTGGCCTATGGAGGCAAGCTTGTGGTAGCTGTGGCTCAAGCCCCGACTTGGGTCAGGTCATGGAAGATTGGCATCAAAGGTAGGTTCAATCCTTGGGATGGTGTTTGGAGTAGTCATCTTAAGAGGTTTTGGTTGGGATTAGGGCAAAAATTTCAAAGTGTCTCTAGTGTAGCTCTCAGGACAGGGAATCTAGTGATGGTGCGAGTGACCAACACATCCATTCACCAGGACCTTGACTGCTTGCTTGTTGACTTGGCATACCGAGGCATTGGTTGCAAGGATCAATGGTACATGCATCACATATGATTGAGTCTTTGAATGTCCTTCTTGATTCGGCTTGCCATTTTTGTTATATATATATATATATATATATGCTCATCTAATTGTGGTACATCTTGATAACTTTTAGGTTGTATCCGCGACGATAGCCATCCATGATACTGGTTTTGGATCATGACAATGATCTGATGAGTGATGAGACCTTAGTTTAGGGTCCATCCAGTGAGATTCTTCCTCTAGGTGGGAAGGTAGCAACACCTCCACCTATTGAGAAATAGATTATCTCAGTAGAGCAGGTTGAGGATACACACATGCTTATCGTACTCCGTGAGTTCTAGCGCTAGAGGCAGCTAAGGTTCCGTGGTGAGCTATATTCTCACACATCAGAGGATTAACTAGAGTTGGTAGTACATATCTTCAGGCTCATCCAGAACCCGAAAGATCTGGTGGTTGCACTGACAACTAGCCTTTTCTACGGAGCAACTAGGCATGGGTGGAGCCTTGTTACGCAGATGCATGATGAGTCGACACTCTCATCGACCGAATTCCAACAACTATTCCGTGAGGAGTACTACCACTCCCATTTACACTTGGTTTAGATTCATGAGCTTTTGGAGCTATAGAAGGGAGGGATGACAGTAGCTGAGTATACAGTGAGGTTTACAGACCTTACACAATACTCCTTTAATATGATCCAGGATGGATACTTCCGAGAAAAGAAGTTTGAGCAGGGACTCCACAAAGTGATCCATGCTAGCTTGGTGCCCTTGTGTATCCCCACTTATGCCAGGGTGTTGAAGCAGACACTAGTGACAAAGAGCTTTCTGTTAGAGGGATGCCAGATATCTGGAGCTGGAAATGGGCACCACAAAGTTGATTCGTCTACAACAGTTAGTAGATTCCAGGCATTGGGATCTCGATGCAGGAGGCCTTACCATGATCAGACTCAAGCACGTGGTCAGGGGTTGCATAGAGGGCTAGGGAATTCTGAAGAGGGGCAGTGATTTTCTTATGACGGGCGAGGACACATAGCGCGAGACTGCCCGACCAGACGTGATGATAATCAAAAGTAGATAGCCAACAGACCACCATGGCAGAGGTAGCGTCGCAATTAGGGATCTCCTAGGTTAGGGAAGGGTGGCCCCCAGGGAGGCAAAGCTGGCATAGGAGTAGGAGGAGCTATGGGTGGTGGATGAAACTATGAGATCCTTCCACCACTACCACCAGGCGACCCACATCAAGCTCAAGGAGCTGTCAGTCGGGGTCAAAGAAAACTACAGGCTCTAGAGGCATATGACCCCTCAATGCATGAGATGATTAAAGGTATGATCTATGTTTATTATAATCTTGATTCAGTATTAATAGAAACATGTGCCAGTCATTCCTTCATCTCTATACTCCTGGTGTGAGAACTGAATCTCCCAATTAAGGTGCTAGCCCAACAGCTTTGTCTTTAGGTTCATACAGGGAACTCCTCTTTATCTTTTATCTGCTGGCAGTGCGAGATATTGCTTGGTGGAGAGATGTTCTCATGAGATATTTTGGTCATCATAATGGAACCCTATAATGTCATCTTGGGTATGGATTGACTATCCTTGGTCTTATCCCATATTTATTCTCACCATAAAGATTAATATTCCTTCACACTGATGGGATGAGATTCTCCTTTTTTGGAGAGAGAGATCTCCCGATGGGACGAGTGGGTTCTGTGAGTATGATGCTACAACTCATCACCCTTCAATTGGTGAGTTTAGTCCTTGGTGCTACAAGATCTTCAATCATCTGGATCCCTTCAACTGTGGATGATTATATAGACATCTTCCCTAAGGACGTTCTGGGACTACCTCTAAGGCGGAATATGGAGTTTTGCATTGACTTGCATCCCAGGACTACTCTAATATCTTCTACGACATATCGGATGGTCCATATCGAGCTCCGGGAGCTGTGGTTGTAGTTAGAGGACCTTTGAAAGAAGGGTTTCATTAGGCCCAGTGTATCCCCTTGGGCAACTCCAGTGTTGTTAATGAAAAAGGAAAATGATATCTTGAGGATTTGTGTGGATTATCGTTGCTTGAACCAGGCCACGATAAAGAACAAGTACCCCTTTTCAAGGATTGATGACCTCTTTGACCAGTTGTAAGGCGTGAGATGGTTCTCAAAGATCGATCTCAGGTCCGGCTACCACCCGTTGAGGGTTTGTGAGGATGATATTCCAAAGTTATAATTCCGATGTCACTACGGACAATATGAGTTCCTAGTGATGCCCTTTGGTGTGACAAATTCTCCCACTGTATTTATGAGTTTGATGAACCAGGTTTTCCAGTCATTCTTGGATCAGTTTTTGGTCATCTTTATCATTGACATACTCATTTAATCTGCATCGAAGGAGGAATATACAAATCACTTGAGAATGGTTCTATATTTTCTTCGAGAGCACCAACTTTATGGGGAACTCTCGAAGTTCCAGTTATGGATTCAGGAGGTTTACTTTCTGAGGCATGTCATTTCTGAGCATAGTTTATCTGTTGACCCAGCGAAGATCGATGTAGTGCTTTCTTGGAAACAACCCAAGAACGTGTCAAAGGTGTATACATTTCTTATATTGGTGGGTTATTGTTTCCTCTGGAATTTGGAATGACCTCATTGATTTAAGATTCAAACATTACAAGTGGTTTCTAACGGGTTTTTTTTCGTAGAACCGGAAACATCCAATGATTCCATATCCATTTGGACCTACTTTCCAAAGGTAGGTGCTCATTATTTGTGAACTGATGAGACTTAAGAATTTGCATTGGTCGAGAGGATGGGAGTTCAGATTCATCACACATTTTTGAGGGGAATTATTGTCTACTCCGGGATTCTCTTTATAGATTTAAGTTATGTTCGTGAATCCTTATTACATTACCAAGTATGAAAATGAGATTTCTTTTAGATCTGACAATCAATGATTAGTATGTATAAGATTTAGAGAATATTTTATATATATTCGAGGTTCTTCATCGATAGATAATCATCTGTATTTGTAGATATTCTTGGTCAATGGTATCCTTCGACACATTTTATAGAAATCTCTTGGTTATTATGATAACTATACTGGTTTTAAAGCCACTCAGCGGGGCACTTGAAGTTTATTGTCATTCAGAAGGACAAGAATTATTTCATAGTTGGGATCATACCTACAGATGGGCTACCTACATATCCTTATTTAGAAAAGGAATCAAAACCCACATAGTTCGAGTAAGGGAGTATGATGTTTATGCATGATTGATGGCTCAAAGAAAGATGTCATGATTACTTTTACACTCTAAGCTCACGCGAGTCATGCTCGGTGTGAGAAACAAGAGGTATTTGTGAAACCAGACAATTGTGCCACGAAAGATTCAAACATAAGAAATGATGTGGGGATTATGTATGGAAGACTGCCCAAAATAGATGAAGATTGGGTTTTACTTCAGGGAAGAAACCCAAGAACAAGGTCCATAAAGGTATATGTGCTTTATGGAGATTTGGATACTCTAACTTGGGGCTTACTCTTGAGGAAGGTTCCCAAATTAGGAGGGGACTTATGATTGGGTTTTACTCCTAAGAAGGAAGCCCAAATCAAAAGTAAATTAAGAATGGTTAAGAGAAATTATGACTGGAGGTTATTCCTGAGAAGGAGGCCCAAGTTAAAGGGATTTGGAATTTGGGACTTATTCTTGAGAAGGATGCCCAAATTCGGGAACTTTGACTGGGGCTTATTCATAAAAAGGAGGCCCAGGTTAGGGAAATTATGTTTGGGGATTACTCCTGAGGAGGATGCCCAGATTTGGGAAATTATGACTGAGACTTACTCCTAAAGAGGATGCCCAGGTTAGGGGACTTCGAATTTGGGGCTTATTCCTGAAGAGGATGCCCAAATTAAGAGAACTTTGACTGGGACTTACTCTTGAAAAGGAGGCCCAGGTTAGGGATCCTCTCATCTTAAAGGATGAGGTTAAATGAATGAAATCTTTTAACCTTAGTGACACAAAGACATGTAAATCACTAGGTTTTAAGACATGTTCCACAGAATTCCTTTCAGACAAGGAAGCCAACAAGGGGTCCATGCCAAAAGAAATGTCTTTAAAGAGGGTTTTAAAGGCTGGATCTTGAATAGGAGAGGTGGATAGGCATAAGAGAGGTGAAATAGGTAGGAGAGGCACCCAAAAAAAGAGGGGCGCGCAAGTCCTGCATGGGCGCTCAAGTCCTGGTCGCGCAGGTGTACCTGCACAACACATGGGTACTTACGCGACGGTCAATCCTTAAGGTAATACTTGGGTGAGACTTGGCTCAATCCTTTAGTATTATCCATAGGGGCTTCCAGAAGGGTGGCACGCATGTTATTTTGAAGGGGTAAGGCGGCGCGCAAGTGTGGCCATTTCCCTTAAGGGATGGACACTTAAGCGCGCAAGTGTTGATGAGTTTCAACACTTGGGCCTTACTCTCTCTCTTTAGATCTTCCGTTCTAGGTAAGAAATTACCTTATAAGTGTTCGGAAGCTTCGAGAAGAGACTAGGGCGTCGGGAGCTCAAATATGAGTTTCTGGAATTTTTCCTCCTCAAATGGGGGGCCCACTTGGGGTATTTATAGGCTGGTGAAGACCCTGGGCGAAATTTAGATAGGGCGCGCAAGTCACCTACGCGACCACTGGGCGGCGCGCAAGTATACTTGCGTGACCTTGGTGGAACTTGCGTGACCCAAGTGCAAATGAATCTTTGTTCATGCCTTTGTCAATTTTTGATGTTTCTTCAAAGGATAAATCACTTTGAGTTCAAGGTATTTCCCTTTTCATTCCTTTAGGCTCTGTGACGGAAATGAGCATAAAAAAAAGTCCCCCCCTCAGAGTTAGATCCGGAGTGAAATGAGGATTTGACTCTGAGGAAAAAAAAGAAACCAGGGGTCTTTGTGGTTATTGGAAGTTTAAAGTCATGCATGTCAGACATAAAAAAGGCTAATGTTTAAGGCCGAAATAGCTTTGACCAAATGGATTAACATTGACTCAATTCCTTGACAATTTATCTGAAAACATATTACCATGTTCAAGTATGAGGGAAAATATGTAAACGATGACTTAAGAAATTTTGAATCTGAGGAATGATATGAAAAATGGCTAAAAGGCATTAGAAGAAGTAGTTCCCAAGAATGAAGTTACCACTATTTAACAAACCTGTTAGGGTGTTGAATTATGCAGGGCCACCTAAGGGCATTGGCTGTATAGTCAAATAATAACATCTTTTGGCTGATAGGTCCGTTATGTAGACTACTTATGCAAGGCCGCCTAAGGGCACATGCTGCATAGTCAGGAAAAATAACTCTCATAAATTTACTTTTCTATTACTAAAAAGCCAGTGGAAGTTTATGGGGATTCAAATCTTCCAAAGCATAGAGTTTGATGTATGGAGAGAGGTACTTGAATATGGAGAAGATATTTTCAAACAATATTGTCTAAGAACTGGATGAATGTCACTCCTACGAAGGTCTGACCCAAACGTAGGGAAGCGAAATATAAACCATAGACTTGAATACTTTCAGATCATGAAAAAGAGTATGGGACAAATATGTTAAGGATGACTATTTTTTTGCGGATCCCTACATATTGTCGTTAAGAAAACTAAGGACAAACGAGGTTTTCCTTCCAAGAATGATGTTACCATTATTTGAAAAACCCGTTAGGGGGTTGAATTATGCAGGGCCACCTAAGGGCATTAGTTGTATAGTCAAATAATAGTATCCTTTGGCTGATAAGTCTGTTATGTAGACTGTTTATGCAAGGCCGCCTAAGGGCACGTGCTGCATAGTCAGGCAAAAGAACTCTCAGAAATTGGACATTTTGTGACTAGAAGTCAAGAAAAGGGTTATGGAGATCTGGAAGTATTTAAGGTTAGGAGTATGGCACATGAAAATGGGTATTTCCCAATGCATGAAAGAGATACATAGATCAATGCTAACCATAATCATGTTGTGGCTGGGTCTTGAATTGAGATACTAGACTTCACTATGTATCCCATAAGGATGGGAATCAAGACATACATAGTTCTTAAAATACATTTTAACGTCATGTGGGACGAAAGTATGGGAAATCTTAGTTTAGGGTCATAGAACTTAGACCATTATAATGAATACACAGTGTGTGTTTTCATAGGGAATTTTTAGCCAGGGGACTGAAAGTAAAGCTTAGGGTTAGGCCCAAAGACTTGGGGATGGATTCGAGGGATGCTCGAACGTTCCTATATATCCCATAAATATGGGAATCAAGATGCATGTAGTTCTTGAAATACCCTATGTACAGATTTGGTTTGTACAAGTGAAGGGTGAAAGGGGAGCTTATTGCAATGATGGTTTGACCCAAGATAAAAGGTTCAGGCATTTCCATGTATGCACGTAGTCTTTAGAATATAACATGATTGAAGATCAATGTAAATAATGACTCCCTCTCAGGTGAGGGTATCAAAGAATGTTGTAGTTTATTGTTGTACAGGACAAAAGTGTTGTACAGTTTAACGTCATATAGCAAGGACAAAGGTGAACCAATGTGAAGAGATTGATCCTGGGGGTGGATTCATGAATCAACATCGTATGAGATGGAGGTGAACCGATGTGAAGAGATTGGTTTTGGGCTTGAACCTCAAGAGGTTTCCTATGTACTCATCCTAGAAGGCAAGGATCAAAGTCCGCGTAGTTCAATTAAAGAATGAATTAGTGATCAAGTTGTTCTTGGGGACAATGACCTAAAAAATGGTGTTGGGACTTACGCATGGTTAGCGGACCAGAGAGAGTGTTATGGTTGAAGTTTACTCTAAGCTCACGTGAGTCATACTCGGTGTGAGAAACAAGAGGTAGCAACAACCTTTACGATGCACATTTTAATGTCATGTAGGACGTATGAAGGGACTATGAAATTTAAAGTCTTGCAGTGAGGACTATTGGTGCTGCACAATTTAGTGTCATGTAGCAGGGACAAAATACAGTTTAACGTCATGTAGGAAGGATTAAGGGACTTTTTCTAGTTTAACGTCATGTAGGATGAATGAGCAGTATAGTTTAATGTCATGTAGGACAAATATAGGGACACCGTTTAACGTCATGTTGGACATGAACACAGTTTTGCGTCATGTTGGGCAATAAGGGTGCTGTATAGTTTAGTGTCCTGTAGCTAAGATGATGGGGACAATACAGTTTAACGTCATGTTGGAAGAAAGGGGGACTGTGCAGTTTAATGTCATGCAGTAAGGACAAAGAAGACACAGTTTAACATCATGTTGGACGAAAGGGATGTAAATAATTTAAGGTCATATGCATGGACCACAATTGATGATGCAGTTTAACGTCTTGTTAGAAGTAAGGGAATTCTATACAGTTTAGTGTCATGTAGCTAGGACGTCACAGTTTAACGTTATGTTGGACGAAAGGGATGCAAATAGTTTAAGGTCATATGCATGGACCGTAACTGATGATGCAGTTTAACGTCTTGCTGGACAATAAGGGACTATGCAGTTTAAAGTCTTACAGTAAGGACAACATAGTTTAACGTCATGTTGGATGAAATGGGTGTAAATAGTTTAAGGTCATATGCTTGGACTGTCGATGGTGCAGTTTAATGTCTTTCTGGATGATAAAGTATTTGTATTACACAAAATAATTCTTCAGAAATTTAGCATTGGTTGGAGTAGTAATGAGTTCTCCATCCATTGAGATTAAAGAATATGCTCCATTTGAGTAGACCTTATGTATTGAATAAGGTCCTTCCCATTTTGGCTCCAGCTTGGGAGGTTTCTTTCCTAGTATCATTGGAGTTCTGAGAACCAATACCAATTCTCCCTGAACGAATGAATGAAGACAAACTTTTTTTTGAAATCTTGTGCTATTCGATTCTGATAGAATTCCAAGTGGTGTAGGGTGCACAATCTTTTCTCATATAATTGTTCCAATTCATCCAATCGCTTTTGAGATTGTTCATCTATAGATGACTGATCACAAATGGCTACTCTGAGCGAGGGTAATTGAACCTCAATGGGAAAGAATTCTTTTGTTCCATATACCATTGAATATGGAGTTGACCGCGTTGCAGTGTGGGTGGTGGTTCGATAATCCCATAAAGCATGAAAAAGTTTATCAGGCCATGATTTATTATCTTTATCCACCATCTTTTGTAGTATGTTTGAAAGAGTCTTGTTGAAAGCTTCTATCTGGCCATTAGCCGCTGCATGATACTGAGATGAATGATTGGATTTGATGTTGTATTCTTGATACAACTTCCTCACCTCGGATGAACAGAATTCGGCGCCATTGTCCATCAATATGGTATGAGGGACACCAAATCTGGTAATGATATTAGACTTGATGAAGCTAACAATGCATTTAGAACTGACTTCTTTGAGGGGTATTGCCTCTGCCCATTTGGAAAAGAAATCAGTAGCAGTAAGAATATACTTCAACTACTTGACTGTAGCCAAAGGATAAGGTCCCACTACATCCATTCCCCATGTGGAAAATGACCACAAGTATTTAACTGTATGAAGAAACTCTAGGGGTTGATGAATGAAGTTGGCATGTACTTGGAAAGAATGACACTTCTTTGTGAAATCAACACAATCTTGTATCATTGAAGGCCAAAAGTACCCAAGCCTTCGAATTTGATCAGATAGTCTATGTCCAGACTGGTGGGCACCACAGACTCCTGCATGCACTTCTTTCATGACAACCATTGTCTCTTCACCATCAATGCATCTGAAGAGAACTCCATCAAAACCACACCTGTAGAGAATTTTCTCTAGGTGATCTGGGCTATCATAAAGAGTAAAATTAACCACATGTCGTCAAATTTGTTCTTTCCCAACTCTATCAGATGAAAGTGTTCCATTTTGAAGGTATTTCCTGATAGGTATCATCCATCCTATAGTATGACCATATGGTTCAGGAATGAGACTAATTTCATTGATTTTCTCTGTTCTAGTTTGAACATAAGGTGAAATTGTACGACGATGGGAAATACTGATGGTTGTCTCGTCCTAATTTGGATCTGCCAGAGCTGTGGCTATATTAGCCAGTGCATCAGGTTGGGCATTTTGTGATCTCGGGACATAATAAAATGTCGGTTCCGAAGAAAATTCTGTCATTAACTCTCTGACATAATCATACAAAGGGATTATTTCTTCTTTTTTGATTGCATAATCCCCATTGACTTGTTTGATTACTAGGCCTGAATCACCTTTCACCTTTAAGTGATTCGCTTGTGCTTGAAGTGCCAACTCCAATCCTGCAATAAGAGTTTGGTATTCTGCTACATTATTTGTACCGCCTCCCAACAATGAGAAGGAATAAGGTAGCACTGCCTTTTCTGGGGAAATGAGTACAATTCCTAATCTATTTTTTTTTGAATTTAGGATCTTCAATTTTCTCCCCTATTGGACTTTTGGAAGCACCATCAAAGTAAATTTACCATGTTTGAAGACTATCTTGAATAAAGAATACTTTCTCATCAGGAAGTTCAATATCTGAAGATGTATCTTCTACTAAAGGATGTTCAGCAAGGAAATCACCCAGAGCTTGTCCCTTTATTGCCTTTTGAGACACATATTGAATATCAAATTGCTGAAAAATAACTACCCACCTTTCCAGACGTCCTGTAAGCATTGGATGACTAAGGATGAATTTGAGCGGGTTATTGAGAGATATGAATTGGACCTCGTGATGCTGCAGGTAGTGTCTCAACTTCTGAACTACAAAGATTAATGCTAAGTAGAACTTCTCAATATTTTAATATCGGGTTTCTACTTCAAGCATAGTCCGACTGAGATAGTAAAGGATGTTTTCATTCCCAGCATCATTATTCTGAGCAAGAAAGGCACCCAATGATCGCTCTAAAGCTGTCACATAGAGGATAAGTGGTCTTCCTTCAACAGGTGGCATTAACACCGGTGGACTCAAGAGATACTTCTTTAGAATATTGAATGTACTTGACATTCTTCAGTCCACTTGTAAGTGACTCCCTTCTTCACCAATTTGGTGAAGGGTAAACTTTTGCCTGCCAAATTGGCGATGAAACACTGAATATAGACTAAGTGTCCTTGAAGTCCTCTTAATTATTTTAAATTTCGAGGAGGTGACATAACAAGGATTGACTTTGTCTTCTCAGGATCGACTTTGATACCACAATGGCGTACAATAAAGCCGATAAATTTTCCTGTGGTTAACCCAAAAGCACATTTTAAGGGGTTTATCTTCAAATTATATTGCCGAAGTTGTGGAATATGATTTCCAAATCAGCTAAGTGATTAGAACGTTGTTTGGATTTAACCACAAAATCATCCATATAACATTCAACAAACTTCCCTAAAAAGGGTTTGAAGATACGATGCATGACACGCTGATATGTTGTGCTTGAATTCTTCAGGCCAAAGGGCATTACCTGATAGCAAAACACACCCTAAGGGGCTCTGAAGGCTGTAGATTCTTCATCTTATAGAGGCATTCAGATTTAATTATATCCAGAATATCCATCCATGAAGGAAAGTGCTTCATAACTAGCTGTTGCATCAATTAAGAGTTCTGTAATCGGTACTGGAAAATCATCCTTAGGACAATGCTGATTAAGATCTCTGAAATCAATGCAAACTCTAATTTGCCCATTCTTCTTTTTCACTGGGACAATATTATCCAGCCATTTGGAATATTTAACTTCTCTAATGAAGTTAGCTTTGATAAGCTTATCCACTTCAACCTCAATTTTGGAAGCATAGGTCGAGTGTGTTCTTCTAGTGGCTTGTTTGAATCCTCGATGTTCTTTTGGAAAACCCAAACGATGAGTGGCAACATCAGGATCAAGCCCTGAAATCTCTGTATAGTTCCAAGAAAACATATCTTGATTTTTCTTTAAAAAAGAAATATACATCTCTTGCTCTTCAAGAGTCATGGCCACACTAATTAAAGTGGGGCATGGATCTTCTTTTGTACCCAGATTTATTTCTCCGAGTTCATCCATAGTGGTAGAGATACCCTCTTCAAATGCTGGAGGATCACCCCTTAGATCTTCCTCTTCTTCTTCAACATGTGTTATTTCTTCTGTTTTTATTTTCATAGTAGATGAAGAAGCAGAATTTCCATGATCAGAAGAGATGTTAAAATTTGAACATCTTGAAGAAGAGGCTTCCATTTATGACCCTATTGACAATGAAGGGTCTTCCTTGGGAAATATAGAGGAGATGATGGATTAAGAATCGACATAATCGTTCACCTCTGACATTGATATAACTTATTCTGGCCTGGTTGGCAAATTATAGACTTGATGGATTTTAGTAGATGAAATGAAGACATCCCCATTTGAGATTTCATCATTTCTTGGTGAATTACCAATTTCTCCCATGCTGTCTGGCTTGATTACTGTAATTGACATTATGAAAGTTTACATAAGAGTATTTTGATTTGGGTCTATCCTGTCAATTTGACTGATAGGAAATACATAATCTGTACTCACATGTGCTAATGGGTTTACTGGGATCTTTTCCAAACCATGTGAAGCATTAACTTTGGTAATCTCCCTTGCTGTGGATTTCTCCTTTCCCTTCATGTGATAGAATTCCACCTCAATGTATTGAGATTCACATGTTTTGAATGGGGCCTTATCACCATACAATGTACCAATTTGACCATCGAAACAATATTTGAGACATTGATGGTATGATGAAGGGATAGCCACATGTTGATGTAGCCAGGGTCTTCCAAGAAAGATGTTGAAGGACGAGTCTTGATAAACAACTGTAAAATCTGAATTGGATAAAAGATCTGCAAAATGAGTTCTGAGTGTAATCTCGCCCAGTGGTTCTTGTTCATTTTTATCATATCCTTGTAACATCAAAGTAGAAGGAGATAAATCAGATTCTGTGAGGCCTAATCGACGAAGTGTACGAATGAGGATGAGGTTGACTCCTGAACCATTATCAATGAAAACTCTTCGTACGTCTACAACATTGACCTTTCCAGATAAGTACAAAGGAATAATATGTCAACGCACGACATCATATTCATCTTCATCAGTAAAAGATATCACTGCATGGCATTCTGCAGGATTATTCTCTACATGGCAGACTTCAGATGTAGATATTTCAGTTTCAAACTCCTGAGGACTCGACAAAGCCTCAATGAGTACCTCCCGAATATCCTTTAATAAATTCAAAGCATCTAGAATTGATAACTTGGCCGGTATTTGGGCCAAGTGTTTCGATACATCATACTTTTTTATCCAAACATCTGCGTTTCCCAACAGGAACATGTGGTTTTGCAGGTGCCTTAGAAGTTGATGATTTGGAAGTTGATGCATCTTGTACTGGGATAGGAGTTGGTAATACTCCTAGATTTGGAATATTAGACCGATTAGGTCTATTTACTTTCTGAGAGGAAGAAGGTGGAACCTCCAACCGATCTTCCATAATAATTGTGCCAGGACTGAATCTTCCTTGTGTAAAAGAACTTGCTTGTTCTTATTGAGCTCGTTGAAGGTCTCTGCCACGAGTTTCTGCTGCATACACAGTTCTAGCAGGGGTAGAATTGGAATAGTGGCCTTTGAAAGACCCACGTCTTCCCCTGTACCCTGAGCCTATGGAACTCCTTCTGATTCCTCTGTTTAATACAGGGAACTCGGGCTCATCAAAATCAAAATTGCGACTGACATATGGATCTGTTAAGTGAATCATGTTAACAGAACCAAAGATCAACTCTTCGTCTGATGAAGACTCTGCCTGATTATCCAGTTTAGGTTGTGCCGTTTGGTGGGACGGTGCCCGTGGCTTCGAAGTAGATGACATAAAATCTTCCAGAGTCAAAGACAACTTAGGCTTTGACACGATTTCATATTCTTCTGATTGTTACTCTTTCTTTGAATTATGACACCCTTTTGAGGATTTTCCCTCTGATGAAGAGGGTTTTGATGTGGCATTCATGGCAGAAGACACAATTGGTTTTTTCAATTGCATTTGAAAAATGGAATGAGTTCGGTTGATAATTTTTCTGACCATCCAATCATCATATTTTTGCGCATTTTTGTTCTTGACTTATTTCCACTCGCCTTCCTCCTCTGGATCTGTAGCAGTAACACATGCTACCCGAGTTGAAGAACCTTTTAGTTTGACTTGTCTCGAGTCGACCATTTTTTACAGGAGGTCCTTGAAAACAAAACACTCCTGAATGGGATGCCCTAACATCTGATGAAATGGGAAATAGTTGGGACAATCTTCATCTCCTTTCTTGTTTGGCCTTTTGGGTCTTGGTAATTGAACCAAATTATTTTCCAGAGCTGAAATGAAATAACCATGAACTTGTTCATTTTAGAAAGAGTAAAATTTGCTCTTCAAATCCTCAAATTGTTTTTGTCTTTGATCTCTTTGATCATCTTGAAGAAACGACCTCTGTTGTTGGCGCTCAGGAGGCAGATCCCTTTGAGAAGATGAAGGTTTTGAAGTAGAAGCAAGTACAGGTGCTTGTTTAAGCATAACTGTAGCAGTCTCTGCTCTACCCATTCTCCTTTCTGGAGCTGATGGAATTACACGAGCTTTATCCTTAGTCTTCATAAGAGAATCTTCAATATTTTGAGCGATTGAAGTAAGGTATCGAAACCCTCTTGTTTATTTTACAGGGATCAACGGTGTGCGCAAATCATCACGTAAATTTGCCACACAGATTGACAACAATTCCTATTAAGGGAGTGCTAAGCTCAAGGAATATGTTAATCTCTTCCAGTAATAAATGAAATCTGAAACCCTTTCATTCTCCCTTTGCTTACAGTTTGTAAGATCAAAAACTGTTGTCTTTGGCAACGTTGAGCTGAATTGAAGAAGGAATCTTTGACGGAGATCCTCCCATCCAGTAATTGATCAGGATTGCAAGCATGTGTACCAGACAAAATCAGGTCCTTGTAATGGCTGTACAAAACACCTGATCTTAACTACTTCTTGTTGCTGAGGGGTTCCCATCATAGGATCACAATGAGAAACAAAATGTGTTAAGTGTTGCTCTGGGTCTCCCGAACCATTAAAGATTGGGAATGTGGTACTTGAAAAATTTGATGGGGGAGGAATTGCATCAACCCATTCAAAGTAAGCTCTCTTTTCTGGTTGAATTTGAGCATGATTTCCCTCCATAGCTTCTAACCAAGCTGTTAATTACTCAATAATAGTTATTAAATTTTGAGAAACATCTATTTGAGCTTGGACTTGAACAGGTGCAATGACTGGAGCTTGGACAGATGTGGTGGATGGTACTGCAACTGATGGCACTGCCGATTGTTGTTGCACTTGACCCATAGGATTAGACCTGTGAGAGTGCACTAGTAGAGGAGGATATTCTTGATCCATCTCAGTAGCCGCAACAAATTCCCTTGGATGACTGACTCCATCACGCTTAGGAGGAAGACTACCTTGAAGTAGTTCTGCGTTCAACCTCCGCAATTCCTTTATTTCTTCCTCTTGTTGTGAAAATATTTTCTATAGTGAGAGCGATTGGCCTCCTCCAGAGGAATGTTATGTAACCTGATTCTTTACTTTCCCCTTACTGAACACCTTTTGGAGAGGGAGAAGTGGATTACTTGAAGGATTACCTAGATTCTGGGTAATCCTTTGATTTCGTGTACGCACACCTTCTTCAGTTGTGTCTGTGTGTACAACTTCTTGAGCAGGAACCTCTTCATCTGATCTCTCTAAGGGAGCCTCATTTGGTGGATCATCAACAATGACATTAATGACATTAATTGATTCATAATGCATTACATCCCTTCTATCGTCATTTATGCGATATTTTTTTCTTCCATGTCCCTGATGAGACATTGCCTTTTGTCAATTTGATCCCTCAAGAACTTCTTAACGAACCGTAATTTGGCGGAAATATCCTGATAATTTGTCTCTTCATTCCTCTTGAGGATTCTTCCCTAATCAAGAGAAGACTGAATTTCTCGGAGGAAGATATTGATGATTTGAAAAAGTCCCCAGTCCGGTGGACTAGGGCTGTTCCTACTCAACTCCTCGAATCCTATTTGTTGATTCCAAGGGTTGGGTTAAAAGAGTCCCTAGTCTAGCAAGCTGGGGTGGTTCTTGAGCTACTATATCTGAGAATTTATTGAAATCTCTCCCGATATTATGAACATTAGTCCAAAAATTAGCTGGATGCATCAACCTGCATCCACTTTTATCACCCGACTCAAAAGACCGCTGGATGATTTCTAACACTTCTGTCACTTGATGATGTGCTTGCTCCAAATGAGAGGCCTGTTCAATATTCTCGTTTGCTTGATGCAGGAGTAATTCAACAACTTGTTCTCTGTATTCTTGATTTTGAGAGAAACTAGTTAAAGCCTATTCTTGGGCAATCCTTTGATTACAAACAAAACCAATTGACTGTGGCTGACCATGGGCAATAACATTTCATGAGACCATTTTCGGCGGGCTTTGCTGACTAGAGAGCACAATGAAATGTAGTTGTCCATGAACACCCATCCCCTGATATGAATACCAGATGGGGCATTGGAAATTAACTGGCGCAATCTTCTTAGTGTTCCAAGGCATGAACGTTGAAGGCCTCTCTGCTGTTTTTCAGCCTTCAGATATCGAGAAACTGAGAGAGATGCCAAGTCAATTTGGTGTTGTAACCCTTATATTACCTTGACATGATTTTCATATTCATCATAAGATAATATTTTATTTTTTCAACTGACAAAGTTTTTTCCATATATTGATATGAATATCATGAATTCCATCTTCCATCAACATCTCTAGAATGTCATACTGAGAGTCAGCCAAAGGACAAAACATGACTGGCACTTCACCTTTCCCCAGTTGTTTTCTCATATTCAGTATTTCCTATTTATCATTCAATGAAGATTATTCTACCTGATTAGACCAGAGTTGGTGCTTCATTGTTGCTTCATCGGATTCAACAATATTGGTAGAGAATTCACTGATAAAACTAGAAGATGAATGACCCAGGGGTGGTTCAGAGAATGACCTACACCCCAGGCTATCTTCTAATTGAGAAAGTGTTTCACCCGATAGTGGTAAAGCATCAGACATGACTGGATTCACATTTGAAAGTGCCTCAAGATAAGAGGGCTTTCTCGTCACTACATTGTCTGTTGGAGCATTTTCTAGGAAATGTGAATTACTACTATGGAGAGGACTTTCGCAGCTAAATTCATCATCATGGGGAGGACCACCATAGTGGGTTACAACAAAAGATGAAACATTTTTCTCCTTGGTCTTTTGGCCACATAGAGGGTTCTTGTGGCTCTCATCTGAAGATGAAACTTCAAGATCGATCGAATTGTCATTAAGCAAGCCTTCATGAGGAAGTATCTGATGCAGACCTTTGGAATTAATGTTCCCACTATTGGGAACTGAGAGAGTAGAATCTTGAGTTGCAACAGATAATTTTCTAAGTGCATCAAGAACTCCAGCATCGAGTAAAGCCTTGTTACAGATTGAACCTTGATTTCTTGACTGTGCTGGATAAGTATTCTTCTTAGATGTCTTCTTACTCACTTTTGGAACCACTTGTTGATGAAAGTGGTCATTATGGGCTGGTGTATGTGCCTGCTCAGGAGAAATGATCAGGTTAGGCTGATTATCTCCACTCAAATCAGGCGTATGTGCCTGACTTGGTTGTCCGTATGATATGGGGGAGTATGCCCCACAACCCTCTTGGACTGGAACAGAGGTGTGTGTCTGTTCTGGAGTGAACTGTTGATGTGTCACTCCACTAGTAGGGATAGATTTGCATTTCTTTCCCTGTGATGCTGCTGAAGCTGTTATAATATTCTGGCAGGCATCCAGAATATGAGTAGGGATTTGCTTCTGCTCTTTCACCATTGACAGAATATTCTTGGTGACTTAAACTTCCATAATGGGGATATATGTCCATTACGTGCTTGGATTAGGTGTGTATTCATGCTCTTGTCCTCCTTTTCCTGTCAGTTAATTCTAACAGTACTCATGTGTGGGGGTAGAGAGTTGAGTCTGCCTCCTGTTTGTCGTCGGAGCTTTCCGACTGACTTCTACGAATGCTACCAAACGAGGCTATTGGTAGGCTTGATCAATACTAGAAGGTGTATGTGCCTGCTGATTGAACTCTGCTGAACGTGGTTGATGAACTTCCTTCAATAATGACAGACGAGGCTGTTGGCAGGATTGATGAGTGTAAGCAGGTGTATGTGCCTGTTTACCAGTTGTCAACACATTGGGTTGGCAGTCTCCATCACATGTAGTCAGAAGAGCCTGCTGACTAGCCGATGATTTATAAACAGGTGTATATTCCTATCTATAGTACTCCTCCGGAATTGCCTGACGGGATTGGCATGCTGCTGCCAGATGAGTCTGCTAGACAGCGGAATTAAAACGGACGGGTGTGTGTTCCCATTTGTTTCTTGCCACCAAGTTAGGTTGGTGGACTTCTCTGGAGATGGAAGAGATGAGAACCTACACACTGTTAACCGTATTTTTCCTCTGGTGGTTCGTCTTGCCTTCTTGGGTTTGAGGAACCTGAGCCGGACGCCTGGAGACGATACCCTCATCATGTTGAGGGTGCACTACCGCACGAGTCTGGCGGCGATTGTTGATGGGATCCCTCGAGAAGTACTCCTTTCTCTTTGAATTAAGGCCCTGAGGGACCTTCTCATTCACCTCCCCAGAATATGGGAGGGACTTGTGATTGCGTTCCGAGGATAACGACCCGAAATGGTTGGAAATGGTGGTTGACACCACCTGCTTCTTGATCGCTGGTCGTCACTGTCCCGACGACCAGGGTAAATTATTAACTTGGAGGGTTTGTTGAGCAGCCTCCAAAGTCGGAATAGTACCGTTTTGACGGTACTCCTTAACCAGTGCATTTGATACCCAGCGTTGAAGATGCTGAGTAGGTGATGTCATCATCAGAGCGGACAATGATCCATCAGGAGTAGCAGCAGAGGCATTCACAGCAGAGGTATTCATAGGTGTGAACTTAAGAGAATCCATTTCTGTAACGCAGAAGATCTTGGAAAAGAGTGCTTATTTGATATAACAGATGTAATCAAGATAAGTCCGGCCACTACATCTTTTGGATAATCACATATGTTATTGATTGTTTTGTTGTCCCTCTCATTGAGTTTAAATAGGGGCCTAACAAATAAGTAAAACATCATTTTAACTTGGTTAAGGATTCACGTCGGGTTCACCATTTTTTGTTTCCTCTGGAATTGGGAATGACCTCATTGATTTAAGATTCAAACATTCAAATCGGTTTCTAATGGGTTTGTTCGTAGAACCGGAAACATCCAATGATTCCATATCCATTTGGACCTACTTTCCAAAGGTAGGTGCTCATTAGCTGTGAACTGATGAGACTTAAGAATTTTCATTGGTCGAGAGGATGAGAGGTCAGACTCATCAAAACTTTTTGAGGGGAATTATTGTCTACTATGGGACTCTCTTTATAGATTTAAGTTATGTTCGTGAATCCTTATTACATTTCCAAGTATAAAAATGAGCTTTCTTTTAGATCTGACAATCAATGATTTTTATATATGAGATTTAGATAATCTTTTATATGTATTTGAGGTTCTTCATAGATAGAGAATCATCTGTATTTGTTATAGATTCTTGGTCAATGGTATCCTTCGACACATTATATAGAAATCTCTTGGTTATTATGATAACCATACTGGTTTTAAAGCCACTCAGTGGGGCACTTGAAGTTTATTATCATTCAGAAGGACATGAATTATTTCATAGTTGGGATCGTACCCGCAGATGGGCTACCTACGTATCCTTATTTAGAAAAGGAATCAGAACCCATGTAGTTCGAGTAAGGGAGTATGATTTTTATGCATGATTGATGGCTCAAAGAAAGATTTCATGATTAATTTTACACTCTAAGCTCACGTGAGTCATGCTCCATGTGAGAAACAAGAGGTATTTGTAAAACCAGACAATTGTGCCACGAAAGATGCAATCATAAGAAATGATGTGGGGCTTATGTATGGAAGACTGCCCAAAATAGATGAAGATTGGGTTTTACTTCAGGGAAGAAACCCAGGAACAAGGTCCATAAAGGTATATGTGCTTTATGGAGATTTGGATACTCTAACTTGGGGATTACTCTTGAGGAAGGTGCCCAAATTAGGAGGGGACTTATGATTGGGTTTTACTCTTGAGAAGGAAGCCCAAATCAAAAGTAAATTAAGACCAGTTAAGAGAAATTATGAATGGGGCTTATTCTTGAGAAGGAGGCCCAGGTTAAAGGGATTTGGAATTTTGGGCTTATTCCTGAGGAGGATGCCCAAATTCAGGAACTTTGACTGGGGATTATTCCTAAAAAGGAGGCCCATGTTAGGGAAATTATGGTTGGGGATTACTCCTGAGGAGGATGCCCATATTTGGGAAATTATGACCGAGACTTACTCCTAAGGAGGATTCCTAGGTTAGGGGACTTCGAATTTGGGGCTTATTCCTGAAGAGGATGCCCAAATTAAGAGAAATTGGACTGGGACTTACAATTGAAAAGGAGGCCCAAGTTAGGGATCCTCTCATCTTAAAGGATGAGATTAAATTAATGAAATGTTTTAACCTTAGTGACATGAAGACATGTAAATCACTAGGTTTTAATACATGTTCCACAAAATTTCTTTCAGATAAGGAAGCCGACAAGGGGTCCATTCCAAAATAAATGGCTTTAAAGAGGGTTTTGAAGGCTGGATATTGAATATGAGAGGTGGATAGGCATAAGAGAGGTGAAATAGGCAGGAGAGGCACCCAAAAAAAGAGGTGCGTGCAAGTCCTGTTCGCGCAGGTGTACCTGTGCGACACATGGGTACTTGCACGATGGTCAACCCTTAAGGTAATACTTGGGAGAGACTTGGATGAAGCCTTTAGTATTATCCCTAGGGGCTTTCAGAAGGGTGGCACACAAGTTCTGTTGAAGGGGTAAGGCAGCGTGCAAGTGTGGCCATTTTCATTAAGGGCTGGCCACTTAGGCGCGCAAGTGTTGATGAGTTTCAACACTTAGGCCTTACTCCCCCTTTTTAGATCTTCCGTTCTAAGTAAGAAATTACCTTAGAAGTGTTAAGAAGCTTAGAGAAGATACTAGGGCGTCAGGAGCTCAAATATGAGTTTCTGGAATTTTTCCTCCTCAAATGGGGGGCCCACTAGGGGTATTTATAGGCTGGTGAAGACCCTGGGCGAAATTTAGATAGGGTGAAAAAGTCACATGTGTGACCACTAGGCGGCGTGCAAGTATACTTCCATGAACTTGGTGGAACTTGCGCGACCCAAGTGCAAATGAATCTTTGTTCATTCCTTTTTCAATTTTCGATGTTTCTTCAAATTATAAATCACTTTGAGTTCAAGGTATTTCCATTTTAATTCCTTTAGGATTTATGATGTAAAGGAGCGTCAACATGTACTACAAGAGGTTTGTGGTATAATTATCTAGAATTTCAACCCCTTTGACCGCCCTAATGCAAAAAAGGGTAGTCGTTTACCCGGTTTAAGCAGTGCCGGAGGGTTTTGAGGAATTGAGGATGAGGCTGATGAGTGATTCGATGTTGAGACTACTAGAGGAGGGAATGGAATATGTGGTGTATTTTAATGCCTCAGGAGATGGGATTGGTTGTCTGTTGATGCAGTGACAGACAATTATCACATATGGGTTGAGGCACTTGAGACCCCACAAGTAGAACTACGTGACTCACGACCTAGATCTGGTAGTGGTAGTCTTCGCCTTGAGGATGTGGAGACACTACCATCTAGGGGAGTGCTTTGTGGTTTACTCAGACCATCAGAGTATCAAGTACATCTTTAGACAGAGAGACTTTAACCTGAGACTACGAAACTGGTTGGAGTTCCTACAACACTATGAATTCAAGATAGTCTATACTCTGGGAAAGTGAAACATGGTAGCATATGACCTTAGCAATAAGTCCTAGGCTCACTTGGTGTAGGACGCTTCTGAGCAGTTGGCTTCCTTTTACCTGACCTTGGTGGAACAAGAGGGTACAACTTTTCTATAGTTGATGGTGCTGACTCCTCTGCTTCTCGAGTGTGTGAAAGTCCCAGCTGGGAGACATCGACTGTGAGCTCTTACGTGTCTAGATATCCACAGGGGATTCACCATATGGATATTCTGTAGGAGTGAATCAAGTCATTTTTTTCTAGGGATGGATGATGGTTTCAGTCACGATGCAGGAGGAGGTGATGTAAGAGTTCTACACTTCTCCCTTAGCTATACATCCAGGTGTGGGGAATATGTAAAAAATACCTTAAATGATAGTTTTTGGTGGTCTGACATGATAAAAAGCATGGATGAGTTCCTCTCTCGGTGCTTCACCTGTGAACAAGTGAAGGATGAGCACCAAGTTTCAGAGGTTTGTTGCAACCCCCTTGAGATCCCGAAGTGGAAGTGAGATGACATATCCATAGAATTTATGACAAAGCTTTTGTGTACAATGAAAGACCATGACACCATCTATGTGATAGTTGATCGACTCACAAAGTTGACACACTTCCTTACAATCAGGGAGCAGAGTTCAGTGGAGATTTTGGGGTAGTTGTACATATGGGAGATTGTTCGCCTTCATGGGGTGCCCTTGAAAATTGTCTCCAATAACAATGCATAGTTTACATCAGGATTATGGAGAGGCCCAAATGAGGCATTCAGGACCCAAATGTGGATGAGTAAATCCTTTTACCCCCAGACCAATGGGCAAACCAAGCGCACTATCTAGGTGTTGGAGGATATGCTGAGGGCGTGCATGTTAGACTTTGACCAAAGCTGGGAGGACAATTTACCTTTGTATATTTTGTGTAAAACAACATTTACCACTCCACCATTGGCATGATACCTTTTTAGTCCCTGTATGAGAGACCCTGCAGGTCACCCTTGTGCTAGACAAAGATCAGTGAGACATCTCTTGTGGGCCCATAGATGGTGCAGGTGATGATAGAGAAGGTCTAGGTCATCTGTGAGTAGATGAGGATGACTGAGAGCAGATATAAATCATACTCAGATCATTTTTATAAGCCCTTGGAGTTCAACCAGGGAGACCACATTTTCCTGAGAGTCTCCCCATGATGAGGATTGGGGAGATTCAGCCAGGGGAAAGCTATCCCCAAGGTTCATTGGACCGTTTGAGATCTTGTAGAGGGTTGGTGAGGTTGCTTACCACCTTTCCCTACCCCCACAGCTAGAATGGGTGAATGATGTCTTCCACGTGTCACAACTGAGGAGATACGTGCATGAACCCACACACTTCATTGACTAGGGAGAGCTAGACATCGAGGATGGATCTACCTTTGCAGATCACCCGGGTGGCGATCGAGGATCAACATGATATGAAAATTTATGGATATAAAATCTCCTTGGTTCGCGTTTTGTGGTGGCACGAGAACACGCAGGAGAGTTCCTGGGAGTGCAAGAGCTAGATGCAGGCTTAATATCCTAAGTTGTTTGTGTAGTTTTTCCTTTTAGGGAAAAAAATCTTGAATAAGGGAATAATGCAGGGACCTGATTTTTTTCCTCATAAGAATTTTAAACATTTCTATATATATTTATAGAGTTAGGCACTGAGAAAACGTGCGATTCCGAGACCCAGTATGCCCAGAATTAATTTTATAAAAATATTAAAAATATTTTATATTGTGCGCGCATGGTTTCTTAAATAAAATGGGATAACTTATAAACTGAAGCTCAAATTAGAAATCTAAGACCATAGTTGAGTTTGGAATGCACTATTTACCCTAGGTATGACCTAAAATGGGTCAATGTGGGGCATTCAGACACCTCCCTCATTGATGGTATGTTCAGTGGATTAATTAATTAACCAATTCATTCATTCATTCATTTTTACCTAAACTGAAATGTGTATAACTATAATTCCATGGAAAATTATCCAGGGTTAGCCGCATAAACCTTGGGATAATTCCATAGCTTCCCTTACTCCTTCTGTTGGTAGATCATATCTGACGATGAAGAAACACTAGATCAGAGCAGATCAGTGCATAATGAATGCAACAATATCCTTCAATCATTAGAAAGCATGTTCTTAAATGAAAAATGATCCAATCTATAGGTAGGAATCATCAATTTATGATTTATGACTTTTTTGATTAATTGATTGAGCAGATAAACTTCTTCTATTAATCTGTGCCAATTGCAGCCTTGGCATTCTTATATGTACCAGATTAATTTGATTATTTCAATTGTTTTCTAACCTATTTTCCCTGTTATTGATTGATTGGCCAAGAATTCTTGGAAATGATCCTTAAACCATCGTTCTTGTATTTTTTCCCCTTGATTTCTTTGTGTTTGTCACTAGTTGGACCCCTTAGTCTCGGTTCAACGTTGCTAGGTGGTATTGAGCCCGAACAAACCTCTGGAATCAAAAAAGTTTCACGAATGAGGTACAAATTGATGAATCTAGCACAAATCAAGGATAATTACAGTTTGTGGATGATCGTTTCAACTATCGGAGGATGGATCTTCAATAGAGGAAGGTTTGGGATGTGCATCGACGTATGAGTTCACACAAATTCAACAGGATTTGAGTTTCCACTCACTAGAGGGCCGAGATCCTCCGACCGATGCTTGATCTACTATTCTCAGGTAGAGATAGGGCCAGATTTGAAGCGGTGAGGCCTAATTCAAGGTGCGGATCATGGATATAGATTTCTATGAAAAATATGACTACGCACCATGTACAAGGATGAACAGATGGCTAGGGTTTCAGAAAACCATAAGGATGGAACAATGTGTATCCCTCCTACATGCTATGTACCTCGTCCTTGGGTAGATGCACCATGTGATGGATTACATGGGTGGGAATCCATGTGGGAGTTCACATCCAGGAAAATAGCTGTGTACCTAAGTAAAAAGACACGACTAGGGAACAAGGGTGAGACCCCATGTGAATTAACATGTTATGTACTAAAGTACACAAACACAACTTAAATATATGGACATGGCCAAAAATTACATGGCCTCAGTCCTGGATAAGCTTGGAAACGCCATGTAGTCTACCTTCACGACATGTAATATTATATGGATTGAGAGCCGTGTGCTGTCCAGGGACAGAAACAGGCGGTGGTGCAGGACCACACGCCGTGTAGGCCCCCTCACATGCCGTGTACCCCTTGGTTCCTTTTGAGGAAACTTCAAGGTTTTGTATCTTCTTCATTTGAACTCAGATTTTGGCTTGCAAGTAGCCTATCCTGAGTGTTTTTTCATGTAGAACGTGATGGATATATCCATTGTGGATTTAGAGATACGTTGTGAAATGTTATAGGCATAAGTCTTACTGAGGTGATGCCCGATGATGGTAGTGATCATGCGAGATCCATAGAGGCTTCTTCATAGTAGGACCACTTATTAGATAGGGCTTGAGTCTTGGATGATCAGAGTGGAACCCCCCTGTCACACCAGGGCATGGGTCTTCAACCACTAGAGTGGAACCCCCCATCATCATGGGTGCGGGTCCTCTATAACTACCTTCTGAGTGGACCCTCTATCAGATAGGGTATGGGTCCTCAATGACCAGAGTGCAACCCCCTTTCAAATCAGGGTGCGGTTTCTCAACCTATAGAGTGGAACCCCCATTAGCATGGGCGTAGATCCTCTACCTACAGAGTGGAACCCCTATCTTTATTGGGCACAGGTCCTTGTGAAACCAGAGTGGCCCATAAACATGGGTGTAGATCCTCTACAGATACATATAGAGTATAACCCCTCCTAATGCACTAGGGTGCTGGTCTTTTACTTTGATTCTGTGCCCCCTTGAATGTGTGGCACAGTGACAACGCACAGTTTTACTTACATGAGTACTTCTGGGAAGATGCGTGAGATGCTAGGCATCATTGATGGAATTTTGAAACTACCAGAGACTCTTCTTATTGGGATGAGATGTGAGATGTAGATCCTATTACTCTATTGTTTATGTTTCTTTTTAATGTGAATGTCTATATATATATATATATTTATTTGTGTCCATACCTTTGGATTTGGTTACTCTCTTTCCATGAGATGCGAAGACGCACAGGGTATGCCATGTGATTTATGTGTTTAGTTTCTCATGGTTGGATTATTCTACTCTCCTACTATAGGTGGATAAGACTCTATGTGTATTTCATCTACTCACCATGTTGAGCCTCTTGTGTTTGGATGAGGTTACTCTCTCATGGTTTGGGTAGAGCTATTCTCTTTCACTATATCTCACATCTTGTGTACTATCTACTATCTTTATACTTCCTGTTATATCTCTTATTCTTCTCTCTTCAGTTTTTGGGGTGTCCTATTGGGTATGTATATTCTCACCCCTTTAGGGGATTTTCCTGCACGTGTCGTGTCTTATACAGATGACAGACAGGTTGTAGGTGACTTCATAGGAGCTTAGGGATACCTAGAAATTTGGACCACGTATGGTGGTCATAGCTTAGAGATTAGGAGATGGACTCTGTCATCATTTTAATTTTCTATTTTTGTTAGGTTGTGACATAATTCTAGTTTGGCATGTTTTTCCCCTTTAATTTTCACTTTACACTATCGTACTCTTTTACCATCTAGAGGTTATGCATGTATGGTTGTTCCCCTAGTTTATTTAATATTATTTTACATTTACTCCCTCTACACTTTTATATTGAGATGAATGTGTGTTTGTGTATACAATTACTTAGTAAAAGGCCTCCCTGTGTAAGTTATTCCTTCAGTGCTGGTCGTGAGCCCCTATCTTATGGAGGTAGGTTTGGGGTATTTTTGCCTCGAGCCTCGACTTGGGTCAGGTAGTAACATAAAATGACCTAAAAAATTATCCAGCACCCATTGGTTGACCATATTTATTTATTATCACCTCTATGGTTATATGATGGCTCATTTTGGATCCTGGTGGCATGTGAAAAATGTGGATACACCTTTTTCTTTTCAAAAATTACAAGTGTGCCACTCACCTCACTTATAAAAGGATACCCCTCTCATCTCATCTTCAAACTTCCAAAACCCATTGGTTCGGCCAATCCCTACCAAAATAACTTTCTTACTTCCCTTATCTCATCCTATAATCCTTATTTTTTTCAGAAATCCAACCTAATAAGCCTTTGGGAAAAACCAAAAGTTGTCTGAAGAAGAGGCAACGCCCCTAACCGTTTTATTTTATTACTTACACCAACTATTTCAATTATTATTAAACCATATTTATATAATAACCTTGGAAACTTCCATATACTGAGATTTATTATGTTAATATAATAATCTAAATCCTTATCCTCTTCCATCAAATGGGATACAAAATCACCATTCGTGTGTACAACTAACCACTGCTCTACGAACCAATGTTATTCATTTTCCACCACCACCTCTCATGGATGGATATAATAATAGATTTAATATTTATATATAATATTTATGATATTATGATGAATATGGAATTATAACACCACACCTATATTCTATCCCCTAACCTTTTGGGAAAACAATAACTTCGCTTGTGTGTACGACAGACTACCGCCTCACGAACCAATATGATGTGTTTTTCATTTTTGATTTACTTGGATGGTAATAATGATAGATAAAATGAATATACATTATATTTTTAACACAATTATACTTCTTTAATTATGATATCACACATACCTTCTTACTTTCTATTACATGGGGGATACAATAGCGTTGTTTGTGTGTATGACAGACTATCACCCCAGGAAGTGATGTGATGTGTTTTTTACTAATGATTTTCATGGAAGGTAGTTAGGGTAATTTTAATGAATATATGTGATATATGTGTCATAAAATTGATTTTTTAATGTTAATATATTATTTACCTTTCTTACCTTTCATCCTTTGAGAAAATGGAAACAACGTTCATGCGTATGCACGACCTACCGTTTCCATGAATGACATATTTCATTTTCTATCTCTAAATTTTATAGGTTACTATAAATACATATATAATACATATATATGATATTTATATAATGGTTAAAATTCTATAGATGATGTAACCATGATTAAAGTAAGAGGACTAAAAATAACAAATCAAAACATACTAAAAAAACAAAGTAGTAATTACCTGAAATGTGATTTTAATAAGGAGTTATTGATAAATGGGTAATAAAAGGTAATAATTAAATCATATATGATATGATAAATTTTATTTTATTTTTTTAATATATATATAATAAACTTATATTTATTACATAGGAGTTTCAAACGTGTATGAAGGAATTTGATACTTAAGGTAAGAGACTTCCATCTCACATTTTTACTTTTGTGAGAAACCTACCATATTCACCACCTATTTATTTTATGTGGTGTATATACTAACCATGAAGGTATTTTATGATTATTATATCTAAATTTATATGGATTTATATATCCATTTCATTATCTCTCTTTAATGGGGTTTATGGTTCAAAATTTACCAAAGCAGTAAAGGCTTTTTGTCTCAATTTGTCTTCTTTGAGACATATGCTATGTTATACACCTGTATTATTTTATGAGGTGTATATACAACCCCATTTAAATGTAATATCATGAATTTAATTATTTTCATGATATTTTAATTTTTATTTAAAGTTATTCTTTCATTGGGGATTATAATTTAATGTTACCAAAGTGGTAAGTGTTTTATGATACAATTTCATCATTTATAAGGATTGTTTATGATTGTGTTTATAATGATGAAATATTATGATATATATCTCAAAAAACCCATTATTTTTTTATCCTATGGTTATGTCATTAGAATACATGTATTCCCTTCATTTTCCTCTCTTTATGTACTCAAGAGTTCAAAAGAATGGTTTTTTCGATTTTATCTCTCTCTTCAGTCGAAAATGATTTTTCTTCTTAAAACATATTTTTTCTAAAAAAGTTTTCATTTTTTTAAAATTCTCCAAATGATTAATTAAAGAAATATTTACCCATGTTTTATTTTTTTAAAATTTTTTGAAAAGGAATATTCATACTGTTTAAAAAAAAGTCCTATTTGGCTTTTACCAAAAATGTGAAAGGAATATTTGTTTTAATGTGTACAACATGTACATAATTTTTCACCATCATAACCAATCAATGTTTTAAAGTATCCTATATAAGTTTCAAGTGTTATTTTCAAATAAATATATTTTGAAAATGTTTTATATTTAAAAAAACTGTTTTCAAAGTGGAAAGGATATTTTCCTCAAGAAATGTTTTAAATGATTTTTAAAACTTAATTTATAAGTTGTCAAAGTTAATTTTCAAAGAAAAGGATTTCCAAAATATTTTATTAAGTTTAAGGTTTAAAAATTTATTAAAAAAGGTTATTTTACTCAACAAATGTTTCATGTGATATTTTAAAATCATTTTTCATCTAAGATGAAATCCTTTAATGTTACTTATGGTTTACTGGGGATATGATCCAAGGATACCATTCTTATTCCTTATTTGGATGGTTTGTATTATGATGAAAATATATTTATGAAACTAGTTTATATTCCATGGGTTATACCATGATAAAATTCTTATGAAACCAACTTCTGTTTCTATGAGTTATGCTATAATGAAACGATGAAATGATTATGAAACTTGTTTCCTTTCCACATGTTATTCTATGATGAAATTTTTATGAAACCCATTTATTTTCATGGGTTCTGATATGATGAATGTTTTTTGATTATGTGGCACACATTTATATGATTTTCATTATGTGATGGGTGAGCCCTATATCTCCCTCTAATGCATTGGGAAAATATTAATATCTCATGAGATAAAAAAACTAGAATGGAAAGTGAACCCAATTTAGTAAGGGACTCTGTCCACTATGATAGTCTTAGGAGTGATCCTTGACTACTATAATGGCTTAGGGATTAAACCCATTACACTATTATAGTCTTGAAAATGATCCTTGAAATACTAAGGAAATGATTTTATATGATTATGTGGACACCAAAAATATATTCCTCATTCCAATATTATGTTCTCATGGTTCATGTTCTTTGATTAAGTTATGATTCATGTCATATGAACAACCAATATTTATTTCATGACTCATGTTTATGATCTATTATATATAGGGTATGGTTTTAAAATGTTATTATCATGTTATTATAACCTTATGCTCATGATATGTTGATATCTACCTTGTTTAAACTTACTGAGAACTTGATTCCACCTTTTCTTATGTTTTCTTTCCCATGGTTATGATGAAAGGCATTATGTATGAAATTTATAAGAAGGGTGTTAGTTATGAAGAACATAGTGGAAGATGATGTAGATCACTTATGGACTAGTTGTTTCGGTGTCCAAGTTTCCAAAGGCACTTGACCTAAAAAATTATAGTGTAGATCATTATGTTATGTAACTAATATTATTCTATTAAGATATAATATCCATATATGAGAAGTTTGGGGTTGTTACAGTTGGTATCAAAGTAAGGTGTAGTTAACCTTTGGAAACTAGGATGAGAAATATTTAGTGAGATCTCTAAGGATATGTCTAATGATAAGTCTAAGGATGATTCAAAGTATAAGAAAATATCCTAGAATTTTGGTAAAGGATATAGTGAGTGGTTTCCAAGAAATTACATCCATGTTTGGATACAACAAGTAGATGTGGATTTGGAACATAGGTACCTAGGGGTAATAAATTTTAAAAGGGAGCATTGATATGGACTCAATTGTCACTTGATGTATAATAATAGTCCTTGATTCACACCTAGTTTGAAACTCCAATGGGATATACTTTGGAAATTCACAAACTCTTTAAAAACCATAATGAAGGATTTGAATAGTGACCAGATGTGACCTAGGTTAAACCTATACTATCATATATTAAAATGAAGGTTTCATTATTTAGACATCATATAGGCAATTATTCATGATTATATGGTTTTATACTCTGATTAGTGTTGCTTACACTATGTTTTTTGGTTTTAGTCAATGGCTGTAACCAGGAGGAATCATGTTAACATTGAATGTGATGGGCAATTTGGTTATAATGAGTAACCAAATTGGATGATGACTGGAGAGAAATATATTATGATTATTCCTAATCAGTTATCAGGATATATGATTAACAACATGAACTTCACTGATATTCCTAACATATCAAATAAGAGGAAGATAGACTTTTATGAATGTTCATGTGGTAATAAACATAGTGGAAAGAAGATTCATCCTCCTACATGTTAAGAAGTTGGGAATAAAAACATTGAATAATATCTCAAATGGAGGTGAATATGTTTTCTATGTGGAAATGAAGGTCATAGAGCAAAAAATTTCCACGGAATTCGATGTATTATATGTGAGGAACTTGGGAATTATCCGATTCAATGCCATAAACTATGAGTTATCCCCTAGACCAAGGAAGTTCATATGTTATAACAAACCATCATAGAAAAAGGGTTAAAGTATTTATGTAGTTGGATTCAAGAATTATGTTGTAGAAGTATTTTACCAATTTTATTTTTGTCATAAGAATCATGAAACATATAAGGATTATGTTATTTTTGGAAGCATATATGTTTCTATGTAAGATTAAATTAAGAGTTATGGATTCCATCACGGGTTTATAAGTTTAAGGTTGATCATAAGTTCAAAGTTCTAGACACCCAGATTGAGATTTTATGTGATGGGAGTTTATTATGATTAAAGATATTTTGGGAGAAATTTATGGAAATACACTCCTTTGGTTTTTTATATGTTTTAGTGAAAAATTTATTTAAGGAAGAATGCCGTTACGTTAAAGGTACTATTAACCTTTAGGGTTTATCTTATTCTTGATGTTGAGGTAAATATGGTTTATTTTAATTTGGGAATTATATTAATATAGTTTTTGAAAAAGATAAACCTCCTACCAGGTGACAACCTATCGCATCTGGCAAGGCTGTGGGGATTGAACCCACAACTGAAGGATAACAAGGGTATAATGCCTACCACTAGCCTATGTGAAAATTTATTTCTAGTGGGACTACATGAAGAGAGATATTACTGAGTATGTATCTTGGTACTTGGTATGCCAGTAACTTAAGGTGGAGAGGCATATGTTTAAGGAAATGCTACAACCATTATCTATACTAGAATGGAAATGAGAAAACATCACCGTGGGTTCTATTCCCAGACTCCCAAAAATAGCTAAAGGGAATAATTATACATGGGTTGTAGGTGATCACCTTATGAATTAATCACACTTCATCTATATCAGATAATATTTCTCTTTGGATAAGTTTTATAGTATATACACTAAGGAAGTGGTAAGGTTGGATAGAGTACCACATTCAATTATATCTAATCGGGATTTGAGGTATACCTTGAGGTTCTGGTGAAGTCTTCAGCAAGCTCTTGATACAGAGTTGAGTTTCAAAACTGAGTATCATCCTCAGACAGATGGTCATTATAAGATAACAATTCAAACCCTAGAGGATATTCTATGATCTTATTCAATGGATTTAAAAGGTCATTGGGATCAACACCTTCCTCTAGTTGAGTTTTCTTATAACAATAGCTTTCACTCAATCATTCAGATAACTCATTATGAATCCCTTTATGGAAAAAATTGTAGAACTACAACATACTGAAATGAAGTTACAAAAAGAAATATATTGGGACTTGAGATAGCTAATGAAATTGTAGAAAAGGTTAGATCCATTTAAAAAAACATAAGGGAAGTGAAAAGTTAATAAAAATTATATGCTAATAATCATGGACGTGATCTAGAATTTGAAGTTGGTGAGAATGCGTATCTATGAATTTCTCCATAGAAAGAAGGGAAAAATAATCCCTAGGTATATTGGTTCATTTGAAATTCTTGATATTATTGGGACAATAGCTTTTCATTTGGTGCTTCCATTAAACATTTCCTAGGTTCATGATGTGTTCCATATATCTCTCCTGAGAAAGTACATACCTGATCTGTCATACGTACTGGACTTAGAGGTTGTACCATTGGAGCATGACCTTTCTTATGAGGAACAATCGATGGAGATTCTGGATTGTACATAGAAATTTATATGAAATAATACCACTCACCTACTCAATGTATTGTGAAAAAACCACCACCTTGAGAAAGTTACATGGGAAATTGAGGATTTAATGAGGTAAAAGTATCCTTAGTTTTTTGTACTAAAGTTATGAATTTTGAGGGTGAAATTTATTTTATGGGGGTAGAATGTTTCACCCTGAGATTTTGTGAAATATATATATTTTCAATATTTTGCGTTACATGCAATACCAAGTTTATCTTTCGTTACACACAACACTGAGTTTAGTTTGCGTTACACGCAACACTGAGTTTAAACAAAATATGGCATACTATTAAAATATTATTATTTAACATGATAGTTATTACCTAGATATTGGAATAGTGGGTATGAATAAGATTAAATAAATTATGAAAATATATTGTTTACACATGTATATAAAATTAATTCTTTGGTGACCAATTAATTATAAATTAAAATAAAAAATCTATTTGAAAATAAAAGAAATATTTTTTCTGAAAAACTATTTTTATGCACAAAACTTGTCTTACATTAATAAATTAAAAAAAATCAACTTTGGAGAATTATTTTAGTTAAATATATATATTATATATTCAATCAAATTTTTAACATTCATCTTATTTGTTTTCTAAACAATAGATAAGAATAAATCCATTTTGATGCTTAAAAAATGTATTTTTCTAAAAAAGAGTATTGTCTCCTTTTGTACACTTATTTTAAAATTATTTTTTTGATAATTTAAGAAAGTTTATTTTAAAAAATAAAATTAATTTTTAAAATATACATGTCAAAATTATCTTATGATGCTTTTTTGGTATTTTTTTTGAAAAGATTATTTTTTCGATGAATAGTGAAAAATACTGGTTTTTATTGAAAACTACCTTTTCATTCAAAGAATTTACAAGATATATTTTATTTTAATATGGTTTTAAAAGTAAAATTAGTTCAATTATATATCTATTAATCAAATTTGGTTCATTTCAAACAATTTCATATTTAATTTTTATATAAAAACTTTTTAAACTTTTGAAACTTTTCTCTTTGGAAAACCATTTTTTCACCGCGTTCATGAGATTAATTTTAAATAAAAATTTTCCAATTATTTGAATGGAATTTGGAAAAATGAATTTTATATTTTTAAATATCATAATTTATATTATCTAATAATTTCAACTTAATTTTTTCATAATGAATAGTAGAAACAATAAAAAATTAATTGACGCGGTGAAGGTTAAAACGAATTTATCGGGGGGTTAAACTAAAAATAAAAATTGTAAAATTGACTATAAACTTGTAAAAAACCCATTGTATGGAAATATTTTGACTATATAACCTATAATTTTCGAAATTATCCCATTTTGGATCCTTGTGGTATGTGAAAAATTTGGATAAACCTTTATCTTTTCAAAAATTACAAGTGTGCCACTCACCTCACTTACGAAAGACCAACCCATTTCCACTCCTCTTAACACTTACAAAACAAATTGGTTCATAAAAGACCTACCCAAATAATTTCATTAATTTTCTATTCTCATCCTATAATCCTTAGTTTGGTTATAAAGACAACCTAAGAATCATTTTGGGGCAAACCAAAAGAAGTTTTCGAATAATAGGTAATGTCCTTAATCGAGCATTTTACTCATTTCTTCCTCCACCTCCTTAAATTATTATTAAAACACAATGATATAATAACCTAAGTTTATTATATTTATTGAGATGTTATTACATTAATGGAATAACCTAAATCCTTATCCTCTTCTATCAAATGGGATACAAAATCATCATCGTGTTTATGATGAACTACCGCCTCACTAATAGATGTTATGTGTTTTCCATCACCACCTCTCATAGATGGATATAATTATGGATTTAATGTTTACATATAATATTTATTATATTATTATATGTCTATAATTATAATACAACATCTACCTTCTTACCTCCAAACCCGTTGGGAAAATAATAATGGCGCTCATGTGTACAGAAGATTACCGCCTCATGAACCGATGTGATGTGTTTTTAATTTATGATTTACTTGAATGATAATAATAATATATTAAATGAATATATATTATATTTGTAACATAATTATAATTCTGTAATTATTTTATAACATATACCTTCTTACTTTATATTCTGGTGGGGATACGATAACGTTGTTTGTGTGTACGACATAACTATGCCCCGTGAAGTGATATGATTACTTTTTCACTAACGCTTTGCATGGAAGGAAATTAGGGTAAATTTAATGAATTTATGTGATATATATGACATAAAAATAATTATATAATGGTAATATATGTAATTTCCTAGACCAAAAAAGCCACTCGAATAGTGTTATCGGGCCGGGTGCTACTGACCTTAGGCACACCTCCCCAAACGCCAAAAGCTACCAACTAGCAGCGAGGGTATAAAAAGTTTTAGTGGGGAGGCTATACCCTTTTGGAAAAGATAAATTATTGGTCTGAGTATAATAATATAACATGTAGCGGAAATAAATGACTCAGAAGACTATAACCTGACCCACAGAGCGGAAGCACAACAATATCATATAAATAGAAGAAGTGATAAATAAATGGAAGCAGTGTAAAGTAAACAGAAAAAAATGATAAAGAACAATTGTAACCACTACTAAAGAAAAAAGGAATGAATCCATAGAATTTCATACATGTCAATATAAAAATGGAACCCATGGCTAACCACAATAACTACATATAATAATAAGCATGTTGGTACATGAATGGAAGCTAAAAAAAAGTAAAAATCCAACTAGGAACAACCTTAAGTTCCATACCAATCTTCATGCCAAACAGTACTATGATCCAACTTTTGAGGATGATTCCTTACATATACATAAAACCATAAAGTCTAAACACATCTCAAAGGGCCCATGTAGGGTGTGAGATGAATCTCATAAGGATACCACCTAATGGTGCATACCTAGTATATGTGTTTAAGAAGACTTGAATCTTTAAGTAAGTTAAATAGAACGATGCAATAAATAACCACAACCTCCACTAGTGCTTAGCAGCCACCAGGGAGTGTCACCTGCTTCGACCATTTCCAGAATCTCATAAGCAAAGAGAGTCCTTGGCCCATGTCCCAAGGTACTCCTATAGTCACAAATTCCCAGTGAACCCTTAGGTTCCACCCCATTCATATAGCCCACTACCACATGCCTCCTGGAACCTCGTGTCTCAAAGTACTGACGTCCCGAAGGCACGCCCAAACAAAAGTAACTCCGTCCATAGAACCCTACTCAAAATCTCACATCGGCCCATGGCACAACCACTGAAGGAACAAAAATGTCCATACTCAAATAAATATATAGGCCCATAGCCTCAATTACGATGAAACTCATCCCCAAACCTGATAGCATCATCGCTATCAACCGAAGGCTCCTCACCTTCCATGTGGATTTCTGTGAAAAGCACCCAAAAAACAATAATACCTAAACCACAACTATTGGGGGTCTCTACCCACACGAGTGGTTAAAACCACCCCATCACAGAGTCTACCTGTGTACAAGACTCAAATCAGTGCTTTGGCCATCATGGGTGAGAGGTAATCACCAAATTAAGAACCTAAGCAACAACATCTCTAGAACCTTGTTCCCCTATGACTATGTCACTCAAATCTAATGGACATGCCATCCAAGTATCTCAGGATATTCTTAACCTGACAGTCACACTGCCTCAAAATGATGTCCACAATACCCAATCCCGTGGTCAAAACCACCCTAGAAAATATGATCCACACCCAACCAGTGAACAACATCACCCAATCTCGATGGCCATTCCATCCCAACCTCAGGGAAAGCCTTTCACAACCCCAAGGGTTTCAACATATTTAATATCAAGCATTACATATATATAAAACAGATTAAATCACCTTAAAAAGGAAATTCAATTTAAACAATTTGAATTTCACTAGCTATCAACTATAACTTAGAAACACTAAGGTCTTGAATGCCTCTAAACAACACAATCAATCTTTAAAAATTTAAACTAAATATTTTAAATCAAACCAAAACAATTATAACCATTTTAACCTAATGAGAAATGTCCTCTCTCCTAGCCTCACTCAAGAAATTCAGGTATGGGGCATGCCCAATGCTATCCCATGAGTCTAACAATCAATTCAATATGAAAAAGAAGTTATAACGGGGTCTCACTCAAAATACCCGAAGACTCACTAAAGGTCATGCCACCCAAAAATCCACAAAAACACAAAACAAGGTATGAACCACCTACCTCATACTCATGTGAGTCTCCTTGTCCAGTATCGGTCTCTAAGTTGGCTTAGAACGATGTAAATCTACACAAAGAGCCTAAATGATCAAGGTTTGATAACTAGGTTGAGAGAATAAATTATGAAGAATGACTCAAGAGGAATCGAGAGATTATTGATTGGGTTCCAACACATCCGACAATATTTAAATCGGGGTTCGAACAACGAATCGTGAGAAAAAGGAACCTCCAACACTGCTGCTTGGAATACCTAGATGAACCCTTATTTCTATCTATAAAATATGAGGCTACTTCCCATTTTAACAGAAAAAAGAAAAGTACACGATGTGTACTTGAGCATACATGCTGTGTATATGTCAATTTCCCCTCCTTTTCCAACTTCTCTTCCACAACATAAAAATGTATTTCCAACATCAACACATGACATGTACTGGATGTACACAGTGTGTACTAGATGTACATGACGTGTACATGGATAATCCTATCTTCCTTATTCGCATACCTATACACCATGTGTGGCCATTACACAACTAGAAATTACACGGTGTGTACTTAGAGTACACGATGTGTACATCTATAATAGGCCAATAACATATAATCACCTTGTTTTCCTCCTCCTTCCTAAAAAAACCAAAAAAAAGGATCCGTACCTCAAAGGAAAAACCAAGTTCTTACAAAATTCTCCCTCTAAATCAATTCATCCCCAAATTTTCCTTCCAAGGGTAGTGAAGAAACATTCCATAATAACTCTGGCCCAAATCTCAAATCAAACAAAGTTCCATCAACCTATTTTTAGACCCATGGTCCTCCCATGATGAATCGTTACCCCTACACCTCATTAGGTGCTCCCATATCACTTTTGACACCTAACAATATCCCACAAATCATCAGTGCTTGCCTCGAGCCCATGAAAACCATGGCACAACAAGGCCCCACATCCCATGGAGGCTCAATATAAACCCAATACCTTGCACCTAAATCACAAAACACATCCTTAATACCCCGATTCCCAAGTCACCTTAAGTAACCTGCATACCATGGATGCCCCGATGCCCAAGGAACCTCAAAACATGCATTCAACGATGCTCATGATACCAAGCATCTCATATAAATATATTATTATACACCGAGATGGTTCCAACCCACTGACCAGCATCTGGTCAGTCCATATAAATCCTATGCCCCTCATGCACTCAAAAAAGACATGCCTCAATAGGCTATTCCAAACAAAAGAAAAAATAACTATGGCCACACCTGCGGCGTACCTCTAACTGTTGTAGTCTCACCAGCCTGCTCAGCCCCTGAAATCTCCACAACATGAACCTAACCTAGCACATGACTTCCTGAAGCCTGACCTTCCTACGGTGATGCACTAGTCACCATCCACTGAACCCATAACTGGGTCCCACTGTCTTTGCCATGTCCTCCACGTGTAGCTGAATCTCATCTACCTTCACCTGGTACTGATCCTGAACTAATTTCTGAAGCCTATGCCTACCTTGGTCCCTACCTACTGACTATCTAATAAGGATTCCTATAGAACCTCTCAAGATACCCAACCTATCCACAATGCGTGAAACTCCTTTGGAGGCCTATCACACTAAGTTCAAACATGAACTAGCTGCCCACACTGAAATCAAACCACTGCTGAACTACCACAAGGTGGTCTAGATGAGTCCTTGGCCTAATTTCACTACTGCAACTCCTCCTAAAATAATTTCCTTCCATATGAAATATCACCTGAAGCCACTGCTCTACCCAAGTGAGACCTGTTCGTCAGGTTTCCCTCAGCTACGAGTGCCTAATTCACCAACTCTAAGAACAATGCCACCCTAAAGATATTTACCTGCACCCTGATGGTATGCCATAATCCATATTTGAAGCACATCACCCTCGAGGTGTCATCGCTTACCATACCTAGTGAAAAGAGATACAACTCAGTGAAAGTAGCCACATAGTCCATGACAGACATGTCACCCTACAGAAGGCTCAAGAACTCCCAAGCTCTCTTCGCCCTCAGTGTCTCTGGAAAAAAGTGCTCAAATAATCTATCATCGAAGTCCTTCTAAGCCAGTCCCTTGTGTCTACGAGATTGAACCTACACATCCCACCAGTTCTTCACTGGTCCTCTAAGCATATATGTTTCCATCTTGACCCTCTACCCTAGATGTATCTCGAACTGCTCAAAGATCATCTTCATGCTCTCTATCTAGTTCTCAGCCACCTATGAACCACAATCACCTTGAAAAAGTGGAGGGTGCTATGACTGGAACTCCTGAGTAAGGTAATCCATATAGGGATCTATTCCCTGAGCACCTCTTTCGATCCCTTGCAAAACACATACCAGACTAGTTTGGAGTTGCTTGTCTACCCACAACCCAAACACTGTCAAACCCGGCAGTTTCCCTACCTGCATTGGATCCTGTAACTGATATTTTCCCTAATAATGTACCCATGGATCATGATTTTCCTACCCCTCAGGGGTCTGAACCCAATAGTGATCCTACAACACTGTACCATCACCCACCTGAGTCTCCATTGAGCCGTCTTGGAGGAACCCACTGAATACCATAAATGGTCAGACAAAAAACATATATACAATATATATATAACACAGATAGGGAAAGAAATAAAGAGGCATTTAATAATAAATACCCTTACTCTCCCCCATCGCAACTATTCCCCATGGCATCTTGGACTCATGGCCTCCTTACCCGCCCTCAATAGAGCCAAGTATCACAAGAATCCCTAGGCCATGCTCATCCTGACAACCATGTTTCCTAAATCCAAAAACTAAGTCGCTTAATCTTGGTGATAAAAATCATCTCAACCATAATACCCGACTGCTCCTAAATATCCAAGCCCATTCACATGACACATGAAATTTTACATAAATTTAAATCATGGAATATAACATTGCATAAAATAAGAAATTTTACCAGGAATTTCACCTTTTTTCACAAGGAAATTGACATATATCACATGGTATTATCACTTCAAAAATCATATGTGCATATATGAAATTGAAATACCCTAAAAATTATGCCAATTAAAATCCAAGAAAACATGCCTTACCTTATCGGGCCAAGGTCCAATCCCCCCTTACCATAATAGGTCAAAGGCTACATATCAAAATCAACAATCATCAGAATCTAAGTGATCCAACAAGGTGGAAATCATATAGACTGTAATTTGAGAAAAATAAAAACAACAATTCCCACCCAAGGTAAATCAATACATCTCTCTTACATGGGGCTTCAGGAACCCAATCATGAGTTCAAAATCCAGTTTTGACAATAACCTATCTCTACTCTACCATAATACTAAATAGTAATACCAAGAAAGGAGGAAAAAGACACTCCTTTGATACCACTTTGTAACATCCCAGACTCAAACAACCACCTGAACAGTGCTATTGGGCCGAGTGCTGCTGACCTTAGGCGCACCTCCCTGAATGCCAAAGGCTACCAACTAGCAGTGAGGGTGTAAACATGTATTGTGGGGATGATATACCCTCCGGGAAAAGATAAATTATTAGTTTGAGTATAATAATATAACATGTAGTAGAAATAAATGACTTAGAAGACTCGAACTAGGACCACAGAGTGGAAGCACAAAAATATCATATATATAGAGGAAGTAATAAATAAATAGAAGTAGTGGAAATTAAACAGAACAACATGCTAAAGATCACTTGTAACCACTACTAAATAAATAAGGCATGCATCCATATTAGGTCATAAATGTCAATATAAAAAGAGAACCCATGGATAACCACATAAACTATATATAATAATAATCATGATAATACAAGAATGGAAGCTAAAAAAAGTAAAACTCTAGCTAGGAATGACCTCAAGGTCCATACTAATATCCATGCCAAACAGTACTGTGATCCAGCTCCTGAGGATGATCCCTTACCTATAGATAAAACTATAAAGTCTATATGCGTCCTGAAGGGCCCATGTAGGGTGTGAGATGAATCTCAATAGGATACCACCCAATGGTTCGTACCTAGTATACGTGTTTAAACAGACATGCCTCTTTAAATAAGGTAAATAGTACGATGCAATAAATAACCACAACCTCCACTGGTGCTCAGCAGCCACCAGGGAGTGCTACCTGCTTCAGCCATCACCGGAATTTTGGAAGCAAAGAGAGTCCTTGGCCTATGGCCCAAGGTACTCCTTTACTCACAAAGTCCCGATGAACCCTCAAGTTCCACCCCAATCACATATCCCGGAACCACATTCTTCCTGAAACCTTGTGTCTCAAAGTACCGATGTCCCGAAGGCACACCCAACCCGGTCCATGGACCCTACTTGAAATCTCACATAGAACCATGTAATAACCACCAGAAAAACATAAATATCTGTCCTCAAATAAATATCTAAGCCCATGGCCTCAATCACAATGAGCCTTAGCCCCTAACCTGATAGCATCATCTCTATCAATCGAAGGCTCCTCACCTTCCACGTGGATTTTTGTGGAAAGAACCCCCCAAAAAATATTACCTAAAACACAACTATCAGGGGTCTCTACCCACACGAGTGTTCAAAACCACCTCATCACAGAGTCTACCTATGCGCACATGACTCAAATCAGTACTTTGGCCATCATAGATGAGAGTAAATCACCAAATAAAGAACCTAAACCACAATATCTCTATCACCTTGTGCCCTTGTGACCATGTCGCTCAAATATATTGGCCATGCCATCCATGTATCCCAGGCCATCCCCAACCTGATAGTCACACTACCTCAAATCAACGTCCACAACGCTCAATCCTGCTGTCAAAACCACCCAAGAAAATCCATGCCACACTCAACCAGTGAACAACATCACCCAATCCCAATTGCCATGCCATCCCAACCTCGGGGCAATCCCATCACAACTCTAAGAGTCACAACATATGTAATATCAATAATTACATATATATAAAACACATTAAAACACCTTAAACAAGAAATTCAATTTAAACCGTCTGAATTAAACTGGATATCATCTATAACTTAGAATAACTAAGGTCTTGAATCCCTCCAAACAGTGTAATCAAGCTTTAACAATTTAAAATAAATAGTTTAAATTAAACCAGAACAATTATAACTATTTTGGTAAACCCCAGCCAAAATAACCCAATGAGCAACGACCTCTCACCCGACCCCACTCAAGAAATTTAGGTATGGGGCATGCCCAATGACATAACATGATTTTATCAATCAATTAAATATGAAACAACATTTATAATAGGGTATCACTAAAAATACCTGAAGACACGCCAAAGGTCGCGCCACCCAAAAGTCTATAAAAACAAAAAAAAGGTATGCACCACCTACCTCAAACTCGTATGAGTCTCTTCGTACAATGTTGGACTCTAATTTGGCCCAGAATGGTGTAAATCTACACAAATAGCATACAATATCAAGTTTCAATAATGAGGCCAAGAGAAGAAATTACAAAGAACAGCTCAAGAGGAATCAAGAGATTACCGGTTGGGTTCCAATACATTAGACGGTGTTTGAATCGAGGTTCAAACAAAAAATCAATAGAGAAAGGAACCTCAAACACTGCTACTTGGAATACCCATCCAAACCCCTTTGTCTGTCTATTAAAAACAAGGCTATTTCCCATTAAAAAAAAGAGAAAAGTACACGATGTGTACTTGAGCATACACGCCGTGTATATGCCAATTCCCCCCCCCCCTTCACCGACTTCTCTTCCACTTCATAAAAATTTCTTTCCGACATCAGTACACGGTGGGTACTGGATTTATATGACATGTATATGTCTAATCCAATCTTTCTTTCTAACATCCCTACATGCCATGTATGTCCATTACATGGCTATACATTACATGGTGTATACACCTATAATAGGACGACAACCTGTAATCACCCGTTTTTCCTCCTTCTTCCAAAAAAACAACCTAAAAAAAGGACCCATACTTCAAAGGAAGAACTAGGTTCTTAAAATATACTATTTACCTTTCTTTTACTTCATCCATTGAGAAAATGGAAACATCGTTCATGCGTACGTATGACCAACCATCTCCATTAATGGTGTATTTCATTTTCAATCTATAACTTTTATGTATTAATATAAATAAATTTATACTAAATATATATGATATTTATATCATTATTAACATTATATAGATCATGGGACCATGATCAAATTAAGAGGACTGAAAATAAAAAATAAAAAGGTACTTGAAAAACAAAGCAATTATGATCTGAAATGTGATTTTAATAAGGAATCATTGATAAAATTGTAATAAAAGTTCATAAGTAAATAATATATGGAATTATACATATTATTATGTTTAATTAATATATTTATAATAAACTTATATTTATTATATAGTATATTCTAATGTGTACGAAGGAATTTGAGACTTAAGGTAAGGGTTTTCCATCTCACTTTTTACTTTTGTGAGACACATGTCATATTCACCACCCATTTATTTTATATGGTGTATATAATGACCATGAATTTATTTTATGATACTTATTCTTAAATTTATGTTTATTTACATATCCATATGAGTATATCCCTTTTATGAGGTTTTTAGTTCAAAAGTTACCAAATCAGCAATATTTTTTTTATCAATTTTCCTTCTTCGAGACATAAGTTATGTTTTGCACCGATCTTATTTTATGAGATGTATATAAAGACCCATTTAAATGTAATATCATAAATTTATTTATTATCATTACATTTTTATTTTCATTTAATGTTATTATTTCATTGGGTCTTATGATTCAATGTTACCAAAGTGGTAAGGGTTTTATGATACAATCTCATCGTTTATCAGGATTGTTTATGATTATGTTTTTGATGATGAAATATTATGATCCATATCTCAAGATACTCAATAAATTTATTATTCTCTAGTTATGTTATGATAATATATGTTTTACCTTAATTTTTCTCTCTTTATATACTCAAGACTTCAAAAGAATATTTTTTTTTCTGATTTTATCTCTCTTCGGCTGAAAATGTTTTTTCTTCAAAAACCATGTTTTCTACAAACGTTTTAAAAAATATTTTTAACGTTATCCAATTTATTTATTAAAGTTATTTTTACCCATGATTTAATTTTTTAATTTTTTTGAAAAGTAATCTTCGTGTTATTTTTAAAAATAAGTTCTGTTTGGATTTTACCAAAAATGTGAAAGGAATATTTGTTTTAATGTGTATGAAATGTAAAAAATTTTCAGCTATCATGACCACTCAATTTTTTAAATATTTTTTTATAAGTTTCAAGGTTTATTTTAAAATAAAAAATTTGAAATTTTTTTATATTTAAAAAATCATTTCTCAAAGTGGAAAGGATATTTTCCTAAAGAAATGTTTTAAATGTTTTTTAAATATTCCTTTATATGTTTTAAAAGTTTATTTTCAAATAAAATCATTTACAAAATATTTTATAAAGTTTTAGTTTTAAAAAATAATTTTTTAAAAAGGTTATATTCTTCAAGAAAATTTCCAAGTGGTCTTTCAAAATCATTTTCCATCTAAGTTGACATCCTTTGATGTTTCTTATACTTTAATAGAGATATTATCTAAGGACACCATTATTATTACTTATATGGATAGTTTATGTTATGATGATAATATTTTTATGAAACCCAATTCTATTCCAAGGTTTATACCATGATAAAATTCTTATGAAACCTGCTTCTTTTCCCACGGGTTATGCTATGATGAAATTTTTATGAAATCAATTTCTATTCATGGGTTCTGATTTGATAAATGTTTTATGATCTTGTGGCACACATATATATTATTTTCATTATGTGATTTGTGGGACCTATATCTACCTCCAATGAATTGGGTAAAGATTGATATTTCATGAGATTAATAGAAATGGAATGGGGAGTGAACCCAATTTAGTAAGGGAATCTATCCACTCTGACAGTCTTGGGAGTGAACGTTGAATACTACGATGGTTTTAGGATTAAAACCATTCCACTAGGATAATATTGGTAATGATCCTTGAACTACCAAGTAAATTATTTTATATACTTACGTGTATCTGAAAAATCTATGACTTATGCCAATATTTTGTACTCATGGTTCATGTTCTTTGATTACATTATGATTCATGTATTATGAACTACTAAGATTTATGAAATGACTCATGTTTATGATCTATGAAATTCCAGGTATGGTTTTAAAATGTTATTCATAAGTTCTCATACCCTTATGCTCATGATATATTGATATATCATATTTACCCTTATCGTTATATGATATCACCCTTTCTTATGTTTCCTTTACCTGGTTATAATGAAAGGTATTATGTATGATATGTATAATAAGAGTGATAGTTATGAAGAACATAGTGGGAGATGTCGTAACTCACTTAAGGACCATTTTTTTTACATTTATAAATTTCCAAATACACTAGAACTAAATGATAATGGAATAAATAATTATATTATGCAATGAATATTCATCTATTATGACGAAATATCTATGTATGAGAAGTTTGGGGTTATTACTGTTGGTATCAGAGTAAGGTGTTGTAAAAATTTGGAAACTAGGATGAGAAAACTTAGTTATATATCTATGGATATGTATAATGATAAGTCTAAGGATGATTCAAAGTATATGAAAATGTCCTAGAATTTTGGAAAAGGATAGAGTGGGTGATTTCCAAGAAATTACATCCCTGTCTGGATAGTACAAGTGGATGTGGATCTAATATAAAGGTAATTAGGGGTAATAACTCTAAAATGGGTGCATTGATCTAGAATTGATCATCACTTGGTACACAAAAATGGGTCTTACTACACACTTGGATTGGTACTCCCAGTGGATATGTTTTGTAAATTCACAAACTCTTTATGAACCATGATAAAGGATTTTAATAATGAAAAGGAGTGACCTAGGTCAAACCTAGGGTGTCATAGATTGAAAATAAGGTGCCATGATTTATATATACTATAATAATTCTTCATTATTATGTGGTTTACCACTATTATCAGTGTTTCTCAAACTATGATTTTTGGTTTTAGTCAATGGGTAGAACCAAGATGAATCATGTTAATGCTGAATGTGATGAAAAATTTTATGATTATGATTGACCAAATTGGATGATGAATGGAGAGAAAGATATTTTGATTATGGATAATCAGCTATCAATATATAAGATTAACAATGTGAAATTTAGTGAGACTCCTAACATATCAAATAAGAGGAAGATGAAATTTTATGAAAGTTCATGTGGTAATGAACATAGAGGAAATAATATTTGGCTTCTTATATGTCAAGAAGGTAGGAAGAAGAACCTGGAAGAATATCTCAAATGCAGAGGAAGATGTTTTCAATGTGGAAATGAATTTTATAGAGTAACAAATTTCCAAGTAATTCAATGTCTTATATGTGAGGAACATAGGAATTATCTGATTCAATGTCCTAATATAAGGGTTAACACCTAGATTATGGAAGGTCCTACGTTGTAACAAATAATTGAAGGAAAAGGGTTGAAGTATTTATGTATTTGGATTCAACAATTATGTTTTATAAGTATTTTATAAATGGTGTTTAGGTTATAAGAATCATGAAACATCTAAGTATTATATTATTATTGGAATCATACATGTCTCCATGTAAGACTAACTTAATATTTATAGATTCCATCACGGGGTTATAAGTTTAAGGTTGATCATAAGTTCAAAGTCATAGAAACCCCTCTTGAGGTTTTATGTTATGGGAGTTTATCAATATTAAGGATATTTTGGTATACAATTATAACAATACACCCCTTTGGTTTTGTATATGTTTTAGTGAAAAATTTATTTAAGGAAGAATGCCTTTACATTTTGAGTGATAAGATCAATGGTATTGGTAACATTTAGGGTTTATCTTATTTTTTATATTGAGGTAAATATGGGTTATTGTAGTTTTGGAATTATATTATAGTTGACCGCATTATGAAGTTATCACACTACATCTATATCAAATAAGATTTCTCTTTGGATAAGTTTTTCAGGATATACACTAAGGAAGTGGTAAGGTTGCATAGAGTACCAGATTCAATTATATCTAATTGGGATCCAAGGTTTACCTAAAAGTTCTATCGAAGAATTCAGTAAACTCTTGATATGGAGTTGAGTTTTAACACTATGTATCATCCTCGAATAGATGGTCAGTCTGAGAGAATAATTCAAACCCTAGAGGATATGCTAATATCTTATTCTATGGATTTCAAAGGATGATGGGATGAACACCTTACTCTAGCTTATTTTTCATACAAAAAATAGCTTTCACTTGAGAATTTAGATGAATCCTTATGAATCCATTTTTGTAAAGAAGTATAGAACTTCAACATACTAAAATGAATCGGTATAAAGAAATATATTGGGACCTGAGCTAGCTAATGAAATGACATAGAAGGTTAGAGGCATTCATAAGTCATACCATTATAGAATGATCTATCTTATGAAGAAAAACTACAAGATATTATGGAATATATAAATAAAGATATAAAAAACAATACTACTCATCTAGTCAATGTTTTTCTATAAAACCACCAACTTTACAAAGTTACATGGGTACCTAAGGATGTAATGAGGTAGAAGTATCCTCAATTGTTTATACTAATGTGATGAATTTCATGGGTGAAATTTATTTTAAGGGGGTAGAATGTAACAACCCAATATTTTTTGAAATATTTTTTTCAATATTTATCATTAAACTCAACATATATTTTAGCTTGTATTACACACAACACTGATTTTTGCTTACGTTACATGCAACACCGAGTTTAAACAAAATATGACATGCTGTTAAAATATCATTATTTAATATGATAATTATTACCTATCCATTAGAACGGTGGGTATGAATAATATTAACTAAAATTTGAAAATATATGGTTTATTCATATATATATAATTAATTATTTGGTGACTAATTAATTATAAATGAGCATAAAAACTATTTAAAAAAAGGAAACCTTTTTTTGAAAACTATTTTTATGCAGAAAAAATGTATTTTATCTCAATAAATTAAACAAATAAATTTTGGTGATTAATTTTAATCAAATTTATATATTATACATTCAATAAAATTTTTAACATTCATATTATGCGTTTCCTATATAAGAGATAATAATAAATCTAATTTTACGCTTAAAAACTGTATTTTTCTAAAAAATAGTTTTGTTGCCTTTTGCGCAATTATTTTAAAAATAATTTTATCTAATTTTATTTATTTGAAAAATATTATAAATTTTTTAAATATACATGTCAAAATTATATTATGGTGATTTTTTGTGATTTTTCTGAAAAGATTAAAATTTCAATGAATAGTAAAAAATACAGTTTTTATTGAAAACTGCATTTTTATTCAAAAAATTTAAACTATAAATTTTATTTTAATATATTTATAAAAGTAAAATTAGTAAAATTATCAATATTTTATTAAAATTTAATTAATTGGAATAAATTTTATGTTGATTTTTGATTTAATATCATTTGAAACTTTTGAAACTTTTCTCTTTGGAAAACCGTTTTTTATCACATCTGTGAGATTAATTTTAAATTAAAATTTTACCCTTCTGTGAATGAAATTTTTAAAAAAAAATTATATATTTGGAATCAGCATAATTTATTTTATCTAATAAGGACAACTTAATTTTTTTACTTTAATGAATAGTTAAAATAATAAAAAAGTAATTAGTGCGGTTAAGGTTAAAATGAGTTTACTAGATGTTACACTTAAATGATAAGGGATAAAATGACCTATAAACTTATTCAAAACTAATTTTATGTACATATTTAGACTATATACCTATAAGGTTTGATAATGGACCATTTTGGAGCCTTTTGTCATGTGAAAAATGTGGGTATACCTTTTTCTTTTAAAAAATTACAAGTGTTCCACTCACCTCACATATAAAAGGTCACCCCCACTCATCTCTTCTTAACACTTAAAAAAACATTGGTTAGTAAAATAATTACCCAAATTACTTTATTACTTCCACGATCTCATCTTATAATCCTTAGTTTGGTCAGAAAGATAACCTAAGATTCCTTTTGGGGGAAACCAAAAGAAGTTGTCTGAAGAAGAGGTAATGTCCCTAACTGAGCGTTATATTTTATTTATTTTCTCCACATACTTTAATTATTATTAAAAAATAATGATATTATAACCTCTTTATCTCCCATATACTAATATCTTATTATTTTAATGGAATAACCTAAATTGTTCTCCTTTTTTATCAAATGGGATATGGAATCATCATTTCTGTGTACGACAGACTACCACCGCACGAACTGATGTTATTAATTTTCTATCACCACATATAAAAACTGGATATAATTATGTATCTAATGTTTTTAAATTATATTTATAATATTATTATACCTATATAATTATAATACCAAATCTACCTTCTTACCCCCAAATCTATTGGGAAAATAATAATGCCGCTCATGTGTACAATGAACTACCGCCTCGAGAACAGATGTGATAAATTTTTCATTTTTCATTTAATTGGATGATAATAATGATATATTAAATGAATATATATGATATTTTTAACATAATTATACTTATGTAATTATTATATAAAATATACCTTCTTAATTTCCATTCTATGGGGGATACGATTATGTTATTCATGTGTACGGTGAACTACCACCTCACGAAGCGATGTGATTCATTTTTCACTAACACTTTGAATGGAATATAATTAGGATAAATTTAATGAATATATGTGATATATATGAAATAAAAATGATTCTATAATGGTAATATATTATTTTTTTTAATTTCATCCATCGAGAAAATGGAAACAACATTCATGCGTACGTATGGTCTACCGTCTCCATGAATGGTTTATTTAATTTTAAATATATAACTTTTATGAATTACTATAAATACATATATAATGAATATATATTATATTTATGGTTAAAATTATAGAGATGATGAAACCATGATCAAAGTAAGAGGACTAAAAAAAACAAATCAAAACATACTCAAAAAACAAATCAGTTATTACCCACAATGTGATTTTAAAAAGGAATTATTGATAAAAAGGTAATAAAAGGTCATAAGTAATTCATATATGGTATGATACATATTATTATGTTTTTTAACATATTTATAATAAACTTAAATTTATTATAAAGTATTTTAAAACATGTATAAAGGAATCCGAGACTTAAGGTAAGAGATTTCCATCTCACTTTTTTACTTCTGTGAGGCACATGCCATATTCACCACCTTATTATTTTATGTGGTGTATATACTACTCATGATTTAATTTTATGTTTATTATTGTTAAATTTATGGTGAATTACATATCCATTTTATAATATCTATTTCATGGGGTTTACGGTAAAAAAGTTACTAAAACAACAAGGGATTTTTGTCTCAATTTTCCTTATTCAAGACATATGTTAGTTGGAAAAAATAACTCATGGTAAATTTTTAGTGTTTTTGGGTTGATTATGTTTATTGAAAAATATATATTAAAAGTTCATTTGTGGAATTATAGCACTATTGTTGACAAGGTATGTTGACAAAGATCCAATACAAAGGAACTGATGTTCTGGAAGCAGTATAGAAAATTACATATACAAGGTGACATCGTTTCCTAATGTTTTCCAAATTTTTAGGGTCCAAAATTTGGAGGAAGTAAAAGTTTAATCACTATTGTATTTCCAGGGATTCCTTATAAAAATATGGAAAAGGCAAGGAATTTGAGAAGGTTTGGTACTTTTTGAAGGTCTGGTGTTTCATGAAGGTCTGGTGATTCACAAAGGTTTGGAGTTTCACAAAAGATGTCTGAGTCAAGAAGGAAATAATGTAAGTTATGATACTATGAGAAGTTTTGTGAATGGTGAATATCCTTGAGTGTTTCATGAAGTTAAGTAGTTTCATGAACAAGAATTAAGAGTTTCATGAAAAGTACTTGTCAATGTTGAAAGCTTCACAAAGGGGAGGAAACATCTATAAATAGACGGCTACCTCTTTATTTAAACAAAGAAAGACTTACTGAAAATCAAAAGGCTCTAAATTCATTAAAGTGATTCACAAATTATTTTTATTTATTGATTTTTTTCATATGATCATCTGTTTTCTGAAGAAAGTAAGTTTCATGAATGCCATGTAAGCTTCGCGAAAGATGCAAGCACTGTGAAAGTTTTGAGTATCACAAAAGTTGTTAGTGTCACAAAGTTGCAAGAATACCAAAATTAGTGAGCTTTGAAAAATTAGTTATATTTTTGAAATTTTTGAGTTTAAAAAAAGAAGAATGTTTCATGAAAAATTGTGAATTTTCATGAAAGATGGAAAAATGTTTTTCATGAAAGTAAATCTTACACAAACCAGTAGGCATTGCCTAATAAATCTATGGTAAAGTGGTATTCATCAAGTGGATGAAATTAGAACTTAATGATTCACCATAAGAGGTGTAAAACATATTGATTCAAGTGATTAAAATTATATTATTCTGAATAAACAGTGTGCACAATTTAGTTGAGAGAGAAGTGAGCTTTCAAATTGTGATTGTTTTTAAACCAGGAGGGATGGTGATTCCACTCCATTTTTTTAAAAGTAATACACTTTAGTGTATTTGGTACATTGGAAAATTTCCATTGTATGTTCCTTGGGTATAGTTCAGTGTGAGTGAAATAAATAAAATTATTATTTCTCATGAATGATTTCATTTCTGTTCATACATTGCTATGGAAAATAGAGAGAGGATTGTTTTGTTTAATGAATAAATAATATCCAAAGGGGAAATTATTTTAATCTTTCATACCTTAATTCACCCCCTCTTAGGGTATTTAACCTAGTTGGGATAATAGTTATCCACTTATCGTATTTTATGAGGTGTATATACATCCCCATTAGCATGTAATATAATAAATTTATTTATTCTCATGATATTTTAAGTTTCATGTAATGTTATTCTTTCATTGGAGATTAAAATTCAATGATACCAAGTTGTAAGAGTTTTATTATACAATCTCATTATTTATTGGGACTATTTATGATTATGTTTCTAATGATGAAATATTATGATACATATTTAAAGAAACTAATGAATTTTATTCTCTTATGTTTATGTCATGAGAATACATTTTTCCCTTCATTTTAATCTATTTATATACTAAAGAGTTCAAAATAATGTTTTTTAGATTTTATATATCTCTTTGGTCGAAAATGATTTTTTTTCAAAAACCATGTTTTATAAAAATGTTTTCAAAAATGTTTTTAACATTCTACACATGATTAATTAAAGTCATTTTTACCCATGTTTGATGTTTTAATTTTTTTTGAAAAGTAATATTTATGTCATTTTAAAAAATAATGCCCACTTAGATTTTACAAAAAAATTGAATGGAATCTTTGTTTTAATGTGTATAAAATGTATAAAATTTTCCACTATCATAACTACTCATTATTTTAAATATTTATTTATATCTTTTAAGGTTTATTTTCAATAAAAATGATTTATGTTTTTGAATTTTTTTTCAAAGTAGAAATGATATTTTATTCAAGAAATGTTTTAAATGATTTTAAAGCTTCCTTTATAAGTTTTCAAATTTTATTTTCAAAGGAATATATTTCAAAAATATTTTATAAAGTTTTAGTTTTTAAAAGTAATTTTCAAAAAAGGTTATTTTACTCAAGAAATATTCTGAGTGATATTTCAAAATAATTTTCCATTTAAGATTACATCCTTTGATGTTACATATAATTTAATAGTGATATGATCTAAGGATACCATTATTATTCCTTCACTGGATGGTTTATGTTATGATGAAAAGATGTTTATGAAGCATGTTTCTATTCAAATAGTTATACCATGATAAAATGATTATGAAACCCACATATTTTTCCACGGGTTATGCTATGATGAAATTATGAAATGATTATGAAACATGTTTCTTTTCCACAAGTTATGATATGATGAAATTTTTATGAAACCCATTTATTTTCATGGGTTCTGATTTTATGAATTTTTGAAGATCTTATAGAACATGTATGTATGATTTTCATTATGTGATAGGTGGGACCTATATCTTCCTCTAATTCATTGGGTAAATATTGATATCTCTTGAGATAAACAAGGATGGAATGAGGAATAAACCCAGTTCAATAGGGGACTCTATCCACTATGATAGTCATGGGAGTAAACCTTGACTACTATGATGGTTTGGGGACTAAAACCATTCTACAATAATAGTCTTGATAATGATCCTTGAAATATTAAGGAAATGATTTTCTATGATTATATGTATGCCACAAAACTATGCCTTATGCCAATGTTATATTTTCATGGTTCATGTTATTTGATTCCATTATGATTCATGTCTTATGAACTACCAATATTTATGACATGACTCATGTTTATGATCTATGATATGTAGGGTATGGTTTTCAAATTTTATTCTCACATTATTATACCCTTATGCTCATGATATATTGATATCTCCCTTGTTTACCCTTAATAAGCATCTGAGATCACCCTTTCTTATGTTCCATTAACCAATTTATGATGAAAGTTATTTTTTATGATATATATATAAATGGTTCTACTTATGAATAATATAGTGGAATATGGAGTATGTCACTGAAAAACCGGTTGTTTTTGTGTCCAAATTTCCAAAGGCACTAGACCAAAATTATTCTGGAATGGATTTATATTTTATGTAATGAATATTTGTCTATAAAGATATAATATCTTTGTATGAGAAGTTTGGGGTTGTTACATGATCTATCATGATCCATCCGCAAATCAACAATCCATTCATTATGAAAAAAACCATCGTGAATCTATGGGTTAGAACATGATCGAACCCACCCCAACAATGTCGAATTGTGACCCCATGTTCCATTGATGAAAAACGTGAAGAACTTTTGGGGGAAAAGAATAAGAAAAATGGTGATACATTTATTTTCTAAGAATTATCAGCTAATGATCAAATAAGTGAGATATCTAGGGTGATAACATGTGTAACAAAGAGTTTAATCAGATCAAAAAAATGAAAGATAACAGGGATCATGCGAAGGATCAAACAATCATAGATCAAGAAGCAGATAATTAAATACATTCTCAATTTTTTAATAGAAAGGGGAAGAAACCAACATTGATAAGACCTACCTCAATTTGGATTTATTATTGGTGAAGAATGTATTCAATAGTGATATAGAAGACCTGCTGCATTCGTTGACTCACAATCCACCTCGATTCGATCACTCATCATCCTCTAATCATGATCCACCAAAGAATAACATTCTACTATATTCTTACTAGGGTTATGTGGATAACCATAGATACATTTCTTAATTACATACTTATAGAGGGAATTTGGTTGTTTCATTTAATATAAAATAAATAAATAAATTATTTATTTTAAGTAAACACACCCACCAACAACTGCTTTCCTTAGACCGTCCAATGCCAACCAACCTTAGATCATGCCTAGGGTAAAACCAACATTCCATAATCAAGCGTGGCCTCATATTTCCCATCATAGGTCCCAAATAATGGAAAAAACAAAAACATAGAAATGATGCACACACATGCATTAAAATATATTAATATTTTTAATATATTTATTTTGGGTCCCAATACTTCCAAACACCACACCAACTCTATGGATAAATACATATATATAAATAGAAATATACAATAGATAAAACCAACAAAACAAGAGTCATTACATTCTTCCCTCCTTTAGGTTTTTTCGCCTCAAAACTTTCAAGATGACCAAAAAGTTGGGGATACTGAGTCCGCGTCTAACTCTCACACTCCTAGCCTGAATAGCCCGAAGGCCTTCATTTTTATTGATTTTTGATAACCCCCCTTTAAAGGGATGAGGGGGAACCCTTACAAGGCCTGTAGGCTCAGAGATTACATGGATCATAGGCTTAGGAGATTACATGACCTGAAGGTCTTAGGGAATTCAACCAGACTATCTACAAGGAACTGTCCCTCCCCAGCATCTTCATCTTGATAGTAGCTCTCCACCTTTGCATGACCATCTGGATAGGCTTCCCATGCAAGGACAGGCTTGTACCAATGGCATAGTCATACCCTCTCATTATGAAAATCCATTTGGCTCTGCTCTGGTGAGTGCACCTGCTCTGAATCCTCTTTTGGGGCTGCTCCTTTTATGTAGTGTGTATCGGGCCTGCATTCATGTGGCCCGAAGGCCTTGGGGTGGCCCTAAGGACTTAAGGTGGACCTAAGTCCTTGAGAATCAACTGGCCTGAAGACCTTGGGTGGCCCAAAATCCTTGTAGGACCCGAGGACCAAACCTGTGGCCCGAAGGCCCAGATGGATGAATAGTTCCAACTGCTACAGTACCGAACAGTGCCTGCTACAGTAATTCTACAGTGTATGCTATAGTACTTCTACAGTACCCAGAAATATGCCTCCACCCGAATTTGATCTCAGGTCTCTTGGATGCACCTAGAGAGTCCTCACCAATTGGGCTGAGGCTCTTGTGCACTCTCACACTCCTAGGAGCTCTCATGCATGCTCCTGTACTACCAAAGCATATGAACCAAAGAGATATTTTATCTACACATGATCCTATCCCAATTATTCTTGATCACCACTGGTTACTCTATGAAGGAGACTCCATCCTCGATGTTTATCTCACCCTAGTCAATAACAAGCATAGGGTTATGCATTTATCTCCTCAACTTAGACACATAGAATATTCCATTCACCCAATCTAAACATGGGGGTAAGGCTAGATGGTAAAAAACCAATCCAACCATATATAGGATCTATAATTACCCAATAAACCTTGAGGATAACTTGATATATGACCAAATCTATACAATCCTCATCGCGGGGAGACTCTCTAGAAAATATGGTCTCACTACTCGAACTCCAAGGGTCTATGACATCAATTTGAATAAGATTTATGCCGCATTTGGGTGATCCTAATATGTTTTATGATCACCTAAATTTTCTCCATCATCACCTATAACATCTTTGGACAAAATAGAGATGTCTCACCAATCTCAGTCCAACATAAGGATGACATGAAAGGTCTCCCATATAGATCCTCAAAAGGTTCCATGTTAATAGTAGAGTTATATATATTATTATAAGCAAACTCTACCAATGAAAAGTGATCCTACAAGATCTAGACTAATCCTAACACCCAAGACCTCAACATATATTCCAACACCTGGATAGTTCTCTCACTCTTCCCATTTTTTTGGGGTAAAACACTATACTCATCTGTGATTGGGTCTCAAATTCATCATGAGAGCCTCTCCACAATAGTTACATGAACTGAGAATCACGGTCATAGATAATTTTTGAGGTACCCCATGAATTCAGATGATCTCTATCTTGTAAAAAATTCCCCAAACACTCCACTAAAATATTCTCCCTAATGGAAATGAAGTGTGCCAAATTCATGAGTTAATTAACAATCACCCAAATTAAATCATGAATTTCCACTCTATATGGAATCCCCATAACAAAGACCATGTATATTCCATCCCATTTACACTTTGGGATCTTAAGAGGCTATTTAAAACCTACCATAACCTTGTACTCAGCCTTTACCTACTCACAAGTGAGACACTGAGAGACGAACGCGACAACTCTCTACCTCATTCAAGCCCACCAAAAATAATGATGAAGTTACTTGTATATATTTTACACACCGAGATGTATTACCAGAGAGGAAGTGTGAAACTACATCATCAAATCCTCTCACAATGTGACTAGAACTGCCATCCATCCCTAGAAAAGGATGGCATGCTACCCTCCTTTATAAAATCCATCTAGTGAATCCCGTAAGGATATCTAGTCACATAGAACCTCACAACCAATGTATCCCAACTGTGCCTCACTCACATGCTAAAGAAATAAAGGATTCAACACCATCTATTAGAGAAAAAATCCACCCATATCCTCCAACAAGGTTAGTTGCAACAAATCTAACTACTCAGATGCATCCTCAACCAAGAAAGAATGAGACTTATTATTAAGGGAATCTTCCACCACTATTCTCTTCCCAAGAGTATAGACTATCTTGAAGTCATAGTTTTAAAGGAAATCCAACTAATTTCTCTATATTATGTTCAAATATCTATGAGTGAAGATATTTATGAGAATTTGGTGGTTTGAGTACAAAAAAATCACTCTACTAGAAGATAGTGCCTCCATATCTTCAGATAAAATACTACCACTACCAAATCTAGGTCACGAGTAGAGTAGTTCTTATCATGGGTTCTCAACTTCCTTGACCCATATGTGATCACTACCTACCTCTAAATCAACACACAACCGATCATAGATATAGAGGCATTAGAAAACACTACATAATCTAATCTCTCATCAAGTAGTATCAACATAAGAGAACCGGTCAACGTCAGACTCAACTCCTCAAAGGCTCTCTAAAACCACTATGTCCTGGTAAATGGATACCCTTTCCATATTGAGGTAGTCAAAGGGGACAAAATAGAATAAAATTCTTCCAAAAAATTCCTATAGTACCATGCTAAGCTAAGAAAACTCCACACCTCTGATATGCTCTAGAGTGGCTCCCAAGAATTCACTACATCAATATTTTCCAGGTCCATAGTTAATTCATGACCAGATATGAAATGACCCCAAAATTGAACCTCACAGATCCAAAATTGGAACTTTGAGAGTTTACCATAAATTTGGTTATCCTAAAGTAAGTCTAGGACCAATATCAAATGCTATGCATTCTTTTCATCTGACGTAGAGTAAATGAGTATGTCATTGATGAATACAATTGAAAATTATTCTAAGTATGTTTGAAAGATCTGGTTCCTCAGATCAATAATCACTATGGAAGAATTATTCACATTAAAAGGCATCACTAAGAACTCATAGTGTCTATAGAAACATCAAAATTCCATCTTTATAATACCAGCCTTAAAAACCCTCAACTAGTGGTATACATACCTATGATCAATCTTTAAGAACTAGCTTTCACCTCTCTTTTGATCAAAGAGTTATTCAATCCACAAAATGTGATACTTATTATTTATTGTTATCTAGTTCAAATGATGATAATCAACACATAACCTCAAGATCCTATCTTACTTTTTCATGAAAAAATGAGAGCTGCCTAGGGGGAAACACTGGGTCTGATAATGACCTACTCTCAAATGTCCTCCCACTACAACCTCAGCTTATAGAGATCAGTATAGGCCATATGATATGCCATAGAAGATATTGGTGTGGTCTTAGGGTTCTACTAAATGTATAAGTTAATATAAACACTCAAAGTTAATCCCATAACATCCTCAGATAAGATGTTTATATAGTCCTCCACTATCAAAGGAATCTAGATTCTTGAAGAGCCTACTTAACTAAGTGATAATCTCACTAACTAATTGGTGATAGGTTGTATCTTCCTACTTTCAAGACCCACTCACTCAGCCTTGAGATCTATATCACCTACAAAGGCGAATCTCATCCCATCTTCTCAAAGTCATCTAACTCACCTATAATGATAGTCAATCTAGGACCAAACCATGGAAAATAAGTCCATACCCAAGATGGTGTCATAAGGTTTAATCATGATGACCAAGAGGTCTCATGAAAAAATCTCTCCATCAAGCACCAGCTTACAGTGTCAGTAGATTAGTGATATCGAATAAGTGTTCACTGTAAAAACCTATAGTTAAAGATATTGTGATAAAAATTCAATTGGAGGCTCCATATCTCACACTAGGTATATAAAGATAAAGTAATGAATCAGACCTATGTCTATAAATACTAGAGAAATATTATAATAAAATCATATCATACCACAAATAATCTCATGTGCATCCTGGTTATAGCCCTCCATAGATAAAAACTACACATGACCCTAATCGTTAGTTCCCCAAACCTAGTGTGGACCATCTGGTGGTGGTTATGGGAGCATCACATAGCTTCAACCTCCATGAAGAACTCATCCCTTCATATCTACACCCACTCCTCTTCTAGGACCAACTCCTTAGGGGCTGCCCTAACTGCACCTAGGAGATCCCTGATCATGATGCTGCCTCTGACATGGTAGTCTATCCACTACCTGCCTTCTCTCCTTGGAACGTCGGGTCAGAAAATTATGTTCCATGTGACCAAGACTATCAAAATAATAGAATAACCCCACTATGGGATGAAAAATATCTCATCATGAACCCCGCACCACATGTCCACATGACTGAGTCTAGTCATGAGAAGGTCTCCTATGCTGAGACCCTTCTGACTGGTGCATGCTAGATTCTATAGATGACTCAACCCCATGAAACCCACTACCATCTCCAACTACCTAACTTTACTCTAATAGGAAGGTCTCCATTACTATATCCTACTATAGTACTCTAACATAGGTGGGAATTCACAAGGGGACCATGGTGGTATGAATGTATTTGCGGTGACCCTGCACAAATTTCCATGTCTGAAAGTAACCATCATATACCATATTGAGGGAGTATCATATAAGGTTAGTGAACTTTGTGGAATACTCATAAAACATAATAATAACCTATTGTATCTTAAGATTATCCTAGATCTAAAATGAGAACAATCATGAGTGATAATACTCCTTAAAAATAGATGATAGAATTAGGACCATGAGAGTGTCATCTCATCATGAGTCTAAGTGAGTAGAATCCATTAGTTCCTTGATACAACATGGAAAAGATTGACTTACATCACAACTATCTGATCAGTCGGGGTCCACACGAACCTAAAGACTCAGATCATAGACTTAATCCAATCCTATATTGCCTAGTGATCTTGGTCACTGTGTAACCTCAGCAGTCACTAACACTTGAACTCACGTAGAATGATAAGCCTACACATATCCTCATACTTCCACATTGGTACTATATTCTACTTTATAGGTGGGGGTGATTCTCTCTCACCACCTATATGGAACACCTCATGATATTTCCCCTAAACTGAGGCCTCATCGCTCAACATATCAACTTCATGATCCTATATTGGTAACCTGGTTGGCTGCCTTCATAGAGGCATCCTGAAAGTGATCAAGATGTACCATGGTTAGATGATCATATATATATGGAGAGATGACTCAAGAAGGATAGTCAAAGGACTCAATCCTATATGATTAATTTACCATTTATCCATTCAACCAATGTCTTGGTATACCAAGTTGATAAGTAGGTAGTCAGAGTTTTGGAGTATGGTTACATCAGATGTTGAACCAATACTGGATTCCCTAGATTGAAATCCACACTCAAGACACCTCAACAATGTTTCCCTAAGTCCCAACCAATTTATAATAGGGGGAAAAATCCAAACACCATATTAAGGAATTAAATACTTTGATACCACTCTATAATGTCCTGACCCATCAAGGCTCTCCTAGCCTACAAAAATCCAAGCATTTATAACCCCAAGTCTACCTCCAATATTCTAGGGTATTGTGATAGGTGCCAAGAATTCATAAATGAAATGGGAGGACATTTCCTAATGTACCTATACGCATGAACCCAACCATCTTCGTGCATAAGTACATAAGAATAATATAAATACTGTAACATTTTGAGTAAAAACATGAATGTAATAAACTCTAGGGAATACATCATAGTATTAAAAAGTAATCCAAATAAAAAAGGAAAAAAATACACACCAAACTAGAAATAAAGTCCCAACCTAAAAATAACTAGAATAAAGGAAAACTAAGAGTGTTTGAATCTAGATATCCAAGTATGACCATTTTATGAAATTAATGAACCCAAGTATCACTCAGCTCCACTAATGTCAACAAAAAACTATCCATCATCTATAAAATATATGACATGTGTAGGAAAATCCCATGCAAGGTTGAGTATATACATACCCAGTACGATTCCCCAAAAACTAAAAAGGGAGAAATACAAAGATAAAAAAATGGTTAGCTCAACCCAAATAAATTGGGAAATAAAACCCATCATAGATATATATTATAAAAAAGAAAACAATACAATAGTGAGAGGAGATCTCCATCTCACAGCCAAACCCAGGATGATGAGTCTGCCAGAAGCTCCAAAGGCCCATCACTAATGCCCAAAATCTCACATGTATATCTGATAAAATCATGTGGATGAATTGAACCTCATCACTAATCCATAGCCCGAGGAGGCATAATCCTGAATAAAGGACCCACACCCTAGTACTATAAAGGGGTTCCACTCGATAGATAGAGGAGTCATACCTTGATGCAACATTGGGTCACCACTTAGTGAACATATGAACTAAACCCTATAATTATAGGGTAAACACTAAGTAGATATATATATATATATATATAGAACCTAAACCCTAGTCCATTATGGGGTTCCACTTAGTGAATGGAGGACCCACACCCTAGTATGATAGGGGTGCCATTCGGTAGGTAGAGGACCCATACCTTGGTCTGTCAGGGGGTACCATTTAGTAAAAATAGAACCCACACCCTAGTGTGTTAGGGGGTATCACTTAAGAAATAAAGAGGAATATGGGGGACCTATGACCTGGTATGATAGGGGGTTTCCAAACCCAACAGTTGTCAGATGATCCTTCCCTGATCACTGCCATCATCAAGGGTTTCGTAAAAAATAATCACACTTAAAACACCTCACATCATATATTTTATTCTATAATTAATGTCACCATCATGTTTTATGTGAAAAAAAACTTAGGATAGGCTACTCATGGGAAAAATATGACTCACAAAGAAGGAGATACAAGAGGAAGAAGTTCAATGAAAAAATACACAATGTTTATAGTGTCCACATGACGTGTAACCATGCCTCACTACCTAGTTGTGTTCTTCCATAGAAATGTATTGGGAATCCATGTCATACCACATGGAATGTACAAGTAGTACATGGTGTGTCTATCCACTTTGGGTCTTAGGTGTGTACACCTGACACATGAAATAGTTGGCCAAGTACAATCACACATCATGTCCAAGTGGCACACAATGTGTATAGACACCCGGGGTCCTGAGCATGTACATATGGCACATGAATTGGATAACCAGATAGGGTCACATGGCATGTGGGCTTGGCCAAATGGTGTGTGATCCTTAATTTGGATGGAAATCCTAACTGCCACAAAATCTGAAGAACATGATGTGTGTTATTTTTCACTACATGGTGTATAATAATATTTTTCATAGAAAGTAAAGATTCTTTACATGGTTTCCTTATTAATAAATTCTACCATAAATCATATTTTTTAAATTCCAAAAATTAAATGGGGCAACCTCAAGACATCGATTCCAAGCCTCCGGTGGCTGTAAATCAGATTCCGATCATCCGTTCAAAGCCCGAAACACCTTTCGTTGCTACTCCGGATTCCAGATTGATGGATTAATTAACCCCATCCCACGATCCATCCTGATCCATCAAAAAATAATAAATCTATTCATCATACACACAACTACCATGAATCTAGGGGTTCAATCATGCTCGAACTTACCCCAAAAATGTCAAATCGCGAACCTGTGATACAATGATGAAGAACATGAATAAAGGGAGAGAGAGAAACATAAGAAAAATGGTGATAACATCATTTTAAAAGTTTTATTAGTAAATTATCATGTAAATAGGATATCTAGGGTGATATTAGTGTAATAAGAATTTTAATTAGATCAATAAAATGAAAGATAACAGGGCTTATGTGAAGGATCAAATAATCACAAATCAAGAAGAAAATAATTAAATCCATGATCAATATTTTAATCAAAAGATTTAGAAAACAAATTGAATATATATACCTCAATTTTTATTGATCTTTGTTGAATAATTCATTCTCTAGTGATTTAGAAGACCCACTACATTCTTTTCCTCATGACCCACCTCGATATGATCACCCATCATCCTTTGATATCAATCCACCAATAAAGAACACTCTCTTATAATCCTCCCAGGGTTATGAAAATAACCCTAGTGAAATTTCATAGTGACATACTTATAGAGGGAATCATGTTATTTCATTTAATATAAAATAAATAAAATAAATATTTATTTTAATTAAACACACCCGCCAATTACTGCTTTTCTCAAAACGTCCTATGTCAACCAACCTTATATCACGCCTAGGGTAAAACCCACATTCAGAATCAATCATGACCTCGAATTTTCCATCCAAGGTCCTGAATAATGGGAAAAACAAAAATATATAAATGATTCATACACATGTATTAAGATAAATTAATATTTTTAATATATTATTTCTGGGGTCCCAAGACACCCAAAAACTATGCCAACTTCATGTATATATATATATATATATAGAAATATTCAGAAAATCCAATAAAAACAAAGTCATTACACTCATGGGTGAGAAATTTGGTTTCTTTAAATCTTCTTGTGGACTTCAACAAGGTTCCCCTTTATCCCTGATGCTATCCATTCTAGCCTAAGATCTACCTAGTGGGAATATTAATAAGACTACTCTAAAGGGATAAGTGAGGACTTTCAAAGTCATGATTGAACTCTCATATATCACAAACATATTTTTTAGGGATGATATGATATTAATTCTCAATTTTAGGTCCTAATCCATCAAAATTTTCTTTATCATTCTCAAAACTTATGGACAGTGGAGTGGGAAAATTATCAGTAAAAGAAGATAAATGTTTATATTTTGAGAAGATTGTCTTCTAAATGATCCATTAGTATTAAAAGGTGGATTGATATTTATAAATTAAGCTTTATTATGATACACCTAGGGGATTCATTTTCCAGATATAGAATTTATATTCACTATTTCAATGGCCTAATTGATAAAATTATAGGGTCTATCTCTAATTGAAAAAGTAAATTTTTATCCATTGGAGGGAGGATCATGATTATTAATAGTGTAATTTAATCTATTCTATTATAAATGTTATATATCATTTTTTATCCCATGTTTTTCATCATATTTTGTAAAAAATACCATAATAATTTCTTATGGGACTCCCACATGGAAAGTTGTATCCATTGGGAAAGCAGGTCTTGTTTGAGAATTTTGTTTGAGGAATGAGACATCAATGAAAAAATTAGTGAGGCTTTCATGTCATGAATGCAATAAAAAATTGGATTGAGATGATCTCAAGGTGAAATCCTCATGGTCAAATTACATTATCAATAAATATGGAATAATTCCATCAGGAATAGGAGATTGGAGACATTCAAGGTCTTCCTTGTCACACAACCTCCAGGAGAGCTACCATACTTTACTTGATCAATCGAGATGGATTATTGGCCATGGGGAGATTTATTTTAGGAGTCATAAATAGGTCATACAGACTCTTTTATTTCTAGGTTTCCCCTATGTTAACATACAGGTTTGGGAAGCCAAGGATCATATGAATCTTCTCAATTCTGTTTTAGATAATGATCAGAAAAATATCTATGACTCTATCACTCTTATGGATGAGGTATATATTTTTTTAATTTTACTCCTTCAATCCCAGGAATATTTAGCATTAATTACTTCCAAAATCACACACATGTCCCTCAAATAAAAGACCCTAGTGATAAAACCATATGACATTATACAATTCCTCCTAAACTTAGTTTCTTTTTGTGTGATCTTAGGAACCAAGATATCCCTACTCAAAAAAATTATACAACATGAAGTTATTAAATTAGTATCCTAATTTTCATATTTTAGAAACTCTAAAACCTATACCATTGATAAATTATTCATATAAAGTGAGTGAACTATATTTACTTGGAATCTACTTAGGGATTTCATGATCCATCCTGAAATTCTTGGAAATTTTGAGTAGCTCATCCACTCTTGATTTGATAGTATTGTGGAAAAATATCACCCATGGAATGCACAAAGTATGTATATTTTTAGGCCATTTTATCATATATGAATCAAAAAAAAAATCCTAGCATATGGTCTCTCAGGTGTACTATCAACAATAGAAAATCAATCTATTTTGTTTGATTCCTTTTTTGAACAAGATTTACTCAGATAAACCCCTATCTTGTTACTTAATAAGATTTTTTAATTCATATTAATCTCATACAGTAGTTAATAGTGGTCAATAAGTGCATTGGGTGGCATGGGTAGTGATGAGTGTTGGCCTTAAACTCAATACAAATAGATCTTATACTGATGGTATTATGTGAGGAGGTGAGTTAATCTGAGATGTGTGTGGATCTATAATTTTATATTTTAGAATTTTTTTATAGTGAATATAACTCTATTATTAACAAATATCAGATGATTCTTTATGGTTTCCATTTTATTGATTTTTCAAAATCAATTTTTATAATGTTGAGATGAACTCGAATCTACTCGAAAATTTCAATAAGGGTGATACTAATGTTCATTGGTACATATCTTACCATGTCAGTAATTTTAAGAATCTTATCAATAGTGAAATAGTAATTCATAAAACTTGGAATGTGGGTAAAAAAGATATGAATATTTTATATTTGAATTGATTTAAGTTTGATACTCTAAAATTTTTCTCTAACACATTTCCCCTTCCCCTGGATTATAATGAAACTATCTATATAGATTCTCTTAGTATCCATTACTTTTAACCTCATTAAACATTTTCTTGATTTTAATAAATATTTAGATTGAGAGAAAACCATATACTTCATGTTATTAATTTGATTAAATTTTAGTTAAGAAATTTTTATTTTAGTTAAGAAATTTTAGTTAACTAAAATTTAACTACTCACAACCAATGTATCCCAACTGTGCCTCTCTCACATGCTAAAGAAATAAAGGATTCAACACCATCTATTAGAGAAAAAATCCACCCATATCCTCCAACAAGGTTAGTTGCAACAAATCTAACTACTCAGATGCATCCTCAACCAAGAAAGAATGAGACTTATTATTAAGGGAATCTTCCACCACTATTCTCTTCCCAAGAGTATAGACTATCTTGAAGTCATAGTTTTAAAGGAAATCCAACTAATTTCTCTATATTATGTTCAAATATCTATGAGTGAAGATATTTATGAGAATTTGGTGGTTTGAGTACAAAAAAATCACTCTACTAGAAGATAGTGCCTCCATATCTTCAGATAAAATACTACCACTACCAAATCTAGGTCACGAGTAGAGTAGTTCTTATCATGGGTTCTCAACTTCCTTGACCCATATGTGATCACTACCTACCTCTAAATCAACACACAACCGATCATAGATATAGAGGCATTAGAAAACACTACATAATCTAATCTCTCATCAAGTAGTATCAACATAAGAGAACCGGTCAACGTCAGACTCAACTCCTCAAAGGCTCTCTAAAACCACTATGTCCTGGTAAATGGATACCCTTTCCATATTGAGGTAGTCAAAGGGGACAAAATAGAATAAAATTCTTCCAAAAAATTCCTATAGTACCATGCTAAGCTAAGAAAACTCCACACCTCTGATATGCTCTAGAGTGGCTCCCAAGAATTCACTACATCAATATTTTCCAGGTCCATAGTTAATTCATGACCAGATATGAAATGACCCCAAAATTGAACCTCACAGATCCAAAATTGGAACTTTGAGAGTTTACCATAAATTTGGTTATCCTAAAGTAAGTCTAGGACCAATATCAAATGCTATGCATTCTTTTCATCTGACGTAGAGTAAATGAGTATGTCATTGATGAATACAATTGAAAATTATTCTAAGTATGTTTGAAAGATCTGGTTCCTCAGATCAATAATCACTATGGAAGAATTATTCACATTAAAAGGCATCACTAAGAACTCATAGTGTCTATAGAAACATCAAAATTCCATCTTTATAATACCAGCCTTAAAAACCCTCAACTAGTGGTATACATACCTATGATCAATCTTTAAGAACTAGCTTTCACCTCTCTTTTGATCAAAGAGTTATTCAATCCACAAAATGTGATACTTATTATTTATTGTTATCTAGTTCAAATGATGATAATCAACACATAACCTCAAGATCCTATCTTACTTTTTCATGAAAAAATGAGAGCTGCCTAGGGGGAAACACTGGGTCTGATAATGACCTACTCTCAAATGTCCTCCCACTACAACCTCAGCTTATAGAGATCAGTATAGGCCATATGATATGCCATAGAAGATATTGGTGTGGTCTTAGGGTTCTACTAAATGTATAAGTTAATATAAACACTCAAAGTTAATCCCATAACATCCTCAGATAAGATGTTTATATAGTCCTCCACTATCAAAGGAATCTAGATTCTTGAAGAGCCTACTTAACTAAGTGATAATCTCACTAACTAATTGGTGATAGGTTGTATCTTCCTACTTTCAAGACCCACTCACTCAGCCTTGAGATCTATATCACCTACAAAGGTGAATCTCATCCCATCTTCTCAAAGTCATCTAACTCACCTATAATGATAGTCAATCTAGGACCAAACCATGGAAAATAAGTCCATACCCAATATGGTGTCATAAGGTTTAATCATGATGACCAAGAGGTCTCATGAAAAAATCTCTCCATCAAGCACCAGCTTACAGTGTCAGTAGATTAGTGATATCGAATAAGTGTTCACTGTAAAAACCTATAGTTAAAGATATTGTGATAAAAATTCAATTGGAGGCTCCATATCTCACACTAGGTATATAAAGATAAAGTAATGAATCAGACCTATGTCTATAAATACTAGAGAAATATTATAATAAAATCATATCATACCACAAATAATCTCATGTGCATCCTGGTTATAGCCCTCCATAGATAAAAACTACACATGACCCTAATCGTTAGTTCCCCAAACCTAGTGTGGACCATCTGGTGGTGGTTATGGGAGCATCACATAGCTTCAACCTCCATGAAGAACTCATCCCTTCATATCTACACCCACTCCTCTTCTAGGACCAACTCCTTAGGGGCTGCCCTAACTGCACCTAGGAGATCCCTGATCATGATGCTGCCTCTGACATGGTAGTCTATCCACTACCTGCCTTCTCTCCTTGGAACGTCGGGTCAGAAAATTATGTTCCATGTGACCAAGACTATCAAAATAATAGAATCACCCCACTATGGGATGAAAAATATCTCATCATGAACCCCGCACCACATGTCCACATGACTGAGTCTAGTCATGAGAAGGTCTCCTATGCTGAGACCCTTCTGACTGGTGCATGCTAGATTCTATAGATGACTCAACCCCATGAAACCCACTACCATCTCCAACTACCTAACTTTACTCTAATAGGAAGGTCTCCATTACTATATCCTACTATAGTACTCTAACATAGGTGGGAATTCACAAGGGGACCATGGTGGTATGAATGTATTTGCGGTGACCCTGCACAAATTTCCATGTCTGAAAGTAACCATCATATACCATATTGAGGGAGTATCATATAAGGTTAGTGAACTTTGTGGAATACTCATAAAACATAATAATAACCTATTGTAGCTTAAGATTATCCTAGATCTAAAATGAGAACAATCATGAGTGATAATACTCCTTAAAAATAGATGATAGAATTAGGACCATGAGAGTGTCATCTCATCATGAGTCTAAGTGAGTAGAATCCATTAGTTCCTTGATACAACATGGAAAAGATTGACTTACATCACAACTATCTGATCAGTCGGGGTCCACACGAACCTAAAGACTCAGATCATAGACTTAATCCAATCCTATATTGCCTAGTGATCTTGGTCACTGTGTAACCTCAGCAGTCACTAACACTTGAACTCACGTAGAATGATAAGCCTACACATATCCTCATACTTCCACATTGGTACTATATTCTACTTTATAGGTGGGGGTGATTCTCTCTCACCACCTATATGGAACACCTCATGATATTTCCCCTAAACTGAGGCCTCATCGCTCAACATATCAACTTCATGATCCTATATTGGTAACCTGGTTGGCTGCCTTCATAGAGGCATCCTGAAAGTGATCAAGATGTACCATGGTTAGATGATCATATATATATGGAGAGATGACTCAAGAAGGATAGTCAAAGGACTCAATCCTATATGATTAATTTACCATTTATCCATTCAACCAATGTCTTGGTATACCAAGTTGATAAGTAGGTAGTCAGAGTTTTGGAGTATGGTTACATCAGATGTTGAACCAATACTGGATTCCCTAGATTGAAATCCACACTCAAGACACCTCAACAATGTTTCCCTAAGTCCCAACCAATTTATAATAGGGGGAAAAATCCAAACACCATATTAAGGAATTAAATACTTTGATACCACTCTATAATGTCCTGACCCATCAAGGCTCTCCTAGCCTACAAAAATCCAAGCATTTATAACCCCAAGTCTACCTCCAATATTCTAGGGTATTGTGATAGGTGCCAAGAATTCATAAATGAAATGGGAGGACATTTCCTAATGTACCTATACGCATGAACCCAACCATCTTCGTGCATAAGTACATAAGAATAATATAAATACTGTAACATTTTGAGTAAAAACATGAATGTAATAAACTCTAGGGAATACATCATAGTATTAAAAAGTAATCCAAATAAAAAAGGAAAAAAATACACACCAAACTAGAAATAAAGTCCCAACCTAAAAATAACTAGAATAAAGGAAAACTAAGAGTGTTTGAATCTAGATATCCAAGTATGACCATTTTATGAAATTAATGAACCCAAGTATCACTCAGCTCCACTAATGTCAACAAAAAACTATCCATCATTTATAAAATATATGACATGTGTAGGAAAATCCCATGCAAGGTTGAGTATATACATACCCAGTACGATTCCCCAAAAACTAAAAAGGGAGAAATACAAAGATAAAAAAATGGTTAGCTCAACCCAAATAAATTGGGAAATAAAACCCATCATAGATATATATTATAAAAAAGAAAACAATACAATAGTGAGAGGAGATCTCCATCTCACAGCCAAACCCAGGATGATGAGTCTGCCAGAAGCTCCAAAGGCCCATCACTAATGCCCAAAATCTCACATGTATATCTGATAAAATCATGTGGATGAATTGAACCTCATCACTAATCCATAGCCCGAGGAGGCATAATCCTGAATAAAGGACCCACACCCTAGTACTATAAAGGGGTTCCACTCGATAGATAGAGGAGTCATACCTTGATGCAACATTGGGTCACCACTTAGTGAACATATGAACTAAACCCTATAATTATAGGGTAAACACTAAGTAGATATATATATATATATATATAGAACCTAAACCCTAGTCCATTATGGGGTTCCACTTAGTGAATGGAGGACCCACACCCTAGTATGATAGGGGTGCCATTCGGTAGGTAGAGGACCCATACCTTGGTCTGTCAGGGGGTACCATTTAGTAAAAATAGAACCCACACCCTAGTGTGTTAGGGGGTATCACTTAAGAAATAAAGAGGAATATGGGGGACCTATGACCTGGTATGATAGGGGGTTTCCAAACCCAACAGTTGTCAGATGATCCTTCCCTGATCACTGCCATCATCAAGGGTTTCGTAAAAAATAATCACACTTAAAACACCTCACATCATATATTTTATTCTATAATTAATGTCACCATCATGTTTTATGTGAAAAAAAACTTAGGATAGGCTACTCATGGGAAAAATATGACTCACAAAGAAGGAGATACAAGAGGAAGAAGTTCAATGAAAAAATACACAATGTTTATAGTGTCCACATGACGTGTAACCATGCCTCACTACCTAGTTGTGTTCTTCCATAGAAATGTATTGGGAATCCATGTCATACCACATGGAATGTACAAGTAGTACATGGTGTGTCTATCCACTTTGGGTCTTAGGTGTGTACACCTGACACATGAAATAGTTGGCCAAGTACAATCACACATCATGTCCAAGTGGCACACAATGTGTATAGACACCCGGGGTCCTGAGCATGTACATATGGCACATGAATTGGATAACCAGATAGGGTCACATGGCATGTGGGCTTGGCCAAATGGTGTGTGATCCTTAATTTGGATGGAAATCCTAACTGCCACAAAATCTGAAGAACATGATGTGTGTTATTTTTCACTACATGGTGTATAATAATATTTTTCATAGAAAGTAAAGATTCTTTACATGGTTTCCTTATTCATAAATTCTACCATAAATCATATTTTTTAAATTCCAAAAATTAAATGGGGCAACCTCAAGACATCGATTCCAAGCCTCCGGTGGTTGTAAATCAGATTCCGATCATCCGTTCAAAGCCCGAAACACCTTTCGTTGCTACTCCGGATTCCAGATTGATGGATTAATTAACCCCATCCCACGATCCATCCTGATCCATCAAAAAATAATAAATCTATTCATCATACACACAACTACCATGAATCTAGGGGTTCAATCATGCTCGAACTTACCCCAAAAATGTCAAATCGCGAACCTGTGATACAATGATGAAGAACATGAATAAAGGGAGAGAGAGAAACATAAGAAAAATGGTGATAACATCATTTTAAAAGTTTTATTAGTAAATTATCATGTAAATAGGATATCTAGGGTGATATTAGTGTAATAAGAATTTTAATTAGATCAATAAAATGAAAGATAACAGGGCTTATGTGAAGGATCAAATAATCACAAATCAAGAAGAAAATAATTAAATCCATGATCAATATTTTAATCAAAAGATTTAGAAAACAAATTGAATATATATACCTCAATTTTTATTGATCTTTGTTGAATAATTCATTCTCTAGTGATTTAGAAGACCCACTACATTCTTTTCCTCATGACCCACCTCGATATGATCACCCATCATCCTTTGATATCAATCCACCAATAAAGAACACTCTCTTATAATCCTCCCAGGGTTATGAAAATAACCCTAGTGAAATTTCATAGTGACATACTTATAGAGGGAATCATGTTATTTCATTTAATATAAAATAAATAAAATAAATATTTATTTTAATTAAACACACCCGCCAATTACTGCTTTTCTCAAAACGTCCTATGTCAACCAACCTTATATCACGCCTAGGGTAAAACCCACATTCAGAATCAATCATGACCTCGAATTTTCCATCCAAGGTCCTGAATAATGGGAAAAACAAAAATATATAAATGATTCATACACATGTATTAAGATAAATTAATATTTTTAATATATTATTTCTGGGGTCCCAAGACACCCAAAAACTATGCCAACTTCATGTATATATATATATATATAGAAATATTCAGAAAATCCAATAAAAACAAAGTCATTACACTCATGGGTGAGAAATTTGGTTTCTTTAAATCTTCTTGTGGACTTCAACAAGGTTCCCCTTTATCCCTGATGCTATCCATTCTAGCCTAAGATCTACCTAGTGGGAATATTAATAAGACTACTCTAAAGGGATAAGTGAGGACTTTCAAAGTCATGATTGAACTCTCATATATCACAAACATATTTTTTAGGGATGATATGATATTAATTCTCAATTTTAGGTCCTAATCCATCAAAATTTTCTTTATCATTCTCAAAACTTATGGACAGTGGAGTGGGAAAATTATCAGTAAAAGAAGATAAATGTTTATATTTTGAGAAGATTGTCTTCTAAATGATCCATTAGTATTAAAAGGTGGATTGATATTTATAAATTAAGCTTTATTATGATACACCTAGGGGATTCATTTTCCAGATATAGAATTTATATTCACTATTTCAATGGCCTAATTGATAAAATTATAGGGTCTATCTCCAATTGAAAAAGTAAATTTTTATCCATTGGAGGGAGGATCATGATTATTAATAGTGTAATTTAATCTATTCTATTATAAATGTTATATATCATTTTTTATCCCATGTTTTTCATCATATTTTGTAAAAAATACCATAATAATTTCTTATGGGACTCCCACATGGAAAGTTGTATCCATTGGGAAAGCAGGTCTTGTTTGAGAATTTTGTTTGAGGAATGAGACATCAATGAAAAAATTAGTGAGGCTTTCATGTCATGAATGCAATAAAAAATTGGATTGAGATGATCTCAAGGTGAAATCCTCATGGTCAAATTACATTATCAATAAATATGGAATAATTCCATCAGGAATAGGAGATTGGAGACATTCAAGGTCTTCCTTGTCACACAACCTCCAGGAGAGCTACCATACTTTACTTGATCAATCGAGATGGATTATTGGCCATGGGGAGATTTATTTTAGGAGTCATAAATAGGTCATACAGACTCTTTTATTTCTAGGTTTCCCCTATGTTAACATACAGGTTTGGGAAGCCAAGGATCATATGAATCTTCTCAATTCTGTTTTAGATAATGATCAGAAAAATATCTATGACTCTATCACTCTTATGGATGAGGTATATATTTTTTTAATTTTACTCCTTCAATCCCAGGAATATTTAGCATTAATTACTTCCAAAATCACACACATGTCCCTCAAATAAAAGACCCTAGTGATAAAACCATATGACATTATACAATTCCTCCTAAACTTAGTTTCTTTTTGTGTGATCTTAGGAACCAAGATATCCCTACTCAAAAAAATTATACAACATGAAGTTATTAAATTAGTATCCTAATTTTCATATTTTAGAAACTCTAAAACCTATACCATTGATAAATTATTCATATAAAGTGAGTGAACTATATTTACTTGGAATCTACTTAGGGATTTCATGATCCATCCTGAAATTCTTGGAAATTTTGAGTAGCTCATCCACTCTTGATTTGATAGTATTGTGGAAAAATATCACCCATGGAATGCACAAAGTATGTATATTTTTAGGCCATTTTATCATATATGAATCAAAAAAAAATCCTAGCATATGGTCTCTCAGGTGTACTATCAACAATAGAAAATCAATCTATTTTGTTTGATTCCTTTTTTGAACAAGATTTACTCAGATAAACCCCTATCTTGTTACTTAATAAGATTTTTTAATTCATATTAATCTCATACAGTAGTTAATAGTGGTCAATAAGTGCATTGGGTGGCATGGGTAGTGATGAGTGTTGGCCTTAAACTCAATACAAATAGATCTTATACTGATGGTATTATGTGAGGAGGTGAGTTAATCTGAGATGTGTGTGGATCTATAATTTTATATTTTAGAATTTTTTTATAGTGAATATAACTCTATTATTAACAAATATCAGATGATTCTTTATGGTTTCCATTTTATTGATTTTTCAAAATCAATTTTTATAATGTTGAGATGAACTCGAATCTACTCGAAAATTTCAATAAGGGTGATACTAATGTTCATTGGTACATATCTTACCATGTCAGTAATTTTAAGAATCTTATCAATAGTGAAATAGTAATTCATAAAACTTGGAATGTGGGTAAAAAAGATATGAATATTTTATATTTGAATTGATTTAAGTTTGATACTCTAAAATTTTTCTCTAACACATTTCCCCTTCCCCTGGATTATAATGAAACTATCTATATAGATTCTCTTAGTATCCATTACTTTTAACCTCATTAAACATTTTCTTGATTTTAATAAATATTTAGATTGAGAGAAAACCATATACTTCATGTTATTAATTTGATTAAATTTTAGTTAAGAAATTTTTATTTTCCATAAAACGTGACAGATACCACTGATTACCTAGTAGTGTAGTATTGGGTACTCATTGGTTATAAAACATAAGTTTTTAGCTCTATGTGGACCATCATCTATCTATTTTATAGAGAACCTAGCCTTTTACACATACTATTACCTGATTATAAGCATAATTATCCATGAAATACAAACCAAGGATCGAAAATTCTAGTGCCTTTGAAAGACTAGGTATATAATTAGAAAACATGAAACTAGAATAAACTGTAATTTTATTAATCTCTATAATGAGATCCTAACCCCATTTTAGCTCCTATAAATACATTGGATAACCTGAGGAATACATAGACAAAAGAGATGAGCTAAATAACCCGATAGGGGAATAAACATGGAAATAAATTGTAGCACATGAGTTAGAAGACATAACATGATAACATAAAAGGCATGGATCATGATTTAACATATGGAAGCATAAATATATAACATAGAATCATATGATCATAAAAATATTGGAATGTGGCAGAAACATATAACCTAACATAAACATGAGTTAAAGAAAACTTCCAAGACTATATCACATGGTGGACAAAGTCTCATAATGGATTAGATTTACTCCCTAATCCCATACATAAAATCTCATGAGAATAAAAACTACCCAATGAATTGGAGAACTATATAGGAACACCAATCACAACATGTAAATGCATATGTGTTCCACATAAATAAATCAAACATAAGGAATGAACATAATAGTTACCCATGGAATGAAATGGGTTCATAATCATGTCATAAGGCATAACAAAATGGCATATCATAATGGTTTACATGAGAGAAGGGATTAAATAATTATTGGACGTTCATAAAGGAATAATAGGAATATATTATGATAAATGACATCCAATTGAAGTGTTAACATGATAAAATAGTGGTTAGGTAACTTTAGAAATGTGCCACTTAAGTGGGGTTTTAAGAGAAGAGGTAACAGTTATTAAAAAGGGTTAAGAGAATAATAATTTACATAAAACTAGAAGTGAAATAAAATAGTTTTCCAAATCACAAGGAGTGTTTTTTTATAAATAATTTAATTTTTAAAATATTTCATTGAGTGGTACTTTAAAATAGGTAAGGAAAATAGATAAGTTCCCTTTAATTTTCTTTTCAAAAATAATTAAGAATGGAACCATTAATAAAAGTATATCCACATAAAAGAAAGAATAAATAAACATAGTATATATGTGTGAGAAATATATATAGAATATATAATAATTATATAAGAATAATGAAGTGATAAATTTAGGCATATATAGAGAGAATGTAACTTAAATGAAATATGGAGGTTCAGAAAGAACCCTTAACTTATGTCCGAATGCATTCTAAACTTTCTCTTGATATCCTAGATAATAAAATTACATTAATTAAATAAATAATTCATAAACTCTTATAAATGTATTTGATTTATTATAATTTTATTAAGTTCATTTATTTCCATTTATATGAGTTATAAACTTCAATTTCATTGTTCCGGGAGCATTTTTTTTCTTGGTTTCATTATCGATTCACTTGTATATAACTATGAATGTTCTTTTAAAATGGAAATAATTATCCAGAAGTGAAATAAAGTGGTATAAATTAACTTTTAGAATTATAAATGTTCCCATATATCATTTTTTTTCTGGTATGAGGATGATTTATTTGATAAAACATTAATGATAATTGTTTAGTATATTTTGGTAGTTTTTTCTGACCATCAAGAAATAGTTTAATTTTATTTAATATTATGTATATATAATAGTTACAGAATATGAAAAAAGCTATAATTTACATATTAAAATCTTATTTAACCATAATAATAGTTTTATGACTAGCCTTGAAGGTGGTAATAGAAAATTAAAAATCAATATCTATAGTGACGGTAAACTGCCATAATTTGGACAATAATTTCATTTCTTTGAATAAGAGGAGATGAGAGAAGAGGTGGATAGAAGATATTCCATTAGAAATTTAAAATTCTAGTATATACATGAAATTGTATTTATTATGATTTTATGGATAAATAAGGTGAGGATAAGGTAGAATAATAAAACAAATTAAAATAGGTTGTTTGAGAAAGTTACCTCTTGAATATCACCTCCTTGAAGGACCCCTTAGGGAACTTGGAATTGGTATTTTGTTGATACCAGAAGAAATTGGATGTGGGGAAGATTTATGGTTGAGGAATTTGGATGAATATTTACAAGCTATAATGCTTATAAGTTTTTATTAGAAGGGGTGGGGAGGGGTGATATTTATAGGGGGAGAAGAGGGGTGTTTTTTTATTATATTCATTAGTTTATTATTTTGGCTCTAGAATATAAATAGTGATGATTTCTATGACTAAATACAATAAATGGTTCAATATATTTGTACCAAATGGGTTCTTATATCATCCATGACTAAAAAATTCATATATTTGGATATTAATGTTAAATACAACAAATTATCGTATTTCACTATTCACTAAAAATTTATTTATTTTAAAAAAATCTCAAAAATTCACCCTAATTTTTTTGACATATAGATTTAAAAAATGAAATTCATTTTATGAAAATAATTTTATAAATATGATAAATTTAATTTTCAAAAAAAATAAACAATATTTAAAAAATAGTGATTTGAATATTATAATCGATTTTATAAACCTTTTGAAAATTTTATTAAGGTCACATAAAATTATATTATAATTATAATACAACATAATATTAATTTATGAATCTATTTTATGAAAATAAATTTTATTCTAAATCATTATATTAATTATAAAATATCAACACATAATTTATCACTTTTAAAACATTTATTTACATATACCATGATATAGATATATCATTTTTTTATTTATAAGATACCTAAATTTTATTTTACAATTTCATAGGTGAGGTTAATATTCTTACATTTTAATTAATATTCTTAATGGTGAGATTACTATTCCAATGGTCAAATTTATAGCGGTCATATAGGTTCCTTAATTCTCATTTATTTCATTCATTATTCATTCACTTATACTTCCTATTAAGGTTATATATTTTTATCATCACAATGAATATTATATAATTAACATTGTGTTTTATTTCTATATCTTTTTTCATGAGTGAGTTCATTCTAGTGGATCGAGCAGATACAAAATTTTCCATTCTTATTATGTTATTTTCTATTTATTATCCAACTGTAATATTTGGTATTCTCATCAGTTTATTTTATTACTAATTTATCCTTATTAATTTATGAGAATAATGTTTTTATTGGGTTATTTATGTGATATATGTGTTTTATGAAATAATTATAAGAATTGAAATTCCATTGATAAAATTCTGATTCGTTACACAATGGTCCTTGGCCGGGTGTCTAGTGATCATTAAGTACTTGGTGGGGAAGCACTGGATAACCAATAACCTATAGTTTAGTTATTAAATTTTTTAAATTTAATTATTTTAATGTTATAAATTAAATTATCTTCTTAGATAGTGCACATGATTAGACCCCCTCTTCCTCATGATTTTCACTTTTCCAACCTTGATATCTCTTCTGTTCATGCTCTAATTTTCATGTCATTTATCCCATTAAATAATCGGAGGTAAGAATAACAATAATATTCCATATATTTGATATTTACATTACCTTTTCATAATTATGCACTTAAAATACCTATTTTATGGGATTATTTTAGGATTTCTAATTTCCACTGATTGTGGTCAATTTATCTAATGATATTAAATAGAAGGGTTTCTATGATAATAAGGTAGGTTATACCTATGTTTTCTCAAACTTTTATATGATCTTAATGATTCATGTGATGTGAAAGTTTTAGAGAGTGTGAGTGTATTCCTTAAATTATAACTAGAATGTATTTATTAGAGAATTTCAAATTAATTAAGAATTTTTAAGGTTGTGTAGTCCTATAAGTGTTATACTTTAATCATATGGTCACTAATTACTAGGTCCATGCCATAAATGTTTATGGAATCATGAAAGTGGAACCTATTATGGATGTTATTATCTAAATTTAACTTAATATACCTTATTAAGTTCCTTCGAGTGTACCATGATGATTGGGAGCTCATGTATGTGAGAGTCTAACATAGGGTTCTCCTTATGGTGGGGTTTTGGAATGGTTTTTAGTAGTTTAGATTATCTTTCATGTGAAAAGGGGTATGAGGCTATTCAAATTTATTTTTAAAGGTTCCAAGTAGGTTGTACCTTTGATTTAGTAATGAGGAAAAGGGTTGGGTGTAATGAAAAACCGAATTCTTTGACATGGGAAATGGAATTTAACACTACAACGATTCATATTTAGATATGGTAATTGGGATTGAGGGATATTAAAATCTATATATACATTTAATTATCATGGGATTCAATATCTATCCATTTCTTATCTTAATTATGGTATCATATTTTATGTCAATCTAATCATTAATAGTAGTACGAGTTAAAAACTATGCCAACTGAGCACATGGAAACCTATGATTATGGGAGTTGAATGTGATTATAAATCAATGTTCTTGTTTCTGGTTATGAAATGGTTTGTTTTTTATTGATTTATGGTTGGTTATATATTTAAACCTTTTACTATGGGTGATATGTTCATGCTCAATATCGAAACTAGCCTAAGAAAGTAGAATCATACACCGGGAGGCTTGTTTAGCACTCGATGATGCTATGAGTGTTTACTTTTATTTTTTTATCATATAAAATTTTCAATGAACTTATATATTTTTGAATTATTTAGAGACACAATTAGTGTTGGAATATAGATTATTTTATTCACACCATACACATACACATTGGTGGGTGTGCAGACTATGGTTAGAGATGTAGGTAAGGGAAAGGGAATAATGATCGATTATTCAGTGGGATGGATAACTAAAGTGGATGATATAAATGATAAAAGCATTGGAACTTATTTTTTTTCATGTCTCCATTATTTTATACATTTTAGATTATTCATTTTATATGATTGAAACCTTGATAGATCTTTCACAAAATGTATGATTTCATGGAATTTATTTTGTGAGCATATTTGTTTATATAATTTGATCTTTATTATAGCTATCCTACCACTATAACGTCCATATCAATTTATTTATTAAGGATAATGGTTATTTTTTATTTCTTCTATTATTTAGAGTTATCAAATATAGGGTATAGTCTCCCATTTAATCGATAGACTATTTCCATTAGCTAACAACCTCAGGTATTCTGAGAAGCATACTTGAGGTCATGCATTGCTCCATTCTTGGGAATTTTTTAGGTATACGAAGTTGAGGATACTACGTCATCAACTATCTAAGACTTTTTAATTAGTAGAAAAAGTCACCTTAGTCATCCAATCAATAACTAATCTGACATATTTCCTCCCTTTAGAAATCTCAAAAAAGAAATCAAAAAAATCCACGGTAATGTAATCTAATTTCTACCATGGAATAAGTAAAAACTAAAACATACCCATTAGACTCTGATCTTATTACTTTACCAAATAATAGGTATGGAATCTCAGAATAAATCTATCTATATCCTACTTCATCCTTAGACACCATAGGTACCATTGAACACTATGGTATATCTTGGTTAGGCCAGAATAAACCGCCTATCAATAAATATGAAAGTCTCACAACACATCTTCCCATAAACCCTACAGAACCAAACTTTTTACATATATATAAAAAATAAAATCAGTATCCCTATTACATCTAGTAATATACTCCCCAACATATAGTTTTCTATGAAAAACCTATAACTCAGAATCTAAACCCAAACCATCTTTCACTCACTCCATCAAAGATGAATTAATAGTTAAGGTTTCCAAAACTACACGACCCACCTTAGATACATTTACATGAAACTATGAGAAAAGATACATATTTTTTCACTCATCCTTTGAGTCTTGAACCATAAAATTTATATATTTATTGATCATTCATTAAGAACAGCATTTCCTTTCCTAGTAGTAAATATCATCTTAAAGTCAAATAATTAGAGATATTCAAAACACATTATCTTCTAAATAATTAAATTTTACTGAGATAAAATATATTTCAAGATTTTTTAATTAGTATACATAATAAAATTATCATAAAATAAATAATTCCACAAACTCTTAAGCATGTGCACCACCAAAACCAAATCAATATTGTGGGTGGGATACCTATTTTCACAATACCTAAGATATCAAGAACCATATTCCAAAAATTTACCCTCCTATATCAACACAAAACCCAAAACCATTATAGAAACATTAAAATAAACCTCATAGAATTTAACAGTCTTGTGTAAGGTAAGAATGGGTATGAAGAAAAATCTCCTCTTCATCAATCAAATCAATGTAATGGTTCAAATTTCTTTTGACCTTTACTTGGTGATTTCTCTAGTTTTATGGGAATTTAGAGGAAGTTTGGAGGTGGTTCAGTAGTGATAGGTGTATTTTTGGCATGATGGGGCTTAAAAACCCACAGTGGAGGATCTTTTAGAGATATATCCATAGAGAGTTGAATTTTTTGAATATTTTGTGATGTAATGGTTTTAAATGGACCCTTTTGGTGAGTTTCTTTATATAAGTTGTTCTATATGTCATGGTGGATCCATTTTTGTGGTTTAGGATCTAGGGTGAGACTAGGTGGAGTGCCTATGTGAAATGGGGAGAGTATCTATGCCCATATTGGTAGATATAGAGGAACTACATCATGGTGGTAGTTTTTATTGTATAATTAGTAATTCTAATATATGTTTTTATACTTTTAAAATTTTGAGTTTTTTTGTAGCATAAAAAGGTCATCACGCCATTGAAGTTTTTCATTGGAATCCATGGTGGTTGTTTGGGAGGATCAAAATAAAATCTTCTATACTATGTTCATAAAAGGTTATTGTTTTGTGAAATCCATTAATAATCAAGGAGGATTTTACTCAGGGAGTGAAATAACTTGGATGATTATAGTCATTGTTTGAGGTTTGAAATATGGAGGGTTATAACATCTATTTTGGTCACTATGGAGTTAAATATTATGCATGGATTGAATAATCTTACATATCCCCCTCTTATTTATTTGGTTGGAGATGTTTGTTTAGTGATCATGGTTTTTGAATTATTTCCCTATAATAAATAAGCAAGGCCAAAAGTACTATTTTTAGAGCCATGGTGGTGTTATTTCAAGGTGTGATTAGGTTTTTCACATATTTTGGAAATAAAGAGGATGGTTTCCTTAAATTGTGGTGAGATATGTGGTATGTTGATAACAATGAGGGAAATTTCTTTTTTCCTATAGTGTATCTTCAAGGGGAGTCATGGTTGAGGTCTATCATGACTGTGTGGGTACCAAAACAATGTAGTCTTGGTTAATCCTATTCTAAAAAAACAGAAATACACATTGATAAGAGGGGGAGATATGCTATTTTGAAGGTTCATGTTTCAAATAATGCTTGATATGTGGATATCATGGGTATTTTGGAGGTTTTAATGTCATGAAGGCCCATTTAGTTTTCTCTATAAATAGGGGTAATTTTTTCTCTGGATCAATTTTTATTATTTACCTTAAAAACTTAGACGACCCCATGACTTCTTTAGTGCCTCCCAATTATCTATCTTTAGGATTTTAATCTCTTTATTTTTTGGTTTGATCTTTATTGATCTAAGTTACCATATTTTTCTTTTATTTATATTCTCTTACATTATTTCCTACCTAGTGGTTATAAAAGTGAGGATTATTCTAGTTTGGTTAGTACTTGGAGTAAGTTTTGATAATGGATCATTATGGTTATGTCTTCTGGTGGTTCCCTTTGAGTTTGGAAGTGATTTATCATTAGTTTTTCCATTAATATCCGATGTTTCTAAAAAATTCATATTTAGTTAGGTGATTCAAGACCTATCCCTATTTATTCACACACATATGTGGGACAAGTATAACTTTTTTTCATTGGATGGATTGTTTGAATTAACCTAAGAAAGATAATTAACTAGACTAAAGGAATTGAAGGTGGAATAAAGGTTTTTTAATATGATTTTTATTGGATTCCATGATATTTTGTACACATTTATATTTCTAGATTGTTAATTGATGTTGCAGAATCCTTATGTGTGATTATTGATATGTATGAATCCCCTTATATAACTTGTTAATTACTTAAAGATAATCATGAAATTAAGGGCTTGGAAAATTTTGAATTTTTATTGATATTATTATAGTTAAAGTGTTGAATTAATATAAAATCACAATTAAAATATATTATTTGATGAGAATTGTATCTTAATTTGATGATGTTTTCTTTTGGTATGATATTTATTTTTTATGGTTAGTTTGGATTTGGTGGTGGTTTTTCATGGATGGGTTTTCCCTAATTGGCATGAGGGAAGTGTATATTTTTGAGGAAATGGTGGTTTGACTGATTGTGTGGTATAAAAATAGTATCATGGATAGTAATGTAGGAAGGGAATGGATTTTTATTGATAGTGGTGGTTTTTGAAATGCTTTATAAGGTGGGTTGTGTTGTGTTTAGTTATTATTGTGGGGTCATCTTATATATTCCCATTAGTGTGAATTATGTGGTTGGTAACAATGAATACAATAATGGGTGTGGGATATAATTGAATAATATATCAGATATTAATGAATTATTAATTATTGGAATGAATGGTTTTAATTTAACTGTGGATAATTTAATGGAATAATGAATGGAATGTTTATGGTAAAAAAATAATTCTAGAAATGAATGAAAGATGTGATTAAATGGGAAGAAAATGTTGTGTTATTATGGTTGTTTTGGGTGGAAGGTGGGACTAAATTGTGTTGTAGAGATGAAAGTGGGACCTAGTGAATGGTTGTGGACATATTAGTGATGCTTTATATGAACCCTTGGGTTGGGCTTGTGTGTGGATATATATATTTCATATTATATTTGTTATTTTCTTACACACCATACTCAAGTGGAATAACATTACTGATGACCAAATGTTTTGGGTTCTGGGTATTATCACCAATATCTAGGTTGGTGAGGGAAGACATGGTTGACTAATCCCACTTCCTTAATATTCCTTATAGGTACGGTATCGATTGTTATGGATTAATGTTATAATTAATGGGCTATGATGGAAAAAAGTTATAGTGTGAATGATGTGATGTGATGATGATGGGTTGATGACTCGATGATGTGATGTGACGTGGTGATGATATGATAAAATATGTGATCTATTGTGGGATTTGTGAATGGTGGGAGGAGGAAATGAAGTTGATTCCATTGATTTTCATGATAACAACTATGATGAGGATTTTATGTGTGGTTATGAGATGTGGTATGTGGGTTTATGATGATTTGGTTATGCTATTGATGCGGGATGTGATTTTTGGTTACATAAAAGGGATGAGAGAATCAAGGTGTTTTTTTGTTGGGACATGAAAGTAATAAATCAGTTGGAAAGTGATTTTGGGGTGCCTTAATGATATATTGTCATGTTATTATACTATTAAACTTGGCTAAAATTTTTGTTTGAGAAAGACTTGGTGAGGTTGGGTGATATTTAATTTGACGTAGTTGTGTGTTGATTCAATTAGTTTATTTGCTAGGGAATTAACATGATTCTTATACATTTTACATGAGAGGTTTTGAGGAGGATCCTCTTGAGTATACATTTATTCTCACTCCTATATATAAATATATTTTCAGGTTTCTAGGAGGGATTCCATGATCGAGATTTAAATTACTAGCCCGTGTCTTAGAGCTGTAGTTGTATTCGTTCCCTTAAGAGTTTCCATTTTTAGTATTTCATTTGGAGTTTATTTGTATGACATTAATTGAATTTATGATATTTTAATTCATTTATATTATGGAGTTAATTAGTTCTTTCCTTTTATAATATCCTTGAATTTATGAGGGAAATTCGTCCCATTTCTATGTTTTATACCCTCAGTGCTAGTATCTAACCCATGACCTATTGGAGGTGGGCTTCAAGGGTCACTCTCATATTTATTGAAAGCCTAAGGAGGGTTCCTAGTGGGGTATAATTATGATAAAGTGGTATCCAAGATATGTTTGAGTGATATGATGGAGTTTTGAGTTAAGCATTGGTGGGCATTATATGGGTTTTGTAGGGTAAAAATGCTACTCAAACCCATTGTGTAATGTAAGAAGGGATACTATATATGACATAGGTAATCATTCCCCCCTATGTTCTGATTATAGAAACCTTAATCTTATTAAACACCCTAGACAAGATAATGTTGATTGTAGAGTAGAAACCTAGGATAGGTAAAAGCATCATGCTTGTTTGTCCATGTTTTTGAATAGAGGTGATTTTATGAAAATTAAAATGAATCTAACTAAATGATCTTAAATAAATTCCATGCAATTAGGCTTAAGAATTCACCTTAATGTTTATAAAGATAGCTCCTAGTCATTTTTAGTGTGTGATTCAGGTTGGTGAGTGATGTGGCCTTAAAAACACATGTTTTGCCACATCTTTTTAATTAATTTTTATCAATTTAATTATTTATTTTATCACTTTTTAATAAATAATTGCACTTTTTTATTTTATTATTAATTTTTTTATTTAATCAATTTTTAAAATTAAAATTTCATTTTTATCCTTTTAAATAATTAATTTATATCTTACTTTAATTTTATAATCTAATAGCTTTTTAATTAGTTTGGTGAATTTTGTCTGATTATTTAATAGTTTAACATTAATTAATTAATTGATTAAATCTACTTCTGTACATAAATAATGAAGTTTTAATTTATCATATCTTGTATTTATTTTTAATTAATTAAAGAAGCCTAATTTAAACATTATCTGTCTTTTTATAATTCATTAATTATAAATTTAATTTAATTTTATAAATTTATTACTCCTGTTTAATTTCTTTAATTTAATTTCATTAATTAACTTAATTTTTTAATAAAAAATAACTAACTTTTTACCTTAACTAATTTAGTTTGTTATAGAATTTTTTTTAAATAAATTAACTTTGTTATATAATTTAAATATAGTTTTTATTTTATAATTTAGTTTCTTTTTAATTTTAAGTTTTAGTTTAATTATAATTTAAGTTTAATTAATTGAAGTTAATAATTATTAAATTAAAGTTTTTTTGTTTTATTTATTATTATTTATGTTTTTAAGTTGTTTATAATTGTCTTAATAAATTTTAGTTTTTAATTAGTCATCAGTATGTATTTTAGTTTAAGTTTTTTATCTGCATATTAATAAATTATATTTTTGCAGAATTTCACAGAGACACCATTTTTCTCCTTCACAATTTCAGCCTTTATAGTGTTTCCTCACACCGATTCGATCCCTGCCACTTCCCACTTCCCATAATGGCACCGTAACCCTTGCCACCGTCAATTCCCGTCACGGTCTCATCGTATTACTTTGGAACCATGAATCTCTTCACTGTCTCTATTCCCTGCCACCGTAATTCTATATCTTCACGGTATCATCCAAACCACAAGTACCATCTACCACAATCTATCTTTTGTAGCACCATTTCCATCTTTCCTACTCACTGTCTCACACACTTCTTCATATTCACCCAAAACATGCCACCGTCTCTATGATGGTGTCACGCTGAGATACTTTCTCACCGCATTACAGTAATCCCTCACGCCACTGGTTTATCACAACACCACATTCCACCATCGCCTCACAAAAATATCAACCAATTCAAACCATAAATTCAACATTCACTCAATAAATCAAACAAGAAATTTAGTACTAAAAACTATAACTTTATCAATTAAAAACATTAAACCTAGTTCTTATGAGAGGTCGTCTTTTGAAGCTAGAGCCATTGTCTGCAGATCTGAGGATTCACCTTGTGTTATCACCACCGAGCCACACCCTTTGTTTAGATCTAAACTCATTGTTGTCTGAAGCGTGTCACCACTGTGTAGAGAAAACAAGACCGAGCCAAGGTCACCTGCCTCATGGAATCTCCGTGTTATGAACCGAGAAGGAGCTAGCCTTCCTGGCATGACAACGAACCATTGAGACCCGCTATATCGCACTGATGTGCAAGGAGAAGATGTTTCACCACCTGTTGGAGTTCTCTTCCATCGCCTGAGGAGGGGGATCTGAAGCCGGTGCCCGAGGTAGGATCTTGGGCCACCACATGAACTTCCTGGAGAAGGAACCCTCCCCCTATAGCATGGAATTTGGGGGCGGGATAAATAGAAAAAATAATAAAAATAAAATTTAAAGAAAAATATATATAATAATAATAAATTAATCAAATAAATATAATATAATACACAATAATTTATATATATAACTTTTATAATATTAAAAAATAGGTAAGTTATAAAACATAATACAAGTCAAACTAATAAAAATTTATAAAATTTAAATATAAACAATCATAATTTATAAAATTATAATTAAAATAGATATTTTAACACTTTAATTTTAACAGAATAAATATAATAATTGAATTAATAAAGTAATTAATTTAGATTTAATTTAAGAATCTTATTAAGTTATACTATCTAATTATTAATAATACTTAAACTAATAACTTAATTAATAATAATAAATTTAAAACTTAATAATTTTATTTAATTAAAGATTTAGTTATAAATTAATAACTATAACAATAATATTTTATAATAATTATCAATTAAGATTTTTATTAATTAACTTTAGTTATTTTAACTTTAAACTAAGAAATAACTATTTTACTCTCTTTGCGTCTTTATTTATTTTTATGTTCTAACTATGCAGGTTCATTCAAAAGATGGGAAAATGTCCAAGTTCACACAACTAACTCAGAGGGAGTTAGTTACATGGAGAAAGTTAGCACGATGTGCCATTTATGAAAAAACGCACGTGTGCGGTGATCAAGTGAGAGAACCTTGAAGTCGGTGGAAAGCAGGGGTGATGTGTAGTAGGTAATAGTAAGTTTAAAACAGAGAAGTGGGAATTTTAGGGGGGGATTCAAGGGGATACATTTGATCATTCACTTTGAAGTAGAGGGAGAAACTGGGTTGAATCTTGGAGCACTTCTCAGAGAACCATTCCTTGGAGACCCGAGGGCCAGGAGCATCAACATTTCGAGCTAGGAGAGGGACATATATTCCTATATTTTCTTTCAAATTTCTTTCATTGTAATTTAATGATTTTAGTTTACGTAATAGAGATAATGTTAGGCTAAATCCTCTAGTTCAGGGAGAAAGTGAAGTTCTTCTATTTATCCTTAAATTCTTCCTTTTCACTTAATCACTTCAATGAATTCAGAATTGATAGGCAAGATTAATGATGAATTTATTAAATTACTTTCTACCACAAGGATTTAATTTAAAAAATTCCATTATCAGTCGGTGATATTGATCATGGTTACATCTTCCAAAATAAATAATAATTTCACAATACATCCGGACTTATATTGAGTTTTTCTTGTTGTCATTTTCAAATCAAACTTTGCACAATTGATTTATTTTATATTGGAGAACTCCAAAATCAATTAGCTTTTGTGAATTAAATCCCAGCGAGGGAGGTAAGTCATTATTTTTTAATGGTGGTACACTGTAATAAATTTTAAATGAATTGGAACACCTTAAAAACCAGTAGGATGGAGAATTTCCCATGAGTATTTTACTAGATTGTTCGTTTATCAACGTTTTTATATCTCCATTCCTCTATGTTTTCAACTGTATCTTGCTTTAATTTAGTTTAGATACAAGTTTTGAAATTTTATATCACTATATTGCTTAATAAAAAGTAAAAAATATATACAAAAAGTTTAAAAAAAAGAAAATCTACCCCACTACTGACAACAATGGGGTATTTTTGAAAGTTTTTTAGAAGAATAGTGGTAATAATCACCTTCCCTATGGGTTCAAATCTGCTTGCCACATATGTTTTAGTTAGTAGGAATATAAATTTTAAACTTTACCTGGCTTCAATGATGGTTGAAATCAAGTTTTTGGCGCCATTTCCAGGGAAGGAATGATCCATTAATTTTATAAAAAAGTAAAAAAAACTTATAGAAAAAATACAAAAAATGGAAATTTTAAAAATGTAAAAAAATCTGCTTCATTTACTACTGAATTGCTACTATTTTCTGTATTGATGAACTTTTGTTAGTTATACTATTGTGCTATTTTGAACTGTTATTACACTTTTCATTACACATAAGAATTCATTGTTACATTAGATCCTTCAAACTCCAAACTAGACAAACATTTAGCTGCTTCTTCAAAAAATATTATAATGGAGAATCAGGATAATAGAGTTGATCAAAACATGAATGTTCCTCAACCCATAGTTCCAGCCCCCCAGTTACCTAGACTTGGGGAGTTTCAAATTCTAATTATATCAAGTAACCCATCTTGTATTAGGTTATCCCTTAGGTCTAGGAACTATGAAATTAAACAGTCTAACCTTTCTCAACTTCCTTCATTCAATGGTATTCCAAGAGAGGATTCACTTGAGTTCATTAGATATTTCTATAGTTTTGTACAAAAATTACCTATGAGAGAGCTCTATAATTAGGAGTTGATATTGAGGATGTTTCCATTTTGTCTGAAGGGGAATGCTAGGACTTGGTTTCAAAACATAGATGAAGAAATTTTTGAGAGTTGGGAAGAGGTGCTTACTACCTTTATATCAAAATTCTATCCGAGGAACACCACCTTTGAGATTAAGAAAAAATTACTGGGTTTTTCCAGGATGAGGGAGAGTTATTTCACGAGGCATGGGATAGATTTAGAAGTCTCCTTAGACAAAGTACCAATCACTAGTTTTCTCCCCATCTACTCATGGAGACCTTCTATAATTCTCTCACCCCTTATAACCAAAATTTAGTTGACCAATTTTTTGGGGGTGATTTTTATGACTCCACTATTGATGAGCTGAAACTTGTGTATGAAAACCTTGCTAAAAAATCTTAGCACAAGTTCTCTAGGAAGCGGGTCATTCATAGAGGTGAATTCAATCCTTAGGCTAATGTTGTTAGTGATAGGGTCTTAAGGGAGAAATGTAATCATTGTGGGATGTTCAGTCACACTCATACATGTTTTCTTAATTTTTATCTCCCTATCCAGTTTGATGAGAGTGCCAAATTTGTGGATTTTAGAGCTAGGAACCAAGGAAAAAATGATCAATTCTCTAATCAGTGCACTTCTAGTTATCAAAATCACCCAAATTTGTCCAGGAAAGAACAAGGTGTTATAAAACATACCACTACCCCTAACTAACAATCAAAATATAAAATATATAACTCAAACAAATATGGGGATGAATCTTATAATTCTCAAGGGGAGTTAAAGGGGCTGTCACAATAAGTTTTGGGAGATATCAATTCATTTAGGAAGGAAATAAATGGTAAGATTCACAATTTAGAACATTAAATAGTTCAAATGGATAGGGATCAAGGTGATAAGAAAAAGGGAAAGATTACCAACACATAAATTCTTAATCTAAGAGATAATATCATGGATGTAACCACTAGATATAGCCTTCACACCCAATAACAAGTAAAGCAAAAATCTAGGAAAACTAAAATTGATGACAAAACTGAATCTGGAAAGAGAAATCTGCTTGAAACAGAATCTTGGAATCTAGATAGCTTTGTTCAACCTGAACATAATGTTGAACTTACATATGAAAAAGTTCAAGTACAAAGGAAAATGAAATTGGAATTAATTAAAGAAGAAAAGAAAAAATGGAATTTAGGAGATGGAGAATAATCAACCTATTCTAAAAAATCATGCCCCTCCCATTCCCTTCCCTGAAAGAGTGAAGAATAACAATGAACCTGACTATTTGAGGTTTCTTAAAATGATTCTAAAATTTAGTATGAACATTCCATTTGTAGAAGCCTTAGATAAAATCCCTTCATATGTTTCTTTTACCAAAAGGTTTCTAAAAAATAAAAATGATTGGAAGAAGTTAGAAAAAGTTAATCTCAATGAGGAGTGTAGTACGATCTTGTTAAACACTAGTGCAGAAAACATTTTTTACGTCGGTTATTTTTAATTTTTTACGTCCGTTTCTAGCCGACGTTAATACGTGCGACGTTATAAATAAGGTTTTTGACGTCGGTTATTTAAAAAATGACGTCAAAAACATAAAATCGCGATGTTTATCACGTCGGTTATTTTAGAACCGACGTGATAAAGGGCCTGGAGAATGGTTTATCACGTCAGTTATTTTAGAACTGACGTGATAAAAGGCCTGGAGAATGGTTTATCACGTCGGTTATCGAAGAACCGATGTGATAAAAGGCCTGGACAATGGTTTATCACGTCCGTTCTTAAACAACCGACGTGATAAACAGGGGGTGAGGGGGTTTATCACGTCCGTTCTATAAGAACCGACGTGATAAACCGGGCTGAGCGTGGTTTATCACGTCGGTTCATAAAAAACCGACGTGAAAAACCGGGGGAGGGGGGTTTATCACGTCGGTTATTGTATAACTGCCGTGATAAACTGGTGGGAGGGGGTTTATCACGTCGGTTATTCAATAACCGACGTGATAAACCATTGTCCAGGCCGTTTAGCACGTCGGTTATTCAATAACCTACGTGCTAAACCATTCTCCAGGCCCTTTATCACGTCGGTTATTAAATAACCGACGTGATAAACCATTCTTCAGGCCTTTTATCATGTCGGTTATTAAATAACCGACGTGATAAACCATTTTCCAGGCCTTTTATCATGTCGGTTATTAAATAACCGACGTGATAAACTATTTTCCAGGCATTTTATCACGTCGGTTATTAAATAACCGATGTGATAAACCCAATTTTTTTTAAACAGAATGCAGTGATCTTCTCTCCACCAGAATCAACCAGAAAATAAATCAAGAAATCATACCACAAAAACAGAAGTACATCAAAAATAAGCATGTAAATAGATAACATATAAAACTTACCCACTAGACAGCATCCACCCTCATTTATACCCCATGGACAGCCCTCCCCCACCCTGTTGGAGCCCTCACCCTCATGTATACCCCCTGGACAGCCCTCCCCCACCCCATTGGATCTCCCACCCTCATGTATACCCCTTGGACAACCCTCCCCCCACCCCATTGGAGCCCCCCACCACACTCCTCGACTGCCCCCCGACCCCCGGACACCCCCCAAACACCCCTCGACAACCCCCCACCTGCCTGAACAGCACCTCCTCACCCCCTCACCCCACTTGACAGCCCCCACCACACCCCTGGACAACCCCCCCCACCCCTGGACAGCACTCCCACACCCCTGGACCGGCTTCCCACACCCCTGGACATCCCTTCCACCCCCCAAGACTATCCCCCACCCCACCGGACAGCCCTCCCAGACCGCTGGACACCCCCAACCCCACTGAACACACCCCCACACCCTGGGAACCCCTCCCCCACAGACCCAAATCCATACCAGAAGAACCATCAAAAGTAGACCAAAACAAGAAGTAGAGAAAAATTAAACATTCACTTATATAACATTCAAAACTTACACTGTCAACTTCAAAAAAAAACTAAATCAAACCTAAACAACTACCAAATAGACAATTAAAACGACAATATTCAAAATTACATTTTACATTACAAACAACTAAAATTCAATCAAACCTGTAAAATAATTTGACCACTCCACTTGTACCTGTTTGATGTCTTCAGCAGTATAGGGTTGAGGGTCATCAAAAAGCTACAAATGAAAAAGAATATAGTTAATGTGTATAATGAATAAATCAAATTGAAATATGATGGCAAAGTTTAAGAGGAAATCGTACCAGGTCAAAATTCACAACTGTCCCAGTTGTTATTATTTCATACATAAATCTTAACATATAATATCCGCATTCGATGAGGCCTTGTTGTTCATGACAATTCCGTTTTGAATGAGTGTAAATTCAATATAATATTTTTATGTAATAAATCAAAAAGTACAAATTATAAATGGAAATTTACCTTCGCCTTTACATATTTGATCTTTGAATTTCTTTTCTTTGTGTTTTTTCGAAAGTAGACCCATGCACTGTTAGAAAATAATACGAATGGGGTAAATTTAAAATTCATTATAATATATAAAACTATTGAGAAATTGAAACTTACTTTTCCAATATATTCTTAAAACTTGCCCGCACATCACCATGAACAGAGCATATCCAATAAAGAGATTTATCCCTTGGGAAAAAAATCCCTAACATCCAATGATTACTGATAAAAGGAAATTTAATGTTAGTGGTTTTTTATGTTAAAAGATAATTAACTATTTGAGAGAAATGTGTTTCATACCTCTCACAAAAAGGCATCATCCAACATTGTTGGATTATATTCTTTTCAAATCTTTCAGCAATATAAAACATTCTTTGTTCCTCAGTCAATGCACATGCTTCAGGGGAAATCAATTGCGGGTCCATGAATCCATATACTTCTGTCAGTTCATTCCTCTCACAAATTTTATAAAGATACCTAATACAAAACATATATAAGTATACATTTTTAATAAATATAACGCAGGGAAAAGGTGTTAAGACTTACATGGAAAAAATTTGCACCACGTTGATGCCCAACTTATCTCTAGTAACAAGCTCCATGATATCAGATTTTGTAATCCCCACACTTATTTCACGTCCACAAACATGAGATTCCATTGGAAACTCATAAAAATCCAACAACAAATGTGAATATCTTGACAATCTGTCAAGACCACTGGAATCTGTATCTGATGTCATAGCCTGTTGTCTTTGTTGTTGTCTATACAGTATTTCTTTACCTTTGAAGTATTCCTGTGAATTTTTTTTGAGAATTATAGTAGTTTTCAAATGATAAAACAACTTTAATAAAAAAATAAAATAAAAGATATAACATTCATACCTCTATGGTAATGAGTCGAAGAAGTCTGGATGGCCAAACTAAAAAATGGCCGATACTCTGTCCAACTGTCGCTACCTCATCTGTAGGTATTGGTACCCTAGCTGATCTATCTATAATATCCTGTACAGTGACCCTCTGATTCTCTACCTCTAATTGTTGATGATGAACTGTATCTCCTATACAATATACCAACCCGTATGCTACTATATGATGTTGAGAATCATCAACATACAACTCGCAATATGTAGGAAGCTGCGGCGGAGGCGTAGGATAAAAAATGGGGTCCACAGGCTGAGGTGGGGGAGTGGGAGCTACTGGCGGAGGTGGAGGATAAATAATGGGGTCTGCAGGGGGAGGTGGAGGAGTGGGAGCTGCAGTCTGAAATTGTCTTTGCATTTATGTAAACATAGACTGCACCGAATCTCTAATCTTGTATTCCATCGTCGCATTAATATTTTGAACTTCAACCTCCAAGGATTCTATTTTTTTTATAAACCCCATCAATGTTAGAAGTTGAAGAACGTGGAAACACTTTTCTTACCGATACACCTGTCGGATATCCTCTTACACGACCAGGATGTTCGGGCCTTCCCAATGCTGCAAATAAAATATCTTCCCTCCCAGTAGCTGTAAATGTCCCCTCTGAACTCTGCTCCTCAAGAGAGTCCTGTATTAATTAATTGAACATTTCTGTAATGATTGAAACTTATATGAAGAAAAAAGTTAACTTAAATAAATTAAATAGATATCTTACAATCCTCTCAGCTACGATTCTCGATTCTTCTGAAAGATATTGCCCTTTTTTTCCCTTCCGAGTTCTCTTCCATTTTTCATGTCTAGATGGAGGGGATGGAGGGGCCACCTCTCCAGAGCTTGAAGAATCAGCTCTTAGTTGTTGAAATTTTTCCGCTATCATTTTTTCTTCCAATAATGTATACCCTCCCCGAGATAAACTATGAGGGTATACATTTTTAGACAGGATATCCTGATGATCTTTCCTTGTTTTCTGTAATTTAAGAATAAGAAATCATTAACAAAACATTAATAAAATCATTTATATAAGATAGTATATAAAAGTTTACATTGCCCTTTCCAGAAATGACTCTTTTTTTCTACTTTCAAAAAACTGTCTCCATGTGTCTTCATCTATAAAAGGATATATACGACATGGATTGTCATGACTCCTATGACCATAAATGAAATCAGATGTGAGGGTTGATTTGAAATCCCTCCATCTCCTGGCAGCCAACGATAAGCATTTCTTCCTGACTCCTCCAGTGTCAGGAATATCAAATGTCATCTGATAAAGAAGAGGTTAAACATATTATATATACCAGAAACATTAAAAGAATGGTCAAACAATGACAAAAGATCTTACCGAAATCGTCTCCCACAACTGAGAGATAATCACTTTATCCACACCTCTCCAATCATCATATAGAATGATTACTTTGGTCTTAGCCTGAGTTGCAACAAAACTCTTAAAATCTTTGGCATTCAGACCTCTAGGAATATCATCATCATCAAACTCAACTACTATCCTCTGATCCTGCGTATGGGCAAGTGATAATTTTGGTAAATGTGTGCAACCACGTTTACCAACCTTTGAACTCTTTGTCGTAATAGGAGCATGTGAATGTTCATCCCCAGAGGTATGACCAGCAATATGCTCCTCCCCAGAATCATGTGGTTGATCATCTGAATGATCTGTCATTATCCTTCAAATCAAAAAAACAAACGTCAGTTCACAAATATACAAATTCAAATATTTTAATACTACACTGTAATTAGAAAATAGAAAAGTGTACTAGGTTACATGATAGTAAACATTGGTAATATGGTAAGCATGTTAAACAATGGTAAAGATGGCAAAGATGGTCAAGATGGCCAAGATGGTCAAGATGGTAAAAAATGGAAAAAATGGTAAACCTGGTAAACATTGTAAACATGGTAAAGTAATTGTCAGTGAACAAATATACAAATTCAAATATTTTAATACTACTGTAATCAGAAAATAGAAAAGTGTACTAAGTTACATAATAGTAAACATTGGTAATATGGTAAGCATGTTAAACAATGGTAAAGATGGAAAAGATGGTCAAGATGGTCAAGATAGTAAAAATGGTAAAAATGGTAAACCTGATAAACATTGTAAACATGGTAAAGTAATTGTCAGTGAACAAAAATAAGCATTTTAAAATTCATGTAATGGTTATAAAAATGATAAAGTAAACAAAACAAACTTAAAACAAACAATAACATATACTTATTTTATTTTAAAACATGTTTTAATAAATAAAAAACTTACAATATCTAACATTTATGGAAAAAATAAATGTAAACAAGAAATAAACATATGTTACCTGTAATTTTAGGAATGTACAGATGGATTGTTTTCCCAAATTCCTTCGTCGTGATCATTCCTTATGGCACAAATTATGTCTTCAACATGATCATCATTATGTTCTGTTAATATTTCCATTGAAGTAGGGATCTCACATAAATCAGCATATTCATCAAGTTCATCCTCACCAAAATATTGTTTTTTCCCTTGTAAAAAAATAGCCCACTGCATATCTGATTGATCTACTACATAAAAAATTTGTTTTTCATGTGTTTCCATTATAAAAGAATCAGCTGTGTCTTCCAATCTATTCAGATTAACAAGTGTCATTCCAAATTCATCGTGTCTAACACTGTTGTTACCGTTAAACCATTTACAGTTAAAAACGGGAACTTTAATTTTAAAGTAATCAACCTCCCATATGTCTTCAATCACTCCATAATATGCATTTGATGCAGAAATTGGGTTTTTGTCCTTAGCACTCGAAAAATGCATTGCTTCTGCAAACACCAATACACCACTATTCTGAACTGCACTTCTGTTGTCCTGAGATTTTGTATGAAATGTATAACCATAATGTCATAACCAGACCATGTTATCACATTTAAACATGGACCACCCACTATCCATTTTAATGTCTCTGATACATCTGATCTACCAAGCAAAGTCTTTTTAATCCATGACAAAAAAGTTTTGTTGTGCTCATTCAAAATCCACATTTCTTTCTTCTTTGGATGACATTGTTTCAACTCATTAATATGCAATGTGATATATGGTTGAGCATCAGCTATGTTATTCAAGATGTATGATTCTAACTTCTTCATCTGTTCAGCTGACAATGATTTGACTTTCAAGCCGCGAATCCCCTTTCCCTCATTATTAACTCGTTCATGGCGAGATGGAGGAAAACCTATGTGTTGCGCCGCAGCCAAGTAGCTCGTACAAAACTCTGCTACCTCCTCAGAAATATACTTTTCAATAATGGAGGCTTCAGGTCGATAAAGATTTTTAACATACCCCTTTAATATTTTCATATACCTTTCAAAAGGATACATCCAACGAAGATATACAGGTCCACAAAGCTTTATTTCTCGAACCAGATGAATCATTAAATGCACCATTATATCAAAAAAAGTTGGAGGAAAATACATTTCCAATTGACAAAGTATAAAAATTGCATCCTTTTCCAAAATGTTCAAAGCATTCACATCAATCGCCTTGTTACAAATTGAATTGAAAAAATAACACAACTTCATTATAGTCTTTCTGACACAAATGGGAAATATTCCACGCAATGAAACTGGTAGAATTTGTTGCATCATGAAGTGACAATCATGTGATTTCATACCTATCAACTTCAAGTCCTTCAATGAGACAAAATTTTTTACATTAGAAGAATAACCTTGAGGCACTTTGGTATCATGAAGACACCGACAGAAGCTAATTTTCTCCCTCTTCGATAATGTATGACAAGCCGGGGGAAGAAATGTTCGTCTTCCTTTAGGAGTGGGAGCTAACTCCAAACATATTCCCATTGATAGTAAGTCTAATCTTGCATTCAACCCATCTTTAGTCTTTCCTTTAATATCTAACAATATTCCAATCAAAGAATCCCAGATATTCTTCTCCACGTGCATGACATCAATATTATGTTTAACTTCATGATACCTCCAATATGGTAGCTCAAAAAAAATTGACCTTTTCTTCCAAATATGTCTATCATTACCAGATTTCTGTGTCTTTCCCAATGTCACGTCAAGGTTTTTCACCCTCTCAAAATACAGATCATGGGATAAAGGTTTTGGAGCAGTATCAAATTCTTGTGAGCCATTAAATGCCTTTTTTAGTCTTCTATAAGGGTGTTCCATAGGCAAAAACTTTCGATGACCCATGTACACTATTTTCCTCCCATGATGCAATTGACAATAGGACGTCTGTTGTTCGCAAATTGGACATGCTTTATGCCCTTTAAAACTGTATCCATACAAATTTCCATACACTGGGAAGTCATTTATAGTGAACAGAAGCACTGCATGCAGTTGAAAATATTCCATTTTATAAGAATCATACACCCTAATACCATCAGCCCATAACAGTTTCAAATCATCAATCAACGGTGACAAGTAAACATCAATATCATTACCGGGTTGCTTTGGACCAGAGATCATTGTACTAAACATGACATATTTGTGCTTCATACAAACTTCAGGAGAGAGGTTGTAAATTACCAATAAAACAGGCCATGAACTATGTGTGCTACTGAGTGTTCGGTATGGATTCATTCCATCTGTGCACAACCCTAGTCTGAGATTTCTTATTTCATTTCCAAATGTAGAGTACTGCGCATCAATTTTCTTCCATTGTGGACAATCAGCTGGATGACATATTTTTTCATCACATACCCGCTCTTCAGCATGTCATCTTAACCTTTTTGCATCATGTGAATTAGAAAAGAAACGTTTGAAACGATTAATTATAGGAAGATACCAAAATACCTTTGAAGGCAGCTTTGTAATCTCTACATCACCCTGTGATTTTTCTTTCACCTTATACTGTGATGTCCCACATTTTGGACACTCTGACAGAAATTCATATTCCTTCCTATATATAATGCAGTCATTCAGACAGGCATGTATTTTCTTGTATCCCAATCCCATCGGGCATAATATTTTCTTGGCTTTGTAATGTGAATCTGGAAGATCGTTATCTTTTGGAAGAATGTATTTCATCAATTGTAGCAGCTCTGTAAAACTTCTGTCACTCCATACATGATTCTCCTTCAGGTTAATCAATCTTAACACCGCCGACAGAACCGTAAAATCTGTACAACTAGGATATAATGGTTTTTCAGCATCACCATATAGACGTGCAACTGTCGGTTCTATCTCAATTTGTTCTGCTACAATATCGCGAATCATTTCTTCAATTCCATCGGAGTTACCATCTTGTGAATCATCATCATCAGTGACATTCCATCCAGTTTCACCATGCCAAATCCAAGGGCTGTAACTCGGATTAAAACCATGACATATCAGATGATCTTTTATCTCTCTACTTTTCAACTTCTTCATATTCAAACATTTCATGCATGGACAGAAAAAAATGTCACTACTTGGAACATTTCGTTTTGCAAATTCCAAAAAGGCATCAACACCTTCCTCAAATTCATTGCTCATTCGATGTTCCGTAATCCAACTTCGACTCATTATTACCTATAACAAATATCAACAAAAAATATATATTTTTAAGATAAGACAAAACATGTTTATATGAAAAAAATCATAATTTGAATGTAAAACAATTTAAAATATAAAACAAATCTTGAAAGTAGTAGTAGTTTTCATAAGTACCCAACACCAAATAGCTATACATCATAAGTGTCATGTTAAAAATATGAATATAGACCATTTGTTTTATGTTTAATAATATTGTCATATTATCTGATCATTCTGATTATATATTAGAATTACTATATCCTTTTGATCCGATATATAATCTAAGGACATTAATATTTCTTTAGAAAAAGTAATGTTAATATCATGGTAATGTAAAAAAAAGTATATGTCGAACTATATATATGTAATACCAATAAAAAAATACATATGTGTTTGGCCTGGGTTTCACACATAAAACAACTCATCTCACAGATTAAATTTTTGAATCATCCTACATAATACCTATTTTTATAACTTAGGGAATGAAAATAATAAAAGTTTTGATTTATGATACTCATTATGGGTAAACATGATATATATAAATATAATATCTAATCTCATAAAAAGATATCCATGGGGGTATAAGAGCATACACAAAGCACATGATCAAAAAGATAAGTGAAACAGTTCTATATAATCATAGATCATAAAACCTGAGTCCAAGTATAACAATTTTAGCATAACATAAGACATGATTTATATGATAGTGGGAACATGATTTAAAAAACCTTATTCACAAGATCACAACATTGGTATGTGGAATAACATAAGAGTGTGGCACAAACATAATCATATAAGTCATAACATATGTCAAGGGAAAACATAGTTTCATTCACCTCATATTGGGATATGTTAATCACCTTTCCTATAATTTATTATAATATTTCTTACCAGACACATCACATAACACATTGGACATGGTATAACCATCTGTATCCCATATTGATCTATGATATATAATGCATTGTAGAATGCATTAGAAGGATATTATGGACCCAAATGTCACATAATGACTAACCATATATATGGGTGAATCGTGATCATCAAATCATTTATAACACTTTCGTAGATCAATTAACTAACAAAAATGAAATGGGGGTCATAATTGTTTTTACAAAACATAATAATTATTAATACATAAAAATGTGTTTGGATGGTAAGATAAGATAATATACCTAATTCAATCTAATTATCATTAAATTATTTCTACCTAGATAGAAAAGACCTTTATAAGAAATATAATTTAACTTGAGAATGAAAAGAAAGTACCCTTTACCTTTTTTATAATGAAAAATCTGAAAAGGATGATAATAATATTTAGGTAATATAATTTTTTTATGAATTATTAATAATAAAAGAAATCACCTCACTTGGTTTTGTTGAAAATCGGACATACCATCGTATTCAAGAAATCAGATACACTTTGCATGAAAAGGTCCATCATTTTTAGGAGATGACTGAAAGAAGAAATGTATTATCAGACTCACCATGAGTCCAGAATGAAATATTTGATTGTAATAGGTATGAATTGATATTTTTATGAATGAAGATGAAAACAGATGATGGTTTTCTGATCTAGGAGTTCTAAAAATCATAATTTTTTGAAAAAATATTATGATGTAAGAATGTTGAATGAAATTTTAAGGATAGGTATTACCGATTGTACCTGGTCCAATTTCATTCATGAAAATAATTTTCTAGACAATCATATTGAAAATATGATTTTAAGAAAATAAGTACTACCAATCTTCATCCAGAAAGACACATTCCAGCTAAGTAGGAAATAATAATGTTGCTGGAAGAATGGAACGTTACAGTACCACCCATTATTTTTCAGATTTTGCTGAAGCTAATCCTCAATGTTTTAATAACCATTTGCGAGTTGAATGTTGCGTGTTGAATGAACATAATAACCATTTGCAATAAAAAAAATTCCACGAGATTCAAAAACGAACGAAAAGCACATCAAGAATCGAAACAAAAACGAACGAAATAAATTCGTGGAAGGCTTACTTGAATGTCGTGAGTTGAGATGATAGATCCGAGTGGAGTGAAGAAGATAAACAATGAAGCCAAAATGAGTGTAATGCAGGCGATCGACGAGCCGATTAGGGTTTGCCGCGCGAGAGAGAGACGAGCCGGCGACTGTCAATCGAAAAAATCGTAAATGACAGAACACAGGCTTTAATTCTTTTAAATGCTTTATAACGTCGGTTATTATATAACCAATGTTATAAACTTTTTTTAAGCTTTTTTACGTCGGTTATCTTAAAACCGACGTAAAAAAGCTCCCGCGCTTTGGTTTTTTACGTCGGTTATCAAATAACCGACTTAAAAAACCAAAGCCCCGGGGGGTTTTTTACATCCGTTATTTGATAACCGACGTAAAAAACGCGTCGATATCGGGTTTTTTACGTCGGTTACCAAATAACCGACCTAAAAAACCCCCCGCGCATTGGGTTTTTACGTCTGTTATAAGATAACTGACGTAAAAACACAACAGGATCAATTTGTAATGTTGGTTATTAAAATAACCAACGTGAAAAATCTACTCTCTGCATTGTTACGTCGGTTATATATAACCGACGTAAAAAATGGTGACGTAAAAAACGATTTCTACACTAGTGAAAGAAGTTGCCTCCAAAATTGAAGGACCCTGGCTGCTTTATTATTCAATGAAAAATAGGAGAAAGTGAGCAACTTAATTGTTTGTGTGACTTAGAAGCAAGCATCAATCTTATTCCTTACTCCCTATTTAGAAGGTTTGGTCTTAGGGATTTTCAACCAACTTATGTTTGTCTTCAACTTGCTGACAGGTCACTCACACACCCTTCAGGGAGGGTAGATGATCTATTAGTGAGTGTAGTAAAACTAACACTACCCACATCATTCCTTATCTTAGCTATGGAGTGTGATGAAAAAGTCCCAATCATCTTAGGGATACCTTTCCTTTATACAGTTGGTGCTGTCATAGATGTGTCAAAGGGGAAAATCACTCTCTAAGATATTGATGATGTGAATGAGTTTTTAGTGTTTGAAAAGACTCAACTGTGGTTGGTTGTGATTTGATAGATGTTGTTGAGAATAAATGTTTTAAAATTTAGTTCCGAGATGAGTATGGTTCTTTCCCTCTTGAGGTCACATAGATTATGATTCCCAAGCCTATTGAAACTTTTCTTCAGGATTCTATTTCTGTCCCACTCCTTCCTCTTAATGAGAAAAATATTTCCCTAGAACCTATTATAGAAAGTGAGTTACATTATTGTAATGAACTGTCTTAACCCTTTTTTGAAAGTTTTCCTTATGAAGTTGACTTTTTAAGGGTTTCTGAATTTGGAGAAAGTTCTAGGATGATTCATGATGAAAAACTAGATTGTTCCTATTATGATCATTTGTATTTTCTGGGAACCTTCTTTCCTGCTCAGTTTGCTGTTGTTTGTGATTAATTTCAACCTGAACTTGAAAAATTCACATCATTTGAGTCGTCTGTTGACATTGGGTACCACCTATTGGAACCTGATTATGATTCATTCTTTCGAGAGTTTTCTGAGTTGTATTTTGTGCATGTTGTGCTAGGAATATTTGTTGAAAATACTGTAGAGTTTTCTGGTGGGTTTTATTCTAATTCTTGGTTGGAGCTGACCTCTAAGTGTGGGGGAATCCATGTAAGTATTCCTGGTAAATTTGGTGATTTTATTAGGAAACTATTGAACATTTTTAGAGATGAGGAAGTGGTTTTTAGAGGCCAAAATGGGTTGGACAGTATATTAGCAACTATTTTGTTGAAAGAAATTTTGAGAATATTGTTTAGTACTGTAGATGAGAATGTAGTGGTTGATACTATTCATGAATATTTAGATAATAGTGAATTTCACACTGTTAATAATTCATTTCTATTAAATTATCATGGATAGAAATATCTATGGAAATAAAGTCTGGCTAGGGACTATAAATCTAGCACTGCATGGGAGGCAACCCATGGTTTTTGTTGTGTTAATAAATAAAAAATTGTGATTAAATAAAGACTAACTGGAGACTTTAAACTCAGTGCTTCATGGGAGTCAACCCATGCTCTTTCTTTGTTTCACTTTTGTACTGTTTTGTGTTTAATAAAGTGCTACTTTGATGCCTTCTATATTCTCTATCTATGATGGTTATTTGTTCTTGGTTTACATGATTTATGTTTTTTAGGATGCTGCTGATTGGTTTCATTAAGGAGTGGAATTCCCTTGCTTAAGATTTAATTGAAAAAACTTTATAGGGAAGTTCTTTCACTTTTTTTCTGAATTCATTTTATACTCCTATTTACTTAAAAAATTCTGCTTTATATGTTTTTGCTTTAAAAAAAATCTACTTGTATTAGAAAATTTTCTACATGCTTTCTTAAAAAAATTTCTACATGTCTTGCATACTAAAAGGTTTCTACTGCATGTCACTTTTAATTTTTTTTTCTGCATGTTCCTCTTGCTGAAAATTTTAATTTCATTGATATATTAAAATAACTCACTGCTTGAACTTAAGTGTGTGTGTGGGGGGGGGGGGGTACATGCAGGCTGAGAAATTTTGTGTTGAATCTATTTGTATCCTTGAGGTGTTTTAGAATTTATTCTTTTTCTCTATTGAACATATTTTTGAACTGAATTTGTTAAAATGATTACACCTTATACATAGTGCACTTATGCCACACTTGTTACTTTTGAGCTGTATTGAATCTTTGGCACTGGACATAAATGTTAATGTGTGTACTTGCTAATTAACCTTCTGATAAGTTATCTTTTGTGGAAAACAATATTTTTTAAATTTAAAGAGACCCTTTATACATGTCATACATCTGCTCTAAATTGAAAATCCGTTTTGAACTTAAAATCTAAAATTGTTCTTTTCCATGTTTAGAATTCAACTTTGGGGATAAAGTTGGGTTTTAAGTGTGGGGGAGGGGGTCAATTATTGACTGTGCAAAACCATTCTTAATTTAAAGCCCACAAATTCTCACTTCTACTTCAAACTTTTTGTTAAAAATGGTTAAAGTTTTTCAAAATTCTTTCATAATTTTAGGCTTTACACTATACTCAATTGGTCTTGCCTTTTAATAGTATCTTTTTTGGTAGTTAATAACTACTTTGAATATGAGATTAATGTGGGTGGATGATTTATGAGTGAGTATAATTAATGATTTTATGGAAATTTAGTTTTGGAACTACTTCTGAGAGTGATATGGGTAACCTGTTAGTGGAATTTTGATCATAGCCCTTAGAAATGGAAGTTTGATTTTGATTATAGGCTATTAATTTTACATTTAATTATTAAATTAATTAACTTAGTGAGATAATGTAAATGATTTTTATACAAATCTTTTGAAACTAGAGTAGTTTGGGCATATGGGATCCCATAGTGAATCTCTGAGACCTTAGATTCTAGGTGTGTTTCTGCTAACTATAAGCCCTCTGACACCTTGAATAAGTGCATTGTACAGAGCTTATTACATGATACATGGCTTGGGAAAAATTAAATAAAGTTTCTAGGGTCAAAAATGAGTTCATTAAGGTGAGAGGAATGATGAACTCCAAATGAATAAGGGGTCAACTAGTTTATATGGGAGTCATTTAGGTTGTATCAATAAGGTGATTTACAATTTTATTTGGAACCATGGTGAAAATTAAAAGTACAAAGTTCTATTGGTTAAGTTATTAATTCCACATAAATCTAACCTCTTTTCACTCTTGGAATTAGAACATGAGTTTGGAATAAAATGAGTTACTCAGCAGTATCATATATGAGGCATGACATCTTCATTGCTTGATGATTCATAGTTTTCAAGATTTACCATAGAGTATTTGTTCTAAGCAAGATTCATTTGAGAAATTAATTTTTTAAAGCTTTTTGAAAATTCTTTCCTCTGTTCTTAAGTTCTGGGCATGTTGCAGTTTGAATTGATTTAAAAAAACATTTATCTTTTTTTTCAAATATAATAAAACATGAGATTGTTTGAGAACAAACAATGATTAAGTGTGTGGGAATTTGATGTGGCCTTAAAAACACATGTTTTTCCACATTTTTTAATTAATTTTTATCAATTTAATTATTTATTTTAAACATTTTTAATAAATAATGGAACTTTTGTATTTTTATTATTAAATTTTTTATTTAATCATTTTTATAATTAAAATTGTATTTTTAGCCTTTTAAATAATTAATTTATATCTTACCTTAATTTTATAGTCTAATAGATTTTTATTTAGTTTGGTGAATTTTGTCTGCTTATTTAATAGTTTAACATTAATTAATCAATTGATTAAATCTAATTCTTTACATAAATAATGAAGTTTTAATTTAGACCGAATGTCCCAAAGGCCTTCTTTTTTATTAATTTTCCGATAACCCCCCTTTCAAGGGATGAAGGGGAACCCTTACAAGGCATGTAGGCTTATGAATTACATTACCCGTAGGCTTGGAGACATTACATGACCCGTACGTCTTAAGGAAATCATACAGACTATGAATACTTAAAACTGCTCCTCCCCAGCATCTGCATCGTGATCAGCTCTCCACATTTGCATGACTGTTCAGCTAGCATGTCCTTCGTGATCAGTTCTCCACCTTTGTTTTTAATTTTAATTAATTAAAGTATCATAATTTAAATATTAGCTGTCTTTTTATAATTCATTAATTATAAATTTAATTTAATTTTATAAATTTATTACTCCTGTTTAATTTCTTTAATTTAATTTTATTAATTAACTTAATTGTTTAATAATAAAATAAATAACTTTTTACCTTAATTAATTTAGTTTGTTATAGTAATTTTTTTAAATAAATTAAATTTGTTATATAATTTAAATCTAGTTTTTATTTTATAATTTAGTTTCTTTTTAATTTTAAGTTTTTGTTTAATTATAATTTAATTTTAATTAATTGAATTTAATAATTATTTATTTAAAGATTTTTTTGTTTTATTTATTATTATTTAAGTTTTTAAGTTGTTTATAATTGTCTTAATAAATTTTAGTTTTTAATTAGTCATCAATATGTACTTTAGTTTAAGTTTTTTATCTGCATATTAATAAATTTTATTTTTTCAGAATTCCACAGTGACACCATTTTTCTTCTTCATGGTTTTATCCTTTACAGTGTTTCCTCACACCGGTTCCATCCCTACCACTTCCCACTTTCCATAGTGGCACCGTAACCCTTGCCACCATCAATTTCCATTATGGTCTCACCATATTCCTTTGGCACCGTGACTCTCTTCACTGTCTCTATTCCCTGCCACTGTAATTTCATCTCTTCATGGTATCATCCAAACCACAAGTACCAGCTACCGCAATCTATCTTCCGAAGCACCATTTACCTCTTCCCTACTCACTGTCTCACACACTTCTTCATATTCACCGAAACGTTGCCACCGTCTCTATGATGGTGTCACACTAAAATAATTTCTCATGGCATTACAATAATCCCTCATGCCACTGGTTTATCGCAACACCATGTTCCACCACCACCACACACAAAGATCAACCAATTCAAACCAGAAATTAAACATTTAATCAATAAATCAAACTAGAAATTTAGCACTAAACAATTATAACTTTATCAATTCAAAAAATTAAACCTAGTTCTTATGAGAGGTCGTCTTTTGAAGCCAGAGTTGTTGTCTGCAGATCTGAGGATTCGCCTTGTGCTATCATTACCGTGCGTCACCCTATGTTTAGATCTAAACTCGCTGTTGTCCGAAGTGTGTCACCGCCATGTAGAAAAAACGAGACTGAGCCAAGGTCACTTGCCACCTAGAATCGCTGTGTTGTGAACCAAGAATGAGATGGTCTTCTTAGCACAACAGTGAACCATCGAGACCCGCTGTACCGCACTGATGTGCAAGGAAAAGATGTTGTACCACTTGCTAGAGTCCACTGCCATCGACTGAGGAGGGGGAGCTGAAGCTGGTGCCTGATGTAGGAGCTTGGACCACCACAGGAACTTCCTAGAGAAGGAACCCTCCCCTGTAGTGTGGAATTTAGGGGCGGGATAAAGAGAAAAAATAATAAAAAGAAAATTTAAAGAAAAATATATATAATAATAATAAATTAATGAGATAAATATAATATAATACATAATAATTTTTATATATAACTTTTATAATATTAATAAATAGATAAGTTATAAAATAAAATATAAGTAAAATTAATAAAAATTTATAAAATTTAAATATAAACAATAATAATTTATAAAATTATTAATTAAAATAGATATTTTAACAATTTAATTTTAATAGAATAAATATAAAAATTGAATTAATAAAGTAATTTATTTAGATCTAATTTAAGAATCTAATTATGCTACACTATCTAATTATTAATAATACTTACACTAATAAATAAATTAATAATAATAAATTTAAAACATAATAATTTTATTTAATTAAAGATTTAGTCATAAATTAATAATTATAACAATAATATTTTATAATAATTATCAATTAATATTTTTATTAATTAACTTTATTTATTTTAACTTTAAACTAAGAAATAAATATTTTACTCTCTTCGTGTCTTTATTTATTTTTCTATTCTAACTATGCAGGTTCATTCAAAAGATGGGAAAACATCCAGGTTCACACAAATAACTCAACGAGAGTTAGTTACATGGAGAAAGTTATCACGACATGCCAGTCATGAAAAAACACAGGTGTGCAGTGCTCAAGTGTGAGAACCTTGAAGTCAGTGGAAAGTAGGGGTGATGTGAAATAGGTAACAGTAAGTTTAAAATAGAGCAGCAGAAATTTTCTGGGGGGATTCAGGGGGATACATTTGATTATTCACTTAAAAGTAGAGGGAGAACCTGAGGCAAATCTTGGAGCACTTCTCGGAGAACCATTACTTGGAGACCTAAGGGCCAGGATCAACAATATTTAGATCTAGGAGAGGGAGATTTCTTCGTATATTTTCTTTTAATTTTATTTCATTGTAATTGAATGATTTTAGTTTACTTAATAGAGATAATGTTAGGCTAAATCCTCTAGTTTGGGGAGAAATTGAATTTCTGCTGGTTATCCTTAAATTATTCCTTTTCACTTAATCACTTAAATGAATTTAGAATTGATCAGCAAGATCTATGATAAATTAATTAAATTTATTTCTACCACTAGGACTTAATTTCCAAAATTCCATTATCAGTAGGTGAGATTTATCGTGGTTAAATCTTCCAAAATAAATAATAAATTCACAATACTTCAGAACTTATGGTGAGTTTGTCTTGTCATCATTTTCAAATCAAACTTTCCACAATTGATTTATTTTGGAGTAGAGAACTCCAAAATCGATTAGCTTCTATGGATTAACTCTTAAAGAGAGAGGTAAGTCATTATTTTTTAATGGTGGTACACTTTAATAACTTTTAAATGAATTGGAACACCTTAAAAACCCGTAGGATGGACCATTTTCCCTGATAATTTTACTAGATTGTTCATTTATTAGAATTTTTATATCTCTTTTCCTCTATGTTTTCAAATGTTTCTTGCTTCAATATAGTTTAGATACAAGTTTTGAAATTTTTTGTCACTCTATTGCTTAATAAAAAGTAAAAAAATTATAAAAAGTTAAAAAAAAAATCTACGCTGCTGCTAACAACAGTGGGGTCTTTTTGAATGTTTTCTAGAAGAATAATTGTCATAATCACCTTCCCTGTGGGTTTGACCTTGATTGTAACATATACTGTAGTTAGTAAGAATATACATTTTAAACTTTTACTGGATTCAATGACGGTCAACATCAGTGAGGTGCAGTAAGATGATTTAGTTTACTGTATGAGGATTGATTCAGTTGAGGAGAATGAGTCTTTTAGGAAGGCATTGTGGGAGTTCCATTATCAAGACTTGGAGAATTACAAGGGGAGTGAGGTGACCTAAGCACAACATACACACACACTACTTCATTTTATAAGAATATTCATTACATTTTAAAATAAATCACACCCTATAACCTAACTGTTATTGTCTTTATAGATTAGATATATAACCAACCAATTTTAAAACATTTTAAATATCTCCCTAAAATAGTCTTCTCACATGATACCCCTTTTGGACACATCATACATAATACACTTCTTCATAATGTAGGGAATGGAAACATAACATAGGGTGTGCTCAAGTGATTAGTAAGGGTAAACAGAAGAGATATTAATCAAGGATCACAAGTGAGCATAATATAAGCATGTGAGTATAAGAAAACAATCAAGGTACATGGTCATGAAATATTATAATCATACATAATAACATATAGATTATAAATCATGAGTCCTGTAATAAGGCTTTTGGAATAATATCATAAATGAGATATATGCAAGTGGATACATGAGTTATTAACCATGATTAATGAAAACATAACATAGGCATAAAAATGTAGCACATATATAAGCATATAAAATCATTCATTATATTGATGTTTTCTACTAAGATCATCATCATATAGTTTATAGAGACCCACATTGGATTAGGTTCACTCTCTATTCCCATAAGCATAGTGGAAAGAGTATCATAGTTTATTGGGATCATTCCTAAGTCCTATACATGTCATATCATGAGAAATAAGCCTTTACCTAATGAATTTTAGGGATATAACATACCCACCTATCATAGATTGATAAACCATACATATATGTGTTACATGATCAATAAAACATTAACAATTTCTCCATATTAATTAACCTATAAAAAAGAAATGAATAACATGTAAAATTTAATATAACATGATCATAATACATCCATAAAAATAATGTGGATTATATCATTAAATAATATTCCCATTAAATCATAAAAAATAGTAAAGTTTGTCAATATATATGAAAAACCTTTTTATCGGATAATTAGAAAATTTATTTGAAAAAAATAAAAAATATCTTTTTGTTTTGATAAATTTTATTTTAAAACAAAAAAATAACAAAAAAATGGGAATATATTTTACTTTTCAAAACCATGAAATCTTGGAGTGAAATATTCATTATTAAAAATGATTATAAAAGTTGAAAAAAGGGTTCATTTGAAAAGTATTAAAGCATAAAACAACCATATTGAAGTTGTTAAAAGAATATTACTTTTGTAAAGAAATTTAAGTACATTTTAAAATAAATTAATAAATCATAAAATAATAGATAATAAAATCCATGAATAAATATAAAAAATATGTACATAGAGGAGAAATATTCTTAGTTGAAAAGAAGAATTAAGGTCAGTCCTTATATCTGAGAATTATTTTGGTTTAATTTTAAACTAAATGGAGGAAAAATGGAAAGAATACATTTAAACCCCATGAAAAACCATATAATTGGAATTTATATATGGTCTTATAGATAATAATATATAATTTCAACATATAGAAGTTCAAACATAATCAATTTTGATTTCAAAATGAAATTGGCGAAGAAACCATTAAGACTTTGGTAACTTTTGAATCAAAATCCATTGAAAGATATAACCTAAGATGGATTTTTAAATAACTTTAATTTAATTAATATTATTATGAAACACATCCATGGTTAGTATATAAACCACAAAAAATAATATAGGTGCTGAATGTGGAACTTATCTCAATGAAAGGAAATTGAGATGAGAAAATACTTACCTTAACTCCCGAATTTAACAAAAGTGATTTAACCTCATGTATAATAATCATAATCATTATAATCACTTATTTGAGAACCTCATTCATATATATTATGTTTTATAAAATTTAATTATAATCATTAATTATAAATATATTAGTTAGTTATAGTTTATTTTCATCAACAAATGTTAGTAATATTGATTATTTGGTATAATTTTCGTAATGGCGATGTCGATCCTTGTTCTTTGAAACCAGGTTCATCATTACCAAATTATTAATGGTAGTGAAATATTTTTTCCAAATATTTTTTTCTATCCCATGTTCATTTTATGTAAATTATGGGTATGGTTTACAAGAATGGAATTCATGGAAAACATTTTTCGGGTGATTCACTGATAATAATGAGTTATTTAATAATAATAATAATAAATCTTTATGTAATAATTTCAGAAATATATTCATGAAATATATTAATATTTAATATCATATATTAATATTAATAATTTCTTGATTCTTATTCGTGGTTAAAATGATGATGTTGGTATAACATCATTCATGTAGGTGGTTGAACCAACTCAAACAAGAACATGCAATACTAGGGAATGAGTAAGAGTGTAGAGTTATATAATAGTAGTATCATTTTATTAGAAACAAATGATGTTAATATAACATCATTATAGTGAATAATAATATTTATAATGAGTATATATAGTATTATAATCAAAAAATTATAGAAGAACATAGATACTTGATGAATTCACTCCTTCTCGACATGAGTTCCTTTTGAATGATGAATTTAGGCTTCCTTATTGGAACCTTAATCTATCAAAAATATAATAATGATTTAGTTTCAAGGAAATTTTAATATATTCAAGAGATAATATAATGTTTTGAGTGGTATTGTAGGGTTATAATATGATACCTTTAATAAGTGAGTTTTGAGTGACATTTTCACAAATATACATTTTTTAGTGTATAAGGTTGTCATTTTAAAGGGATAGTGGAAAAAATATAGAAAATATTGGAGGTAGGAATTTTTTTGTTGATAAATCCCTTATACACAAATTTATAGATAGATTTTTATGATATTTTAAGTATTTACCAATTAGTTTAACCCTTTTTTACCTCACTTTACTTTTACCATGGTAACTCAATTTTTACCACGGTAACTTATTTTGATTCTTAAAATTGAAATTTACTGTGTTAACTAATTACAATGTTCTGATTAGAATTTTTGAATCCATTTAATCTAATTCAATTTATAAATATGGTAAATTTATCTTTTAAATGAAAACATAAAGTATATAAATGAAAACTGTTTTTATATACAAACAACTTTTTAAACTTTATGGGTTTTTAATCATATTTCATATCAAAAACCAATTAAACGAGTGTTAATATATTTGTTATACATTGAAAAATTACATTATATTAATCATTTAAAAGAGATAAATTTAATTTATTAATATAGAAATACACAATACTTAAAACAATATTTCTTTGAAAAATAATTTTTTTAACATTAAAAATAATTTTAACCGAATCCTTTTAAAATTAGTGATCCATTTTAAATTTAATTTTATCAATAAATTGGTTTTAAAAAAATTCTTTGAATTTTATAAATACATCAAATCACTCTTTAATAATAATAATAATAAAAAATATATGTAACACATAAAAATATATTTTTATAATTAAATATTTTAATTAAATATTATTTTTATTTCATTACAAAATTATTTATAATTATATTATTGTAAATTACAAAATAAACCCATTGGATATTACCAATGACTATATCCAACAATATTTTTTTACAGACATAGATCTAATGACCATATATATAACAGTCATATTTCATTTTTATATATAGCCTTACATATATTATTAGAATCATTGATCCTATTCATTTAATTCTATGCTTGTTATATTTTTAATTATTCAACTTATTTACATATTTTTAATTGTAGTTATGATATTCCACACAAACCATGAGGATAAAGATTAAATGTTTGTGGTCTTTTTATTTACCTGTAGTTTTATTCATCTTGTAATTTTCTTAATGTGTTTCATATTTCATTCTCATAATATATTAATGTATATCTCTTATTGTAACATTTTTGTCAAAAAATGTATCATGGTTTTTTTAGTTCAATGTTGTATATAGAACAATATATTTATCATTATATTTATTTAAAGGATAATACACACTAAAATCTAGAACTGTTATATTTTACCCCTTAAAATAATTTCACCCTCAGAATTTAATTACTCTGATAAAAAATGAGGGTACTTCTACCTCATTACATCCTTGAGTTCCCACATAGCTTCCTAAGACTTATGATTCCTCTATATAACTTTAATTGGGTTAGTGGTCTTGTTTCATAGTACTTTATCTCCATGATCTATGATTTCTATGGTTATTCCTCATAAGATAGGTTATGTTAAATTTTTAATAAATCTAAGTTATGTACCCATGAAGGGTCGAATATGTATTTCCTTAAAAGTGATACATGGACCATATTATTCCCTTTTGATAGGTTTATGAGAAGTTAAAGATGCTAAATTTTAGTTCCCACATGACCAAGGATTTTGATGGGACAATGTTTTTTGGGCTCAACTTTCCATTCCTCCTAAATCTCATAATTCTGTTCCATGGTAAAATTTAAATTAATATTCTATATCTAACTTAAAAATCTAAATCTCATTGATGATTATACAAGTTTAACTTCTATTGGATTTGAAATTTTTTAATATTATGATGAATGGTTTGAATATTCTCTATCATTTCTTGAGAAAGATTAAGTGTCATCAGTTTACTCTCTCCAACTTTATCCCAACATGTTAGAGTTTTACACCTATTCCTAAATAGAGCCTCTTATAGTGACATTTGAAATATATACTATAAAATATTTTTATATGAAATAATTTGGTTTAATCTAATATATTTGAAAAAAATTCATCTTATATTTTTTTGAGTTCTTTGGCATAAGTAATTCTCTCCTTATAGAATATCGAATGATTCTGCATGTTCTTTAAATTTTTAGACTCTATAACATTAAATTAGATTAAGTAGAGAAAAACTTGATCCTATATAAAAAATTATTTAAGGTTTATGATAATTATAATATATTTTATATGACTTCAAAAACTATAAGAATTTAATTGATAGTAATTTGGTGATTTGACACACCTGGAGTGGGGGAAATAAGGATGTAGACATTTTTATCACCAAACGAAGTCAATTGACACTCTAAATTTTCTATATCATTATATCCCTTCCCTCATATTATAATGATATTATTTATGTATATACCTTTATTCTCTATCACTATCATCATAAATGAGATTTTTATAGGTTCAATAAATATTTATTTTGAGAGAGAACTCTACCAGGGGAATGTGTTGATCTCAACCTCCTTTAAAATCCATTGAACATAATCTCATCATATCTTAAAACGTTTGGATGATCCTTTGATGATGAACTTTAGTCTAAGGATGATAATTAGTAATAAATCTCATTTTTATATCCAAGTATTATTGAATTATTTTTTAGAACATTGAAGTAAATATTAGATATTGATAAGATACAATTAAGAGTAGTACTACATGAAACTATACCACTTCCTTTATATATATCTTAGCAAGTTGATCAAGTGAGAAATATTCTAAAATAGAAATGAAATGTGACAAGTTCATTAAGAGATAAACTACAATACAAATGTAATTATAACATTTAAAACTCTTAGTAATACCTATTATGAAATCCATGGTGATATTCCCCTATTTCCATAGGGGTATGTGTAATGGTTTCATCACCACCTCAAACTTATATCATTATTCCTTAACATGATATAATAACTAGAATTGAGATATATACTCTATTATACCCCTCTTCATTTTTACCATAATAAATGATTCTTGAGATCTTTATAACTTTTTTGTGTTTCTAGGATGAATAGAAAATGATGAATTATATGCTTCATCCAATAACTCTTTCTTAAATTCTGATATTGATGGAACATATATTTATTTATTGAATCTTATAATTTCAAAATTTTCCAAGTTGAACTCTGGAATATTACCTAACTTCTTTTGTAGCTCCATATCCTCCTTTTGTTCCTCTTTGATCTTTATATTGATGGATGGATATTTGATCTTTCATTTGAAAAAGATAGGATTTATCCCCTTACTTAATTATTTAAAGGTCCATACTATATAAAACCATGAGTATTAGGTCTCTTTTATACTCATAATGGATAAGGTAGTATGATAATTCCTAATTAGAGCATAATCCACCTCATTTTCCTTCCTATAGTGGTAATGTATCGAGTAGTCATAGTCCTTGATCAACTCAAACTATATCCTTTAGTATATATTCAACTAATTTAGTTTGAATATATACTTTATGAAATTATGATTGGTGTATATTTCACACTTTTCACCAAAAATAAAATTCCTTTATATCATTAAAAAAATATTACCACTTCTGGCTCTAAATTATGCATTGGGTAATTTTTCTCATGAATCTTAAATTTATGTGAGGCATAGGTACCATCATGTAATTCTCACGAGAATGCATCTCATTCCCTTCTTTGATGCATTAATATATATTAAAAAAACTTTTAAACTATATGATAATGTGATTATCAGTGTAGTGACCAACCATATATTAATATCATTGAAATATTATCCACATTCATCTATCCTAATAAACTTTACTCCCTTTCAAGTTAACTTGGTTAGTGGATTTTAAAATCATGATTTTTTTCACAAATCATCGGTAATATCCATCCAATCCAATAAAACTATAGATATTCATTACAATGGTTGGTCTGGGACATTATTTAATCACATATATCTTCTAAGGATCCATATATTCACCCTCAATTATGTTTACCTGACCCAATAATGTTAATTTTTTTGTATCCATAATCCACAATTACTAATTTTTTTATATAATTGCTTCTTTTTCAAGGTCTGTATAATAATTATCCAATGATCTTCATGCTCTTTATTACTATCATAATAAATGAAAATATAATCTATAAAGAATATGATAATATCTTCATACTATATTTTTACCCATAATTTATGATGACTAGATCAAAGTTCAATATTTGAGAAGTATTTATCGCCTTACATTTTATTAAATAAGTCATCAATATGAAATAGGGAATACCTGTTCTTAATCATAAAAATTTTAAGTTCATGATAATCATTATAGAGACACATTGATCCATATTTTTTCTAAAAAGAGAGTATGGTTCACCCCATGATGAAACACTTCAGTATATAAGACCATTATCTATATTCTCTTTAATTTTATTATTTAATTCCTCCAATTCAATTGGGTCTATTCTATAAAGAGTCTTTGATATGAGTATAACACTAGGTATGTGTTCTATTAAAAAGTCAACCTCATGATATAGGGAAATACCAATAAATACTTCTATAAATATGTTGAAATGTTCCCAAACATTTTTAATATATTTAATAATATCAAGTTTTACCCCAACCATTTAACCTAAATACACCTCATGATTAGGTATTAAGACCCATATAATGGAAGTAATTTACATAGGAGGTTAATGGTCAATATTGAATTGATAAATTATCATAATTGGATTCATGACATTAAATGTGACTTCCATATCCCAAAAATTAATATAGTATCTATATATAGTAATCCAATCCATTCTAAAAATCATATCAAATTACACTGAAGGGATACAAATAAGAAATATAGAAACCACTTTCCCACAAAATTCTATCAGAGAGGAGTTATATACTTAGGATGAAATCATCATATCATGAGGATATTTCACTTATAATTTAATATTTATCAATAAAGTATACAAATAAATAATCTTATATAATTTTCATGATTAAAAGGAATTCATAGATTTAGGCTCAAATAAGATGTTTTCACTATTGAGTATACCTATCACCACCCATATTTCATTATTATTTCTTCAATACCTTACTAAAAATAAAATGGTTATAGTGAGTATGAAACAAAAATAATCAGAGTAATAAATCACATGATAATGAAAATCAAACCTAAGATGTTCTAAATTATGACACTATTTGTAACACCCTGAGATTTTGAGAATTATTATTTTTAAATTCATTGAACTTTTCAATATTTTTTATTTCACATGACATTGAAAATATTTCTTTACATATATATATATATATTAAAACACTAATTCAAACATTCCTTTCATACATAATACCAACTTGGCATGTGCTACATGCAATACCCACTTGGCTTGTGCTACAAGAAACACCAACTTAGGGTACGATACACACAACACTAAGTTTCTACAAAACATCTATTTTTATTGTTTTTATTATTTAAATAATATAATTATAACATAGATGTTAAAATTAGTAATAACAAATTTTTGAATATTTTTTATATAAATAAAACATATTTATAATGAAAGACAATATTTTTAGAAAAGTCCTTTTATGTTAAAAATATTGTTATCTTGAATGAATCAATTTTAATAATAAAAGTAATTTTAGACACATTTAAAAATTAAATTGGATAAAATAAAATTTATTTTTGAATTTATAACATAAAAATTATCCTAAGGTGAAATTTTGGGATTTTTCTGAGAAACTTCATTTTTTGATAAATAGTGAAAAATTCTGCTTTTTAATTAAAAATGCGTTTTTTATAATTATTTATTAATTATAAATGATATTATAAATATTTTTTATGGTAAAATTAGATAAATATTACATATAATAATATAATTAAATTCATTAGAATCAATTCCACCTTAATACTAAATATAAAATCTTAACAAACTTTTGAACTTTTTCCTACTTTAAAACCCTATTATTTAATCCCATCTGTAGGATTAACACTAATATTAATTTTTACACTTCTATGATTGGAATTTAAAAAATTTTACATAAAAAATTTTAATCAGTCTAACATTTAGAGTATAATAATACCATGTTAATTTTTGACCAAAATTATTCGTAAAAGTGATTAAAATTAATCACAGCAGTTAATGCCAAATTAAGCTTAATTAGGGACTAAACATTAAAATTAAGGACCCAAATGACCTATAAACTTTTCCAAAAACTATTTAATGTACCTATTTCAGACATATACCTTCCATTATTGTGTTTGGTTGGTTTTATAATACCTTTTTTAGGTAAGAACATGTGCACACCTAATTTGTTTCTAAAAATTCCTTGTGAGTCCTTTTCCTTCCCTATAAAAGGCCAACACCTATACCCATTACTCAAACCTATAAAACATTTTAATTTCATCCATGATCTGCCCAATTATCCTCCAAAATATCCTCCATTATACCTTCAGTCCTTCCATTGGGAATAAATATTCTCAAGGAATCCTTTTGGCACAAACCAAAAGGAGTTACCCGATTTAGAGGTAATGTCTTCTCTCAAGATCCTTTCATTTATTTCCATTCTTCACCCTTTAAAACATATTTATTAAATTATTCTGTAAAAAAACCAGTATAATAAATATACTATTATTTTTTTATGTAAATGGTCTGACCTAAAATTACACACACCTCCATCTAATGGATGTTATTTCTGTGTATGGAAAACTACTGCCTCACAAAGCGATGATTGTTCATTTCACCTTTACCACCAATCATGGTGGCCATTATGATAGACACTATATTTATATATTTAATATATTATATTTATTATGTATTTAAGATTCTATTTTCCTTTTACAACACACATCTTTTAACCTTCCATTTGGTGTTAATATGATAATATCGTTTGAGGAAGTGTGGAATACCACCCCCTCAAAGCGATGTGATTCATTCACACACCACATATAATGTATTAAAGATGGGTTTAATTAAATTATATTATGTATATAATATATTAATTATACTTTAATAATGATATATATACATACAAATATACATATACATATTTTATTTACATACTTTCATTCAATACGATAATAAAAAAGGAAACAACGTTGATGCGTACGTATGACTTACCGTCTCTATGAATGATGTATTAAATTTCATAATTCTATATGATATAAATTATTATAATATGGATATAATAGATATAACTGACATTTATATCATAATTTAAATTTAGTAATCATTATATAAGTATAAGGAGCAACAATATAACAAATTAAGACACATGTGAAGAATGAAGCGAATATTACCCGAAGTGAAACTTTAATATAGGATCGCTAACAAGAGGGTAATATAAGGTTATAATAAAACCATATATGGTAATATATATAATAATATTATTATAAAAAATATGTATAATAAACTTATATTTATTATACATGAAGCTTGTATGAGTACAGAGAGAGTCAAGACACAAAGTAAGGGGAATTTCATCTAACTTTTAATTTTTGTGAGATTCATATTATGATCACACATATTTCATTTTGTGTGGTGTATGTACTGACCATGATTTAATTATATGTATATTATACATAAATTTATATTTATTCACATATCAATTATATGATCCTTATTTCATGGGGTTTAACATTCAAAAATTACCAAATCGGTAAAACAGTTTTGTCTCAATTTTCCTTCTTTGAGACTCATGTTTTGTTATACACCTAGACTCTTTTTTGGGGTGAATATACTTCCATTTTACAATTTATATCATTAATATACTTATTTTAATGATATATTAAGATTAATTTAATTTATTTTTTTCACATGGAGAGTATGACCCCAAGTTACTAAGTTAAAGAGTTTATTGAGGCAATCTCATCACTTTCTGAGATTGTTTATATTATTGATTACTTTGATGAAATATTATGATCCATATCTCATGAGTATTAATAAGTTTTATTATACTCTATTATTTCATGATATAATCATGTATTAGTACCATATTATACTCTTTGTTACATAATATAGTTAAGAAAGTGTTTATAGGAAATCCCGACTTTACCCTTTCTTCAGTTGGAACTCTATGTTTTCTAAAAAGGGTTTCCAAGAATATTATAACATTATCCTATAAGATTTTAAATAAATATTTATTATTTTTGTATTTTAGAAATCTCTTTAAGGTAATATTATTGTCACTTTCTGAACAAGTAATTCCTTCTAATATTTTTACCATAAAAAAGAAATGTTCATTTTTTACTTCGTATGACATGTAAGAATTTACCCACTATTATTCCTTTGAAGAGTCATTTTAAATTTTTAAAAGGTTAATATTGAAGAATTTTTTTTAAAAGTAATTTTCAAGTAAAAATATTTTAAAAATGATTTCAAGTATTCTTTATATGTTTTCAAGTTATTTTTTGTGAAAATTATTTTTAAATGGTTTTATTTATTAACAATACTTTTTTAAAGAAAAAAGAATATTTTCCTCAAGAAATGGTTTTGAAAGATATTTCAAAACTATTTTATATCTAAGATGAAATCCATTTATGTTAATCATTCCCTTTTTGGAAATTATCTAAATGTTCTGTTCATATCCTTTCTATGAACGGGTCACACTTAATGTCATGGTCTTTATGAAACCTATTTCCCTTTCACAGGTTAAATGTTTATGAAATCCATTTCTCTTTCATAGGATATGATTCAATGAAATGGTTATGAAACCTATATATTTTCCATAGGTTATGATGTGGTGAAATGTTAATGATACCCATATCATTTTATGGGTTATGATTTTATTTTTATAAGACCTATATCTTTTTATGGGTCATGATATGATGAATGTTTTATTATATTGTGGCCCATGTGTGAATGATTTTTACTATGATATGGGTGGGACCTATATCTCCCTAAAATTAATTGGGTAATGATATGTTTTATATTATCTCAAAGGGAACATGGTTTTTTAGGCCAAGCCTAAAAATAAATAGTGTGTATGGGTTGTAGCCCAAGAATAAAAAGAAATAGGGTACACGGGTTACATCCCAAACCCGAAAAGAAAGAGGGTGTATGGGTTGTAGCCCAAGTCTAAAAAGAAATAGAGTGTATGGGTTATATACCAAACCTTGATAAAAGAGGGCACATGAGTAGTATTCCAAGCCCAAAAACAATAAGTTACACAAGTTGTATCGCAAGCCTAAAAGAAACAGGGTACACGGGTTGTAGCCCAAGATTAAAAACAAGAAGGTACATGGGTTTCATCCCAAGACTAAAAGAAAGTGGGTACAAGTTTATATAGCCCAAGACTGAAGTAGGTACATAGGTCATAGCCCAATCCTAACATGTTATAAATGTCTTAGTAGTTAGCCCTGACATAAAAGTCTCTATTCTTATATGTATTTCACAAATCCTATGTCTTATTCTTTAGTTATGATTTCATAGATAATTATGTTTATTTTCTTATGATTCATGTATTATAAACTTCCAAGCCTTATCCCATAGCTCATGTTTATGACCTTTGATATACAGGGTATGATATCCTAATGTTACGATCAGGTTATCATAATACTATGTTCATGTTTATGCTTACATGTATCCCTTTTTTACCCTTACTAAGCATATGAGATCACCACTTCCTTATATTTCTTTTCTCTATGTTATGAAGAAAGGTTTTAGGTAGAATTTCTAATGGCGTAGATATTTATGGGAGACGTTGAAGATCTTTCACCAGGATATATGATTTTTTTCAAGTTTCCAAATACATTAAACTATTATGATCCTTGGGCATGTATTTTTCCAATGTCCTAAATATTCATCTAAAATGATGTAATATCCATGTATTTTAAGTCTATATCTCTATAATATCACCTCAAACAATGAAATTTTAAGTTTATCCTCTATCTATTTTAGTTCATAATAGGTTTTTTTAAGTTCTATACTATTATTATTTACATACCAATCCTCAAAAATAATTAAACACCACCTAGATACTAACTAGGGAGACTCAAGAACAATGTATAAACATATTATATCATCAACATTTGTATTTTTATTCAAAAGAAGAATACAAAGGAGAAGAAAACAAGACCAAGGAGGATTAAAATAATGGAGGCCAAGAGAATTGCCCCAGATCAGGTTCACCCCCTCAGGCTTAAATTGGGAAACATTAGAAAGATACATGACCGAGACACTAGGGGACGCTAGAGAAGCCAAGTGATTTGCCACCTTGTTCCCCTCTATCCAGGTGTGGGTGACACTAGTGGTCCTGTCAAGGAGGGCTTTGAATTTTCTAATGTTGTAGATTATTGACTAGGTTATATTACCATTTTCATGAAGGGAATAATGAATTATCGTGGAATCAGTCTCCACTTGCTAAATGTAAATCTCCCTCTGCTTGCATATAGTGATGCCTGTAAGAATAGCATTAGACTTTGCCTATATAGCATTTCCACTCCCATAATGTGTAATGATCTAGGATCACAATACCTATTGAATCCCAAACCAACCCTCTACCTATCATATCACCCTGGATACAATAACCATCTATATTTAATTTGAGGCTAATCCCAGGAGGACTCCACCAGACCCATTTCCCCTATGGCTTGGATCCTGTCTGCTGGTCCACATCTTGAGGCGTGTACAATGCCTGTAGGGAGAGGTATTCCCTCCAGTTTTCATCAAAGACAAACATATCAACCAATATTCACCTTAATATGATTATAATGTCTCTTACCATGGAGTTAATCCCCTCAAACCTGGCCCGATTTCTATCTTACCATAAGCACCAACAACCGGAATTGAAGATAACAGATCTCACCATTTTTTCCTTCCCTATACAATCAAATCCCTGAAACCAGTTCTCCATTAAGGATTATAAGTGAAATAAGATAACCATGTGAGTATGAAAACATAATCATGGTACATGGTCATGGAATAAGATAATCATAACCAATAAAACACATATAATAAATCACGAGACATGGTATAAGGCTTTTGACGTAACATCATATATGAGATGTATGAAAGTGGAAACATGAGTAAATAATCACGATTCATGAAAACATAACATAGAAACAATAATGTAGAATATACATAATCATATAAAATCATTCCTTATGTTGAGTCTCACTACCAATAACATTATAACATAGTGGATAGAGTACTACAATGGATTGATTTTACTCCCTATTCTCATAAACACATTAGTAAACGTTCCATAGTGGATTTGGTTCACTCCCTAGTACTATACATGTCATATCACGAGATATAAAACTTTACCCAATGCATTGTAGGGATATAAAAGACCCAACCAACATATAATGATGAACCATATATATTTGTGCCACATGATTATGAAAACATTCACAATTCCAACATATCTTAATTAACCAATAAAAAATAAATGGCTATCATGAAAAATTTAATATAAAATGATCATAATACATACAAAGAAAGTAAGTGGATGTTATAATTATATCATATCTTCATTTAACTATAATAAATATTAATGAATGTTGACAAAAATGAAAAACCATTTTATAAGAGTATTAGAAAATTTCTTTCAAAAATAAGAAGAAATATCCTTTTATTTTGATAAATTTTATTTTAAAATAAAAAATTCAAAAAAAAATGGAATAGATATTAATTTGGAAAACCATTAAAACTTGGAGATTAATCTTCATTATGAAAAATATTTATAAAAGAGAGAAATGGTGTTCATGTGAAAATCATCAAGAAAGGAATATTTTTTAACACCTTTTCATTGAGAGTCAAAGTTGTTGGAAAATAACCACACCAAAAACATTAATAGAAGACTAATTTTTTAAAGGAAAAGGAAATTAAAAAATACCTTAAGAAATTATATAATTAGAGATAATTAAATCCATGAAAAAATATAAATAATATATACATGGAGGATAAATATTCTCAATCGAAAAGAAGGGTTAAGATTAGTCCTTATCTATGAGAATTATTTCAGTTGAATTGTAAACCAAAATGAGGAAAACGTTAAGAATACATGTAAAACCCATGAATAACAAATATTATAGGAATTTATATGGTTTTTATGGAGAATAAAAAATAATTTCCCTATATGAAAGTTCAAACATAAACAATATCAATTTCAAAATGAGAATCGTGAAGAAACCCTTATAACTTGGTAACTTTTGAATCAAAAGTCATTAAAAGGGAGAAAATAAGATTGATTTGAAAATTACTTTAATTTAATAAATATTATAATTAAATACATCCATGTGAATAATATACACCACACAAAATAAGAAATGTGGTGAATATGGAACATATCTTAATGAAAGGAAATTGAGACGAGAAAACCCTTACCTCAACTCTTGAATTACTTGAAAGCGATTTAACCACTTGTGTAATAAAAATTAATTATATTAATAAATTATTCCATAACCTTATTAATATATATTAACTTTTATATAATCCAATTATAATCATTCATTACAAATATATTAGTTATTTATAGTTTATTTTCCTCATCAGATTTTAGTAATATTGATTATTTAATATAAGTTTCATAATGGAAATGTCAATCCTAGATATTTGATAAAAAGTTCATAATTAAAATATTATTAAAGGTAGTTGAATAATTTTTTTTCCAATTATTTATTTATTCCGTTCTTAATTTAATGTAATTTATGGGTATAGTTCTTGATAATGGAATTCATGATGAACATTTTTTACGTAACTTATCAATAAAAGTGAATTACTTAATATCAATCATTAATTTTTGAGTCATACATTAATAAAAATAATTATGAAATATATTAATATTTAATATCATATATTATGATTATTAATGTCTTGATGCTTATTCATTTTGAAATGATAATGTTGGTATAACATTGTTCATGTAGGTGGTTGGACCAACCCAGACAATAACAAGTTATACTAGTAAATGAGTAAGAATTTAAAGTTATATAATTGTAGTATAATTTTATTAAAAGAATAATAATGTTAATATATCATAATTATAGTATATAATAATATTTATAAACATTTTATATGATAAGGTTATTGAAAAATTTAGACAAGAACTTAGATACTTGATGAATTCGCTCCTTGACACATGTTCTTTTAGAATGAAGGATCTAGGATTCCTTTATGTAACCAAAAGCTATCAGATATCTAATAAAGATTTGTCAGATGAAAAATGGGAATATATTCAATATATAACTGAATGGTTTGAGTTTTCTGGGAGTGGTATAGGATGGTTCCTTTTATATGTGAGTTTTGAGTGACATTTCTACAAATATTCACTCCTCAATGTATAAGGTTGTCATTTTAAAAGAAAAGTGGATAAAAATGGGGAAATAATGAAAGTGGGATAATTTTTGGTCAATAAATTCTTCATACACACATTTATGGATAGGTTTTTTATGATATTTTAAGTCTTTACCACTTAGTTTAACACTCTTTTACCTCATTTAATCATTACCAGGATAACTCAATTTTTTTACTTCGATAAGTTAATTTTATGAAAAAAAATAAAATTGACCTCTATTAATAATTTTTTTTAATCCATTTAATCTAATTCAATTTCTAAATATTGGAAATTTATATTTTAAATGAAAATATAAAATATATAAATACAACCATTTTTATGGAAAAATAACCTATTAAAATTTATGCATTCTTAATCCCATTTCATATGAATTACCAATTAAATTAGTGTTAATATATTTTTTATAAATTTAAACATTAAATTATATTCATCATTTAAAAGTGATCAATTTAATTTATTAATATAAAAATACAGAATACATTAAAAACATGTTCTATGAAAAATATCATTTTTAAATTAAAAATAAATTTAACATGATCCTGTTAAAATTAATTATTAATATTATATTTGATTTTATAAACCCATTGATAGTAAAATCATTATTTTAATTTTATAAATACATTAAATCAATATTTAATAATAATAATAATAATAATAACATGTAACACATAAAGAATATATTTTTATAATAAACTATTTTAATTAAATATCATTTTTTGTTTCATTCTAAGATTATTTATTATTATATTATTTTCAATTACACAACTTTTCCATTATATACACCTAATAGGAATATATCCAATGACCTTTTTCTAATGTCTATATATCCAACGACCATATTTCCAATGACCACATGTAGAATGATCAAATTTATTTCCTACATATAGCCTTACATACATTATTAAATAATTAATCATATTCACTTACTTATTTATGAAAATGTATATTATATTTCTAATTATTTTTATTATTTTTATAAATTTAATCAAAGGTATGGTCTTCAATACATTCTTAGAGGTGTTAAGTCCTTTAATTTGGTATGAGGTAACCCCATTTATATTGCCTATATATCTTGAGTTTTAGAAGAAGAAACTGGGGATTGAGATGATGAATTCATAGTCAAGATCATATTAGGAGAGGATATATCAATACTTTTTAAGGAGCATAGATATAGATTGAAAGTCTCAGATTCTGGGACTATTAAGGTTCTGAATAGTAAGGAGTTGGCCTTAGAATTATTCCTTATTCTTTTATAGAGCTATTAGTTCTCATAAAACCACTAAGAGCTCCATTCCTATGTTTTTCACTCATAGAGTTCATGGTCACCACCAGTTTTAGTGATCAAATGTTCTCAGTGGTCAACATTGTATAGGTGGGAAGATACCTTTTTAGCTAGTAGTTTCCTTAGAGATTTTATTTTCAATTGTTTTAGAAGGATGTTGTTCATCTAAGGGGAAATAGAGCACATAGAGTATGACCCTATGATGTTTCCCATCCTCAGGGACATAGGGATTAGTGTAGAAATAGAGGGGGTCTTTAGTAGGGACAAAAAGGTAGCTGATTGGGACATGGTTAGTTTAATTTCATGAAGATATCAGATCTAGGTGGGATATAGGTTTTCCAAGGTACCATTTATTTATCTTCCGCCCCGGACTTCCCCTTTTTTGATTTTAGAGCTTTATATCCCTTTATTTCACCTACCTTGGTATGCCCCTTCTGACTTTTGGTGGAGAAAAATATAGTACCCCAAGTGTTGACTATAATAGCTAGGGGTTAATTTGATTTTCTTAATATGTTATAGGGTTACAAGATGATGTTGGGGTGGAATCACTCAATTGGGTATTTCTTAATGTGACATATACAACCATACAACATCTTCCTTGGCATGAATTAATTATATTTTGTTTATATGGTCATCAATTTACCCTATAAGAGAGTTTTATTCTTTAGTGTAGAAGTCTAGTGTGTGGTGTTTGTTAGTGAGTGGGATCATATGATGGGCCATAGGAATTTAGTGCATATATTGTCTTAGATAATAAAATTTTCATTGATATTAGTAGAGGTGTAGGAAGTGTAATTTCCTTGAGTTTGAGAGGATGTTTTGGGTGTCTTCCTTGAATAGGTTTTGATTCTACCCCCTTATTATTATATCAAGTCCATGATATAGTTTTATCTTAGTTTCTCCTGAATTTAAATGAAAACTTATCGAATGAAACCTTATATGTAATGAAATTTGAGAATTTAAATCAACAAATTGATGAAAAAATGTTTTATCCTTCCCAATTTATCATCACAGGGTGATCTGGCGTTGTTCCCTAAGATATAAAATAGTGGTTTGAAATTTTTCATAGAAAAATGGTGTTTAAACCAAGTGATGATCTAGAAAAATTATCACCTTACTAGGATAGATGACTTTTTCAATCATTTGAAGGGAAATAGATAGTTTTAAAATACATATATATGGTTTGGGTATCACCATATGAGGGTAAAGGAGGAGGATATCCTAACGACTTATTTTAGGTTTTGATATGGGAACTTTGAGTTTATGGTTATGTCATTCAATGTCATGAATTCCATGATTATTTTCATGGGACTCATGAACTCTATATTTCCTGATCTCATGTATTAGTTCATAGTGGTGTTAATAAATGATATAATCATGTACTAGAATTTGGTGTTGGATCATTTTGAGTATCTTAAGGATGTTTTACATGTCCTTCAACACCATCACCTCTATGAGAAGTTGTACAAGTAGAGATTTTGGACATGTTAGGTTAATTTTCATGGCCATGTGGTATCTCAGTAAGGAGTAGTAGTTGACCATTTAAATATTGAGGTGGTTTTTTCCTGGGTAACACCTGATAATGTTGTATAGGTATATAGTTTCCTTGGTCACACAAGCTACTATAATAGGTTCATACCTGATTTCTCTTAGATTAAAACACTAATAAATTCATTGAATAGGAAAGAAAAAAATTTCATATGGATTAATCAATGTTAGGAATCTTTTTACTACCAAAAGGAGAAGTTGGTTAGTGATTTTGTTATTTAGTTTTGAAAATAAGGAGTTATGTTTAAAGTTCTTGGCAATGTTTCTAATATAAGTTTTGGATACATCTTGATGTAACATAGGGTAATGATCTCATATAGGTCTAGGTAGTCACATCCCCATGAGTGTAACTATTATACCTATGATATTGATTTAGCTCCAATGGTGTTTATACTGAAGTTGTGGCAGTATAACCCCATTGATAAATTCTCTATGGTATTTACATATTACAAGATTTTGAGGTATATTTTCTTTTAAAAATATTTGGATCCACGTCAGTAAAGGTGGATGGAGTTCTTATAGGAATAAAACTTTTAAATATCTTACACTCTAAGAAAAGGGAATTTATTTGTTGATGTGATGATCAATAATTCATAAGGAAATGTTGTTTATGATTCAGGAGAATCCCAAAGAGTGATGAAGGAGCTTGTATTGATGCATCTTGATATAGAGGAGTCTGGTGGTAGAGGTTTTATATACTATATTATAATGAAATAATATTTACTGCGAACAATATAGGATATTAAATGGGGATACATGGAGGTATAATTGACGTGATATCATGTATTTCATGGTGATACACCTAAGGGATGGTCAAAGGATTATCAACATCAAATGATTTTTCAAGGGTGATTGTTTATTCTATTAGTGATGTGATGGGTGGTTCGTAAGTTTGCAAGATCAACCTTGGTAGTTCATCCTAGTATATATAAGATGTATCATGCCTTTAAGAGTCATATAGGTGGTTAGGAATGAAGTTATTTATAATAGAGTTCATGTCATGATATTTGGTCATACAACTGGTAAAGATAAAACATCATATTACTGATAGTTTTCTATATCCATTTGATTCGCTCAAGTGTAAGTGGGAGGACATTTCAATGGATTTCATCACCAGTTTTCCTTGAACATAATGAGGATGTGATACTATTTGGGTTATTTTAGATCAACTAATGAATTATCTCACTTTTTTATTAATCAATGAGTTGAGTGTTGTGGATGTTTTGGAAATTTAGTATGTGGATGAGGTGGCAAGGCTTCACAGGGAACCAATAACCTTGAATTGTGATCCTTATTTTTCCTCATGAGTCTTGGGATGTATTTAGAATGATTTTGGAACTTATTTATTCCTTATCACTGCCTTACATATTTAGATAGATAGTTAGATGAATCAGACTATCCATATATTAGAGGATATATTACACTATTGTGTTCTAAATTTTTATGGATCATTGGTGAAGAACATGACTTTGGTTGAGTTTTATTATAGTAATAGTTATCACTCAGACATTTTCATGGCTTAATTTGAGGTGTTTTATAGGTGTAATTATAGATCTCCATTGTGATTTACTAAGGTGGGGGAGTCATTGGTACTTGGACCAAATATGGTGTATTGAATGAACAATAAGGATTAGATGATTCAAAAGTGGATTAAGGTGAAACAAGACTATCCTAAGTCATATGTTAATCTGAGGATGAGGCCTCTGAAATTTAAGTTTATAGATCATGTGTTCCTGGGGGTTTCCCCTCATTGTGGTAAGTGGAGTTTTATCCAAGGGAGTAATATTTGTACCTGATATATCTATTCATTTAAGGTGTTAGCTAACATTGGTGAGGTGGGATATTTTAGCACTTCCCCTAGAGTTATAATAGATTTATTATGTTTTCAATGCATGAAAAATTTGTAGATATCTTCATAATGAATCTAATTTCATTTATTGGGGGAGAGTTGGATATATATGATGATGTTATTTTCATGGAGAAACCTCTTGAGGTTTGGGATCATCAAGAAAAGGTGTTGTGATGGTGAGTTATTCCACTGGTTCACATTTTATAGAGGCATGGTGGTTTGAAAAAAATACATGGGAATTCAAGTAACATTTTCATGATCAGTACCCTAAGCTATTTTAAACTTTGTTTTTATTTGGTGATTATATATTTTAATTGACACTATTTTTTTAATATTATTTATTTTAATTTATTCCTTGTGATTTAAAGACGGTGTTGTCTCTGTTTTAGAGGTAACTCCCAGGAAGTGTATGGGTTACTAGTTATTTTTCCTTCTCAATTGGTTTTTATTCTAATAGATATTAACCATTTGAGGGGTATATAATATAATGTATTAACTTTTCAAGTGACTTTACTCATTTATTTCCTAATTTTTTGGGGTATTGAGATGGAGTTTGAAGGTGTAATTTTGGTCTGATGAGGCTTGAAATGTCCGTGGCAGAGGCCATTTCAAGGATGTGGCCATGGGGAGTTGTAATTTTTAAAAATTTGGTAAATACAAGAATATAAATGGTTAATTTGTGTGAGTTTATATTCCATTGTGGTTATCCACACCATAGTGGATCCATTTTAGAGGTCATAGCACTAGAGTGAGTCTAGGTGGAGTGCATGTGAAAAATAGTGAGTGGAATTATGATCATGTTTATGGGTTTAGATTCTCTATATAATTGTGTGAGGATATTTTTTTTGATATTTATAAATCCTAAAAAAGTTTTTATACATTTATATATTTTATTATTTGATTATAGAATGCAAAGATCATCAATAGATAGTGATTATTCACTGGAAGCCTTGATGGTTTCTTGTGAGTATCAACATGGAATCTTCCACATTATGGTCATGAAAGGTGGATATTTTTTTTGAGTTCCATGAAATATATCATAATCTTATAACCAAGGAGTGAAATAGTTTTGGTGATCTATATATGTTTTCCAAGGTTCAAAATTAGGAGGGTCATATTGACTGTTTTAGTCCCCCATGAAGTTAAATCTTATATATAGATTGAATAATATTATATATCCTCTTTTAATTATTCTTTAGTTGTGGTGTACGGGGATTGTCACATCATGGAGATGGCAGTTTGGTGAGATTGGAGTCTGAAGGATTTCATTGTTGGATATAGGGAAATCTAAAATGATTATTTTGTGAGTTATGATAGTGTTTTGTCAAGGGGTGGTTAGGTTTTTCAAGTATATTGGTAATGGAAAGGGTGGTTCTTCAACACCGTGATGATTTTTGTAGAATTTTGGAAATGATGTGTTAAATTTCTCCATGATGTGGTGGATATTTGAGGGATTCTATAGTCAACATTTGTTATGGTTGTGTGGGTACCAATATGCCATGGTGTTGGTCAGACCATTTTTAAAATATCCAAAATGGCTAGTTAGAATAGGGTTATATATTCCATTTTGAATGATTTAGTTTTGGATAGTTCTTAGGATGAGGCCATCATAATTGTTTTAGTGGTCTCCATGTTGTGGTGAAGGCCCATAAAGGTTTCTCTATAAATAGGATTCAAGTTTTCTTAAGATAAATTTTTATTATTTTCCCTTAAAAACCAATACAACCCCATGCCTTATTAGGTGTATCCTAATCATATATCTTGATGATATAAACCTCTCGATTTTTGGGTTTGATCTCTCTTTGTCCAAGGTAATCTATTCTCTTTTTCATTTATCTTAACATTTTTATTTCCCCATTTTAGGTTATAGTGATGAGGTTTATTCTGGTTTGATTAGTATTTTGAGTATGGTTTAATGGTGGTTCATTAGGGTTAGGTCCCGAGGTAGTTCCCATTGAGTTTTTTAGTGATTGATCCTTAGTTGCTCCATTCTTGTCTAGTGTTTATCAAAGATTAATATTGTGGTAGGGGATTCAATACTTCTACTTCTTTATTTATGTATATCCATGGGACTAACATTCCTTTTCCTTTATTGGGTGGCTAGTTACAATTAAGCTAAGAATGATAATGAAACAGTCTAAAAGAATTGAAAAGGGAATAAGGGGAAATTTTTATGAGTTTTACTAGATTGAATGACATTTTTTATGCTTATTAGCTTTTATATTTTTATTGTTGTTGTGGAAAGGTTTTTATGATTATTTATATTTATGAATCAACTTTCATAATGTGTTTATCTATTAAATATTATAATTAATTCATGGGTTCACAAATCTAGAATTTATTATTTATATGATTGTACTTGAAGTACTGAATGAATACAAAAAGAATTTGTATAAAGGATTATTTTATAAGAATTATAACTGAATTGGATGATGGGTTTTTATGATTATTTTATATTTTGTGTTATATTTTTATGGATTTTTTTTACCCCATTTAGCATGGGAGAAGTGGATATTATTGCGGTAATTTTGGTAGGGATGATTGTGTGGTGTGGAAATAGTGGCATAGATGGTTATTTAGGAAGGGAATGGCTTTGTGATGGTAGTGATGGCTATCAGTATGTGTTGTGAGGTGGTTTGTGGGGTGGTTGGTTATTTATATGGGGTTGTGTTATATATTCATAGTGGTATGTAATATTTGGTTAGAAATAATGAATAAAGTCATGCATGTTGACTGTAATTGAATAAGCCATGGGCTGTTAATGAATTATTAATTCTTGGAATGAGTGATTTGAATTTAAATGTGGATTAATTAATACATAATTAATGTAATGTGGATGTTGAAATTGAAATTCTTGAAATGAAAAAAATATGTGATTAAATAGGAACATGATTTTGTAATGTTGTGCCATTTTTATATGGAAGGCATGACTGACTTGTGTTGTAGAGATGACACTAGGTTCTAGTGAATGGTTTTGATGGTTATGGGATTTATATTTCTTCTTAGTATTAAACCTTGGGTAGATCATGTGTGTATATATTTATATAATGTATTTTCCTTGTGATTTTCTTACACTCCCCACACAAGTTAGATAACATTAATAATTCCAAAATTTATTGGGTTCTGGGAGTTTTCTGTAACATTAAAGTTCACAGAGGAATGTATGTATAACTACTACCTCTTCCCCACTCTCTATTCTAGGAATTGTATTATATATGATGAGCTATATTTATTATGCATGGGATGTGATGGACAAAAGTTATAGTGAAAATTATTTTATTTGATGATGATGGGTTGATGATGCGAAGTGATACGATGATTATGTGATACATGGTGGGGGTCATTCATAGTTAGCAGAGGGAATAAGGTTGATGTTCTTCACGTTCACAATAATATAATGTGATTGAGATGTTATGTGAGGTTATGAGATGTGTTATACAATATATGGGGTGATCATGATGTGGTTATGGTATTAATGTGGTATGTTTCTATGTTGTTATGTGGTTATATAGAAGGCGCCAGAGTAGAAGAAAATTTAATATTAGGGAATGAGAGAGAAAAATTAGTGGATAAGTGGTTTTAGGGGTCCTTATTGGTTTTTTTGATATTATGCTATTAAACTTGGATTTGATATTGGCTAAGTGGGACTTGGTAAGGTTTGGTGATAGTTGACTTGAAACAGGTTCATATTGGTTCTATAGTTTATTAACTAAGGTATTAATGTTATTCTTCCACATTTTCATGAGAGCCCTTGAGTAAAAACCTAATATTTATACCATTATGATCACCTATATGAAAAAAAATCTATTTTTAGGTTTCTAGGAGGGATTTAGTGATCAATCCATAATTTACTTTCTTAGGTATGAGAGCTGTAGGTTGAGTCACTACCTTGGGAGTTTCCCTTTTTAGTATTTCATTTAAATTTTGTTTTTTATGACATTATATGCATGTATGAAATATTAGTTTATTAATATTATGGGTTTTATTAGTGGTTTCCATTTATATTATCCTATAATTTATATGGGAAATGCCTTCTATTTTTATGTTTTATAACCTTGGTGTTAGTCTCCAACTCTTAGCCTATTGGAGGTAGGCTCTAGGGGTCACTCTCATCTTTACTGTAGGATTAAGAGATGTTCCTATAAGGGGTTTTCATGAAAACAAAAATCTCACATCTATCATCCCAAAGGAACTTTACCCCTTTCTAGTTAAAGCAGTCATTATCATGACTAAATGGTAGAAGTCCTAAATAACCAAAAATTGATTTTATCAAACTTGTAGGATCCAAAAAACATAGCTACATGGTTCCTCAAGGAGGGAGGAATTGGTGTAAACCAAGGGAGTTTCCTTGGATTATAGCCTTTCACTCTAAAGGAAGTGAACCCAAGTTGTCGTATATGATAATCTCCTCTTCTGGACTTCCCAGCAAAGCTAGTGAGTCCACCGTGAAGTTCACCTCCCTCCAAATATTGTGTACATTATTCCAGAAGTTAGTCTCCACCCTAAATCTTCGGATCAGATATATGAGATCCCACAGAACCTATTTTCTCCCTTGGATAGACTTCAGCATCAATTCAGAATCTGACTCTATCCCCATCACCAAAAGCCGCACCTCCTACAAATTTCCAAACCAGAAAAGAGGGCCCTCATATCCGCACCTAAGGAGGTTCCAAACCCATAGAAAGTTCTAAACCCCATGAATTGAGAATCACCCCACCACATCTCATAAATCCCTCCATAAAATAACCATCCACATTAAACTTCAAGCCTCCAAGGGGAGGTATCTACTTGAACCACCCACCCTCCATCCTAGTAACCATGAAGGGACAATTGAGAAAATTACATACCATAAATGAGGTCTTAATCCCTATTAAAAGCACACCTAACTCAAAAATCAGGGACTTCAATCTCATTTGAAAGAACAAAAAGGATCTTATGAAACCTATCCGGACATGGTTCCATGCTTCCCATATGGTCTAGTATACCAAAGAGAGAATGACCGCACAGACCTTACATTCCATGACCCTTCCCTCCATTCCATGAAACTAATCCTTCAAGAAACCATGAAATTTAGGATGTTCCCCGATGGTGTAGGGATGTGGTGAAAACCAAGACCAGAGTTACTATGCCCAATTGCTCTGAAAGAATATATGAAGGGTAGATTAGACCAGCGGGTTCTCACAATGAAAACAACATGACACTAGTAAGATCCCTTTCCTTTTAATGTTCTTATCCATTGGGAGAGCCTTGTTTCTGATACGAAAAGTGATAAAGTTCATTTTTGTAGGAATCTACTTACACCATATCTTGGTAGACCATTATTTATGAGGTCTCTCCACATGCAGCAACCTCTTTTAGTCCTGGGTGAAAAACCTGCCTAAAGTCGATCCCATGAAGTAGAATTTATCTGGGACATCATCCATGATAACTCCTTCACACAACTTCATCTGCTCAAGAGTCATGACAGCCTATATGAAGATAGGGTGAGCACTAGCCTTCTTAAAGGTGATGTTTGGATTAAGGCATCTTGGAAAGTCCAACATTTATCCCAACCAATTAACCTTCAATAAGTTGACATCCCCTTTCCCAATAATCCACCAAGCCAATCTGTTGAGGGTCTCAAGATGAGAACACATGCACCGTACCAAGTGATAAAGTTGAGGACCATGTGTACCCAACACTTTCAGATGATCCTCATATCACATCATAAAGAATGATGCCCACAGGGATTCCCCCATAACAACATCACACATCAGTCGACCTTGCATTCCTTGGATGGTCTCCCAAAAAAACTATGAATTTCAAAAATATTCATAGGTATTTCCAAATACATAATTGATTCCACCTTTTTAGGATCTATAGATATTCTAAACATGGAGACAATACACCTATACAATTTTATCTAAAAATGATATTTTAAAATTTCAGAATAAAGTCAATGAGACACAAAAGTATCTATAAAAATAGATAAATACACCCCATGATTCTTATAATATCAATAATATATCAAAATATCATCAGTTAATATTATCATTAATGGGTATATATAAGGGTGTAAGATCAAATTTATCTATTCCATGAAAAATTTTAGACAAAATTGTTACCCTTAAAGGTATTACAAACTAATAAAAAATATATATATTTAGTCCTGAATTCCATATTCAATACATCTTCATATTGAACCCTGTGTTGATGGAATAACAACTAAATATAAATTTTAGAAAACCACCAGGACCTTATAATATAGTCAAACAAATCATTAATTCATGGAAATGGATTTTGGTTCCTGATAGTAATCTGGTTCAAACATTAGTAATTAATAATAATCATAATCTCCCACATCCTTTTTAGTGAAAATCACTAGACCGCCCTAAGAAAATATACTTAGTTTGATGAATCTATTAGATTAAATATCATATAATTTATTTTTTAATTATTTAAGATTATTTGGAGCCATAAAGTAAAAATTTATAAAATTAGGCTCAATAAAAGGTTCCAAGTCCATAAAAACCTCAAATTCCCTCTCTAAAGGAAAACCTACAAAATCCTTAAGAAACATATCATGAAATGGATCCACCACATAAGGAAAAACATTAATAAATCTATACACATAAAATTAAAGAACCATACCCATAATATTAGATGTAATCATTCTCATATGACCCAAATCAAATCTAGCATGACTAGTATAATAATATCACTCTCCTAAAAAAACATAAGACTCATCAGAAAAAGGGTAAAACATTACCCATATCTGGTAGCTATCAATGTGATCTAATAAATTCATTAACTAATCCATATCTATTTTAATATAAAACCCTTAATTTATAAAATAAATGAGTCCCAAAGATTACCATACTCTCTAATAACAATAAAAAAATTTGGACATCTCCTGATAGACTCAACTCTCTTCCCATATTGAGTATTTTTATCCAATACTCTGGGTAAAAACATAATATCCAACCCCATATTATATATAAATAATGTAGAGATAAAATAATTAGATGCACTAATATTAAATATTACACTATCCAAGGTATAAGTAACTAGTATCATACCTTTAATAGTTAAATATCCCTTTTTAATATTAGATTGTGGGCTCCATAAAAAAAATTGTGTTAAACCAGATTCTCAAACTAAACACCAAGTAGCTTGAATCCCCTAAGCCATATGTCCTCATTGAGTTTTCCCTATTGAATCCCTACCTCCACCATCACGGAGGTGCACTATCCCATAAACAAGATACCTGAGTATATTCTAAATATAAACCTCCATTATTTTGATCCCCCTCTAATAAAACCTCTAAACATGTACCATATTATGATAATAATGAAATTAATTTGTATCTTGGGGACACAAATCTCGAGTACGGACTTTTCAACCATATTAATAACACCACAAAATTACCCTTCCTTATGAAAGAGGTGATAAATTCTTCCCAAATCCCCATAATTACTCATTTCCTAGACAATAATTATCATCCTTTATCTATATACTTCTTCTTGATCCACTAGTAACCACTAGTGACCTCCTTTGCACCTCCAAATCTTTATCAGAAATCAAGGATTATTTTATCACTTCCATGATGGTGAGTAAACAAAATAGTCTCAAATATGAGTAGTGATTTGGTTGTAAACCATACTCAAAACTATGAGTCTTAGTAGACTCATCACCACCCATATTTAGGAAAAAATGGATAAATTCTATGAATTTATATGTATAATTAGGAGTATAAATGTCACTTGTAACCTCTAAACCCCATCCCATTACCTTAGGTGGGGATGAGGTTCCACTTACATTAGGTGAAATCCCTTGGATAGAAAAGGCAAGAAATAAATTCCAAGGGAATTACCAAATCATGGGGGACAATTTTCTTTTTCACAAAACATTCAAGATACATATCCAAGATAATAAATATATATGATGCATTAATAAAAAAAATACTAAAATCAAATATATACCATATCCATACAAAATAATTAAATTGAAGCTTCCAATATTAATATAAAGACTATAGAACTAAAAAACCTAAAAATGAAACGCTATGTTCCAACATGGCACACTCCCATGTTCTACATGATGACTACCACCAAGATCCCAACCCCAACCTATTCTATAGAATCAACACATATCACTAGCATATAAGAGGCCCAACTTATCTATATCATAAATAATAATGACTATATATGCAAAAAAGTGCATATATAGGGGTGAGTATATCAACTCGGTAGGAAATCCATTGAATATTCCCCACACACACCTATTTTAAAAGAACAAGTTAGCTTATAATTTTATAAAATAGGAAAGAATCATAATATAATAAAAAAATCAATCAAAACAAGTAAATCACACCAAAATTAAATTTTCCTTTGAAATCCATAATTTCCTCAAAACCACCCATGCCATAACCCACACACCCATTCCATGAACTCAAAACCATGAATGCATCCCCCATTATAGCGTAACTCCCACAACAGGCCCAAACTAATAAGTAAAACCTCATTAATTTGACCCAAGCTATCACTTGGTGGAATAAAACCCTAATATAACCTATATGGAATGAAAACCAAGTTTGAATCAATAAGGACCCTTACATATATATATCATGAACACAAATCAACCCATGTCAAACCAATGTACCACTAAAATTTGGTATCGATAACCAAGTCCAAATTAATTAGGCCCTGCACATGAAAGATATGGATGAACCCCAACCCATAAAGTCGAGTTTACACACAATAAAATTTTATTTTGAACATTAATTGACAAGATACACACTTTCAAGATATTTTAACCAGAATAATTCATAAAAAAACTAGTAGAATTTATGTATGCAAGCCTTCAAGTTTGGGATAGATGTGGAGAGGGATAAAATTCACATAACTTAATCAAAATTTTACAATAAAATCCAATAGTATATATTGAGTAAGAATAAAATCACCCATAAATTTACTTTATAAAGTTTGGTTCAAGATCTATAATCACCAGTGATAGAAAGCGAAAGAGTGATAATTTTTTCATAATTTAACTTAGTGAAAAATCAAATTAAAATCCCACAAAAAATTAAACATGATTTTCTTTTTAAAATTTGAATATCCCTCAAAATATCAGGGGAAATTTTGGAAATTTAAATTATATTTTACTATTACTACAAGTAATATCATGTTATAGAGATATTTATATCATTGTTTTATCCCACCACACCTAAGCCTATGAAATGGTAGAATCCTCCTCACCATTTCCATCCCATATATATCTCTCAACCACACCACAACCAAGTGAAAAAATGGAAAATTTTATGATCATGGAGTTGTACCTGTTTTACACATGTGAACCACCTAGGATGAAATTTAAACCTTAGAAGTTTCACTTGTTATAGAAAACTCAACCACACACTATCAGTTCAAAATAATAACCCTTACATGAGCTTTGGAAAGGACCTTGATGTGAATACCCTAATGCATGATGTATTAACTTTACAGAAATCTTTAGTGACCATCACACAAGTTAAAAATAATCCTTATGTGAACCTATAAATACCCTTATGAAAACCAGGGATTACCATTATGTCATGCACCACACCTAGAAAAACATCTATTGGCATGGGCATGATGTTGGTCACACCAATTGAAACCCACATCGATCTCTTTAAAACACCATGCTCACTCCCATTGCATGGTTATCCTCCATAAAACCTATGGAAACCATTATATGACTTAAGATACATAAAGAAACCATTATTTCAAAAAATGGGTAGGGGGTTTCACATTCTCCCCACCACTAGGATTTCCATCCTTGAAAATATGGGGGTGGGTTTTTAGACATAGGTTGGCTTAGTGATCCAATATAACATTATCCCAGAATTCCTCACAAACCCAATGATGATACTACAACATATGTACCATAGATACACATCATCATAAAAAAATATTATCATAACCATCCAAGATATCCTATTAATGTTTAACCTAATGATACAACTATTATAATTCAGCCACTAAATATCCTATGAAATAGTCACCCATGCCTGTAATGAGAGCCACCTGAAATAAAACTAAAACTCTATACTAGTCTATATAATCATGTGCATTACATAAATATTACCCATGAATTATAATGGATTCATACTATCACTAACCTTACACATAGATACTTTCAACCTTAAGGAATCCACTACCCAATTGACTATGAACTATCAAAATAAGTCTGAGTAGTACTCGGTGAAACCCAACATGAGAAGAAATGGACAAGTAACAAAAAATAACCCACTATATATAGAGTGTAAGAGTTTTAAAGGTGTACAAGAATGATACCATTTAACCATTACTAAAAAATAACTCATACATTTATAAATCTAGGGACATGACCGTGTACTCACCCATACCCTAGAAAACTTTAATGAAGGTCACTAGTCCTAAAAATACTCTTGAAAACTTCAGCTAACCAAATTTTTTTATCCAGATTGGTTACCAAAATAAAAGTTAAACCTATTTCCAAATCTTCCAAAGTTTACTATCAGATTCTATAATTCATTTGGAAACATAAAAGATATATTTATAATCCTTCTCATCTAATCCTACCTAATTCATACTCCAAACCCGTTGAAAATATAAACCACTCCTTTAGAAGATGCAAGAGTGATTTTACAAGCCCAAAAATAAATATGAAATTAAATACTAGCTACCACTACCTTCTATAGATCATAACAATGATATTTATAAGAAACAAATCCAACTAAATCTAGATTATGATAAGGGTAATTAAACATGGTGACCAATCTAGAATCCCAAGATATCCTGTTCCTTCTAGGTTCTTTGATACTTATCCTAAGATACATCCCCTATACATACAAAACTTATCCCTTCTTTCACATATCATGTCTACCACACGAAAAACATAAGAATCCTAACCATCAAAACAAGTAAAGATTGTATACAAGAATTACTAGGACAAAAATACAACCCTCACACATGTTGGAGTTGGTGTTTTAAAACCAACTATTTATACATTTGATTACTTGTTTTTTTTCAAAGATTTGGATATTAATAAAACAACTTATTACAAAATGTTCATTGTTTTGCATTACTTTAATGAAATAATTTCCTAGAGTATATATTGCATTGATAAGGTTATTCGAGTTCACTAATATGATGAGAACCTTGATATTCTATGATATTATTAAATATAGTTCTATGGTCAGATAACATACTATGATGGGACATATAGAATGTTGTCTATCAAGTGTGAGTACTCATAAGAAAACGAGACTTATTCTTCTGAATTTCACACTTGATAATATCTAAGATTTTAGATTATGAGAACATACCCACCTATAATAATTTCACATGTTTATGTTTCATTAGATATTCCTATCTAAAATCATGTGTTATGGTCCTTAGATATTAATATAACTATTATTGCATTTCATGAATTGCACACTTAGACGTATTACTATAAACCACAAAAATAATAGTTAATAGTGAATTTGGGTACATTGGGTGTGTCACTAATGATGTGTTATTAATTAATAATTTTAGGAAGGATTGTACCTTCGATCTTTATAGAATATGATATCTCGACCCTTTGTTTGAAATATAACTGTCACATTAAATTCCCTGAACACAGTGTAATGATGTGTTTATTTCAGATATTCAAAGAAATATGTATCAAAAATATAGGTTTAAAACATGTATATACAACATGATTGATGAGATATTTTGAATAAGATATTATATTACATATTAAGAATTCGTATGTAGTTACTGATGTTGCGAAATTAAGTTTTTTCTCATGAGTACCATGACCCATTTCTAGATAGTAATTGTCATGACCCGTCCTTGGGGACCGTTCCATGAATACCCCAAGCCCGCCTTCCATAGGCCAGGGGTTGGAGACTAGAACCAAGGAATAAATCCCAATAAAAATGGGAAGTCATTGCCTTGTAAAGTAAACAAACACACAGAGTAAGAAAGCAGAAGTAAACACTAAGTAAAACTGGGTAAAATAGTAAGTGCGGAAAAGTAAGTGGGCCAAAATACAAACCCAAATTGAAAGTAAAGTACAACTGAAAAAGGGAGTACAACAAATGAAAAGTAAAGCCGCAACATCGGGCCTTCCATTGGATGTCCCACCTGAAGGGTGGGTATAGATAGCCTCCACAGCTCCTCGTTTCCAGCCGTTTGTTCCATGTACGTCCCGCCCAGTGGTCCACCTTCAGGTACTGACTGCTCCACTAGACTCTACCACGATCAGCGTTGTCCATCATCTGCATCCAACACAATGTAGTACGGGCATAGCCCATGCAGGGGTGAGTATACTCTACTCATTAGGGACCCCAATACCCCCAAAGGTCTCTCAGAATCCACAATGGATAATCCACAAAGGAAAGATACAATCACGAAGTAACATCCGACTCAACTTAGGTGTATGCCCATACATATACCTAAGTTATCAATTCTAGTTCGACTCCAACATCCGAGCCCAAGTCCGATCACGTCCACACAGGATAGCACAACACAATCCACATATGAAAGTAAGTCAATCATATCGATGTTATTGATTGAAAGTCAAGATTCAGCTCACACAAGTATACTTTTTCATAAGAAGATAAAGATGATCAGATATAGCCACTGATTCATCTAAGACACCAGACCCACATAGGATCGATAGGTACTAACCCCCGCAATGACCCACAAAGGATTGATAGGTACTAACCCCCGTAATGACCCACAAAGGATCGATAGGTAATAACCCCCGAAATGACCCACAAAGGATCGATAGGTACTAACCCCCGCAATGACCCACATAGGATCTGACCCACACAGGATCAGTATGAGCTGGCCCACACAGGACTACTGAGCGCTGACCCACAGAGGATCTGACTGACACAGGATTGGTAGCACTGACCCAGGTAGGATCGCTGAGTGCTGTAGTCATCACCGTCGAATCCACGGAGGATTTTTGTACAATCGTCATCGTCGTCGCAGTCGCAGCCAGCTCTAGGGTTCCCGCACACATCAAGCTAATTCGGGAGGGTCCGCCTCACGAGCCGAGGGGATGATACATCAACTGACACAAAGTCCAGAGTTGATGTATCCAAAAGTTCTGTATCATCAACAGGAATTCAACGTCACAGACGGCGTGTCAATCGGACGCCCGGTCTAAGAGTTATTGGCTTTTTCGTCCCAGGGGCCCGGTTGGTTTTTAAGTCAAAACCAACCCGACCATACTCCAACTGCATCCAAACCTCGAGCGGAGTAAGACAAAGGGTCCGTCTCACTAAGAGGAATCCAAAAAATATGACAACATGTCAATCGGACGTCCGGAGCTCAAGTTATAAGCGTTTCCGCTCTGAGGACCCGGTTGGTTTCGTGTACGAACCAACCCGGCCGAACCCACAGTTTTCCGAAACCTTGAGTGTAATATACTGAAATGACCGTCTCGATCCAATGATTTCATCGTAGCTGACGGTGCGTTTATTGGAGGTCCGTATCCCAAGTTATGGGCAAAAGACCGGAAGAGGTCCGAAAATGGGGGTTTCGGGCCCGGACCGACCCGGCCCGAGATCCCCTGGGTAGGCCCGAACCGGGTCCGGGTCCGGCCCACTTGGGCACGGCCCGACCTGGCTAGCGCGGCCCAGCCCGGCCCGGCGCGCTGGCGCGACCAGCGTGGCCAGGTAGCTCGGCCGAAACGGCCGAGCGGTTTGGGGGGGGGGGGGGGAGGCGCTGCCCCCCGTTTAATGAAACGCGGCCCCCCCACATGGGGGCCGCTCCTGCTTCCAGCCGGGGGTTTTGAACCCCCGGTCTACCCCCTGACCGGCCCCCCTGCTCCGGCCGGCCGGCTTCTGCCGCCACGGGTCCGGCAGGGTCCCGTCCCCCTGCTCCGATGCTGGCAGCCAGAAACTGGCCGCCGCTCCCTGCTCCGCCGCGGCCTAAGGCCACGACCTTGGTCCATCCGGTGCGGCGCAACGGCACCGCACCCCTCCTCCGCGACCCCGCTCTGGCCGTGGTGCCTTTGTGGTTCTCCGGCGCGGCACGACGGCACCACACACCCTTGCCGCATGATCCCAAACAGTGCCATTGCACCGTGTCACTTTCCTTCGAACCGCAACAACACAAAGATAAGGGAGGAGGGTCGGCCATGTTTGTGTGGTCTGGCCCCCTCCCGTTAATCGATATCAAGTGGTCCAATTTGAAACGAGGAACGACGATGGAAGAATTCACGAATAACAAAAACAATAAATCCCCTACCTCAAGCGTTGTCGTCGAACGAGATTTGTCGTGGAAAGGGACGTCACAGATTTGATCGTCGCAGAAGAAGACTCTGTAAGCATCGTCAGCGTCGTAGAGAGAAGGATTGACAGCATCACGGTACACGGTGTTGCGTGGTCGATCTTTGAGGATTCGGCATTCTTCGTCGGATACCGGCGTTCTTCGCATTCTTCAATGAAGAGGATGAAGATCTTCAAGACTTAGAGCTTTTTCCAAAATCCTCTCAACAAGCTAACCCCTGAATAAAATAAGTGTTTCTCTTATTTTATTACCCATGTCATAAGTTTGAAATTCAAATAAAGAATTAACTTTAAGTAATTAAACCTAAGTCATTAAATAGAGGGTTAAGGGGGGTTAGGGAAAATGAAGTGGTGGGGTTTGTGTGGACCCCACCGCCCTCATAACCTCACTTGGGTGGTTACCCCAACTTCCACCCAAAGGTTATCCTCGTAATAAAAATAAAATTTGTAACTTAATTTTATTTTTAACTTCCACAATTTTTAACAACTTCTCCCATGTAAACGCAAACGCGGAAAAGGTGTTCCTAAACAATTACTGGCGCTGTGATTCTATCAGTGCCCTCAGAATTCGATTCCGAGCACCGTTTCAAAAGTTAGGAAATCCCATTCATTCGTTCACTGAACGTACCCGAGCTAAACTTCAGATAAAAATTCCCGGCACACCGGGCCTCGAAATCAGGTTCCGTCAGAAACTGCGTAATTGTAAAATCCCAAAGAAAATTAAAAAAAAATTTCCATTGAATTTTACGAGTCTTTACATTACTCCCACCTCAGGGCTTTACGTCCCCGTAAAGATACATCATAAACTAGGGAAACAAATGTGGGTACTGTGCACGCATCTGAGCCTCCTACTCCCAGGTGCTCTCCTGGAGGTTCCCGTGCTTCCATATGATGCACACTAGAGGAATCGACCATCCATGTAGGACCCACTCCTGTTGATCCTCGATCTCCACTGGGACCTCCACAAAAGTCTCCCCATCGTTTATGTCCAACCCCCCATGGTCAATGATATGCGTCAGGTCATGCACGTATCTCCTCAGCTGAGATACGCGGAAGACGTCATGCACCTGGTGCAAATGAGGTGGTAGAGCTAGGCGATAAGCCACCTCGCCTATCCTTCTGAGGACCTGGAATGGTCCGATGAAGTGCCGAGATAACTTGCTGCCTCAGCCAAATCTCCGTAATCCACATCGAGGTGAGACCCGCAAGAAGACGTGGTTGCCATCCTCAAACTCCAGTGGCCTCCGCCTCCTGTCAGCATAAGACTTCTACCGGCTCTGAGCTGTCCTCATCTGATCCTAGATAACCTGGACCTTCTTTGTCGTGGCTTGGACCATCTCTGGTCCCACAGGTGATGAATCCCCAGGGTCTGTCCAGCACAGAGGTGATCTGCAAGGTCGGCTGTACAACGCCTCGTATGGTGTCATCCCGATGGTGGAGTGGTAGCTGTTGTTGTACGCGAACTCCACCAAGGGTAGGTGATCCTCCCAGCTGTGACCAAAGTCGAGGACACATGCACGGAGCATGTCCTCGAGAGTCTGAATGGTCCTCTCCATCTGACCATCTGTCTGTGGGTGAAAGGCGGTGCTCAGATGTAGCTGCATCCCGAATGCCTCCTGAAACCCCTTCCAAAGCTGGGAAGTAAAGCGTGAATCTCGATCGGAGACGATAGATGATGGCACACCATGAATCCGTACAATATCCTGATCTTAGAGGCTTCCCAAGATCTCCACTGAGACATGCTCTCTGATGGGTAAGAAGTGTTCCGACTTGGTGAGTTGGTTGACAATCACCCATATGGAGTCATGACCTCTGGAAGAGCGTGGAAGTACAGTCACGAAGTCCATAGATATCCCGTCCCACTTCCACTCCGGGACCTCCAAGGGTTGTACCAAGCCTGATGGTACCTGGTGCTCCGCCTTCTCCTACTGGCAGGCGAGGCATCGAGAAACGAACTCTGCTACAACCTTCTTCATACCCGGCCAACAGTGCTGTCATCTAAGGTCCTGGTACATATTCACCACTCCTGGATGTACCGCTAGAGGGGAAGTGTGGAACTCCCTCAACACCTCCTACTGTAAAGCAGCTGGTACCATGGTACGTCCTCTGAAAAGGATGACGTGCTCTCCTCCCACAGAGAACCCATCAGGTGCCTTTCCTGAGGATATCTATGCTCGCCGCGTCTCATAGTCAACGTCCCCACGTTGGGCCTCTCTGACCCACTAAAGAAGTGGAGGAGTGACTGTGAGTGACTGTAGGAAGTCTGCTCCATCGCTATCCACGAAGGATATCTGCAAAGCAGCTAGCTGCTCTATCGCCACCCCAAGTAGCTGAATGCCCGTCCTCCTGCTGAGAGAATCGGCTACTACATTCCCCTTTCCAGGAGTATAGACTATCTCAATGTCATAGTCCTAGAGGAACTCGAGCCATCGCCGCTGTCTTAGGTTCATGTCCTTCTGTGAGAAGATGTACCTGAGACTCTGGTGGTCAAAAAAGACTGTAAAGCGCTCGCCCATCAGATAGTGTCGCCACATCTTCAAAGAAAAGACCACTGCTGCCAACTTCAGGTCATGGGTAGTATAGTTCTGCTCGTTCTGCCTCAACTGAAGTGATCCATAGGCGATCACCGCCCGCTCCTGCAGCAAGACACATCCGAGTCTGGTCCCTAATGCATCGTGGTAGACTACATACCCTACTCCCTCCTATGATATCTTCAAGATAGGTGCGCTGGTCAATCTCTGTCTCAGCTCTTGGAAGCTCTGCTGACATCTATCTGACCACACGAAGGGTTTCCCCTTCTTCGTCAAACCCGAGAGTGGTTATGAAACCATGGAAAAGTTTGGCACGAATCTCCGGTAGTATCCAGCTAGCCCCAAGAAACTCCGCACCTCTATCATGCTCTTGGGTGGCTCCCAAGATAGCACTGGCTCGATCTTCGCAGGATCCACCGCAACTCCCACCTCATAGATGACATGTCCCAAGAAGTGGACCTCACGTAACCAGAACTAACACTTTGAGAGCTTTCCATAAAGCTGGTGCTCTCAGTGTATGTACAGTACAACCCGCAAGTGGTAGGCGTGCTCCTCCTCAGTCGTCGAGTATATCAAAATGTCGCTGATGAAGACCACGAAAAATCGATCAAGGTATGGATGAAATAACCTGTTCATGAGGCCCATGAACACTACTGGAGCATTGGTTATGCCGAATGGCATAACCAAGAACTCATAGTGGCCATACCGACACCTGAAGGACATCTTCTACACATCCTTGTCCCGAACTCTGAGCTGATGATAGCCTGACCTGAGGTCTATCTTCGAGAAACACTGTGATCCCTTGAGCTGATCTATGAGGTCTTCAATACTTGGTAGCGGATACTTGTTCCTCACGGTCACCTGGTTTAGGTGACGATAGTCGACACACAGTCGCAAGCTCCCGTCCGCCTTCTTGGCGAACAATATCGGGGAAGCCCAGGTTGAAACACTGGGTCGGATGAATCCCTTGCCCTGCAAGTCCTCCAGCTGTACCTATAGCTATCGAAGCTCGGCGGGAGCCATCCGATATGCTGGGGTGGATATTGGGGCTGTCCCGGGGTACAGGTCAATATAAAAGTCTACCTCTCTACGAGGAGGTAGTCCTGGAACATCGTCGGGAAAAACGTCCGCATACTGATCCACCACTGTAGGTAAGCTCGGACTCCGCATGTCAACTGCTCCAAGGATGAGGCTAGCCAACTGATGAGTAATGGGATGCCCTCTCCTCTGCGTGAGTCCATCCTGCACTGCAAAGGCTCCCTTCTCACCGGTGAAGGTGAACCTACTCCCGTTGGTGCGTATACATTTCACCTTGCGCCTAATGCAGTCAATCTGAGCATGGACTGTAGATGACCAATCAATGCCCAAGATGATGTCGTAAGGCCTCGACGCTGCTACAAGAAGATCCCAGCCGAAGCTCTTGCCTCCTAGAGTAAGCTCACACTGTCGGAACCAGTACATAATCATCGAGTCTGCTCCCGTAGGAGTCTCTATCCATAAGGATCGAGCGAATGACTCTGTAGGAATCTCTGAGCTCCGAACAAGGGTAGTGGCAATAAAGGAATGACTCGCTCTTGTGTCTATAAGAACTAAAGTAAGGGTGAAATAGACATAGATAGTACCTCGAATCATCTCGGGCGCACCGTGGTCGTAGGCCTCCGCTGCCTGAAGCTGTGCCTGCCTCTGCCCTCCAGCTCCCTGTGGTCGGGGTGGGCCTCCTGGTGGTGGTGGTGGTAAAGCCTCAAAGCGTCTCCCACCACCTGCTGCTTGTCCAGCTCCTCTGCCTCATCTGCCTGCTCCCTGCGGACCGCCACGGTCGACCCTCTACCTCTGCCTAGGTGGTCCCTCAACTGTCTGCTGCTCCTCCGCACGGCGGGTCGGGCAGTCACGAGCCATGTGGCCCGGCCCGCCGCATGCGTAGCACTGTCTGCCTCTCAAAAGACTGGCTCTACGCTTAGTGCCCCGCACCTCTGAGCCAGTGTCCTGAGGTTGTCTGCCTGAGGGTCTGGTCTTCCTGGACCCATGTGTCATCCGTTGACTGCCTGCTGCAGAAGACTCTGCTACGTGCCGCCCTGCGGTAGGTCTCGCTACTGATGTAGGCTCAGCAAGTAAGCTCTCAATGAGAAGGGCTCGCTCAAGTACACTTGCTTGTATCGAAATGCTGAGGGAGATCAGCGATGCCCTAATCTCATGACTCAGTCCCTGCTTGAAGGTCCGGGCCTAGAAGAATGGGTCCCGTACCATGTCCGTCGAGTAGCGCGAGAGATCGGTAAATCTCACCGAGTACTGGGCGACTGTCAAGCTTCCCTACCGCAGTTGTAGTAGCTCCTGTATGCACACCGCACGGAGGGTGGCCGGGATGAACTCCGAGTGGAAGAGGCTCTCAAAGTCCGTCCATAGGATATATGCCTCTTCGTGCACTTGGAGCATCAAGCTCCACCATCTGCCTGCTGCCACATGCAGGAGACTCGCTGCAAGGATCACCATGAGGTCTGCTAGTGTCCCTACCAAACGGAAAACTCATACAACTACCTCCAGCCAATCCTTGGCTGCCTAGGGGTCCATCTCCCCGCGGAACCTGGGCGGTCACGGACGCTGGAACTCATGCAGTGCACTAAGGCGACGTGCACTCTCAGCGGCTGGGGGTGGTGGCATCGGTGGCTCGGTGGGTAGTGGTACCGCCGGTGCCTCTGCAGTAATAGGGCTCTACACCGAGGCCTCAGCTCTCAGTGGGCTGTCGTCATGCATGAAACTCAGAACCCTAGATAGCTTCCGTCGTGGGGCCATCCTGAAAGAAACAGGTGCGCCACGGTTAATACAGTATACCTGGTGAGCTGACACAAAGTAATCACAAAGAAAACTTGAAACACACATGCAATCAATGTTTTCGTGCATTGAGTTAGAAATCAGAAGTCAAGGTCCTGGTGTACGGATACGTCGGTTGCCGCACCAACACTAGACTCCCTAGACTGATAACCACACTCAATACTTTTAAAACTATTGCTTCACATAGAAAAAGATCAGAGTCCTGAGTTCCACAGTAGAACTAAACTCCTCTGATACCAATTTATCACGAACTATCCTCGGGGCTCGTGCCGTGAATACCCCAAGCCTGCCTTCCATAGGACAGGGGCTGCTGACTAGCACCAAGGCGTAAATCCCGATAAAAAGGGGAAGAAATTTCCTTGTAAAGTAAACAAACACACAGAGTAAGCAAGAAGAAGTAAACACTAAGTAAAACTGGGTACAATAGTAAGTGCGGAAAAGTAAGTGGGCCAGAATAAAAACTTAAACTGAAAGTAAAGTACAACTGAAAAAGGGAGTACAACAACAGAAAAGTAAAGCCGCAACGTCGGGCCGTCCACTAGATGTCCCACCTGAAGGGTGGGTATAGATAGACTCCACAGCTCCTCGGGTCCAGCCGTCCGCTCCGTGTACGTCCCGCCCAATGGTCCACCTCCAGGTACCAACCGCCCCACTAGCCTCTACCACGATCAGTGCTGTCCGTCGTCTGCATCCAACACAATGTAGTGCGGGCATAGCCCGTGCAGGGGTGAGTATACTCTACTCAGTAGGGACCCCAATACCCCCGAAGGTCTCTCATAATCCACAATGGATAATCCATAAAGGAAAGATACAATCACGAAGTAACATTCGACTCTACTTAGGTGTATGCCCATACATATACCTAAGTCATCAATTCTAGTTCGGCCCCAACATCCAATCCCAAGTCCGATCACGTCCACACAGGATAGCACAACACAATCCAAATAGGAAAGCAAGTCAATCATATCGATGATATTGATTGAAAGTCTAGATTCAGCTTATACAGGTATACTTCTTCATAAGATGATAAAGATGATCAGATATAGCCACTGATTCATCTAAGCCGTCGGACCCACATAGGATCGATAGGTACTAACCCCCGCAATGACCCACAAAGGATTGATAGGTACTAACCCCCGCAATGACCCACATAGGATCTGACCCACACAGGATCGGTATGCATTGACCCACACAGGACTGCTGAGCGCTGACCCACATAGGATCTGACCCACACATGATCGGTAGCTATGACCCACGTAGGATTGCTGAGTGCGATAGTCGTTGCCGTCGAATCCATGGAGGATTTCTATATAGTCGTCATCGTCGTCGCAGTCGCAGCCAGCTCTAGGGTTCCCGCACACAGCAAGATCATTCGGAAGGGTCCGCTCCACGAGCCGAGGGGCTGATACATCAACTGACATGAAGTCCGGAGTTGATGTATCCAAAAGTTCCGTATCGTCAACAGGAACTCAACGTCACAGACGGCGCGCCAATCGGACGCCCGGTCTGAGAGTTATTGGCTTTTTCGTCCAAGGGACCCGGTTGGTTTTTAATTGAAAACCAACCCAACCATACTCCAAATGCATCCAAACCTCGAGCGGAGTAAGCCAAAGGGTCCGTCTCACTAATAGGAATCCAACAAAGTTGACGACACGTCAATCGGACGTCCAGAGCTCATGTTATAAGTGTTTTCGCTCCGAGGACCTGGTTGGTTTCGTGTATTAACCAACCCGGCCGAACCCAAAGTTCTCCTAAACCTTGAGTGTAATATAACGAAATGACCATCTCGATCCAAGGATCACATAGCAGCTGACGGTGCATCGATCGGAGGTCTGTAGCCCAAGTTATGGGCAAAAGACCAGAAGAGGTCTGAAAATGGGGGTTTCGAGCCCGGACCGACCCGGCCCAAGACCCCCTGGGTCGGCCCAAACCGGGTCGACCCGAACCGGGTCTGGGTCCGGCCCGGATGGCGCGGCCCGACCTGGGCGGCCCAGCCTAGCGCGCTGGCGCGGCTAGTGTGTCCAGGCGGCTCGACCGAGCGGTTTGGGGGGGGGGGGGGGGTGCTGCCCCCCCATTTAATTAAACGCAGGCCCCCCACGTGGGGGCCGATCCTGCTTCCAAATGGGGGTTTCAAACCCCCGGTCTTCCCCCTGACCGGCCGGCCTGCTCCGGCCGGCCGGCTGCTATCGCCACGGGACCAGTGGGGTCCCGTCCCCGTGCTTCGATGCCAGCGGCCAGAAACCGGCCGCTGCTCCCTACTCCGCCGCGGCCTAAAGCCATGGCCTTGGTCCGTCCGACATGGCGCGACAGCACCGTGCCCCTCTGCCGTGGCCCCGTTCTGGCCGCAATGCCTTTGTGGTTCTCCGGTACGGCGCTACGGCACCGCGCACCATTGCCGCATGATCCCACGCGGTGTCGTTGCACCGTATCACTTTCCTTTGAACCGCAACAACACAAAGATAAGGGAGGAGGGTCGGCCATGTTTGTGCGGTCCGACCCCCTCCTGTTAATCGATAACAAGCGGTCCAATTTGAAATGAGGAGAGACGACAGAAGAATTCACGAATAACAACAATAATAAATCCCCTACCTCAAGCGTTGTCGTCGAATGAGATTTGTCGCGGAAAGGGACGTCGCGGATTTGATCGTTGCAGAAGAAGACTTCGTAAGCATCGTCGGCGTTACAGAGAAAAGGATTGACGGCGTCGAGGCACACGACGTTGCGTGGTCGATCTCCAAGGATTCAGCGTTCTTCGTCGGAGATCAGCGTTCTTCACATTCTTCAACGAAGAGGATGAAGAACTTCAAGCCTTAGAGATTTTTCCAAAATCCTCTCAACAAGCTAACCCCTTAATAAAATAAGTGTTTCTCTTATTTTATTACCCATGCCATAAGTTTGAAATTCAAATAAAGAATTAACTTTAAGTAATTAAACCTAATTCATTAAATGGAGGGTTAAGGGGGGTTAGGGAAAATGAAGGGGTGGGGTTCATGTGGACCCCACCACCCTCATAATCTCACTTGGGTGGTTACCCCAACTTCCACCCAAAGGTTATCCTCTTAATAAAAATAAAATTTGTAGCTCAATTTTATTTTTAACTTCCACAATTTTTAACAACTTCTCCCGTGTAAAGGCAACTCCGAAAAAGGTGTTCCTAAGAAATTACCGGCGCTGCGATTCCATCGGTGCCCTCGGAATTCGATTCCGAGCACCGGTTCAAAAGTTAGGAAATCCCGCTCGTTCTTTCACTGAACGTACCCGAGTAAAACTTCGGATAAAAATTCCGGGCACACCGGGCCTCGGAATCAAGTGCCGTCAGAAACTGTGTTCTTGTAAGATCCCAAATAAAATTAAGAAAAAATTTCCCTTGAATTTTATGGGTCTTTACCGTAATCTTGGACTTTAGGGAAGCCTGACTAATTCTAACATGAAAGAATACTAGAGGGTCACACACTTCAATTTTCCTTCGATATTGATTAAATTATGATTGGATTTAATTATGGGAATAAACACTATTCATAAGTCTGAAGAATAAATTTATTCAAGTTTTATCGAACGCATAAATATAAAGAAATATTTATCACCCAGAATGTGAATATAATATTTATTTTATTTATTGGATATTTAATAAATATTTACTTTATTGATTGTTAATAAAATATATAATTAAATATTTTTTTTATATAATAAATCATGTGGAATATGAGTATACCAAGATCATGTATGGTGATAAATATCATTTTTCAAGCTGGTAAAAAATTATTTATCAATATGATAGTTAGTGCATGCTATAAAATAATAATAATATTATTATATGGAATGAGGTTTGATGAAGTTTATTATATTATATAAGGATATGTTACATAATTAAATAATATTTTTAACTTAAACCATGACTCTATAAATAGAATTTTATATATATTGCGTAGGGTTAAAAATGAGAATAGAGAATTGTTGTATACAACAGATTTATCTATTGGATTTCTCCTTATCTCTTCCTCTAAAGAATGATAAGAAAAAAGAGATTCTTTTAAGAATGAAGGAAATATAATTGATTATGATAAACAACACAAGATGATAGATCCACTACACCAACACCCAACATTCCATCAATGTTGCTCGAAGATCAAAGGAGCATGTGTGGATCACTGCTAGAGAGATTATATAGTTGGATCCTACCTATGAAAAAATGATAATATAAAAAAAGATTTTGTATTATCAACAAAATATTCAAATAAAGATCCTAATATGAGGTATAATTTCTTTAGATATAAATTAAATTAATTATAAATTTAATGTGCAAAGATCCTCTCTGGGTTCCAGGATTTCCTAATTCAATATACCACTATTTTTTTATCCATGAAGTTCATATCTTGTACAATACAAAAATGATTAATTGGATTTGATAAAAATATCTTATGGTTATACACCCACCAGATGATTCCTCTATGTCCAAAACCTTCAAGTGGTATCATAGTGTCCATGTTTTAAATTTATAATTATCTATTTTATTTTTTTTAATTATGTGCAATTGTGGTTAGATCTTTCATTTCCAGTTATTTTTTATTTAAATATTAAGTTTAATTAATATGATTTTAACATTTCAATTTTTATCATTCAATATTTATAATTTCTTAAAATCAAAGAGTAGATGGATAATGACTGGATATGTCATCAAGATGTACCAATAATTCTAGCTGGTATATTGGGCTACACATCACATATATGGAGTACATACCGTATACCCAAGTTTATTACACCTGGATGTTTCATGAGATATAGTATGCACCAAGCAATAATAACACATGGAATATTTATTGTACACCACATATTGATCGGGCCAGTCTAGCACACAACTTGTTGATTTACACGACGTGTAGCTAGCATACACATCTTCCAGTCTACATGGTTTAGTGGTGAAATTCACACTAACCATGTGGTCAAATACATAGTTTCTAGCTTCATGAGACTGGAATCCTAAAAAATTAATGAGATACATTACATGTAGTAGGTGTAAATGAAATATAACTCACTATTTCCATCATATGAAGAACACACTGAGTCCTTTGGTGGGTTATCAGACATACGACAAGAGAAACACACAACGTGTAGCCAAATTAAAAGTCATGTGGTCCCATGTAGGAAGACAATGAATAATATTTTATTATTAAATTAAATTAGATGGACTACGAGTCATCCATCCCTCTTTTATTATGTAGTACTGGAATGTATAAGGTTATTTATGTAACCCCCTTAACCAATAATTTAGTTTCACACACCCATGTGTGAGTTATAAATACATGAAATAAGTTATAAATATATGTAATAAAAAGAGAATATTAGAGAACATAGAGGTATTTCAAGATGTAAACAATAAAATACTATCCCATGTGATACATAGTTGGATAGGTGGAAAGTTGTAACTCATGACAAGAACAACACAATGAGTTTTACTCTAGGTTATAGGTTGATTTTTTTTATCTTCTCAACAAATCAACTATTAGATAAGATAATGGTCAGGTCATTTATTTATTCCTATCTTATACATTATTTATTTTAGGATGAAAGACTGCAATCACATAAATAAATATACTAATATGACAATATGGAATTTAAATAAATGGATTATGCATAATTTTTTTATCAAAACATGGTTAATCACTTAAGTAAAATCCCCTTAATATTAATAAGACATGTAAAGGATAAAATAATAAATATTTTTACACAATAAAACAAAATCCCTCAAGATTAAGTTTAGGTAATCACACCTTTCAATGTATAAATTTATATGAAACCATAGTTAAAGTGTCAGTTCAGGAAAACATCAGGAGCACTTTTAATTATTAGATAGTCTTGATGATGGATTAACTTAATTGAACCCGTGTTGAATTAAAAAACTGAATTCTATTTAATAAAACTTTTTAGTCAAGTGTTGAGGAAATCCCTGTTAGGATTTTTTAAATGTGAGTCTAATCAATGTATTAAGGAACTGTAATCATGTAGTTGGAAATACCTCTTACCTAAATACCTTCTCATGGTTTTCATGGTAAAAATTTGGATCATTAATAAGTAAAATGTGGATATTTTCCAATAAAATATATTTATTGACGGGGCATTCCATGTTAAATTATGAGGTCTATTGGGACTTGATAAAATATTGTGAGACTTAATGAAATTAAATTCATTATATCTCATATAAATTATAATATAGCGAAGTACGAATAATATGATCTTTTATAATTGTAGAATAATGTAAAATTCACCACCCACTTTATCTTTATAATAAATATTGTAGAAAGTTCATCACATTAATGGAAATAACTTCTAGTAACGGTTTAGATGTATACGGGTTGTGTTGTACCATGAATGGAAATCTTATGTACTAGAATATTCCCTAACTGATCCACCAAAAAATAAGGTGAGTGATAAATATTTCACTATCTATGATAAAAAAAGAGTGAAATAGTTTATGTTCAGTTTTTAATGAAATCATCCATGTTGAGTGAACTGATGAAGTCTCATGAAGACATGGGTTCTTATTGTATGATTCAGAACCTCCGTGGTCTATATCAATAATAATATATACATAAACAATTTTAGATATCTAAGGTTCTATTTTAGAGTAATCTTGGATAAGGTGCGCCATCTAGGCCTCATGTAGTCAAACTCATTAAATACATTGATTCCTTAGAGGTTCTAGGGTTTAAAATTCCTAAATAATTGTTAACTGATCTCATTCTTACAAAAATTACTTAGACATTATCTAACTTCATTGTTAATTTCAATATAACCAACACAGATAAGTATATTCCTGATCTTATCACACTTATTCTATAGGTAGATAAGGAAATGAAGTGAAAAAATCATTTTTACTTATAGTGAACAAAGTAATGGTCAGGAGAATAGATCTAAATATAAATCTCCTCCACAATATCCTTCTAATAAGAGAAGGATCATGGGATAATAAAGGGAATATGAAGATGTTTTTTTCACATATTTCAAGAAGATCCACTATAAGAAAAATGACATATAGGATAAGAAGTAAGGATATGATTCAGGTGAATTTTTTTATCAAGTCTAATTTATTTATAATTTCTAAAAATTGGGTATTAGATACAACATATGGTGTTTACATATGTATTCAAATACATAAACCAATTATATTATGGAATATTGTAGAATGGGAGGTAGATATACTTGTATCCAATGGATCCAGACTTACTACCATGGCCATTAGAGACTACCACATAGAATTTATAATGGGAATGATCTTGGTTTTAAAATATTTTTATTATGTACCATCTATTACCAAAAACATTATTTCTACATCAAGATTCAATACATAAGGATTTATTTTCAAGTTGGGGAATAAATGTCTCTTCTTTTATAAAGATAAAATTTGTCTTGGTAATTCATATTTAAATAGTGGTATTTATGTGTTATATTACACAAACCAATTAATGACAATTGATAGTGAAACTACATCACATGACACATACCACCCTAAACTATGGAATCACCAACTATGTCATGTAAATGAAAATAATTTTACTAAATTTCACAAAGATGGATATTTATATTATTTTAAACTAAAAACACTTGGTGTATGTCACACATGGTTATAAGGAAAAATTTACAAATCCCCATTTATTAAAAAACTTTAAATGAAAATATAGATTCTCGAATAACTTCATACCAATGTGTGTGAACCACTTCTAGTCAAATAAATGGGTGTGTACTCAAACTTCATTAATTTTACTAATTATTTAGGTAAATATGGATATTTTACTACTTAATGAAATATAAGTCATAATCCTTTGATATATTTAAGGAATACAAGAATGAAGATGATAATAATCTTGTAAAGAAGACTAAGAAACTCTACTTAGACTATGATGGATAATATCTTAATCAAGACTTCATTGATTATTAATGGGATTTTTTGATTCTATCTCAAATAACTCCTCCGCATAAACCTTAGTTAAATGGTGTTAGAAAAATGGAGAGACACACACTATTATAATTTTGATATCAATGATGATTCATATGAGTCTTACATTATCCTTTTGAGGATATACGTTACAAAAGAAACATACATAATAAATTGAGTTCCAACTAAAGTAGAATATGGTATTCCATACCAATTTTGGAATGGAAAGAAACTTATTTTGATTTAAATTTGAGTATGGGGTAGTAAATAATTTGTTAAGGCTATTTATAGAAACATACTTACACTATAAGGCACTAAGTTTATCTTTATAGGTCATCTTAAGGAAACTAAAGGATGTTACCTATATAACCCTATAAAAAATAAATTTGTGGTTAAAAGATGTACCATATTTCTTGAGGTGTATGAAATCTATAAAAGAGATAGTGGGAGTGAAATAGAATTTTATGAAGTCTCAAATCAAGATACAGAAGAGTTGGCATAAGAAAAAATTCCACAAAACCCCTTGGAGGAATAAGTACCAGAGACACATGTACTGCGCAGGATTACAAGAGATATTAGAGAACCATAATGGTATGGTTTTCTTTTTATCGAGGATGGTGACTCATTATTAGTGGATAAAAATGATTTTGTAACCTACAAAGAGGTAGTAAGTGGAATATATGTTTCAAAATGGAAAGAAACTATGAATTCTTAAATGGATTCCATATACCAAAACTAATTCTAGATTTTGGTCGATCCTCTAGTGGATGTAAATCCCATTGGTTTTAAATGGGTATTCATGAAGAATCTATACATGGATGTAAAAGTAATTAATTATAAGACATGACTAGTTGCAAAAGGTTTTTTACAAAATCAAGTAATAGAATACAATGAGACCTTTTCACTAGTTTCAATGATGAACTCCATTATAATTGTACTTTCCATTATGGCTTATCATGACTATGAGATTTGGAAATTGGATGTCAAAATAGACTTCCTTAATAAGAAATTTCAATAAGATATCTATCTAACAAAACCTGAATGGTTTGAAACTTTAAATGATGCTACTAAGGTATAAAAATTACAAAGATCCATTTTTGGATTAAAGAAAGAATCCAAGTCATGGAACATTCAATTTGATAAATCCATAATGGAATTTGGTTTCATAAAGAATGAATGTCATACTTATGTATATAAGAATTTTAGTGGGAGTGTAGTTATTTTTTTAATAGTATATATTTGATGATATAATACTTATTGGGAATGAAATACCAGTTTTACAGTCTGTTAAAGAATGATTTAATAAATTATTCTACATGAATCACTTAGGTGAAGTAGCATATATTCATGGGATCAAAATCCATCATGATAGGTTCGAGAGGATTCTTAGTCTAAGTCAAGGTACATATGTTGAAAAGATTCAAAAGAAATTCAGCGTAGAAAAATCCAAGGGGGGATTTCTTTCAATGTCACATGGAAATCATATTTAAAAAAAAGTGTCTTCAGACACATGAGGAAAGATAAATAATTGTAAGGATTTTATATAATTAAATGATTGGGTTAGTAATGTATGTTATGATATGTACTAGGATAGATGTCACATATTCCTTAAGTGTGGTAGGAAGATATTAAGTTGACCTAGGTGAATTCCATTAGATGGAAGTCAAGACTATCCTTAAGTATTTTAGGTATACTATATCCATAGTCTATGGAGGAGATAAAGAACTAGTCATTACTAGATATTCATATGCTAGTTTCCAAATAGATCAAGTTGATCTAAAATCACAATCAGGATACATATTCACTCTCAATGGAGGTACTACGCCCTGGAAGAGATCAAATAAGGTATGGTTTTAGATTCTATAACATAGTACAAGTATATTACAGATTCTGAGGTATATAAAGAAGTATTTTAGATATGAAACTTCATCCAAGGTATTGACTTGGTACCTAATAGTAAAGATCCTGTCACACTCTATTGTGATAATACTGTAGCGGCGACTCTTGCAAAGGATCAAAGGTCACATCAGGGAAAAAGAACATACTTTATAATTATCATCTCTTGATGGATTTTTCTAAAAGAGGTGAATTCCAAGTGAACAAAATATCCATGGAAGACAATATAGTGTACCCCTTGACTAAAACATCAACTTAGCAGAAACATAATCATCACGTGTGGTCTCATGGAATAAAAGTTGTAGGAAGTTGTCTCTAGTACAAGTGGGAGTCTATTAGAGTTTGAGTTCTAGAGCCAACTATTTTTAATTGGGATTACTTTTATATTTAAATATTTGAATATAAATAAAATAAGTTATTATATATTGTTCATTGTTCTTCATTACTATAATGTAATAATGTACTAGTGTATCTACCACACTGATAAGGTTATAAAAGTTCCTTGCTATGATGAGAACCATATAATTACATGATGATATTATTAAATATAGTTATATTATAAGATAACATACTATGATGGGACACATATAATATTAAATGTATGGTGTGAGTATTCATAAGTAGATGGGACTTTTTATCACGAAGGTCAGTCTTGGTAATCTCCAAGATGGGAAATTATGAGAACAAAACTGAAGACACATTAAATTTGAGGAAGGATTTTCCCCTTAAATATTTAAGGGGAAAATCATTCCTCAAATTATTAATTGAGAACAAAACTAGAACATTGGGTACATCGTGAATGATGTGTTATCAATTAATAATTTAAGGAAGGATTTTCCCCTTAAATATTTATAGAGTATGATATCTCGACCCTTTGATTTAAATGAAACCATCACATTAAATTCCATGGCCATGGTTTAATGACATGTTTATTTCAGATAGTCAAAGAAACACGTATCAATCATATAGGTTGATGACATGGATGTAAAATCTCCTTGATGAGATATTTTTACAAAGGGATTATATTACATAGTAAATATTTTTATGTGGATGGAATATTTTCAATATTAAGTTCTTTCACTTATGTGCCTTGACCCGTTGATAGATAGTAATCTTGGACTTTAGGAAATCCCACCTAATTCCAATGAGAACAAATACTATAGGGTTACATACTAAGTGTTTCCACTAATCTAGATTAAATTATATTTGAATTTAATTATTTGAATAAACATTATTCTCAAGTTTGAGGAATAAATTTATTCATGTTTTACTAATCGCATAAATATTAAATAAATATTTATCCGCAAGACTGTGAATATAATATTTATTTTATTCATTTAATATTTAATATTTATTTATTTTCTAGATTGTGAATAAAATATGTATTTATGAATAAAATATTTAAATAAATATTTATTCGAGTATAAAATAAATTCTGAGAAAGGCGAGCAGAACAAGATCATGTCTGGTGATAAATATTATTTTTCAATCTGGTAAAATAATATTTACCATTTCACCAGTTAAAAGACACAATAATATAATAATAATAATATTATTATATGGTGTGAGGGTTGATGAGTTTTATTATATTATTTAATGGGATGTTGTGTAATTAAATAATATTTCTAACCTAAACCCTGTCTCTATAAATAGATTTCTATATCTATTGTGTAGGGTTAAAATTGAGAATTAAGAATCACTGCACACAAAAAGAATTCTTTCTTGGATCCCTCATTCTATATTCCTCTCATGAATAAAAAACACATGAGATATTCCTTAAATCCAAAAAGAACTAAAATCAATCAAGATAAAAAAACAATATGATAGATCCACTGCACTAGCACCCGATGTTCCATCGATGTTACTCAGAGATCAAAAGATCATGTATAGATCACCATTAAAGGGATTATAAACTCGGATCCTACATATAAAACCATTATAGTACATAAAAAGATTTATTAAGATCAATAACATATTTGAATAAATTTCTTAATATGAGGTATCATTTCTTCTGATATAAATTAAATTAAATATAAATTTAACATGAAAAGACCCTCTCTAGGTTCTGAGATTTCCTATGTCAATATCTTATTATAAAGATATCATTAGTCAAGAAATTAAAATATTTCCCAATATGTGAATGATCCATCAGATATGATTTTCTATGGTTATACACTCAATAAGAAGTTCTGTTGTGTTTAGAACCTTCAACACAAATACTAATTGTAAAATTATCACAACAAGTTTAACAACATGGAAACACTACCAACATATTAAGTGTAACAAGCCTAACTAGAATATGAAACACAACCAACATAATAATTCAAACAATTAAATACCCAAACACATATTTTCTAGTTATAGTAACCCACTACTATCCATTCCATCTATCCACCATAAGGTTTCCACCCATCACTTCACCACATTACAACTTTCCTAATAAATCCACATGCAATTTTCTTAAGTTACCAAAAAAATGATAAGGTTTTCATTAAGCATTTATTTTTGAAAAAAAATCCATTTAAATATATGTTTTGAATCATTTTTAAAATTAAACCATCAGTAAAACCATTTATAAAATCCCTTTTATAACCCAATTTAAAAATTTGCATGCATCAATGTCACCTTTGTGAAACAAAACTTGCTAAAAACTAGAAAATTTTAGATTTCAAAACAATAAAAGGATTCATTTTTGCTATTATTTACCCCATGAGCATTTTAAATATAACCCTTCACATTTTTCATTGAACCAAAATACCTGATTTTTTTATAAAACATACAAGAAAATACTTTTTGTAAAACCTATTTTCAATCCAGAAAATATTTGTAAAACAAAACCTTCTAATAGAATTATTTAATATGAAATCCTATTTATCTACCAAACATGGACTTATTAATAAAATAACATGATTTATATCAACCAAATCACATGATAATTATCAATCAAATCACATAAACACCAATAAGAAAAATTTTAGTAATATTCACACCATATTTTATATTACTCAAAGAGTCACCAATTCCAACATGAAATTAATAAAAAAATTTAAAAGAGGATAATTATATAATGTTCATAAAAATATAATGCATATCCTTATAGACCTAACTTGGGGGAAACTGATCTTTATTTCATATGATTTTATGTCTTATTTGATGTCATAATTCTCTAGTTTACATAGTTTATTGAGAATATTCTATAACCTATCTAGCATGTTCAATTAATGAAAAATTTAAAATCCAAAGTTGATATGTTATAGATCTCCAACATGTTTCATAACCAGTACCAAACAACTGTAAAAATTCAAAAACAATTTAAATATTTTAGCATGTTATCTAATGTTACATATAATAGTTTTACTTGTTATGATAGTCATTATATTAAACATGCTTTACTAATTATGTACAGATCATGGGATAACCACAACATGTTATTTTATTTTTTTTACACCCCCCAAAGCTCATATTTATAGTATATTTTTTGGTATTATTATAATTATCATACACCTAGTTTAAAATTATCACATTTAATTAAAAAAATGGAATATTATAAAAACATAAAATATATAGATGAAAAAAATCATTGTATTATGTTTTAAAGTTTTCTAAACTATGTAAATATGTTTTTATGAATTTAAATAATCATATTGAAATGGTAAAAATGTTCTCAATATAGTAAGGATTCCACTTATGATTTCATAATTTATCTATAATAAGAGTCGATACTTGTTTAATTTTTAGTTACACACTAATTTCATGTTTATTTAAACAATAAACAAAAACAAAGCATAAAAAACTCAATGCTAGAAGGAATCAACACAGAACACAAAAGAAACCCATATTTACCATGTTCTAAAAACCATTTCTTATAAACTCTCAGTTTCATTCAAAAAAAACAAACCATTTATAGTCAATAAACACCGTGTCATCATTTACTAATTTATAATAAATAAAAAATCATGTTAATGCTAGAATCTTATTGGGAAGTATATTTACTAATGCATGATAATAAATTTTCATTTGATAAAAACATGATGATGTAGTGAGAATATCCCTAGAAATTATTAACAACACTTTTTATATCCTGACCACAATGATAACTTGATGTTCAACATAAATATGTTAATTTTATTTATTACTTTTTATACACATCATTACAAGTCCCAACACATCATATCTCTAAACTACCATACCAACTGACATACCATACCAAAATGATACCATTTGTAACATCCTAAACCCATATTAATATCTTGGATTGGGATGAGGTTCCAATGACCTTTTTTGACTTCCTCTAGATACCAAAGTCTAGAAATAAATTCAAAGGGTATTCACAAATCACGTGGGATGAGTTTACCTTATATAAAAAACTACCTATAAGTGTAAAACCCTGAGATTTTGTGACTTTTTTTTGATATTTTCACTACACGAAACACTGAATATAGATTTAGGTTATTATATAAAATCACTAAGTTCAAAATACATTATACGCAATACCAAGTTATGCTTGTTCGATACGCAACACTGACTTGGCTTGCGTTACATGAAACACTGAGTTTCTCTAAGACGACACTTTATTATTATAATTATTTAAATGAGATAGTTATAACCTAGACATTAAACATAGTAATATGAATAGTAATAACTAATTTTTAAATGTTTTCACATAGATAAAAAATACTTATAATGAAATGTATAATTTTTTTAGAGTCTTTATGTGGTTATAAATTCTATTTTCTTAAAGGAACTTCTTTTTATGTCCTATGGAAAATAATAAAATTAATTCTAGAAAATCTTAGAAATTGAATTTGATAAAATAAAAATAATTTTTTAATTTTTATTGTCAGAATTAACTTAGGGTGTAACGCCCCGACCCCAGTTACCTAGAGTTAGTGAATTATTACAAAAAATTGGCATGATTATAAGGAATCAATTCCTGAAAGACTGATCAGTTTAGCAGTCTTGGAAAATAGATTACATACATGAACGTTACATTACACATTTGAAAATAAAACACAACATAAATGATCCTTTGAGAACACCATTAATCCCCTAGCTTAACCCTGTTTATCAATCATAATACACTTCTTGGAATCCTGGGAAAATAAAAAATAAGAAAGGGGTGAGATCAAATGCTCAGTTAGGATAACAATATAGCAGAAACTTTTACAAATAAGCATAAATATTTAAGGCAGTGTATAAAACCAAAACAAAAGCCTTTTAAACTTAAAAATCAGCATAATATTGAAAATATAAATAAATTAATTCCATTTACTTATTAACTTGGATATTATACTAGTCGAATAATCACATGAAATATCAATATCCAATTTCATAATGATGGAATGCATAATGCAAGACTTCATAACCATATAGTCAAGGCCTTGTGCCAAGACTAAAAATAATATTTTTTCAAGGCCTTTTTCCAAGACACTAGTTTGTCTCATGAGACCTACCTATGCATCGAGGAACTATAGTGGGCTCTACCCATCACTTTATAAGTACAATTCATTCCTCATATGAAAAGGTTTAAACATAACTTAAACATTCGTATTAACACTAGCATAAAAATGTCAATACTATATCCATAAACCATGAATGGTATAAAAATAAAAAATCCACATTCAAACATATCACAAAACCTTCAATACAATATGGAATATTTTTATTATAATAAATCAACCTCGATCAAGAATAATATCTAGTAAAGGATGGTGACATAGTTAAAAATGATTAGTAAAACACTTTGAGAGAAGTATACCTTTTTCATGAAATCATTTTAAAAGTCACACAATTTATAAAGGAATTCATTTAAAAGATATTTTTGAATCAAAGTGTCCCATACCAATTTGAAACTTATGAAATTAATTAACATTTTAAAACATTCATGTCTATATAAATAAATCCTTAAAATCATTTTAAAAACATGAACATTAATGAGAAAGGTTTAGAAGAATAAATATTTAAAACATTTCAAATGATGTTTTAGTTAAAGAGTACATTAAAATGAATATTTTTGAAAACTATTTTATAAAACATGTATATGGATAATAAATTTTTCCCAGTAAAAACTTACACATAAACAATCTTAGATAATAATGAGATTGAGGAATTAACCCTTACCTTGAACTTTATTTTGGTCAACGGTACGTTTAACCTTATGTATAATGACCATAGTATGTTATTAAATTATACCAGAACCATATACATATTTATTATATCATAAATTATTCATTTATGACTTTATACTTCCCATTTAATAATGATTTACATGTTAAATTAACATTTCAGGTAATAATCGCTTTCTTTATCGTACGTGTTTTAAATTGTTATTCTTGATCATATCATTTAGATAATGATTTAAATAATTCCAGAATATAATACTTGATTTATATATCATATATATTTAGAATATAAATATTTATAATAGATAGATATATGAAATGGAAGGCACCATTTGTGGAGACGGTAGGCCGTACGTACGCATAAATGCTGTTTCTGTTTTCATATCGTATTGAACGGAAGTAAGTGAATAAGATATATGTAATTATATATATATATATATAGTATCATTATTATTTCATATATTACATAATTATTAATAATATATATTTTTATAATCATCGTTGAATGGTGAACGTGGAAATGAATCTCATCGCGTCGTGGAGATGGTAATCCGTACGCACACACGAGCGACAATATCATTATAATGATGGTGAAATAGTATGTAATTGGATGTTATATCATATATAAAGAATAATTAACATGTTATATTTATTATTTAAATCATTTATACTCATTATTATACCCATCCAAGTAATGAAGTGTTTGAATAACAAACTACACCACGACGTGGAGACGGTAAGCCGTACGTATGCACGTATGATGACTTTGTCATTTATAGAATGGATAGAATAATGAATATGGTTGTACCATATTTGTAATAACATAACAGTATTTATAAGGTACTAGAGTTATTATTTTTTTATGAAAACAACAAAGAAAGAGGAAGTGGAAGAAGAAAAGAAATTGAAAGAGGGTGGTGAAATTATTACCATTTCTTCGGGTGTTTCCTTTTTGAGTTGATCAAAATGGATCCTTAGGTTGGATTTCTGATCAAAGTAAGACCTCTAGGTAGAAGGGAGGAAAGTTTTGAGGATATTTGGGAAGGGTTTGGCTGAGCCAAATGGCTTTGGAGGTGTGATTTTGAGAGAAGGGGAAGTACCCTTTTATAAGAGAGGTGAGGGTCACTTTATGAAAAACTTGAAATATTATTTTATAATAAAATAATTCTCGGTTTATAATGGATCCAAAATAATTTATTTCTAGGATAAGGTGGGAATGAGTCAAAAACCACTCAACCAATAGGTTTTATAAAGGTTTAGGTCACCATATTAACCTTATCTTTTATATATAACTCTTAGTAAAATAGTTTAACTTTTACTGTGTCTTCTTGTATTCTTACACTATACAGTTAACAAACTTACTCTAAATTTACAAGAGAACCTCAAGTGGTTAATTAATGACATATATAATATAATTTAATCCATTTTAATGAACCTTAGATTTTTTTAAATATAATATAATTTAATAATATAGTATTTTTTTTAAAAACTCATTTATGTCAATTTTGACACTATTTAGTATTTGGTTTTTGTGAAAGTCAACACAACTTTATTACTTAGAACAAGATACATTTAATCAACAATAAAATATAATATTCACCTATAAAATTAGTGTATGTCATAAAAATTTTGAAATTATATTTATTATAATATTTATAATACCATTTATTTGATTCTTTCATTAATAAGACAATTACTGCATCATCATTGTGTCATAAATAAATTTAATTATTTAATGTATAAAAATTATAAATAAAATACCATGATATAAGAAATCTTTTTATATTTATAATAAATTTTTATAGTCTAATTTATCTTATGTATAACCCTATTTTAAAAATGGTTTAGTTATTAAACACTGAATTTAACACTTTTAACTCTTCTTTAAATAAAATAATAATAAATGTCCTAATCTAATCCAAGTGGACTAAAGAGGATAATATTTTATTCCTAAGGTTGTTTTTGGTCAAATTAAACTTATCCAATAGAATTAGGACATGTGTTAGGGTAATTATAATATCATTTTTACCCTCAATTACTCTATTTACTTTTAACCGTGGTAAATTAAAGTCAAAAGTTACTATTCAACAAAAATTACTTTCATCTTATTGAACCACATATTACTTACTGATTTCAACTGTGTCTCTCTAATTTTTGAAATTTATCTCACAGAAGTGGTAAAATTAAGTTTTATGAAAATTTGCAAATATACCTAGAATGTGGGTAAAAGAGGTTAAAAAGTTCAATAAAATTTTATACATATAATTTTATTATAAAATGACTCCAATGAATTACATTAAACTTATATAGGTATTATATATCTATTTTGACTTAAAATAAATTTATATAAAATAAATAATTATTTAAATAAAATGTCGGTTTTAAATAATAACGCTGTGTTTTTCACTATTTATAAAAAATTGAAAATTTTCAGAAAAATACCAAAAATACACCCTAAGATAATTTTGATATTCCAAATTCCAAAATGAAGTCTATTTTACCAAATTAAAAATATATAAGTTTCATTTATTAATTTAAAATTAATTCCTATTGTCAAAACCAAAAAGTGGGTTTTTTTAAAAAGTAAAAACTATCAAAAGATTGACATGTGTTTATGTCAAATTTAAATTTGAAATTACTTATAATGACCTAAATTGTATTAAATGATAAAAATATAATATGATTATACTTCAAGAAAATTTAAATACATTATTTAACACTATAAATTATTTTGATTAAAAAAGTTGTTTTCAATTAAAACATAGTATTTTTCACGATTCGTCAATATATGAATGTTATCAGAAAAGTACCAATACTTTATCCAAAATAAATTTTTATGTTAAAATACTAAAGAATAATCTAATTTCATTAAATTAAATATTAAAAAGTGTCAAATATTGGTTTTAAAAAGGGTTCACCATTAAAAGTCGATAAAATTGCATTTAAAAAAAATACTTCTTTTATTTGAGAAAAAGAATTTGTTCTTATATTATGTCTAAGAAACATGTAATATGGATGTTAAAATTATATAGAGTATTAAAGATTAAAAATGCAGTTAATACTATTCATAACTGTTTTTTGAACGGCTAGTTTGGTAAGTTGTGGTGTGCTCGAACTCGGTGTCACGTGTAGCGTAAACTATGGAATTACTTTAATGAGATAACATACTATGAAATGATAGGGAGTTACATTCTCTCCTAATTCAATAAATTTCTTCCTCATGATTTGAGGTTGTTCTTAGAAAATAAATGGTTAAAAATAGAAAAATACCTTTGTGGAAAACCCACATCAGAAATTGGGTTAATAAAATTTAGTCTTAATAAGAGGGAAAGGGAATGAAAAAGTCACCACAAAATTATGATCTCAATTAGGAAAATATTGGTGGTAATTAGAGACACATAATTGGAGGAAAAATTTAAATATTTATAGGGATTGATTTAGGTCATTAATCACAAACAAGTGTAAAATTGAGGGCCTCAAATCCATCAATATATGATGATTTAAAATATCATCAGTTCAACAAAACATAAGGTATTAGGATAACACATTTTTGGTTTTAAGATCCATTCCATAAAGTTTAATAATTAATTTATTCATAGAATAAGAGGAAAAAAATATACTTGAAAAGTAGAGTTTCATCCTTCAACTAATTCCTACCACAAACTCATCTTTCGCTCCAAAAGATAATATAATTCAAAAATATTCTATTTATCCTAATCGTATAGGGTTACAAAACTAATGAATTTATAATTAATTTGTAAGAATATTTTAAAAAAAATACATTATACAAACTAGGACATCACATAAGCCAGTGGTAGGTGATTACCCTTGTCGCCCTTCGGCTGCGGGTTCAAGTCTCGCGACCTTACCGGACACAACAGGTTATCGCCCGACCCCCGAATTTTCCTTTTCATCACAATCCAAAAATAATCGTAAAAAATGATTTAACCATAATGATATTATCCAACATCTAACTTAATCCATTAAAACCTTTAGTCTTATCCAAAATACTTCTGTCCAAACTCACAGTAAAAATTTATAAACAAGGTAAACATAATGAAGATCTTTTTTTCCACGTAATAATATGTGAATACCTTCATCATGTATTATTTTAAAACATGGTAACACCCTGAATTACCATAAAACTATATTGATTACATTAATGCTCCCTTATTCCTTATAGAATACTGGATATACTTCTTATATCCAAAAATGTTGTAAACTCTAACAATGATGGAATAAACACACCATTAATCAGTTCCAAGCATGTCAATAATATCCAATATAATTTATCCAAATCAATCATCTCTTATTCCAAAATCAATACCTCAGTATCAGGACCATATTGAAGTTTTATCTTTCCTTAAACCATGTAATTTCCAAAAGTTTTAACTTTCTTTTGAGTCACTTTTACTGGTACCACACAATCTCAAATCCTTAATGAAATAGTACTGCAGTACAATACTTATATACTCCATAATTATTATAACCAGTACATTGTTGATACAATACTCAAATGAAATAATTATTTAACAAAAATATAAGAACACTAGTCATTACTCTTCATCTATGGTAATATCATAACTTTACTATTATCTAACAACATCATTTGTGGTATACTCTAATGATTTGGACATTGATTCACGTAGTGTCCCAACTCCTTGCAGATAAAGAATTATACTTTTGAAACTTTTTCTTACCCTTAAAATCACGTACTCGGTGTCCTTTTTCTCCACACTTATAACAAACTCTCATTCCCTTCAAGCATTTACCAAGGAAATTCATTCCCAAATTATCACATATGAAAAAAATCCTTCTTTCCCCTCTTCCCTTTATCCATATTTCTCTATTCCATCCTTCTCTTCTCTTGCTTCCCATAAAATCCATAGGACTCCGAGAATTCTTTAATTATCTTATTAAAACGTGATACTATTTCTTCATATGATGAGAATACGTGGGGGACTATTTAACTTATAAATGTTGGCTTAATTCATGAAATATATGGTCTTTATTAATATTTTGATCATGCGTATTGCTGGAATTCTCATTACTTCTACTAGGAACCATTTCTAAACAATGGCATACACTAGGTTAGTTTTTAAATTGCAATGCATAATTCCAAACTTGTAAAATACCTAACGTAAATTGAAAAGATTATGCATATAATCTATAATCATAAAATTTTTTCTTTGAGGAATTATTTACTCCTAAATCCTTCATAATGGCTTGTAATGAAAATGTGAATTATCCTAAGCATATCCCCTGGGAGTGTCAAAACCAAGAGTGCAGTAAGGCCCATTGTTGTGTACCAGGATACCCGGAGTCAAGCCTCAAAATACTTGTCTGAGTTTTCACTCCTAGGTACATCTGTTCCAGAGCCACCTCTACCTGCTCATATCCAGACAGGGATGTATTTCTTGGAAAATTCACAAAATATCTACATTACCAAAATTATAGGATGTTCTTATATACTAATCCTCAAAGTCTATCTTAGGGTAACATTCTCTAATGTGAGTTTTTCTAAATGTAGTTTCCATGTTTTGTACAAAACTTCCTCTGATACCAACTATAATGATCCGACCCCAGTTACCCAGATTCGGTGCACTATTACATAACATTGGCATGATTACAAGGAATAAAGTTCTGAAAGACCGATCAGTTTAGCTGTCTTTAAAAATAGATTGCATACATGAATATAACATTACACATTAAAAAATAAAGCACAACATAAATGATCCTTTGAGAATTCCATAAATCCCCTAGCTTAGACCTGTTTATCAATCATAATGTACTTCTTGGAATCCTGGGAAAATAAAACATAAGAAAGGGGTGATATCAGATTATCAGTAAGGATAACAATATAGCAGAAACTTTTACAAATAATCATAAACATTTAAGGCAGTCTATAAAACCAAAATAAAAGCCTATTAAACTTAAACATCATCATAATATGGAAAATATAAATCAAATAATTCCATTTACTTATTAACATGGATATTCCACTAGTCGAATAATCACATGAAATATCAATATCCAATTTCATAATGATGGAATACATAATGCCAGACTTCATAACCACATAGTCAAGGCCTTATGCCAAGACTACAAATAATATTTTCTCAAGGCCTTGTGCCAAGACACTAGTTTGTCTCATGAGACCTACCGATGCATCAAGGAGCTATAGCGGGCTCCACCCATCACTTTCTAATTCCAATTCATTCCTCATATGAAAATGTTTAAACATAACATAAACATTCGTATTAAAACCATCATAAAAAATGTCAATAATTTATCCATAAACCATGAATGGTATAAAAATAAAACATATACAGTAAAAAATATCAAAAAACCTTCAGCAAAATGTGGAATATTTTTATCATAATAAATCAACCTCAATCAATCATAATATATAGTAAAGGATGTTGACATAGTTGAAAATGATCAGTAAAATACTTTGAGAGAAATATCCATTTTTCATGAAATCATTTTAAAAGTAAAAAATTTATAAAGGAATTCATTTAAAAGATATTTTTGAATCAAAGTGTCCCATACCACTTTGAAACTTTTTAAAGGAATTAACATTTTAAAACATTCATTTCCATATAAATAAATCCTTAAAATCATTTTGAAAACAGGTACATTAATGAGAAAGGTTTAGAAGAATAAATATTTAAAAAATTTAAAATGATGTTTTAGTTAAAGATTCCATTAAAAATAATCCTTTTAAAAACTATTTTATGAAACATGGAAATGGATAATAAATATGTCCCAGTAAAAACTTACACATAAACAATCTCAGATAATAATGAGATTAAGGAATTAACCCTTACCTTGAACTTTCCTTTGGTCAAGGGTACGTTTAACCTCATGTATAATGACCATAGTATGGTATTAAATTATACCAGAACAATATTCATATTTGTTATATCATACATGATTCATTTATAACCTTATACTACCCATTTAATAATGATTTTCATGTTAAATTAACATTTTGGGTAATAATCGCTTTCTTTATCTTATGTGTTTTAACTTGATATTCTTGATCGTATCATTTAGATCATGATTTAAATACTTATAGAATATAATAATTGATTTATATATCATATATATTTAGAATATAAATATTTTTATTAGATAGATATATGAATTGGAAGGCACCGTTTATGGAGACGGTAGGCCGTACGTACACATAAATGTTGTTTCTGTTTTCATATCTTATAGAATAGAAGTAAGTTAATAAGATCTATATAAGTATATATATATATATCTGGTATAATTATTATTTCATATATTACATAATAATTAATAATATATATTTTTATAATCATCATTGAATGGTGAACGTGTAAATGAATCTCATCGCGTCGTGGAGACGATAATCCGTACATATGCACGAGCGACAATATCATTATACTGATGGTGAAATTGTATGTAATTGGATGATATATTATATATACACAATAATTAACATGTTATATTTATTATTTACATTATTTATACTCATTTTAATACCCATACAAATAATTAAGTTTTTGAATAACAAACTACACCACAACGTGGCGACGATAAGCCGCACGTACGCACGTATAGTGACTTTGTCATTTATAGGATGGATATAATAATGAATATGGTTGTATCATATTTATAATAACATCAAAATATGTAGAAGGTACTGAATTTATTATTTTTGGTATGGAAACAACAAAGAAAGAGGTGGTGGAAGAAGAAAAGAACTTGAAAGAGGGTGGTGAAATTATTACCTCTTCTTCTTTTCTTTATAGTTGATCAAAAGGGCTCCTTAGGTTGACTTTATGATCAAATTAAATCCTATAGGTATAAGGGAGGAAATTTGGGAGGATATTTGGGTAGGGTTTGGTTGAGACAAATGGATTTGGAGGTGTGATTTTGAGATAAAGTGAAGTCCCCTTTTATAAGAGAGGTGATGGTCACTTTAGGAAAATCTTGAAATATTATTTTATAATAAAATAATTTTCAGTTTATAATAGCTCCAAAATAATTTATTTCTTGGATAAAGTGGGGATGGGTTGAAAAACACTCAAACAATAGTTTTTAGATAGGTTTAGGTCACCATATTAACCTTATCTTTTATATTTAACTCTTAGTTAAAAAATTTAACTTTTACCGTGTCTTCTTGTATTCTTACACTATATGGTTAATAAAATTACTATAAAATTCAAAGATAACCTCAAGTAGTTAATTAATGACATATATAATATTATTTAAAACATTTTTCCAGACTTTAGATTTTTAGAAATATTATATAATTTAATAATATAATATTTGTTTTAAAAACTCATTTATGTTAATTTTGACACTATTTAGTATTTTGTTTTTGTGAAAGTAATCACAACTTGATTAATTTGAAAAAAAATAAATTGAATCAACTATAACATGTCATATTCACCTAGAAAATTCGTGGATGTCATAAAAATTTTAAAATTATATTTATTTTAATATTTATAATACCATTTATTTGATTCTTTCATTAATAAGGTAATTACTGCATCATCATTGTGTGATAAACAAATTTAATTATTTAATGTCTAAAAATTATAAATAAAATACCATGATGTAGGAAATATTTTTATCTTTATAATTATTCTTTATGGTAGAATTTTTTTATGTATAGCTTTATTTTAAAAATGGTTTAGTTATTAAACTTTGAATTTAACACTTTTAACTCTTCTTTAAATAAAATAATAATAAATGTACTAATCTAATCCAAGTGGAACAAAATGGATTAAATTTTATTCCTAAGGTTGTTTTTGGTCGAATTAAACTTATAAAATAGAATTAGGACATGTGTTACTGTAATTATAATATCATTTTTACCCTTAATTACCCTATTTACTTTTAACCGTGGTAAATAAAAGTCAAAAGTTAGTATTCACAAAAAAATATTTTCTTCTTATTGAACCACATTTTACTTAATGCTGTCAACTGCTTCTCTCAGATTTTTGAAATTCAACTCACAGAAGTGGTAAAATTAAGTTTTATGCAAATTTGCAAATGTACCTAAAAGGTGGGTAAAAGAGGTTAAAAAGTTAAATAAAATTTTATACATATAATTTTATTATAAAACAATTCAAATGAATTAAATTGAACTTATATAGGTATTATATATCTATTTTGACTTAAAATAAATTTAAATAAATTAAATAAATATTTAAATAAAACGTCGGTTTTAAATAATAACGCTGTGTTTTTCACTATTCATCAAAAATTGAAAGTTTTCAGAAAATACCAAAAATTCACCCTAAGATAATTTTGATATTCCAAATTCAAAAATGAAGTATATTTTACCAAATTAAAAACATATAAACTGAATTTCTTAATTTAAAATTAATTCCCACTATCAAAACCAAAAAGCGGGTTTTTTTAAAGTAAAAACTATCAAAATATTGACATGTGTTTATGTCAAATTTAAATGTGAAATTACTTATAATGACCTAAATTGTATTAAATGATAAAAATATAATCTAATTATACTTCAAGACAATTCAAATTCATTATTTAACACTATAAATTATTTCAATTAAAAAAGTTGTTTTCAATTAAAACATAGTATTTTTCACTATTCATCAAAATATGAAAGTTATTAGAAAAGTACCAACAATTTATCCAAACTAATTTTTTATGTCCCAATTCTAAAGATAAATTTAATTTCATTAAATTAAATATATAAAATTGTCAAATATTGGTTTTAAAAAGGGTTCGCCATTAAAAGGTGGTAAAATTGCATTTTTTGAAAAATACTTCTTTTATATGAAAAAAATGAATTTGTTCTTATATTATATTTAAGAAACACATAATATGGATTTTAAAATTATATAGATTATATAAGATTCAAAATGCAATTAATACTATTCATAACTGTTTTTTGAACGACTAGTTTGGTAAGTTGTGGTGCGATCGAACTCGGTGTCGTGTGTAGCGCAAGCTATTGAATTACTTTAATGAGATAACATACTATGAAATCTTGGGGTGTTAAATAGGGCGAATCTTTAGTATTTTTATGAGAATTTTCATTTTTTATGAATAATGAAAAATACTACATTGTAGTTAAAAACTGCCTTTTCGTTTAAGTTTTTTTTTTAATTTTAAATTTATTTTTAAAGTAATAATAGATAAATTATACATATATTAATCCAAATTAGGTAATTGGAATCATTTTTATATTTAAATTAAATTTAAAAAATTATTAAACTTTTGAACGTTCTTTTTACCTGCATTTTCGCCACATCTGTGGGATTAACATTAAACTTCATTTTTCAATTTCTATGATTTGAATTTAGAAAAACATACATACATGATTTTAATCAGTATTATATTTATATTATAATTGGATTAACTTAAAATTTTAGATATTATAAATAACAACTTTAGTAAATTTTTATTTACCACGGTTAAGGGTAAATTGGATTATTAAACATCAAAATAATATTATAATATTATAAAATTACCCTAGTACTTGTCCCAATTCCATTGGATCAATGTTTTTAGACCAAAATAAACCTTATGTTTAAATTTTAACCCTTTTAAGCCACATGGGTAATAATATGACATTTATTATATTTTATTTAAATATATGTTAAAAATGTCATACTCAAAATTTTAATAAGTAAATAATTTTTAATATGGTATTATACAAAAGATAAATCCTAGTATAAATAGTAATTTTAAATATAATAAATTTATATCCATCAGGATAATTTATTTTTAATTTTTATATAATAAATATTTTAATTAATGGCTTGCATAATGATGACGTAGTAATTGTTTAATTAATGGAAATATCAAATAAATGATATTAAAAATATTAAAATAAATATAATTTAACATAATTAATAACATAATTTTTCTTATAGATAACTTTGACATATTAGTGAGATATTTGAAGTTTTTTTTGAAGTGATCACGTTAATATAATATTTTTAAAAGAAAAATAATGAATAGTATCAAAATTGACATAAATGAAACTTTAAAATAAATAATATTTTACTAAATGATATAAAATTCATAAAAATATATAAATCCAAAAAATAACTATAATAAGGTTAATAATTTCATAAATGATCCATTTTGGGATTCTTTAGGCATTTTATAGTAATTATATTAACCCTAAATAGTAAAAATCAAAATTGTGAGGGTAAAAGTTAAAAGGGTTTAACTAAGGGTTAAATCCCAAAGATATGGTTAATATTGTGACCTAAACATGTCTAAAAATAATTTTTTGAGTTTATTCAGAACCATAATAAATTTATATTCTAAATAACTCACTTTGGAGCTATTTTAAATTGGAAGTAAATTTATATTAATTTAATATTTAAAGAGTTTCCTAAAGTTCCCCTCACCTCAATTATGAAAGTAAACATCCTCCATCACTTCTTCACATCACTTTGAGCCTAAAACCTTGACCAAACCCTACAAATTTGTATTATAAAATTCCCTAGTAAAATTATAGAGGTTATTTTCTTCAAAAATACCAACTCTAGTGTCCCTAAGAGGAGATATCGAGGGATATCATCGAAGAATGGGTAATCTCCTTACCGACCCTTTCAAAACTGTTTCTTCTTATAATTCCTCTTCATGTGTTTAATATTTTATAAAGTAATAACTATAGTATAAAATATATTATTATATGTAATTATGATTATTTAACAAACATATTACACCTTTTATTCACCCTACTAAAAATGAAAGTACAACGCGTACGTATGCACGACTTGCCGTCTCCATGCTGCAGTGTAATATGTTTTTCATCACTACTTTATTTTAATGAGTATAATGATGAATATAATGTATATAAATAATAAATATGATATGATATTGATTATTAATAATTAATATATCATATAATTACTCAACCTTTTACCATTAAAAGAATGATCACTACCACAAAACTGGGCAAGGCATGCGCCTGCCTTTATGAGCGCTAACGGAATAGCGCTGATAAAGGGTCGGACCTTTATCAGCGCTAACAAAAGTGATGATAAAGTGGACCTTTATCAGCGCTAAAAAAAGTGCTGATAAAGGTTGTATTTTTCAGCGCTTTTCATTTTAATGCTGATAAATACACCCTTTATCAGCGCTTTTTACTAGCGCTGATAAAGGTTCACGCGGATTTGTTAAAAACCCACGGGTCCTCTTCCTCCTCCCTGCACCCAGTCAAGCTCTCGCAGAAGCCCTCCTCTGCGCCGCTGCCACCACCACCACCTCCTCCTACTCCGCCACAGCCGCCACCTCCTCCTGCTCCTCCTCCTCCGGCCGCCGCCTCCTCCTCCTCCACCGCGGCCTCGTCCTCCTCCTTCTCCACCGGCGCTTCCTCCTCCTCCTCCTGCTCCTCCTCCTCCGACTGCCACCTCCTCCTCCGGACGCCGCCTCCTCCTCCTCCACCGTGGTCTTGTCCTCCTCCTCCTCCACTGGACCTTCCTCCTCCTCCTCCTAGTCCGCTGCCTCATCCTCCTCCTCCACCGGCGCCTCCTCCTCCTCCTCCTATGCCTTCTCTGCTGCCTCCTCCTCCACCACGGTTTGAGAGGTGCCTCAAGTATTCAGGTGAGTCTCACAAGCTTTATTTTTGTTTTATATGATGTTTTTTGGAGATTTTTCAAATGAAACATGGTTTTGTGTTCATATTTTTTGAGAAACAATGTAGAACCTTGAGCATGATGAGGTTTTCCTACCTCATGTATAAGAGACATCATGATGGTATCTGCAAGTCACCAATCATTATGAAGGATTTGTGTTTCCTTTTGTAGTTTTCATGGATATTGGATCAAATTATATAATGTTGTCTATGGATTTGGTTCTGATGGTTGGGTATTTTTCATAAGATGGCACTAAGATCCCACTTCAGATCTTATATGGGTTTTTGGTCTTGGTTCTAACATGAAAAGTCCCCAAGATGAGTTTCTAGTGAATATAACTAGTTTAAATTGATTTGGCTAGCTAATTAATTATAAATTTTATAATTTATTAATTTTGGTTTTTTGGAGAGAGGTAGGAGCTATATTGATGAGTTGATCTTGGGGTAGACATTGGACGAGGCTTAGCGAGCCTAGGAAAAGTTTTCAACTTGGAATTAAAATAGTAGAAACATATAAAATAGGTATGTGGTCTTGGTAATTTCTTTATGGATTTATAAATTCCTTATGGTGTATGTGGATGTTGAGTCTCACCACTAAGGGTGAGAGACCTCATTTTAATAAATAAATGGTGTAATTTAAATTTAAATTGTTAAAAACATATAAAGTTATATGAACTGAGAAAAGTTCCAAGGGACACCATGGACCCTTGAACAATGACTTACTTGAATAATATACTAATGTTTGATGCTATGAATATTTTTTTGATGTCCTATGACATCCTGAAACCTTAATGGGTGTTATTAGAGTGAGTGTGACTTAGAGGACCTTGTTAGGGGGAACCCGGAGACCTCTTAGAATACATTCTGTGACTTTTATGTATTTGTTCCCATAGGCCACACATAGAACTAGTGATACATCAGAGCCCTTGGCCTTATTGAATTGAACCTAAAGTGTGTGAACATCCCCCTTGGGGATGTGACTACTTGGGTGGGTATAACTTTGTAAGGTTGTTGATAGGCTGGATGTGTAGACTAACCCAGAACAAACCTATATATTGAAATGGGACATGATCCATCTCTTGAGACTATTTATAGTATGGATTACCATGTAAATATTATGAGGCTATACAATGTAAGACACTGATAAATAATATGATGCTCTCATGCGATGAGTGTTTCACTACATCATGTTCTTCTGTTGGATGGTGACGTTTCAATGATGGTCTTCATTCTTAACAGCTTATTGATCCAAACCTTTAATGGTTTTCCTTTCTAAACATTGGTTTTAATGTATTAAGGTCTTTATCAGGTTTCATTTCAGCCCTTCATTTTAAAATAACAACTGTATAACAGCATGAATAACATAACTCAATCCCTATTGGTGTAAGTTCTTTTCACCTTGTGTTTGTACTTATACTCTTTTTTTAATTGAGTCCTTTGAATTAGGTGACCATTTCATGTCACCACTTTTATTAGAAAAATGACCTTGAGGTGGTATTTTATTGAAATGAAAAAAATTACATAGTAGTGAGGTATATGATACTACTAATAGGGATGCCATTGATTTTGAGTAGTGATTATATTTGTTATGAAAAGTGGATAAGTGAGATATTTTAGTTCTTATTGTGTATTTGGCCTGTTTGGTTGAGTGTCCTGCACTATTGGGGTTAAGTTGTTGGGAACAATTTTATACTAGTATGGATACTACTCAAGTTGTGATAATGGGATGGAGGTTTTCCAGGTTATTATCATATTCACCAGGGTGAGTTTATATCTAGGGTAATTATCAATGTATACTAGGGTGAAAGACCTCATGATTATTGTTATGGTTGGTATAGTCATCACAATGTTCTCAAATACACTTTGGCACTAGCCAAAGTTGGTATGGATGATCGAGGCTATGAACCTGAGGATCAATGATGATTTATTTATTTATTTATTAGATATTATTTAGTTATTCAGAGCATGAAACATGCACATATAACTAAAAATTAGAATTTATGAAACCACATTGGTGGTTCCCTACTGAGTACCCAAGAAATCCTCATGTATTGAAGGTCAGGTAGAATTGGATCCCAGTGTTGCCAGATCTAGTTGGAGTAACTTTGATGGGTTTTAGAGATCTAGATGATGTGAGGCTTGGGGATTGTAGTGGTTCCCAATATATTTTTTATTTTGGTATTTATTTATTCCTTTATTTCCTTGAATCCTTCTCCTTTAACGTATATACTTATCCTATGGATTTTAAATAGGATGAATATAAATAAAGAATGGATGAATGCCAATCGATTAACAAAAGAGTATGAAGAAGGCGTGAAAGAATTTATCAAGTTTGCAAAAGATCATGCATGTGACTCTTCTCAAATCCTTTGTCCGTGTTTACGTTGTTGTTATTCAAAATAAATTAGTCCAGATGAGTTGGAAGAACACTGGATCTGTCACGGAATAGATCAAAGTTATACATGTTGGAATAAACACAGGGAAACAACGAATGTAGGTAGTGACTGGGGTGACACTGCGTTTTATGGATCATCTGATATGATTACAAACATGAACAATGAAGATGACTGTATGGAGGATGTGATTACAGATGTGAATGATGATGAAGATCGTATTGAGAAAATGACAAGGACCTTCGAAAATGAACTTCGTGATTGCCCAAAATTGTTTGAGAAGTTAAAAAGTTGTGCAAAGACGCCATTGTATGCTGGTTGCACTAAATATACAGCATTGTCAGCCGTACTGAAGCTGTATAATTTGAAAGCAGATAATGGGTGGAGTGAAGACAGTTTTACGAAACTACTTTCCCTCTTGAATGACATGCTCCCAGAAGACAATGAGCTCCCGAGCCAAACATACGATGCCAAGCGAATGCTACGCTCTAAGGGTATGATCTCTGAAATAATACACGCCTTCCCAAATGACTGTATACTGTTTCGCAAGGACCACAAATCACTTAAAGAATGCCCAAATTGTGGTGCTTCTCGATACAAGAAAGATGAATCCAGCCCTACTAAAGTTGTATGGTACTTTCCAATTATTCCAAGGTTTAGACGCCTATATGGAAGTGAGGAGACTGCAGAACAATTAACATGGAATGCAGATACAAGAATTAAAGATGGGATACTACGTCACCCGACAGACTCTCCTCAGTGGAAGATAATCGATCATGAGTATCCTGAATTTGGAAACGAGTCGAGAAACCTTTGTATTGTGTTATCTACAGATGGAGTGAATCCTTTTGGTTTTCAAAGCAACAGTCACAGTACATGGCTGGTTATGTTGATAAATTATAACTTACCACTGTGGTTATGCATGAAATAAAAATACATCATGTTATCTATGCTTATATTAGGACCAAAACAACTGGGTAATGATATTGATGTTTATTTAGCTCCATTGATCAAAGATTTGAAATTATTGTGGGATTCAGGTGTAAAATTATATGATGCTTACAGAAATGAAGATTTCACTTTGAGAGTCATGTTGTATGGGATGATAAATGACTTCCCAGTTTATGGAAATTTGTCAGGATATAGCATTAAAGGAACTCAAGGCTGTCCCGTTTGCGAAGAAGGTACACAATCAATTAGGTTGAAACATTCATCGAAAACCGTGTTTATAGGACATCACAGATTTCTACCGCGATGACATAGGTACCGTTCTTGGAATACATCATTCGATGGAAGTTCAGAAGAACGTACAACACCATCTCCACTAACAGGCGATCAATTGTTTGAGAAAGTTAAAAATTTGGACACTACTTTTGGTAAACCGGCTTCGAAAAACCTTACGAAAATCGGTTGAAAAAAGAGATCAATTTTTTTGAATTACAATACTGTAATTGTCTGTATGTAAGACATTTTATTGATGTTATGCATGTAGAAAAAAATGTATTTGACAGTGTTATCAGCATGTTGCTAAATACATCTGGCAAAACAAAAGATGGAATTAACGCTAGGTTGGACATGGTAGAGATGGGAATACGAGAAGAGTTGGCACCAGTGAAGGGTAAAAAACGAAAATTTCTTCCTCCTACTGTTTACACTCTTTCCAAGAAGGAGAGATATCAGTTTTGCAACTTCTTGAATGACGTAAAGGTTCCAGAGGGGTATTCGTCAAATATCAGTAACCTTGTGTCAATGAGCGACTTGAAGTTAAAAGGTCTGAAATCACATGACTGTCATATTTTGATGAAAAATATCATTCCAATTGCTTTACATTGCATTTTTCCCAAGAATGTCCGCCATACATTAACGAAACTGTGTTTCTTCTTCAAATCTATATGCATCAAAGTTATAGACACGGCGAAATTTCCAGCTATGGAAAAAGAATTTGCCGTCATATTATGTGAATTAGAAATTTTCTTCCCGCCTTCATTTTTTGATATGATGGTTCATTTGATGGTCCAATTGGTGAGATAGATTCGACTATGTGGTCCTGTACATTACAGATGGATGTACCCCATTGAACGGTATATGAAGATTTTGAAAGGGTATGTCAAAAATCGAAGTCGGCCAGAGGGTTGTATTGCAGAGCGATATATTGTTGAGGAAGCCATTGAATTCTGTACCGAATACTTGTCTGGTGTGGAAATCATTGGATTACCGAAATCTCGTCACACTGGGCGACTTGAGGGTGATGGAATTTCTGGAAGAAAGGTTGTCACAATTAATATTACAGATCGGGAGCAGGCCCACCTTTATGTTTTGCATAACAGTTTCGACGTTGACCCATATGTTGAAATCCACAAAGAAATTATTAGGAATTTGAATCCATCAAGGGATTAAAAATGGATATCAGATACACATAATCGACAGTTTATAGGATGGTTTTGAGATCATATTTTTAAGAAGTCAGATGAAAATCCAAAGTCAATTTCGGAACGACTTCGATGGCTAGCCGGAGGACCAAGTGCGTATGCATTATCTTACAGTGCTTATGTAGTTAATGGTTATACATTTTATACTAATGAACATGATGAAGACAGTACCATGCAGAATAGTGGGGTTACACTTGTGGCTGAAGCAATGCATGTTTCCGGTGCTAAGGACAAAAATCCAATTTATGAGAATATGTCATACTTTGGCATCATCAAACAAATATGGGAGTTGGATTATACGGAATTTCAAGTTCCGATATTTAAATGCAAGTGGGTTGATAACAAGAGTGCTGTTAAAATAGATGATTTGGGATTCATGAAAGTTGATTTCAGTAAGGAAGGGGAGAAAGACGAACCATTTATAATGGTATCACAGACAGTGCAAGTATTTTATGTTCCAGATCCCGCAAACCGAAACTGGTCAATTGTTCTGTTATCGACCAAAATAGCTGAAGGGTCAGATGAAAATTCAACGGAAGATGACCCTTTCATTGGGACTTCTCAATCATTTCGCAGTGGTCCCAATGTAGATGAAGTTTTGTATGTCAGAGGAGACCACAATGAAGGGATATGGATAGTTGATAGAGGGGTCAAATCCCTCCAGCCTTTAAAAAAAAGGGAGTTCAATAATTAGGTTATTGATTTTTATTGTAATATAGATTGTGTTACATTATGTTATTATCTGTTCACTGCTGCTTTTATGTGATCTAACTTAAATTTTAAACCAGTTCTGCAGATAATGACTTCTTCACCTGCTGATGCACCCAATCCCGAGACACAACACGTCTCTCAACCTATTGCAGCTGGTCCCACTGCTGAGAGACAACAGGTCTCTCAACCTGTTGCAGCTGGTGTCAGTACTGAAGCTAGTGCTTCGGAGAAACATAATGATGATGCAGAAACTGAGGAAATCGTAGGCGATGAAACCCCAACGACACAAAAAAAACAAGTGTGCCATAGTTTAGCAAAAATCCTTAAGGAAAAAGCAAAAGGCATCAAATATGAGGTGGGATGGAATAAGCTAGGCCAGCATGTAAACCCCAACAAAGCCATATTTAGTAGCTACATTGGAATCGTCACATGACAACGCGTGCCGATTGACGTAGAGTCATGGCACCATGTTGTCAGTGGGTTGAAAACATTAATGTGGGAAGAGATTACGGTAGCATTACGATATCATCTATTTAATTTATTAAAATAAAATAAAATATTGAAATATTGACTAACCCTTCATCATCTCTTGCAGAGTGCGTTTATAGTAGATGTTTCGCACAAAGAATATGTTTTCAGACTGGTAGGAAGGATTCATAGTGTCTTTCACACCATTTTAACAAAACATCATCTGAAAGATGCCGAAGGGAAAATCAAGCCGCACCTGCCTCCTATTTATGCACACTTGATATCCCAAGGAACGTGGGATGCGTTTTGCAACCGTCATGCGGAACAGAATTTTCAGGTACATTGTGTTTGGTTACACGTTGTGTTACGTTGCTTGTATTCATCACGTTGATTGATAGGTTTTTATTTATGAAACAACAACTGAGTGCTGAAAATAAATAACGGGTAGCAAAACCAGCGTACCCCTACTGTAAATCAAGGTTGGGGTACGCTTCAATTGAAAAACAATTGGTATGTATTTTAAAAGTTCTGTAATAATTTTATGTGACATAAAACAACACTGTAACCATGTTTCTCTGTTTATAAGAAGATTGATGAAGCAAAATCTCAAGTCACTTCCATTCCACGCCATGTGCTATGGAAGGAGGCTCGTGTTAATAAGGAGGGGAAAATGATAGATAAAAACACACAAAAAGTGTGGGAAACATGTGTAAGTATGACATAATATAAACTTATTTTTCTTTAAATCACTATTATATAACGATGCTTACTTATTTTTTCATATTTTCTATTTGACATAGTCACAAGAATCAACAACACCCACACCGGATGCAGACATACTTTCAACGACCTTGAAACAACCAGAACAGTATGGCCGCGTCAGAGGTGTGAATTTTGGGGTGTCACCCGGACATATTTTCAGAAAAAAAAGAAGAGGATGAACAAACTAAAGAATTGCATGTAATGAGAGATAGAGTAGCTACCCTTGAAGAACTAATCCAAACTCAGGGAGAGATACTAAAGAGTTTGATGGAGGAGAGGCGAAGAGAACAAACAACTCAAGAACAACCCCCGTGAGAAGATCCACCCCTCACTAGCTTTGAGGCGAGCCATTCCCCTCAAAGACCGGACTTAACCAAGGTAATAAATGTTATAATATTAGTTTTTGTGAGATGTGAATCAGATAGAAACTGATACATTTCATTTAATGATATTCTGCAGGGTGAAAATGACTGTGATTTATATCTGTCAACTCCCACCCATCGCCTTGTAGCGAGGGCTACGGTGTTCAATATGCAGAATGACATGCTACACTCTAGACCACTTCCAACCGGTCATGTCAAAGTGTCAATTAACGTAGCTCATGAGTCGAGCGCCGAGCTACCCATGCCAAATGACGATGACGACAATCATACGGTTGAAAAATCTGTTGGAACATTCATTGCATGGCCGTCGAATCTTGTAAAAAAACATGTCGAATATGAGGTATTCATTTCCAGTTCATTTTTCAAGCAGAACCTTTAACATTAAATTAGAAAATGGCTGAACCAATGAATGTTATTACAGAAGGATAAAATGGAGAAGCTAAAACGAAAGAGCGACTCCAACATAGGATCAACCAACCGATCAAAACGATCTACTGAGACCGCGTTCACCACGTCTGTTCTATATCAACATTTAATATCATTGAAAGATCATGTGGATATAAAAATAAAAGATGGCAAGAGTCATACAATTGTTTGTGAAAAATATATGTACGGAGAGGAAACAATAGATTTCGTTAGTGCAGACGCTGTTTCTGAGATCATCACATACGACTGGCTAGGCGCCTCAGTTATAAATGTATACATGAGGTATGTTTTCATGATTTGATTTTACAAAAGCTGATATACTTTGATAATTATGGATATATACATCTAATATTTTTCACAGGCGTATATATGAAAAAAATTTGAAGGGATTTTCCCATGAATACAAATTTCGACTCGTTAGTCCTCACACCATTTCTACACAACGAACAGAAATAGATTCGAATTTTCAGGCTGAATTGATGTCAAATCTGCTCAGAACGTTTCAAAGAAGAATTACGACTGACAGGCTATTTTTAATAACAACGATGCAAGGGTAAAACTATAAATTTTAATCATATCAATTATATTTTCATTTCTATCAGTACTTATTTCTTTTTGTGTTTTTAGGGAACATTGGATGCTCATTGCAGTCAATTTGGATACTCCAATGATTTATTTTCTGGATTCACTGCATGGATATCAACTAACGGACCACACATGATGGTGATTTTTAATTTTTAATACACTAGATCCAACATTTTAGAACTAAATATCTAGTTATATAATTTATATTATCTTTTAATGAGGATTCTGTTATGATAGGGCGATGTATGAATATCATCTAAAGGCTGGAATGAATCCAGGGCATAAGGACGACAATGCCCACAAGATCTACAAATGGAGAAGTATCTGGGTATATATAATTATATTTCACTATAAAAATACATATCAAAACAAATTACTTATTTTTCTCGATGTTTCTGCAGTGTCCGAAACAAACAAATGACAAGGACTGCGGTTATTATGTTTGTAAATTTATGAAAGAGATCATATTTCATGAACAAACTAGCATCCTTGAAGAGGTATTTTTGAAAATAATTACTACTTTATTTAAAATAATTATTAATCCTTTGTGTATTTATATTTTTTCAGTACTACTATGACTGTCGCAAAAACTCCTATTCAGAAGATTATATAAATGTATTTAGAAACGAATGGGCAGCGTACCTGATGGAAGAATGTAAATAAATATGAAAATAAAGGTGAATTCCTAATACTTATGTTATATTTATATGGTCATTGATATCTCCCTTTACACTTATTGAGCATCTATGATCTCCCTTTCTTATGTTTCATATCCTTAGATTAGTGAATTCCTACTACTTAGTTTGAAAATGACATAAAGTTTAGAAAACAACACCAATGACATACGCCAAACTGAGCAAACACGTTCGGATTGTTTTGATACTTTAGGACAACGATCCACGACTCATTTTTGACATGTAAAAATCGAATGCACCTCAATCCGATGTACTGTGTGACCGGTATGGCTAAAAGTGTCTGATATCAGTTTGAAAATGAAATAAACTTTGGAAAACAACACCAATGACATAAACCAAACCTAGAAAATGCATTCGGATTATTTTGATACTTTAGGACAACGATCCAAGAGTTATTTTTGATGTGTACCAATTGACCGTACCTCAATACGACGCACGGTGTGACCGGTATGGCTAAAAGTGTCTGATATCAGTTTGAAAATGACATAAACTTTGGAAAACAACACCAATGACATATGCCAAACTGAGAAAACACGTTCATATTGTTTTGATACTTTAAGAAAATGATCCACGAGTCATTTGTGACGTGTACCAATTGACCGCACCTCAATCCGACACACGGTGTGACAGGTATGGCTTAAAGTGTCTGATATCAGTTTGAAAATGACATAAACATTGGAAAACAACACCAATGACATACGCCAAACCAAGAAAATGTGTTCAGATTTTTTTGATACTTTAGGAAAACGATCCACGAGTTATTTTTGACATGTACCAATCGACGGCCCCTCAATCTGACGTACGTTGTGACCGGTATGGCTAAAAGTGTCTGATATCAGTTTGAAATTGACATAAACTTTGGAAAACAACACCAATGACATATGCCAAACTGAGAAAACGCGTTCGGATTGTTTTGATAATTTAAGACCATGATCCACGAGTCATTTGTGACGTGTACCAATTGACCACACCTCAATCCGACGCACGGTGTGACCGATATGGATAAAAGTGTCTGATATCAGTTTCAAATTGAGATAAACTTTAGAAAACAACACCAATGACATATTCCAAACCAATCAAACGTGTTTGGATTGTTTTGATAGTTTAGGATAATGATCCACGAGTCCTTTGTGACGTATACCAATCGACCACACCTCAATCCGACGCACGGTGTGACCGGTATGGATAAAAGTGTCTGATATCAATTTGAAATTGAGATAAACTTTGGAAAACAACACCAATGATATACGCCAAACTAAGAAAATGCGTTCGGATTGTTTTGATACTTTAGGAAAATGATCCATTAGTCATTTTTGACGTGTACAAATCTACCACACCTCAATCCGATGCACGGTGTGACCGGTATGGCTAAAAGTGTCTGATATCAGTTTGAAAATGACATAAACTTTGGAAAACAACACCAATGACATACTCAAAACCAAGAAAATGAGTTCGGATAGTTTTGATACTTTAGGAAAATGATCCACGAGTTATTTTTGATGTGTACCAATCGACCACACCTCAATCCGATGCACGGTGTGACCGGTATGACTAAAAGTGTTTGATATCAGTTTGAAAATGACATAAACTTTAGAAAACAACACCAATGACATAATCCAAACCGAGAAAACGCATTCGGATTGTTTTGATACTTTAAGAAAATGATCCACTATTCATTTGTGACATGTACCAATTGACCGAACCTCAATCCGACGCACAGTGTGACCGGTATGGCTAAAAGTGTCTGATATCAGTTTCAAATTGAGATAAACTTTGGAAAACAACACCAATGACATACGCCAAACCAAGAAAACATGTTCAGATTGTTTTAATACTTTAGGAAAATGATCCAAGAGTCATTTTAGAAATTTAAGAATCTACCACACCTCAATCTGACGCACGGTGTGACCGGTATAGCTAAAAGTGTCTGATATCAGTTTCAAATTGAGATAAACTTTGGAAAACAACACCAATGACATACGCCAAAGAAAGAAAATGGGTTCGGATTGTTTTTATACTTTAGGAAAACGATCCACGAGTCATTTTTGACGTGTACCAATCAACCTCACCTCAATCCGATGCACGGTGTGACCGGTATGGATAAAAGTGTCTGATATCAGTTTGAAAATGACATAAACTTTGGAAAACAACACCAATGACATACAACAAACCAAGAAAACGCGTTCGGATTGTTTTGATACTTTAAGACAATGATCCACGAGTCATTTTTGATGTGTACCAATTGACCGCACCTCAACCTGACGCACGGTGTGACCGGTATGGCTAAAAGTGTCTGATATCAGTTTCAAATTGAGATAAACTTTGGAAAACAACACCAATGACATATTCCAAACCGAGCAAACGCGTTCGGATTGTTTTGATACTTTAGGAAAACGATCCATGAGTCATTTGTGACGTTTACCAATCAATCGCACCTCAATCCGATGCACGGTGTGACCGGTATGGCTAAAAGTGTTTGATATCAGTTTCAAATTGAGATAAACTTTGGAAAACGACAACAATGACATACGCCAAACTGAGAAAACGAATTCGTATTGTTTTGATACTTTAGGACAACGATCCAAGAGTCATTTTTGACGTGTACCAATTGACCGCACCTCAATCCGATGCACGGTGTGACCAGTATGGCTAAAAGTGTCTGATATCAGTTTGAAAATGACATAAACTTTGGAAAACAACACCAATGACATATGCCAAACCGATCAAACATGTTCGGATTGTTTTGATACTTTAGGACAATGATCCACGAGTCATTTTTGACGTGTACCTATCGACCGAACCTCAATCCGACGCACGGTGTGACCGGTATGGCTAAAAGTGTCTGATATCAGTTTTAAATTGAGATATACTTTGGAAAACAACACCAATGACATACGCCAAACTGAGAAAATGCATTCAGATTGTTTTGATACTTTAGGAAAACGATCCACGAGTCATTTTTGATGTGTAAGAATCGACCTCACTTCAATCCGACACACGGTGTGACTGGTATGGCTAAAAGTGTCTTATATCAGTTTGAAAATGACATAAACTTTGGAAAACAACACCAATGACATACACCAAACCGAGCAAATGCATTCGGATTGTTTTGATACTTTAGGAAAACGATCCACGAGTCATTTTCAACGTGTACGAATCGACCGCACCTCAATCCAAAGCATGGTGTGACCGGTATGGATAAAAGTGTCTGATATCAGTTTCAAATTGAGATAAACTTTGGAAAACAGCACCAATGACATACACCAAACTGAGAAAACGCGTTCATATTGTTTTGATACTTTAGGACAACGATCCATGAGTCATTTGTGACGTGTACCAATCGACCGCACCTCAATCCGATGCACGGTGTGACCGATATGACTAAAAGTGTCTGATATCAGTTTGAAAATGACATAAACTTTGGAAAACAACACCAATGACATACGCCAAACCGAGAAAATGCATTTGGATTGTTTTGATACTTTAAGACAACGATCCACGAGTCATTTTTGACGTGTATCAATTGACCGCACCTCAATCCGACGCACGGTGTGACCGGTATGGCTAAAAGTGTCTGATATCAGTTTCAAATTGAGATAAACTTTGGAAAACAACACCAATGACATACGCCAAACTGATCAAACACATTCGGATTGTTTTGATACTTTAGGAACATGATCCACGAGTCATTTGTAACGTGTACCAATCAACCGCACCTCAATCCGATGCACAGTGTGACCGGTATGGATAAAAGTGTCTGATATCAGTTTCAAATTGAGATAAACTTTGGAAAACAACACGAATGACATACGCCAAACTGAGAAAACGCGTTCGGATTGTTTTGATACTTTAGGAAAATGATCCAAGAGTCATTTGTGATGTGTAACAATCGACCTCACCTCAATTCGACGCACGGTGTGACCGGTAAAGCTTTTAATTAGATAAAGAATCAGTATTTATTAAATGAGATAAATCAATCAAAAACATATTGATTTTACATTATTCCCTTTCATTGTTATGAAAATGAAAACTTTTGAGTTTAAAATTTCATATTTTAGTTTCACATTTCCATATTAATGTATTCTTTCATATTACTATTTTAATTTCTTTCATTATTGCATTACTAACATAATATTTGTTTTCTTATATCGGTGAATTTTTTTCCTTGAGTTCGGATGCTTTGTTCGGCAACAAATACCGTTGAGAGCTGATCACAGATATCAAAGGATGAAACATGAATGTTTATAACTGTTGTTGAATAATTGTAAATGTAACCTTGTAAAACAATGTTTGAAATGTATATAGCAATGCGTTTTTTTTGTATTCATGATGTTAAGTAAATGTATATACCGTTGTCGGTCAAAATATTGGGTGCGGGTGCTATGGTGTGCCGGTGTGCATGTGCTACTTTGTGCAGGTATTATGGTGTGCAGGTGTGCAGGTCCTGTTTTGCAGTTTCAGGCGATGGGGCCTTTATCAGTGCTTTTTAGCGCTGATAAAGGATTCCTTTAACAACGCTAGAGGAGCACTGATATAGGGGACCCCACCTTTATCTATGCCAGAATTAACAGTGATTTTCTAGCGCTGTTAATACCGGTTTTTAGCACTGATAAAGGGCCAGGTTGTAGTAGTGGATATGACCTCTCATGCGTACGTACGACCTACCGTCCCAATGACGAGATGTGATTCATCTTCCATGATAACCATTTCAAGAATGATTATAAAAATGTATATAATGAATAAATATTAAATTTATGACATCATAATTCTAATGGAATAATATATATAAACATATATGTCATTTACCTTCTTCAATTCAGTAGAATAAGAAAATGAAATCATCGTTCATGCGTACGTACGGATTACTGTCTCCAAGAACGCTGTATTCCATTTCATATAGTCATATTATATATATATATATTTATATAACAAATATATATGATATATATATATATACATATCATTTTTTACTTTATTAATGTAAGTAAATCATGTTCTAATTAATAGGATCAAGAATAACAAGTTAAAACATGTACAATAAACAAAGAAGTTAATACCCAAAACATTTCTTTAACTTTTAATTTTTAATAAATAGGTAATATAAAGTCATAAATGAATAATAAATGATATAATAAATATTATTAGGATTCTGTTATAAGATATTAATATTTTTAAAATCACTATACGTGAGTTTCAGACATGTATGGAGGGAATCGAACCTAAGGTAAGGGATTTATGTCTCACTTTTATTTCTATGGGACACATACCTTATTCACCACTCACTTATTTTTCATGGTGTATATAATGAATGTAAATGTATTTTATGAGTCTTATTATTAATATTATGTTATTTTTATATACATATAGTTTTCTTTCTTTCATGGGTCATATGATTCAATTGATTATAAAGGTGTAAGGGAATTTCATCTCACTTTTTATTTCTGTGAGATACATGACTTATTAACCACTCATTTATTTTTTATGGTAAACATAATAAAAATGAATGTATTATATATTTTTTATAATTTAATTTATGGGTATTAACATATCCATTTGATCATTTTTATTTCATGGGGTTTTATGGTTCAAAATTTACTAAATAATTAAGGAAATTTTGTCTCAATTTACCTTCTTTGAGACACATGTTTTGTTATGCACCTATATTCTTTTAAAAGGTTTATATATTACTGTTTCACATTTTACATCATGAATATCCTTCTTTTCATGATATTTTATGATTTTTGAAATGTTATTATTTCATGGGTATTGTGATTCAAATGTTCCAAAGTCACTTGGAAATGTTTAAAGATTATTTTCCTCAAGAAATGTTTTTAAAAGATCTCTTAAGCTAATTTTCAAAGAAAATGATTTTAAATAAATATTTTATGTTTTAAAGTGTTTTTCAAGGATTAATTTATAAGTTTTCAAATATATTTTCAAGTAAAAAGTATTTAAAAATGTTTTCAATCTTATTTCATACATTTTCAAGGAAAAAGGTTTTCAAAATGTCTCAATATTTATTTATAAGTTTTCACGATTCCTTTATAAGTTTCAAAAGAGAGTTTTCAAAAGGTTTTATGTTTCAAAAATATTTTTTTTTCTAATAATAAAGAAAATTTTCCTCAAGAAATGTTTTAAATGATTTTTTCATGATTCATTTATATGTTTTCAAATTGGTTTCAAAGAAAAAAGTATTGAAAGTGTTTTATGTTTTAAAAAGTGATTTTAAAGGAAATTTCATGTTCCAAGTTATATTTCAAAATCATTCCCAATATAAGATGACATAAATTGTTATAGTTCAAGAATAAAATTCATATTATTTATCTAAATGTTTTATGTTTTGATGGAATGATGTTTAATAAACCCTCTTCTTTTCACGTGTTATAATTTTGATGGAATGATGTTGAAAACTGTATCTTTTCTATAGTTTATGATATGATAACATGTTTATGGCACCCATTCTATTTCATTTTTTATAATATTATTGTTTATGATCTTGTATAACATGTATATATGATTTCATTATGATATGGGTGAGAACTATATCTCCCTTTTATGTATTGGGTAAAGATTTATATCTCATGAGATAGAAATAAAGGACCTTGTATGCCAAGATGGTTATGGGAGTGATTCTTGACTACTAAGATTGATATGGGAGTGAACCATGACTACAAATATGGTTATGTGAGTGATAAATGACTACCAATATGGTATAGGGAGTGGACCCATACTACTAAAATGACCTTGTTAGTGATGTCTTGACTACTATAGAAATAATATTATATACTAATGTGTTTGCCAAAACTTCTATGTCTTATTCTTATATTGTGCTTTCATGGATTATGTTGTTTTTTTCTTATGAGTCATGTCTTATTAACTACCAATATTTATTCCATGAATCATGCATATTATCTTTTAACATTAATGGTATGATCTTCAAATTTTATGATAATTTTTTCACACCCTTATGTTCTTGATATGCTTACATATCTTCCTTTTTTACCCTTACTGAGAATCCGAGATCAATATTTTCTTATTTTTCCTTTCCCCAGGTTATAAGGAAAGGTTTTAAGTAAGAGTATTCAAGGTAATGATCTTTTTTGGAAGCATTGAATATCTTCCACTAGTCTAGGTGTTTGTGTTCCATGTTTCCAAAGGCACTAAACTAATATGGTCTTTGGGTGTGTGTTTGTGTAATGTAAGAAATGTTCCACAAAAGTGATTTAATATTAATGTATGTTAATATTGGGTCTCTATTATTGGTATCATAGAAAAAGTTTAGTCAACCTTTAGAAACTAGGATGAGAGAATTTTAGTGAGAACCCTAGGGATATTTCTAAGGATATGACTAGGTATATCTCTAAGGAAAAGTCTAAGGATGAGTTAATTTTTAAGAAAATGTCATGGAATTTTGGTAAAAAATAGAGTGAGTGGTTTCCTAGAATTACATAACTGTTTGGACGCTATAAGTGGATGTGGATCTGGTATAGATGTTCTTATGGGTAACAACTATGACAAGGTGCATTGGTCTTGAATTGAGCGTAACCTCATATGCTACAATAGGCCTTATTTCACACCTGATTTGACACTCTCGGAGAACATAATTTAAAAATTCACAAAATTTTCATGAACCATCATGAAGTATTTAAGTAGAAGTTGGCTATAAATAACCTAGAAAAAACCCTAAGGTGTTATATATTAAAGAAGTTATCCTAATTTAGAAATCTTATAAATTGTTTTTCATTATTACGTGGTTCCTCACTATGATAATTGTTTCTTACTCTATGATTTTGGTTTTAGTAAATATAAGGAACTAGAAGGAATTGAATTAATGTTGAATGCGATGGACAATTTTCTGATGAGAAGTCAAATGGGATGATAACTGGAGTGAAAGATGTTGTGATCACGCCTAGTCAGTTTACATGGAACATGATTAACAAGGTATACCTTAACCAAATCTTGGAATCAAAAAATAAGATAAGGAATGAGTTCCCTAAGAGTTTGAGTAATGGATACCATGGATGAAAGAATATTTGGTTTTCTAAATGTTGATAATGTGGAAAGAAACACCCAAGTGAATGTCTCAAAGGATAGGGAAGATGTTTTGACTGTGGAAAAGGACACAAAGAATGTAACTACAAAGGGGAAATGAAAAGTTCAGTTGATGAAATGGATGGAAATATTGGCCTCCATAAGGTATTACCAATAGTTGAATGTTTATGTGTTGAATGAATGGGAATTATGAAAACCAATGTCCTAAAGAGGAAAAATTAGGAAAGGAATCATCAAGGTTTTACAAGTAATGGTTATACTATTCATGATGATGAGACTATAGTTGAAATGTGAAAGGAAAGAGGTATTAAGTACTAGGATGAGGTATTCTTGTTAATTTCTTATGAATGAAGTAGAATAATCAAGGAATTTATGTATTTGGATTTCAGAATTATGAACGGTTAACTATATAAGGATTGTCCAGTTTATGTTTTGTTAAGGATTTACAGGAATATGTTTAATGGTTCTAACAGACTAGAAAAGTGATTTCATGAAAGATGATATTTTGATTAAGGGAAGGTAACCCTTAATTTATTCATTATGTTGAGATAATTATGTTTGGATAAAGATATATCGGATGATGCTTATTATCATGGGATTGATTAAGGATTTGTTGACAAAGTGGTTTGTGTTATCACTGATGAAGTTTAAAACTTTTTGGAGTTAACGAATATATAAAATAAACATTGGAATAAGGAAACATGCATGTTACCAATAAGGATGTATGGTAAAGTAGGTTATTATCGTGTTTTAAGAGAATACATTATAAAGGTATTCACATGTTTGGTATGTGAAAAACAAGAGATAATTTATGATATATAGGGGATTAATGCGAATATGTTTTTGAGAAATTTAGTGAGATTATTTATAAAGTATTATACTTTTATATTTTAGAAGGATTGTAAGGTTATCCATTTATGGAACGGTTAATTTAAACTTATAATGTGTTTGTGATATTAAAATATTATCTCACCAATTTGTGGATTTATTCATATTTGATAACTTGTGCAAACCTTTTTATTGTGATTCCCTATTATTATATTTGTGGATCTTAGGATCTATTAGTAATTAATGAATGAAAATATCACCTTCATTTAATAGAAGAAGATATGGAGTGAAAATTAATTAAGGCATGACAAAAGGGTGAGATAATATTGAAATATAGAAAGTATATCTTTTCAATAAAATTCTTCAACTTTAGGAAAAAGGATTTTGAAACTGAAAATATTATCCTAGTACCTTTGTTTCCGATGAATCAAATCTCCCCTTAGATAATCAAAAATTTAATTCCTTTTGATTGTTAACTTTCTCCTGATCATGTTCTCTATCATTCTCTATTAGAACATGTTATTTATATTTCTCTTTTATGTCCATGTTTTCAATCCCTACCTATGTTCTCCTATATGGAAACCTAGTTATGAGTTACTTTAGGTAACTATTATGTTTCTAAATTACTTTTAAAAGGAGGTTTTAGTATTTTTTTATGATGTCTGTTTATATGAAAGGAACTTTCAAGTATCAAACCTTTGATAACATAGACGAATTTAAAGGGAGAAATTCATTTTAAGGGGGGTAGAATGTAACACTGAGATTTTGTGATTTTTTTTTGAATTAATTTAATACTTTTGATATTTTCACTTCAATAAACACTGAATATAGATTTTAGTTATTATATTAAATAATTAAGTTTCTATTATTCTATACGCAAGACCAATTTATGCTTGTGCTACATGCAACATTGACTTAGATTGTGTTACATGCAATACTGAGTTTATACAAAACAACACATTATTATTTTTATTATTTAAATGATAAAGTTATAACCTAGCCATTAAAAATAGTAAAATGAATAGTAATAACTAATTTTTAAATGTTTTCACATAAATAAAACATATTTATAATTAAATTTATAACTTTTGGTAAAGTCTTTATATGTTTATAAATACTATTTTTTAAAAGGAACTACTTTTTATGACCTTCTGTGAACAATAAAAAAATTAATTTTAGACACTCTTAGAAATTTAATTTGATAAAATAAAAAAAATTGACTTTGAAATTTCAAAAATTAACTTAGGGTGAATTATTATTATTTTTTTGAGAAGTTTTATTTTTTTGATGACTAGTGAAAAATACTGCATTGTAGTTAAAAACTGCCTTTTAAGTTAAGTAATTATTATATTTTAAATTAATTTTTAAAGTAAAAATATATCAATTATATATATATCAATACAATATAGGTCATTGGAATCATTTTTATATTGAAATTTTATATAATAAATTATTAAAATTTTGAACGTTCTTTTTACCCTCCTCACCACATCTACGACATTAACATTAAACTTAATTTTCCTGTTTCTATGATTTGAATTTAGATAAATGGAAATAAATGTTTGTAATTAGTATGATATTTAGAGTTTAATAGTATAAACTTAATATTTTTTATATTATGAATAACAACTTTAGTAAATTTTTATTTACCACATTTAAGGGTAAATCAGATGATTAAAGGTAAAATTAATATTATAATATTATAAAATTACCCTAACACTTGTTCCAATTCCATTGGATGAGTTATTTTTGACCAAAATAAATCATAGGTAGAAATTATAACCTTTTTAATACACTTCGGTAAGAATATGAAATTTATTATATTTTATTTAAAGATAATTTAAAAATGTCATACTCTTAATTTTAATAAGTAAATCATTTTTAATAATGAGTTATATAGAAGAAAAATTAGACTATAAATATTAAATTAAAATATAATAAATCTATCTTCATAATGATAATTTATTTTTAATTTTTATAGAATACATAATTTAATTAATGGCTTTCATAATGATGATGCAATAATTGTTTAATTAATAGAAATATTAAATAAATGATATTAATTTTTTTAAAATAAATATAATTTAACATAATTAATTGAATAATTTTTTATAGATATATTTTACACATTAGTGAGATATTATAATTGTTGGTTCGAAGTAATCATGTTAATATGATATTTCTTAAATGGAAAATAATGAATAGTATCAAAATTGACTTAAATGGTACTTTAAAATAATTATTATTTTATTAAATGATATGAAATTCATAAAAATATATAATTCATCCAAATAAATATAATAAGGTTAAAAATATTATCAATGATCCATTTTAGGCTCTTTTGGAATTTTATAGTAGCTATATTAACCCCAAAGTGTAAAAATCCAAGTTGTCACGGTAAAAGTTAAAGGGTTTAACTAAGGGTTAAAGACAAAAGATAAGGTTAGTATTGTAAACTAAACATGAATAAAATATTTTTTGAGAGTATTTAAAACCATCCTAATATTATACTCTAAATAACTCACTTTTGAGATATTTTAAATCAAAAATAAATTTAAATTAATTTAATATTTTAAGAGTTTCCTAATGTGCCCACACCTCAATTATAAAAGGGTACATCCTCCCTCACTTCTTCACATCACCTAGAGCCTTAAATGTTGAAAAAACCTTACTATTTACATTATAAATATCCCTAGTAATATTATATATTTGATGGTATTCTTAAAATACCAACTCTAGTGTCCCTAAGAGGATATCTAGAGGGATATCGTCAAATAATAGGTAATCTCTTTACCGACTCTTTCAAAATTGTTTCTTTTTCTACCTCCTCTTAATGTGTTGATTAAATTATAAAGTAATAAATATATTATAAAATATATTATTATATTTTATTATTATTATTATTAAACAGCCATATTCCACCTTTTATTCATCCTACCAAAAATGAAAGTACCACGCGTGCGTACGTACGACTTACTGTCTCCACACCATGGTGTAAACTTTTTTTCATTACTATATTATTTGTATAGGTATAATTATGGATATAAGGGGTATAAATAATAAATATTAAATAATATTGATTCTTTATAATTAATATACCATCTAATTCGTCACCCTTTTACCATTAAGAGAACAATATCATCTATCGTACGTACGTATGGCCTACCGTCTCCACGACGCGATGAGATTCATAATTCACACTAACCATTTAAAGAATGATTATAAAAATATATATAATGAATAAATATTAATTATATGATATAATAATTATAATTGAATAATATATATACATATATGTCATTTACCTTCTTCCATTCAATATAATAAGAAAACAGAAACAACATTCATGCGTATGAACGACTTACTGTATCCATGAATGGTGTATTAGATTTAATATATTTATATTATATATATATTTATATAATAAATACATATGATATATAAATAATTTTTTACATTATTGATGTAATTATATCATGATCTAATAAATAGGATCAATAATAACAAGTGAAAACATGTACGATAAACAAAGCAATTATTATCTGAAATGTTGCTTTAGCTTGTAATTGTTAATAAATGGGTAATATAAATTCATAAATGAATAATATATGATATAATAACTATTATTATGATTATTTTACAAGTTAATAATGTCTTTAAAACCACTATATAGGAGTTTTATATATTTACTTAGGAAATCATACTTAAGTTAAGATATTTATGGCTCACTTTTATTTCTGTGGGACACTTACCATATTCACCACTCACTTATTTTTCATGGTGTATATACTAACCATAAATGTATTTTATGAGTATTATTATGAATATTATGGTATTTTTATATTGATATAGTTTTATTTATTTCATGGGGCATATAATTCAACTTATTATAATGGTGTAATGGAATTTCATCACACCTTTTATTTCTATGAGATACATGCCTTATTCACAACTCATTTATTTTGTGTGGAATATATACTGACCATGAATGTATTATATTTTTTTATAATTTAATTTATGGGTATTTTAATATCTATATCATGATCTCTATTTTATGAGGTTTTACGGTTCAAAAGTTATTAAATGATTAAGGTAGTTTTGTCTCAACTTTCCTTCTTTGAGACATAGTTTTGTTATGAACCTATGTTCTTTTACAAGGTGTATATACCACCATTTTACATGTTATATTAGGAATATCCTTATTTTCATGATATTTTAATCTTTTTTAAATGTTATTATTTCAAAGGGATTATGATTCAAATATATCAAAGTGGTATGTGACACTTTGAAATGTTTAAAGATTATTTTCCTCAATTTTTTTAAATATATATTAATCTCATTTTCAAGAAAAAGTATTTTAAAGAAATGTTTAATGTTTTAAAGTGTTTTTAATGATTTACTTTTTAAGTCTTAAAAGCTATTTTAAAGGAAAAAGTATCTTTTTTTTCATTCTTACTTCTTATGTTTTCAAGTAATTGTTTTTGCAAAATGTTTCAATCTTTCATTAAAAGTCTTCATGATTCCTTTATAAGTTTTGGAAAAGGGTTTTCAAAAGGTTTTATGTTTCAAAAAATAATTTCTTCAAATAATAAAGGAAATTTTCTTCAATAAATGTTTTAAATTATTCTTTCTTTATTCCTTTATATGTTTTCAAAGTGATTTCAAAGGAAATGGTTTTGAAAGTGTTTTATGTTTTAGAAAGTGATTTTTAAGAAAATTTCATGTTCCAAGTGATCTTTCAAAATCCTTCCCCATATAAGATGACATACATTATTATAGATCAAGAATACCATATATATTATTTCTTTGAATGATTTATGTTTTTATGTAATGATGTTTAAGAAACCCATTTCTTTTCACAGGTTATTCTTTTTATGAAATGATTATAAAACCTATATCTTTTCCATATGTTATGATATGATTACATGTTTATGACGCCCATTACATTTCATTGGTTATGATATTATTGTTTATGATATTATAAAACTTGTATATATTATTTCATTATGAGATGGGTGTGACCTATATCTCCCTTAAATATATTGAGTAAATATTTATATCTCATGAGATAGACATAAAGGACATTGTCAGCCAAGATGGTTATGGGGGTGATCCTTAACTACTAAGATGGCCATGGGAGTGAACCATGACTAACAAGATGGTTATGGGAGAGAACCATGGATACCAAGATAGTATAGGGAGCGAACCAATACTAATAATATATCCTTGGAAGTGATTAATTGACTACTATAGAAATCATATTATATGATTATGTGTATGCCACAAATTCTATGTCTTATTCCTATCTTGTCCTTTCATGGATTATGTTCTTTATTTCCTTATGATTAATGTATTATGAAATACAAATGTTTATTACATGACTCATTCATATGATATTTTGATATATAGGGTATTCTACTCAAATGTTATGATCATGTTTTTATACCCTTGTATTATTGATATGCTTACATATCTTCCTTGGTTACCCTTATAGAGTATCTGAGCTCACCCTTTTCTTATGTTTATTTTCCCAAGATTATAAGTAAATGTTTTCAGTAAGAGTACTAAAGGGAATGATATTTTTGGGAAACATTGAATATCTTCCATCATACTAGATGTCTGTGTTCCAAGTTTCCAAAGGCACTAAACTAATACAATCTTTGGGCATGTGTTTGTGTAATGTAGGAAATGTTCCAAAAAAGTGATGTAATGTTATTGTACTTAAATCTTTGGTCTCTATAATAATATTCATCTCCATGAAAATAAATTTATATGATATATGAATTAATATATGACTAAAATAAAATACATAACATATCCATACAAAATAATTATATTGAAACAACCAACATTAATACAAATACTATAGGACTGAAAGACCCAAAATGAAAGACAAGGTGACCACATGGAACACTCTCATAATCTATATAATGAATACCATTGATATTATATCTCTAATATAGTTTATAACATCAAAAAACCTCACTATAATGTAATAGGTCCTTCCCTTAATTATATCATAAATATCCTTAACTATATACACGCCAAAGTGAATATGTATGGGTGATTATATCAACTCTGTTGGAAATACATCATAGATTCCCTATACACTCCACTTAAATAAGAAAGAGTCAGATTATAATTTATAAAAAATAGGTGAGAATCATAATATAAAAAAAATCAAAATAATAATAATAATAAAGTAATAAACTCACACTAAAATTCAATTTTCCTTTGAAATCAACAGTTTCCTCAAAACCACTCCTATCGTAACTCACACACCCATGACTTGAACTGACATACATGCTTTCATTTTTCACTATAGGAACTCCAAGAACAGACCCAAACTTATGAGAAGAACCCTATTACTCCAACCCAAGCCATTAATTGGTTGAGTAACATCCTAACATTCCCCAGATTCAATGAAACATAAGTCTAAATCAACAAGGCCCCATCCTTATTCATATCATAAATTCAAACCAACCCATATTAACCTAATTCAACCCTTAATTTTGGTACTAGTATCCAAGTATAAACCAACCAAGGCCTGCACATGTAAGATATAGATTCTCCCCAACCCATACATCCATGTCCACTCACACCAAATTTTTTCCTTTGAATGTCAATTAACAAGAGAAATATTTTCTAGAGATTTTAACTAGAAGACTTCATTAAAAAGGTAGTAGGATCTAGATATGTAAGCCTTAATTTTAAGATAGAAGTGGATAAGGATAGAAGACACCTACATCTAACACACTTTTCCATAACAATATAAGAAAAGAGTTTGGGTATGAAGAAAACACCTAGAAATCACCTTTATAAAGTATAGATTGAGAGATATGATCAATAGGGATGGATAAAGAAAGAATAATGATTTTTTCATGAATTTATCCAAGTCAAAAATCACATTAAATATCCCCAAAAAATCATACATGATTTACTTTTCAAGCATGAATCTCCTTCCCAAATATCATTTGTTGTTTCAGCCCATTAAAACACCTTTGACCACCACCACAGGAAACAACATGACATATAGATAATTTTATTTCTATTTTAGACCACCCAACCTAATCCTTTGGTGTTGAAGAATATACATTTTCATTTCTTGATCATCCATAGTGCTCGAAAAAACCAAAACCAAGATCCAATATAGACACTATCTAAATCATGGATATGTATCTATTTATCATATGTGAACCACCCAATATCAAACAACCACCAAAATGGACACCCAAACAATTTCAATCACTGTGGTGCACTAAAAACCACATGAATAGCTCAAAAATCTCATCCTTACATGAGATATATAAAGGAACCTGATATAAAGAACTTGACACATGGAGGATAACCTTTAAAAAATACCAGATTGAATTTCACCCGAGTTAAAACTAACCCTTACATGAACCATGGATTTCCTTTACATGAACCATGAATTTCTCTTACACGAACAAGAGATTACCCATATTCCATGTGCCACACTTATAAAAACAAACATAGTTCTGATAATAGGGTTCCTCACACCAAGATAATACAACATTAATCTTAATAAAAAACCACACCCACTCTCATGTCATGGTACTCATCCCCAAAACCAAATAAAATGACCATATGGATTAATATACAGAAACAAAAAACCGTGAATTTATAAACTGGGGGTGTCACATCAACCAAATTTAAACCCATAAATTCCTATCCCTTTTCCATATTTAATGTCTCTAGATAAAATTTATCACATAGAAAAACCAAAAATATATCCCAAGTCATCCCCTTAAACCTCTTAAACTTAACCAAGATATCCCATTAGTGTCGTGTTGTTCCCTAGAGCATGAAAAAAATCCCCACTTGATTACTTTAATTTGAATTAATAATATTAAAAATCCTACTCATACCTTCCAAATATTATTCCACACTATGTGGTCCAACATATCCCCAAATATGATAGGATTTTTTTTCTCAATAGTCCCAAACTACATCAGTTATCTCTACCAACTGAATGAACTAAAAAAAAATTTCTATAATATTCTCCTCAATGAGAGTTTTAGGTTATCCCATTGGAGGATCATTCTCAACATATTCTTCCATATTCCCCTCAACATGTTGTTCCCACTCCACCTCTTTCCTATGAGGATACTCAACATTTATTTTTTTGGTTCCATGAATCTACAAAAAATAAAACACTAATTAGAAACTAAAATTCATAATTTCACATCCAATAAAAACAAAAGTCATAAATTATAACAAATTTTTAAAAAATAATCATTCTAAATAGATCAATAATATCAAATAATTAAATTTATCTCACTAATTTTAGAAAAATAATTCCTTATTAATAATATATTTAGTAAAAAACCAATTAGTCTATTAATAATTAAATAATTTATCCAAAGAAAATTCCCTATATTAAATCATAAATCACGAACATTCACATGTTCACACACATATTTCATGTACCTATATGCCAAAATGATTCCAGAATACACCATTATACCCTCTTAATATAGGTGAACTTGACACATCAAAATCTCATTTTAAAATCAATTGATATAATCCCCAACTTCCCTATAAACTTAGACTTAAAATATGGATATGCTAGCCACATACACAAACATAGTTTTTATACCACGATCCGACCTGTAATGTCCTTTTATATAAGTTTTTCAAAGTATTATAATTTTATAAAAGAAACCTCTCTAACACCATTTTGTAATATCCCACTCTGGCATGATTGTTCCATTGAGGTGATACACCATATATCATCAAGTGCATGCCACAATCACCAGATGATGAAGACTATAATTGAGAGTTATAATGAATCACTAGGGGAATAATTTACCCTCATATGAATCATCACATAATAATAAAAAATAACCAATTTAAATAATTATAAGTTTTATAATAAAGTAACCATGTCAATAATAAACTCTAAAACTATATATCTATAATTACCAATGATAACATATATATAAACAAAGTGAAACTAAAAATTAAGTTTATATGATATAAAATAGTACAAATGAAATATTATGAATGTAATTGAAAATAATATCCTCCAAAATACATGAAAGTAATATAAAAATCATTTCCATGACACTCCAACATTATCTCCCATCTATGAAGGTTGATTTTATTTTCTTACATTACAATTCATGCAATCTATGAATGCATGAGGTGTGTACATACTGAGTGTGAGAAATAATATTATTAGAAACCATTATGACCCCAAACATCACCTCAAGTTTAATATGATATTATATAACTGGTTTCATGCAATTAATTGATCTTAGATAACCATAAATAGAACAGATTAAAAAGGTTAGGGGATAACCTAGCCACCCTGATACCATATATACCTTATTTGGACCCTGACAATGAATAATTTGAATATATTTCAAATTATTTCAAATCTAAACACATGTCTTAAGTAATACCTCCACAAAACACATGGAACACATATAATATACCTTCCAAACACATTGAACATAAAATATCTCTTTTAAAAACATAACTTATATTTTCTATCATGTACTAACACAAGGCCCAACCAATCCCACAACTCTCATCATATCATATACTAACTCAAAGATTACTTGTATATTATCCAAATTCATAGATCATAAAAATAAATAGTAGATATTTCATAAGATTACATGAATTTTTATTAAATATAATACAAAAACCAAAGTTTAAACAATAATTTCATTAATTATATGTCATATAACTCTTTATTAGAAATTAAAAACCCAAATTTTTACATCAACCCATGTTACAATAAAGTAATATAACTAATTTTTAGCATGCACATATATTGTTTATTCCTTTAATTAATAAAAAAAAATACACATTCACTTTGAAATTTCTCATGTAATTAATCAATTCCCAAATACTTTTTCTTCTGTTTTATACTAAATTTTTTAGAAATAAATTTCCCATGTAAAAATTTAACTTATATTTTACAAATCACACATTATTTAACTAAAAAAACTAATTTATTCAACATAATTACATGATTTTCATTCACGAAAATATATTATCAAGAAGAATTTTTTTTTCCTGCACATGTTAATGAGTCATAACATGTTATTTCCCTTTATTTTATTCCTTGTAAATCACATAAATTCACACAATATAAATGTGAATTAAAATATATTAAAAAACTATTCACAACATAATTGGATTATAAAAGAATAAGTTTTTGAAAGAAAAACTATATTTTTAATATACTTAATAATGATATCATTTCCTATTGATCATAATCACTAAAATTCACAAGTATTAAAGATTATTTAATTATTAAAAATATATTTCTAGTAATATATTGCATAAAAATCACTCCTTTATTCCAATTTAATTCATCTAATTATACTCTTATTTAGAGAAAATTTCCTTCCTTATCACTTTTAGGACATCTAAAGACCCAAAAATTCCGTATATTTTATTTAATTATTTGAAATTCTTTTGAGACTGTGAAATTAGACGACACTTAATTCAAAGGCCCGGAGAGACCGAAACAGATTTTTGAACATTTTTGAAGGTACGTTCAGTAAACGTGTGAGCGAGATTTTCTATATTTTGAACTGGTGCTTGGATTGAAAATCCAAGGGCACCGTTGAATTCGCAGTGATGGGATTCACTTAGGCGAAGCTTAACTTCGACCGAAAAGGGTCTTATGGAAAAGTTAAATTTTGGAATTTTCAAAAAAATAATAAAATAACTCTTTGAGTTATTTTATTCTTTTCTTAAACCATTGATCGACGGTTGGAAAAACTGCATCGTAATGACGATCATTAAATGAGGGTAATTTAATGACTTGTTTCTTTTATTATGTAACCGCAACAACCATTTAATTAATGTTTAATTAATTAAGGTTTATTAATAAACTTCATTAGTGAACACAACGTCAAGATAATTTTATTTGTATTATTTAATCTGTTGGCGAATGGATTAATGACCATGGGGGGAACCTCTAACGTAACGCTGACGACAGCTCCCTCCAATGAAGAACAAAGAACAAGCCCCGATCATTGGAGGATTTTATCTATAGATCGATGGGAGATGATGAGTGCCAATGAACATGGAAGGTCTATGAATGCAGATTTTATCCTTCATCCATAGTGCCGAATCCAAGTAGGGGATTTATTTTCTCTAAGTGTTTTAATGATTTCCACTTATCTTGTTGTTGAAAAATACAATGAATGTGGATCAACTGACTAATAGTTTTATCCTCTACTCGTTCGATCTTACGAGAGGTTGTTGAGGGGATTTTATTTGGGTTTATTTTTAATCTATGTGATAATTTATATCTTCCCCATGATAAAATGCTAACGCGGAGGGCGCAGGCTGATCTGAACAAGGCCCAGACCCTCTCTTGATCTTGGATGTTGTGTGTTCTTCATAGGAGAATGAGAAATGTGATGACAATGCAATTTTGTGGGCTTCGCAGTGAAGGCGGTTACCTAAGAGGCCCGTAGACATATAAGGGACAAAAAATGGACCATCGGAGCATCTCCAGTGGCCTATGGAAGGTTCCAGTAGTGGCCGACCCACGCTGGTCATGTGCAGGAGGCGGCACCCGCTGGCACTGCGGCAGTAAGGTGCCACAGCTGGATGACCACGACGGTGGAGGACGTGGCGCCCGTTGGTGCTACGTGGAAGGGGAGAGGCTACTAGGCCACATAGAAACCATGTGAATGGGAGACTTTTCTGGCCATTATGCAGAGGTGGGGCAGTGCTAGCTGGACAGACCGGATGCCACGTGTCCGGTCCAACACAACCGACCCGCACTGCATGGGTCAAGTTTTTTAGGTGCGCCACACCCCACCAAGTGGTTTGGGCCACCTGCGGGCCATAACCACACCATCTAGGCCAGAACCACTACCGGTCTAGACCTATAGGCCCAACGGACCAGGCAGGCCGGTCCCTTACCGGACTCAGACCCGACCGACCCCGTTTCACTAAAATGGGCATAACTCACAGACCGAGCGTCCGATTGATGCGCCGTCTGTGGCTAGAGGACTATTGTGATGAGGAATTTTTTTTGAGATACTTAACTTTAGTTTTGGAAGAATATGGAGTACCTTTAGGTTAGATTGGACTCAAATCTAAGAAGACCCTATTTAACTTTTTGCCTATATTTTACAAACTGACCATATGATTGACACGCCGTCTGTCACATTGGAACTATTACACCAAGATGGTCATTTGGGTTACTTCTAAGTGGGACTTAGTGGTAGTTGAGATATTATTGGTGGCTTGAGGAGCGGATCCTTCAGAATCAAGCATGCTAAGTGAGGGAATCCAATGGCTGGATGTGACATGATGAAAGAATATCAATACTCTATGGGTCAGCACATAGATATTCTCCGTGGGTTATCAATTAGATATTCTATATAGGTTAGAACATATAGATCCTTTATGGGTCAGAATGTAGCGATCCTATTTGGGTCAGCGCCTAACGATTATCTATGGGTCACCACCTAGCGATCCTCCATGGGTCAGCACCTAGTGATCCTATATGAGTCAGCACCTAGCGATCCTCTGTTGGTCAGCCCCTAGTGACCATGTGCTGACTAGCAGCAAAGCATCTCGATAGAATAAGATTATCTATCTTTATGACTAATCCTCTTTATTCCTATTCTTTAAGTTATACACCTGGTGTGTGCTGTCTTTTACTTTGTGCTCTATGATTGAGATCATGCTTTGTGTTTTTCCCTTATGGGATTCTGAGAGACCTTCAGGGGTCTCAGGGTCTCGGGGTCCCTATTGAGTATTGTTATACTCACCCTTGAACGGGCTTCACCTGTACCTTGTTGTGCCTTGTACAGATGACAAACATCTTGACTGAGACTTTGGAGAGCTAGGGCTAGACAGTACACAGAGGTGACTGATTGATTTGGTGAGTCGTATTCACGAGCTGTACCTACCCTTCATGTATGATCCTTGGAGAAAAATCTCTAGATTTTGTTTTTCCTTTTTTTATACTACTCTTTCATTTGGTCTTGTATACTATCCCCTTTTACTTTCATTACTTACTTTTACTCTCAGTGGTGGTTTTTAGTGGTGGTTGTACTACTCCTTTTCCATTGTGTTTTTCTTATGTGCAGTGTGCCCTGTCTTTGTGTGTATAGGTTTAAAGGGAATACCTCCACTTTTTAGGTTTCGCCTTTCTTGTACTAGTCACTAGCCTCTGGATTATGGGAGGCAGGATTGGGTTAGTCATGGAACGGGCCCCAGGGGACGGGTCATGACAAAGTGGTATCAGAGCGGCAATCGGTTCTACTAGAAGAACTTTTAGTATACAATTTTTTTTTTCAGTGGAGCAATAATGTTTAGAGTCTTGAGTTTGGATTTTAGTTCAGGGAGTCTAGTGTTGGTGTGGCAGCTGACGTATCCATACACCAGGCCCCTGGGTTCTATTTTCCAACTCGGTACACGAGAACATTGGTTGCGTGTGTTTTGGAAATGTTTATTTGTTTTTGTCTTAATCTCTTTTGAGTCATATCACTAGGTATAACTTATTGACCATGGAACATCTGTTTCTCTGTTGGATGCCTCCATGTAGACAACCATCCAAGATTCAAATAAGAGATCACGACGATGGCCAAATGAGTGATGAGGTGTTGGTGAAGGTCCCTCTTTCAGTGATATAATCTTCGAGTGGTGTACCGACAACACCATCACCTGTAGGAAGCAGTTTCCAAAAACCCCACCAGTGGATAATGCACACTAACTGAGCATGTTTCATGAGTTCTAGAGATAGAGACCCATGAGTTTTCGAGGTAAGACAGATCTACAGGCAGCTGAAGACTGGCTGTAGGCTGTGTCATAAGTTTCTTTCTTAGTAGAGATACCAACAAATCAGATGGTAATCCTAGACAGTAGCTTTTTTAGGGCACAATATGGAGATGGTGGAGTCTTATGCTCTAAACACATGAGGATACGATTCTTTTCTAGTTGGAATTCGAGAGCCTATTTAGAGAAGAGTTCATACCAACAACACTATGCTCTGTTCGTATTCAGGAGCTATTGCACTTACAACAGCAGGGTAGCCTGACAGTGGCCCAGTACTCGAATAGATTTGCTAACCTCTCCTTCTACTATACAAAAATGGTATGAGACCCCTTCTTCAGGGCCCTAACCTTTGAGAAGGGTCTCCGATGGTAGATCAGAGCATCGATGATTTCACTCAACATTTTGACATAGGCTGGAGTGCTAAAACGAGCCCTACTAAAAGATAGCTTCCTAGATGATCAGGCACCGATGGTGAGAGCCACCACCAGAAAACAGGTGGCTGAGTAATCTGTATTAGGCAGTAGATAGATGAAACAGAGTCCCAAGAAGGCCAGACCTTTTGGAGGATGACCTTAGGACACATATTCGGAGGTGCATAGATCATGAGTTAAAGGAGGTCATCTGAGGACTAGAGTTTGTTACTCTTGCAGAGGACAGGGGAACATGGTTCATGACTGTCCAACTCCCTATGCGGATGACCATAAGGTGGTCGAGGGACCGTCGAGATAGAGAAAGAGGTTCGTGCGAGGAGGTCTGTAGTGTGGTGAACATGGTAAAGAAGAAGGCCGTGTAGTAGGAGGTGGGAGACAGTTTGACGTACTACCGCCACCACCTTTAGGTGGTCCACCCTGACCTCAGGGAGAAGGTGGAAAAGGATGAGCTTAGCTTTAGGTAGTATATGCCTATGACCACAGATATTTTGAGATTATTCGAGGTATGATCTGTGTCTACTCCACCCTAGGTACAGTTTCTATAGACATAAGTTCCAATCACTCTTTCATTTCCATCACTCCCATTTAGAGCTTGAATATTCTGATGGAGCTGTTAGCTCTATCCTTATGATTAGAGACTTCTAAGGGAGAGAATTAAATGATTACACACTGTTTACAGCAGTGTGAGATTAATCTAGGAGGTGAGATCTTTAGCTAGGATCTCTTAGTAGTAGCATCGAGGCCTTATGACATCATCTTGGGTATGGACTGGTTATCCATGGTCCATGCTCGGATCGACTATTTTAGGCTCAAAGTGCGGTGTGTTTGTGAGGACGAGACAAGTTTTTTACTTCACCAGTGATAAGGGAAACTTTACAGCATAGTATGAACTTTCTCAGAGGAGGGTGAAGCCGATCGCTCATTAGTTGTATAGCCTCACCCATGGTGTAGTGGAAAAGAGGAGTCTAAGCCATCCTATAGTGGTGGACCAGTATAAAGATGTATTTCCTAATAATGATCCATGAATACCTCCTCATAGAAAGGTAGAATTATACATAGACCTGTACCCTGGGACGACACTGATATCTAAACCAGCATATTAGATGGGTCCCACAGAGCTTCTTGAGTTGAGGGTAAAGTTGGAGGATATACAGAGGAAGGGGTTCATAAGACCCAATGTCTCTCCATCCGTAGCCCCAGTGTGGTTCTCCAAGAAGGAAAATGAGATATTGAGGTTTTTCATGGAATATCAGCGCCTGAATTAGGTGACCGTGAAGAACAAGTATCCTCTATCAAGGATAGATTATCTATTCGATAAACTAAATGGAGATCATTGATTTTCAAAGATAGATCTCTAATTTGGTTATCATCAGCTTCGGGTATAAGATGAGGATGTACCGAAGAAAGCCTTCAGATGCTGGTATATCCACTACAAGTTCTTGGTGATGCCTTTTGGCATGACCAATGCCCTAGCAGTGTTCTTGGGACTCATGAATAGGATCTTCTAGCCTTACCTTGATCACTTCATGGTGGTTTTAATGTAATTCCCCAAGCTTGATGAACTTGAATAATACTATATTTTGGTGATTCACCATGTACTCCCTTGATTTAAGACGTTTTACTTACAGTGCGAGTAAATGAATTTAAATTTAGTGCTTGGTAAACAGAAGGAATAGAGAAGGTCTTGTATTCATTAAAATATTACATTACAATAGATAAAGCCTTACAATGAAATGAGTGATCAAAACTAACCTAAAATACCCACCAACAACCCGATTATGATTACTGGGAGACCACTCAAAACAAAGAGAACCCCGAGTAGATGATAGGGGTCCTTAGCATCTGCCATAACAAACATAAGAATGGCCAAGGCCACTGCAGCCACACTGAGCATCAAAGATATGACGCGTACCATCTTCTTCTCCTTCAATCGCCTTGAGTATAAGACACCCCGAAACCAGGTATTATATGGCACCAATATGACCGTTATCTTGAGTAACCGTAGGAAACCCAACGACTATAATTATAGCCATTATCCAGATGAAGTTTAATTAGAGAACAATTAAGTACATGTCGACGTGTTAAAATTTATTAAATATATTTAGTAATAATTGATAAGCGATGTATTTTATATATGTAATTGTTTTATACATATATATAGTTTTGGATTATTATCATCATAAAATATGATTAATTTAATTTGTTATAAAATTATTAACAAAACTAATACTATTATAAAATTATATTTTATTATATGACATTATTTAGAGGAATACATTATGCAAACGAATGAAAAATTATGTGGGTTTTTACACTTTCAAAAAATGATATATATATATATATATAAATATAAAAATTATAATTATTGTTAGCTTTTTATAAAATTATTAATAATACGTATTTAACCATTTATAAAATTAGTTTCTTATTTTATTTATAATTTTTTATTAAGTAAAAATAATACTACATAATTATGTTTTATCAAAATAAATAAATCTAATAAAATTTTTGTTTTAATTTTGACATTCTACGTATATAGAAATAAACTTATTAATAATAAACTTTTTTTATTTTATTTTTTTCAAATTAATCCGAATGTTATTTAATAAATGATAATTATATTATGATTTATGGAATTATAAATATGTATTTTATTATAAATGTATATACTTATATATAAATGGTTTCATTTATTTATAAAGTCATAAATGTTAAACCTTACTTTTCTAAAATATTGATTAAATAAAACCAACTTTTGACCTTGTAATAATGGTATAATAATTATAATAATATAATAATAGTATAAGATAATATAATAAATGTTAAAGTAGAAATAATGGTAATAATATTATAATGGATTGATTGAATACAAACCAGAATCCCGGGTGGGCTACCGCCGAACTAGAGAGAAGAAACAAAAAAACAATATAATAAAATTAAAATAAACGAACCACATGCGGGGTTTGAGATCCGGAATCATTGGGGGGGTGTTGCACATGAATATGGCTTCATGCAGGTCCGGCGCCGGGGTCTCGATCAGGTTTGTGAGGTGCTGTCCAGGTCCGGTCAGGTCGAGGTGAGCTTAGGGATGGCATCGATCAGGTTGGAGTCACATCGCAGGAGATACATCATGCTCCAGGTTTAGGCCGTGGGAGTCCGGATTCCTAGATTTGAGCACCGCGGTTGGAGTAGCTGTAGGTGACGTTGCTGCAGCTACGGGTTGAGCAGGTCCGCAAGGTCACGCCATGCCTGGTGGAGATGGTGTCGCGCGTGAGGCATGCGGGCCAAAGTTGAGCGGTCGTTTTCCCACGTGTTCCTTCATCTTCTTCTCCCATTTTCTTTGCCTAGGACGACAATGGACCCATCCTCATTCTTGTTTTTCCATGAAGTTAGCACCGACCATTCATTGCATAGCCTTAGATCCCATCCTTACTACATTAAAATAATCTTTGTAAGCATAGTTTATATATATGACCATATTACACTGAGAACCCTACAGGTTCATCCTCACATCCCTCTATTTTTTCCTTCGAGTACCCCAATACCTCTAGCAAGATCCTCTCCTGCCAGCCCAATCCTCTTCCTCTTGTTTAGGTAAGGGATTTATTTTACTTAGAGGATATCACGTTGAGTTGTTAACTTACAAAACCCTTTTTATATAGCAACATGTGTATATAGTTTGTATATATGAATATAAACATATATAATATGTGTAATTGGGTGTTTAATTATTTCATGTGTATATATCTCCATTTCCAAATTTATTTCTAGGATTTCCAAATATTTCACTGTTGTATGCTAAGAATTATATACGTATAAAAGTTCTTTTTAAATCCACTATTAACATACAATTCCTTTAAGTAAACTTTTTATATTTATATATAACTTTGTACTTGTATATATATATATCTAAGTATTTCAATACAAATCATTTATGGTTTTTGAGAGATGAATTCCTATCTTTAAATAATACTTTAGATGCGAATCATGTTTTGGGTTTAAGTTTAATTATGTTATAGTATTAAACCATATTTTTTATATAAATAAGTACATATGATTATATAAATAATAAACCTTGTATGATTTTGGTTTTTAATCAAATAAATAATCAATGGTTGGAGGATTTCAGATTTTAAGGAATTCAATGGACCTTGATTAATTTGTTTGAAAACCCTATATACACTTTGTGAATATATGTTTATGTATAAGTGTATCTATAAATTAATTTCCAAAACCTTATCTTCCAAGTATAATTATTAGGACTTAGTTGATGTTTTTACACGTGTAAGGTTTTAATGTATTCCAAGCCTATATGTGTTTTTAGTATATACCAATGAACTTGTTAATTAGAGAAGTTATTCTAACATGTACCCTTGATCTAATTTATATTTTAAAAGAATGTGCTTCGGCCCGTTTAAAAGTAAAGGACTAAAAATTTATGGGTTTATTTCATCATGTAGTAACCATTAATTATTTAATGATAATCCTGCTGCAGTGATTATGAGTGGTTAATCTAGTTATGGTTAAATTGCAAGTTTCAAAGTCATGTTTATGGAAATAATTAATGTGAAGTAATTTCTTTAAGTGTATCATTTTAATCTATGCATGTCACAACCTAATATGATACATCCATTGTATACAGTCCTTTTCACATATATTTAAATAATGTCCAAACAACCAACACTTTATCAGCATATTTGAAAGATAATGCATATGACCACTTGGAAGTTTTTTCTTATGTATTAATTGGTGTGTGCATCACTAATATATAACACATTGTATTATGTATGTACCACTTATCATCAAGCAAGTATTTCCTTAGTAGTTTCCATATCTCATCTTGTGTGTTATATCTAGAATGATGATCCCAAAATATTAATTAATTAACCTAATAACCCATTATTTGGAGTGGTATGGGACACCCCAAATAACATCACCTTAAATTTGGGTATCCAAAGTGGTATGTGATGCCTTGGATACCTATCCCTTAAGACTTATGAGAAACGTATTGGACTGCCGGGTTGGGGTACGATTATAAGAAAGCCCTCCAGGTTGGGGACTGGATAAAGTAAGCCCTCCAGGTTGGGAAATGGTTAAAGTAAGCCCTCCAGGTTAGGGACTGGTAAAAGTAAGCCCTCCAGGTTAGAGACCAGTAAAAGTAATCTCCACGATGCATAGAAAGATCTCATGAGACAGTTTATGTGGGTATCTACCCTTATGTCATGGAACGAGGCCCTTGACTTATAGACATGAGTCCAGAATTGTGAATTTCCTCACTATGTTTTAATATAAGTGACCAACCATGGGATATTCCGACTAGTAGGATATCCCTGGTTCAGATCCTTATTGTATGCACATAATGAATTAATGGAATGATATGATATGTTGCAGTAGTTTTGGACTTGATCCAATTAATAGCAAATTTATGTTATTACATATGAAAAGGTATGGATATGGCCAACATGATATGTGCACCAGTTATGTTCAATGTTACAACATTTTAGCTTATGTATTGTGCACTTAGAACTGAATTTCTAGTAGTATTCCTTACCCTGCATATTGTTAATGGTCATGTTCTATACAAACATTTATTTTTTTTCTAATTGGAACTGCGTACTCTGATCATGATTAGACGTTATGTTATTAGTTTTCTTTACTGCAAGATATTTAGTTTTCCAATGTATAAGTTTTATTTTCAAGTGTACTATTTATTTTCAGTAGAGAGATATTATTTTCAAGTTGTTTTGAAAACCCCTTACTGGGCATAATTTTCTCACCCTACGTTTTTAAAAAAAAAATTCAGGTATGAGTTTTTAATAAAGAAGTTTTTCAGAAGCAGTTGGTTCCTAGAACCTGAACCTCACAAGCCTCTGTATTAAGGGGACATGATGCATTATTTGTGAATGTTTGTAATGAAATTTTGGCACATCATGTCTCATAAGGAACCCCAGGGACTGGGGGCCTTACAGTTGGTATCAGTGGATAAGTTCAGATAACTCTGGAAAACCAGATATTTTAAATATATGAATGAGCACAACTAAGTAATTATATTGTAAATTGCAGATGGCTTGTCAAGTAAACATCTCGTCTCTACCTGATGAGTTAGTAGAGGATATTTTGATCAGAACATGCTTGGTGGATTATCCATCTTTCCTCCACCTGTGAGGATCTTTTCAACTCCTATTAGACTTTTCGAATAGCCCTAAAATTCTTCGTTCATGTCGGGGGAATGAACATATATTCCATCTCATTTCCACTGCTCAAATCTCTTGCTATAGGTGAAGGGGGAGATACTAAGAAGGCATTTTTCAATGTTTTACTCTTGCACAAAACCTTTCTACCAGAGCATGCTTTCTTATAGCTGCCCAAGATGGCCAGCTCAGTGCAACCTATATTTTCCAAATCTTAAACCTTGGTCTATTCAATCGCATCATCCCCCTTGAATATCTCGAGTGTGATGTAGTCCGACGGGTCATCAGGGAATTTTTCCATTTGGACATTTCTGAGCTTTTTACCGCACGTGCCTCCCTATTGAAGCATGTGTGTAGAACACATAAGCAGGAGTTCAAGACTTATTGCTCAAGGTGTATCTAGGCTAGTGAAATGGAGTAACTATGTACCAACTTGGGTATTCTGTTGACTGAACCAAATCTTCCATTTTGGTGATGTTGACTGTCTGGGGTTTTTTCCTTTTCCAGTTTATGAGTTGAATTGTGAGGATGCAATTCTGTTAAGGGGAGAATAATGTAACGCCCCAAGCTTGATGAACTTGAATAATAATATATTTTGGTGCTTCACCCTGTACTCCCTTGATTTAAGACGTTTTACTTACAGTGCGAGTAAATGAATTCAAATTTAGTGCTTGGTAAAAAAAGTAATAGAGAAGGTATTGTATTCATTAAAATATTACATTACAACAGATAAAGCCTTACAATGAAATGAGCGATCACAACTAACCTAAAATACCCACCAAAAACCCTATTATGATTATTAGGAGACCGCTCAAAACAACGAGAACCCCGAGTAGATGATAGGGGTCCTTAGCATCCTCCATAACAAACATAAGAATGGCCAAGGCCACTGCGACCACACTGAGCATCAAAGGTATGACGCATACCATCTTCTTCTCCTTCAATCGCCTTGAGTATAAGACACCCCGAAACTAGGTTTTATATGGAACCAATATGACCATTATCTTGAGTAACCATTGGAAACCAAACGGCTATAATTACAGTTGTTATCCGGATGAAGATTAATTAGAGAACAATTAATTACTTGTCGACATGTTAAAATTTATTAAATATATTTAGTAATAATTGATAAGCGATGTATTTTATATATGTAATTGTTTTATATATATATATAGAGTTTTGTATTATTATCATCATAAAATATGATTAATTTAATTTGTTATAAAATTATTAACAAAACTAATACTATTATAAAATTATATTTTATTATATGAAATTATTTAGAGGAATACATTATGCAATTGAATGAAAAATTATGTGGGTTTGTACACTTTAAAAAAATGATATATATATATAAATATAAAAATTATAATTATTGTTAGATTTTTATGAAATTATTAATAATATGTATTTAACCATTTATAAAATTATTTTATTGTTTGATTTATAATTTTGTATTAAGTAAAAATAATACTACATATTTATGTTTTATCAAAATAAATAAATCTAATAAAATTGTTGTTTTAATTTTGACATTCTATGTATATAGAAATTAACTTATTAATAATAATTTTTTTATTTTATTTTTTTAAAATTAATACGAATGTTATTTAATAAATCAAAATTATATTATGATTTATGGAATTATAAATAGGTATTTTATTATAAATTTATATACTTATATATAAATGGTTTCATTTATTTATAATGTCATAAATGTTAAACCTTACTTTTCTAAAATATTGATTAAATAAAACCAACTTTTGACCTTGTAATAATGGTATAATAATGATAATAATATAATAATAGTATAAGATAATAGAATAAATGTTAAAGTAGAAATAATGGTAATAATATTATAATGGATTGATTGAATACAAACCAGAATCCCAGGTGGGATACTACCGAACTAGAGGGAATAAACAAAAAAAACAATATAATAAAATTAAAATAAACAAACCCCATGCGAGGTTTGAGATCCGGAATTGTAGGGGGGGGGGGTGTCACGCATGAAGATGGATTCATCCAGGTCTGACGTTGGGGTCTCGAGCAGGTTCTTTAGGCGTTGTCTAGGTCTGGTCATGTCGAGGCGAGCTCAGGGATGGTGTCGATCAGGTAAGAGTCACACCGCAGGAGAGGCGTCGCGCTCCAGGTTCAGGCCATGGGAGTTCGGCTTCCTGGATTCGAGCGTCGCGGTTGGAGTAGCTGCAAGTGACATCATTGCGGCTACGGGTTGAGCAGGTCCGCAAGGTCGCACCAAGCCCGGTGGAGATGGTGTCGCGCATGAGGTATGCGGGCCAAATCCGAGCGGTATTTTTCCCATGTGTTCCTTCATCTTCTTCTCCCATTTTCTTTTCCTAGGTCGACAATGGACCCATCCTCATTCTTGTTTTTCCACGAAGTTGGCACCGATCATTAATTGCATAGCCTCAGATCGCATCCTTCCTATATTAAAATAATTTATGTAAGCATATTATATATATATGACCATATTACACTGATAACCCTATTGGTTCATCCTCCCATCCCTCTCTGTTTTCCTTTGAGTACCCCAAGACCTCCAGCAAGCTCCTCTCCTACCAGCCCAATCTTTTTCCTCCTATTTATGTATGGGATTTATTCTACATAGAGGATATCACGTTGAGTTTTTAACTTACAAAACCCTTTTTATATAGAAACATGTGTATACAGTTTGTATATATGAATATATACATATATAATATGTGTAATTTGGTGTTTAAGTATTTCATGTGTATATATCTCTATTTCTAAATTTATTTCTATGATTTCCAAATATTTCACTATTGTATGCTAAGAATTATATACATATAAAAGTTATTTTTGAATCCACTTTTAACATGGAGGTCCTTTAAGAAAAATTTTTATATTTATATATAACTATGTACTTGTATATATATATCTAAGTATTTCAATACAAATCATTTATGGTTTTTGAGAGATGAATACCTATCTTTAAATAATACTTTAGATGCGAATCAGGTTTTGGGTTTAAGTTTAATTATGTTATAGTATTAAACCATAGCTTTTATATAATTAAGTACATACGATTACATAAATAATAAACCCTGTATGGTTTTGGTTTTCAATCAAATAAATAATCAATGGTTGGAGGATTTCAGATTTTAAGGAATTCAATGGACCTTGATTAATTTGTATGAAAAACCTATATACACTTTGTGTATATATGTTTATGTATAAGTGTATTTATAAATTAATTTCCAAAACCTTATTTTCCAAGTATAATTATTAGGACTTAGTTGATGTTTTGACACGTATAAGGTTTTAATGTATTCCAAGCCTATATGTGTTTTTAGTAAATACCAATAAACTTGCTTAATTAGAGAAGTTATTCTAACATGTACCCTCGATCTAATTTATATTTTAAAAGAATGTGCTTTGTCCCGTTTAAAAGTAAAGGACTAAGAATTTATGGGTTTATGTCATCATGTAGTAACCATTAATTATTTAATGATAATCCTGCTGCATTGATTGTTAGTGGTTAATCTAGTTATGGTTAAATTTAATGTTTCAAAGTCATGTTTATCGCAATAATTAATGTCAATTATTTTCTTTAAGTGTATCATTTTAATCTATGCATGTCACGGCCTAATCTGATGCATCCATTGTATATATTCCTTTTCACATATATTTAAATAATGGAAAAACCACCAGCACTTTATCAAAATATTTGAAAGATAATGCATATGACCCCTTGGAAGTTTTTTCTTATGAATTAATTGGTGTGTGTGTCACTAATATATAACACATTGTATTATGCATGTACCACTTGTCATCAAGTAAGTATTTCTTTAGTAGTTTCCATATCTCATATTGTGTGTTATATCTAGAATGATGATCACCAAATATTAATTAATTAACCTAATAACCTGTTATTTGGTGTGGTATGGGACACCCCAAATAACATCACCTTAAATTTGGGTATCCAAAGTGGTATGTGACGCCTTGGATACCTAGACCTTAAGAATTATGAGAAACATATTGTATTGCCGGGTTGGGGTCTGGTTAAAAGAAATCCCTATAGGTTGGGGACTAGTTAAAGTTAGCCCTCCAGGTTGGGGACTGGTTAAAGTAAGCCCTCCAGGTTAGGGACTGGTAAAATTAAGCCCTCCGGGATGGAGATCGGTAAAAGTAAGCTCCACGATACATCGAAAGATCTCATGAGGCAGTTTATGTGGGTATCTACCCTTAGGTCATGTAACAAGGCCCTTGACTTATAGACATGAGTCTAGAATTGTGTGTTTCCTCACTATGTTTTAATATAAGTGACCGACCATGGGATATTCCAACTAGTAGGATCTCCCTGGTTTAGAGCCTTATTGTATGCACAGAATTAATTAATGGAATGACATGATATGTCGCAGTAGTTTTGGACTTGATCTAATTAACAGAAAATTTATGTTATTACATATGAAAAGGTATGGATATGGCCAACATGATATGTGAACCAGTTATGTTCAATGTTACAACATTTTAGCTTATGTCTTGTGCACTCAGAACTGCCTTGCTAGTAGTATTCTTTTCCCTACATATTGTTAATGGTCATGTTCTATACAAACATCTATTTTTTTCCTAATTGGAACTGCATACTCTAATCATGATTAGACGTTATGTTATTAGTTTTCTTCACTGTAAGATATTTAGTTTTCCAATGTATAAGTTTTATTTTCAAGTGTACTATTTCTTTTCAGTAAAGAGATATTATTTTCAATTTGTTTTTAAAACCCCTTACTTGGAATACTTTTCTCACCCTACATTTTTGTTTAAAAAATTTTCCGGTATGAGTTTTTACTAAAGAAGTTTTTCAGAAGCCGCTGGTTTCTCAGAACCTGAACCTCACAAGCCTCTGTATTAAGGGGACATGATGTATTATTTGTGAATGATTTTAATGAAAATTTGGTACATCATGTCTCATAAGTCACCCAAGGACCGGGGGACTCACATTTCATTGATGACATCTTGGTGTAATTAGCATCGGAGGAGGAGAACGCCACACATCTGTAGGTAGTTCTAGATACACACCGATAACACCAACTTTATGGTAAGCTCTCAAAGTGGTAAATTTGGATATGGGAGGTCCACTTTCTGGGACACGTCATCTTAGAGGCTATATTTGCAGTGAATCCGGCCAAGATAGAGGTAGTGTTTGATTGGGATCCACCCTGGAGTGTGATTGAGGTGCAGAGTTTGCTTGGTTGGTTGGGTACTACCGGAGATTTGTAACATACTTTTCTAGAGTAGCAGCGTCGTTGTTAGCTTTGAAAAAAAAGAGACAACCCTTTTTTTGGAAGGATAGGTTCCAATAGAGTTTCCAAAAGCTGAGGTGGAGACTGACGAGTTCCCCCATCTTGAGGCTACCAGAAGAGGGAATTGGGTATGTAGTCTACTACGAGGGATCAAGGTCCAGAATGGGATATGTACTGATTTAGGAGCAAGTGGTGATCGCCTACAACTCACAAAAACTGAGGAAACATGAGAAGAACTATGCGACACATGACCTGGAGTTAACCATAGTGGTCTTTTCATTCAAGATGTGGTAACACTACTTGATGGGTGAATGATTTACCATCTTTTCCAATCACAAGAATCTCAGGTATATCTTCTCATAGAAGGTTCTAATCCTGAGACAACTTAGATGCCTGGAGTTCCTCCAAGACTATGACTTTGAAATAGTCTACACTTCTGGGAATGGGAACATAGTTGTGGGCGCACTTAGCAGGAGGTTGGGTCTACAACTGCTGAGTGAGGAAACATAGCATCTAGCTGTATTGTAGATATCCTTCATGGATAGTGATGGAGTAACATACCTTCTTTCTATGACCTTCACTCCCCCACTCCTTCAGTAAGTTCAAGAGGAACAACTTGGGGATGTTGACTGTGAGGCCCGATGTGCTCAGATATCCTCAAGACAGGCTTCTGATGGATTTTTGATAGGTGGGGAGCATGTCATCTTTTTTAGAGGACACACTATGGTTCCCATGACTTTACGAGAGGAGGTGTTGATGGATTTCCATATATCCCCATTGGCGGTACACCATGGTGTGGAAAATATGTACTAGGACCTCCGAAATCAATAGTATTAGCCAGGGATAAAGAAAGAAGTGGCAGAGTTCTTTTCATGATGACTAACTTGTGAGTAAGTGAAGGCTAAGCATTAGGTTCTAGCAGGATTAACACAACTACTCAAGGTACCAGAATGAAATTGGGATGATATCTCCATGGAATTCATGACTGGGTTACCACACATGTCCAGGGTCCACAACTATATTTGGGTGATCGTTGAATGACTCACCAATTTGGATCATTTTCTAACCATTCGAGAGTAGGGATCAATAGAGGGATTGGGATGCATCAATGTTCAGGAGATAATACAACTTCATGGGAAACCATCAATGATCATTTCAGATAGTGACACTCATTTTACATCCTAGTTGTGGAATGAATTATAAGAGGATTTCAGAACTCAGATACTCTTGAGCACCACCTTTCACCCTCAGACAGATGGTCAGACGAAGTGGACCATACATACACTTGAGGACATGATTCATGCTTAAATCCTTGATTTTGGCCGCAGTTGGGAGGACCACCTACCACTAGTGGATTTTGAATAAAATAACATCTATCACTCCACCATCGGTATGGAACTGTTTGAGGCCTTGTATGGGTGAAAATGCAAATCACCTCTATGCTGGAAAACCCAAGAGATTCAACACTTATGGTTCCAGAGTTGGTATGGGATACCATAGAGAAGGTCTAGATCATCCAAGAGAGGATGAAGACTACACAGAGAAGGAAGAAGTCTTATTCCAATATAATATGGAGACCCTTGGAGTTTGAGGAGGGAGACCATATCTTTCTATGGGTATCACCCCAATGAGAATTGCGAAGATTTGGATAGGGCAGAAAGCTACCTCTAAGGTTCATTGAACCTTTCCATATTCTTAGAAATGTTGGTGAGGTGGCATACCACATAGCTCTTCCCACACTGATGAACTGAGTGCATTACATTTTCCATGTGTCACAGTTGAGGAGATATGTTCAAGACTCATCACATGTCATCAACTACGGCGAGATGGACATTGACGATGGGGTAAATTTTGCAGAGTTCCCTGTAGAGATAGGGGATCGACAGGAGTAGGTACTTGGTGGTCAGTCGATTCCTCTGGTGTGAGTTTGGTGGCAACATAGGAACTTCCAGGAGAGCACATGAGAGTGTGAGGCTCATATTCATTCTTAGTACCCCTTTTTGTTTTCTTAACTTTTGTTATGGATTTTGAGTACATAAAGCCCTAAGGTGGGGAGAATGTAAAGACCCAGAAATTACGTATAATTTTTTTAATTATATGGGATTATTTCAAGACAGTGAAATTCAACGACATGTGATTCCATGGCTTGGATATCCTTGAATGAATTTTTGAACTATTTTTAAGGTACATTCAGTAAATATGAAAGCATGAATTTCTATCTTTTGAACCAATGATCGGATTGAAAACCTGAGGGAATTGTTGAATTCACAGTGTCGGGATTCACTTAGGTGAATCTTAACTTCAACTGGAATGGGTCAGATAGAAAAGTTAAATTTTGGACTTTTCAGAAAAAGAATAAAATAACTCTTTGAGTTATTTTATTATTTTCTTCAACCGTTGAGAGATGGTTGGTGAAACCACACCGTAATGATGAGCATTAAATGAGGGTCATTTAATGACTCATTTATTTTGTTATGTAACCATAACACCTATTTAATTAATGGTTCATTAATTGAGGTTCATTAATGAACCACATTAATGAACACAACGTCAAAATCATTTTATTTTTATTATTCAATCCATTGGTGAATAGATTAATGACCATAGGGAAAACCTCGAATGTAATGCTGATGAAATCTCCCTCCAATGAAGAATGGAGAACAAGCACCAATCATTGGAGGATTTGATCTAGAGATCGATGGGAGACGAAGAGCACCAACAAACATGGAATGTATATGAATGTAGATCTTCTCCTTCATCTTCAGCACTGAATCCAAGTATGGGATTTATTTTTACTAAGTGTTTAATGATTTCCTCTTATCTCGTTATTGAAAAATACAATGAATGCGGATCATCCAACTAACAAGTTGATCAAAAACTCGTTCGATCTTGTAGTAGGTTTTTTCAAGGATTTTATTTGGGGTTATTCTTAATCTATGTGGTTATTTCTATCTTCCCCATGATAAAACGCTAATACGGAGGGTGCAGGCCGATCTGAAAAAGTAATGGACCCTTTGCTGATCTTGGATGTTGTGTGTTCTTCACGGGAGACCGAGCAACATGACAGATAGAAAATTCCATGGGATTTGTAGTGAAGGAGGCAACCCGAGAGGCCCGTAGGTGTAAACAGGATATAAAACAGACCATTAGAGCATCTTCGTTAGGAAGTGAAAGGTGCCTCCGGTGCGACACCACCAGAGTGGCGGCACCGGCGACCGATGGTAGGGGATGGCCCATGCCGGCCCCATGGAGGAGGTGGTGCCTACTGGCGCCACAACGGAATGATGCGGCCGGCTCTCGCCAGCTGTGCTGGAGGATAGCGGCGTTCCCGTTAGCACGCCGTGGTGGAAAGGGGCCATGACCGGATGACAATGACATTAGAGGACCCGACGCCTATCGGCGCCACATGGAAGGGGAGCAGCCGCTTGGTAGGAACGTGAATGTCCAGATCTGGCAGCCATTACGTTGAGGTGGGCCAATGCCAGCTGGACAGACTGAACACCACACATCTAGTTTAGCACAATCGGCCCACACCCCGTGGGCTGGGTTCTTTAGGTGGGCCGTGCCCCACAAGGCAGGCTGGGCCACCTGCAGGAAGGACCCCACCTAGCGGTCCGGACCCATGCCAGTCAGGCCAGACCCACTACTGGGCCAAACCTACGGGTCCAATAGGCAGGCAGGGCTAGTCCCTTACTGGACCCTTACTGGACCCTTGAGTCAGGTCGTTTCAGTCCGACTGGGTCAGATCGGACCTGAACCCAACTGACCCCGTTTCACTAAAACATGTATAACTCGTAGACTGAGCATCCGATTAACACGCCGTCTATGATTTGAGGAACCTTGGAGATGAGATGAATCTTTTCAGATACTCCACTTGAGTTTTGGTATATGATAGAGTATAATCGGGTTGGATCAAACTCAAATCTAATCATACCCTATTTAACTTTTTGCCTATATTTTACAGACCAGGCGTCCGATTGATGCACTGTCTGTCACTTTGGAACCCTTATGAAAAGATGGTACTTTGGGTTACTTCTAAGTGGGACTTCATTATAGTTGAGATACAACCGGTGTCTTGAGGAGCAGATCCTCCAGAATCAAGCGTGAAAAGTGAGGGAATCCTGTGGCTGGCTATGACATGATGAAAGAATAATGATCCTATGTGGGTCAGCACATAGCAATCCTCTTTGGGTCAACACTTAGGTATCCTATATGGGTCAGAACATAGAGATCCTATATGGGGAAGCACTTAGTGATCCTCTGTGAGTCATCATGTAGCGATCCTCTGTGGGTCAGCACCTAGCGATCCTCTATGGGTCAGTACCTAGAAATCCTCTGTGGGTCAACACCGACCAATCCTCTATGGGTTATCACCTAGAAACCTCGTGCGGACTAGTAGTAGAGCCTCTTGATATAATAAGATGATCTATATTTATGACTAATCATCTTTATTCCTATTTTTTAAGTTATAAACCTGGTGTGAGCTGTCTTTTACTTTGTGATCTGTGATTAAGATCATGCTTTGTGGGTTTTCCCTTGGGGGATTCTGAGAGACCTTCAGGGGTCTTGGGGTCTCTACTGAGTATTTTTATATTCACCCTTGCATGGTATTTTCCCTCACCTTACTGTGTCTTGTGCAGATGACAGACATATTGACTGAGACTATAGAGATTTAGGGCTAGACAATACACATAGGTGAATGATTGATGTGGTGAGCTGTAGTGACGAGATATAGCTACCTTTCGGGTATGATCCTTGGGGAATGATCTTTGTAGATTTTTTTTTTCTTTTTCTATACTACCCTTTCAGTTGGTCTTGTATATTGACCCCTTTTACTTTCATTACTTACTTTTACTCTCAGTGGTAGTTTTTAGTGGTGGTTGTACTACTCTTTTTCCGTTGTGTTTTTCCTGCATTTAGTATTCCCTATCTATGTGTGTACAAGTTTAAAGGAAATATTTCACCTTTTCAGCTTTTTCCATTTTGGTGCTAGTCACTAGCCCCTAGCCTATGGGAGGCGAGCTTGGGGTAGTCATGAAACGGGCCCCGGGGGATGGGTCATGACATGACACATATTTTTAATATCATAATATAAAGTCACAAATGACATAAAATAATTAAATTAAACATCAAAAAATTGTGAAATGTTTCTTACCTATCATTACCTTTTTAAACTACACCAAAAACAAATGTCTCATTATTCATATACCATAACTAATCCACAATTTTGTCAAAGTATAATAATTATAACAATTTAGAAGAGTGTACACTACCACAAAACTGGGAAAGTCATGCACCTGCATTTATCAGCGCTAATGGAAAAGCGCTGATAAAGGGGCGGGCTTTTATCAGCGCTAAAAAAGTGCTGATAAAGGGCACATTTATCAGCGCTTTAAATATCCCTTTATCAGTGCTTTTATTAGCGCTGATAAATGTATCATTTATCGGCGCTTTTTTTAGCACTGATAATATTTATTGTATACATTAAATAAAAAACACATGTTATAACTAAATATATATATATTAAATAATTATAAGATTAATACAAAATATATTTATTAGATTTATTAATTCATTATATATTTATTAGATTTATTAATTCATTATATATTTATTAGATTTATTAATTCATTATATATTTATTAGATTTATTAATTCATTATATTTAATATATATTTATTATATTTCTTTATATTTAATGTATTTGTTTTATTTATAAATATATAATGCATTCTAATATATATGTATAATTGATATTATTGAATATATATGTGTTTTCCAATGAATTGGGATCGATCAATATCATACATGCACGCATCTATATATATGTGTTTTCCAATGAATTGGGGTCAATGAATATATCATACATGCGTATATATATGTGCATATTGAATAATGTTCATTTATAGATTATAATTCATTATGTTACCCATATATAATATATATATATATATATTAATTAAATGTACACTTAAAATTAAATTATATTTAAAAAATAAATATATATTTTATTATATTTTCAATGATATATATATAAATATACCTTTCAAATAATTTTATAAGTATAAATAGAGATATAAATATTTAGAGTTAAATAAATATATAATAATATAAAGAAATTCTTAAATTTATAAATTTTTAGCGCTTTTATTAGCACTGATAAACTACATATTTATATATATAATTAAATAATTATATATTTATATATATAATTAAATAATTATAAGATTAATAATAAATATATTTATTATTAATTCATTATATATTTATTAAATTTATTAATTCATTATATATTAATTTATTAGATTTATTAATTCATTATATTTATTAGATTTATCAATTAATTATATTTAATATATATTTATTATATTTCTTTATATTTAATGTATTTGTTTTATTTATAAATATATAATGTGTTCTAATATATATGTACTATAATTGAAATTATTGAATATATATATGTGTTTTCCAATGAATTGGGGTCAATGAATATCATACATGCGTGTATATATATGTGTTTTCTAATGAATATATCATACATGCATATACATATGTGCATATTGAATAATGTTCATTTATAGATATTATAATTCATTATGTTACCCATATAATATATATGTTATAAAAAATGTACACTTATAATTAAAATTAAATTATATTTAAAAAATAAATATATGTTTTATTATATTTTCAATGATATATATATAAATATACCTTTCAAATAATTTTATAAGTATAAATAGAGATATATATATTTAGAGTTAAATAAATATATAATAATATAAAGAAACTCTTAAATTGATACATTTATCAGTGCTTTTATTAGCTCTGATAAACTACGTATTTATCAGCGCTAAAAAAGTGCTGATAAAGAGTGTCTTTATCAGTGCTAAAATGAAAAGCGCTGATAAAGTCACTCTTTATCAGTGCTACAAAAGCGCTGATAAAGTCTGGCCTTTATTAGTGCTTTTTACTAGCGCTGATAAAGGTCCACGTAGGATTGATAAAATCCACCGGGTCCTCTTCCTCCTCCCCGCACCCTGTCAAGCTCTCGTGGAAGCCCTCCTCTACGCCGCTGCCACCGCCTCCTTCTCCTCCTCCTCCGCTGTGGCCGTGGCCGCCGCCTCCTCTTTCTCCTCCTCCTCCGGCCGCTGCCTCATACTCCTTCGGCCACCGCCTCCTCCTCCTCCTCCTCTGCGCCTACTCCTCCTCCTCCTCCTCCACCTACTCCGCAGCCTCCTCTCCACCACAGGTCCTCCACCGCGACCTCCTCCTCCTCCTCATCCTCCTCCTCCTCCTCTGCTGCCTCCGAGCTGCTTCCGCTACCTCCGTTGCCTCTGCCCTGCCTCCGTGCTGCCTCCGCGCTGCCTCCGCGCTGCCTCCGTTGCCTCCGGTGCCTCCACTGTCGACACCTCCTTCTCCTCCGCCACCGGGTCCTCCTCCTTAAGGTGAGTAAAATTGAATTTTCATGAATTAATTATGTTTACATTTATTATCAATATTGAGATTAATATTTTTTGGCTTCTTGAGGTGTGGTTTGGTTTCTAAATGGCATAAATGCCCATTTGGAATCTTCAGAGCTTACATGGTGTTTTCCCCTTGGTTTTGAAAATGGTATTTGATTTTTAAAATTTAAAGATCTATTGGTATTTTGTGGTGTTTTGGAAATTGGTTTTGAAACTCATGTGATGTATAGGCCCGGTTGGCACTTGTGTGTTATTGGTTTATACTGTGCATGTGATGACCTCTTCATTCTCTGGTATACTACTATAATGGAGCATCAATGTTGGTTGTTTACTATGGAGGTACACCATATGTCGGCAGGTGAGTCTGAACCTAGTAAGTCTAGGGATTTCTTATAGGTATGTTTAGGTAATTATAATGATTACCTATCTATATGTTCTTCTTTATTTTTCCACACTTTGGTTATATAGTTTTCCAGTATTTTTCTAATTTTATTGTTTCAATTAATTTCATCATGGATCTGTGATCACCTTGTTTGTATTCTTATATTGAATTTTTAATTCATTTTTTAAACTAGATATCTATTTTAAAAAGGGAAGTCGTGATTTATTTTGAAAATGTATTTTCTAAAAAATATGTGTTGGTTCTTTAAATGATAAAAACCTATTTTATAAATATATTTCAAACTAGTGTTTTTGTATTATTTATGGAAAGGTAATGTATGGATTCTGTGGTGCTTACCTAATAAGTTGTTTTATGCTCACACCCTAATTGTGACACTCGGCATTAGTAGACCCAAGTTATTTTTAGGTTTGGGTTTCTTGTTCAGGTTTCCTTTAAAGCAGGTTGGTCTTATAGTTAGTGGTAACCCAAAGGTCACGAGTATATCTGGTCGAGTTCTGATTTATTGTATCTCTGTTTTTAGTTTATTTTTTGTTTAGTTGACGCTGTATATGGATCATGTTTATGTATTCTTTATGTTCTATGCTTATGGATCCTCATGGTTTTATTGTGTGCTCTATTTGGTTTATATATATCCCCATTTCTATATCTCACATCATATTATCACACCATGACTCTTATATATCCTTAAGAGGGTGTTCCTCATCATACGTGATATATAAAACTATATGACCCATCTTCTTAAGGCCTAAGACTCTAATCAAATAGCCTTAGAAAACCTAACTAGGCTATACAAAAATCATACAAAACCTAATTCTTTCATAAACACAACTACTCCATGGAGACATAATCTCTGGATGATCACAAAATCACAAACATTCAATAGAACCCTCACTCTATCTCTCAAAAACACCCTATTTATTTACCTTGGTTGCTCTTGATTTCTATCCCTTTCACTGGAACACATATACTCATTCATGAATGCACAATCACATATAAATTGGAAAATATTGGTTGAATCTCAAGAACCACCCAAGATTTTTTATTAATGAGCACGCCCCCTACCATTTTTGAAGTATCTAGTTTTTTATCAAAATTATACTCATATTCCTTCTCCCCTAACCTATATACTAATCCTATGGATTTCAAATAGGATGAATATAAATAAATAATGGATGAATACCAATCGGTTGACAAAAGAATATGAAGAAGGCGTGAAAGAGTTTATCAAGTTTGCAAAAGATCATGCATGTGACTCTTCTTAAATACTTTGTCCATGTTTATGCTGTTGTTATTCAAAAAAAATTAGTCCAGAGGAGTTGGAAGAACACTTGATCTGTCATGGAATAGATCAGAGTTATACATATTGGAATAAACATGGGAAACAACGAATGTAGGTAGTGACTGGGATGACACTGCGTTTTATGGATCATCTGATATGATTACAAACATGAACAATGAAGATGACCGTATGGAGGATGTGATTACAGATGTGAATGATGATGAAGATTGTATTGAGGAAATGACAAGGACCGTCGAAGATGAACTTCATGAATGCCCAAAATTGTTTGATAAGTTAAAAAGTTGTGCAAAGACGCCATTGTATGCTGGTTGCATTAAATATACAGCATTGTCAGCCGTAATAAAGCTATATAATTTGAAAGTAGACAATGGGTGGAGTGATGCCATTTTTATGAAACTACTTGCTCTCATGAATGACATGCTCCCAGAAGACAATGAGCTCCCGATCCGAACATACGATGCCAAACGAATGCTATGCTCGATGGGTATGATCTCTGAAAGAATACACGCCTACCCGAATGACTGTATACTGTTTCTCAAGGACCAAAAATCACTTAAAGAATGCCCAAAGCGTGGTGCTTCTCAATACAAGAAAGATGAATCTAGTCCTACTAAAGTTGTATGGTACTTTCCAATCATTCCAAGGTTTAGACGCCTATATGGAAGTGAGGAGACTGCAGAACAATTAACATGGCATGCAGATACAAGAATTAAAGATGGGATACTACGTCACTCAGAAGACTCTCCTCAGTGGAAGAGAATTGATCATGAGTATCCTGAATTTGGAAATGAGTCGAGAAACCTTCGTCTTGCGTTATCTACAGATGGAGTGAGTACTTTTGGTTTTCAAAGCAACAATCACAGTATATGGTCGGTTATGTTGACAAATTATAACTTACCACCGTGGTTATGCATGAAACAAAAATACATCATGTTATCTATGCTTATATCAGGACCAAAACAACCGGGTAATGATATTGATGTTTATTTAGCTCCATTGATCGAAGATTTGAAATTATTGTGGGATTCAAGTGTTACATTGTATTATGCTTATAGAAAGGAAGATTTCACTTTGAGAGTCATGTTGTACGGGATGATAAATGACTTCCCTGCTTATGGAAATTTGTCAGGATATAGCTTTAAAGGAACTCAAGGCTGTCCTGTTTGTGAAGAAGGTACACAATCAATTAGGTTGAAACATTCATTGAAAACTGTGTTTCTAGGAAATCACAGATTTCTACCGCGATGACATAAGTACCGTTATTGGACAACATCATTCGATGGATGTTCAAGAGAGCGTAAAACACCATCTCCACTAATAGGTGATCAATTGTTTGAGAAAGTTAAAAATGTGGACACTACTTTTGGTAAACCGGCTTCGAAAAACCTTAAGAAAATCGGTTGGAAAAAGAGATCAATTTTTTTGAATTACAATAATGGAATTGTCTGTATGTAAGACATTTTCTTGATGTTATGCATTTTGAAAAAAATGTATTTGATAGTGTTATCGGCACGTTTCTAAATACATATGGAAAAACAAAAGATGGAATTAAGGCTAGGTTGGACATGGTTGAGATTGAAATACGAGAAGAGTTGACACCAGTGAAGGGTGAAAAACTATCATTTCTTCCTCCTACTGCTTACACTCTTTCCAGGTAGGAGAGATATCAGTTTTGCAACTTCTTGAATGACGTAAAGGTTCCAGAGGGGTATTCGTCAAATATTAGTAACCTCGTGTCAATGAGTGACTTGAAGTTAAAATGTTTGAAATCACATGACTATCATGTTTTGATGCAAGATCTCATTCCAATTGCTTTACATTTCATTTTCCCAAGAATTTCCATCATACATTAACGAAACCGTGTTTCTTCTTCAAAGATATATGCAGCAAAGTTATAGACCCGACGAAATTGCTAGCTATGGAAAAAGAAATTGCTGTCATATTATGTGAATTAGAAATGTTCTTCCTGCCTTCATTTTTTGATATGATGGTTCATTTGATGGTCCACTTGGTGAGAGAGATTCGACTATGTGGTCCTATACATTACATATGGATGTACCCCATTGAATGGTATATGAAGATTTTGAAAGGGTATGTAAAAAATCGAAGTTGGCCAGAGGGTTGTATTACAGAGTGATATATTGTTGAGGAAGCCGTTGAATTCTATACCGAATACTTGTCTGGTGTGGAAAGCATTGGCTTACCAAAATCTCATCACACTGGGTGGCTTGAGGGTGAAGGAATTTCTGGAAGACAGGTTGTCACAATCAATATTACAGATTAGGAGGAGGCCCACCTTTATGTTTTGCATAATAGTTTCGATGTTGACCCATATGTTGAAATCCACAAAGAAATTTTGAGGCATTTGAATCCATCTAGGGCTGAAAAATGGATATCAGATACACATAATCGACAGTTTATTGGATGGGTTTGAGATCATATTTTTAAGAAGTCAGATGAAAATCTAGAGTCAATTTCGGAACGACTTCAATGGATAGCCAGAGGACCAAGTGTGTATGCATTATATTACAATGCTTATGTAGTTAATGGTTATACATTTTATACTAATGAACATGATGAAAACAGTACCATGCAGAATATTGGGGTTACACTTGTGGCTGAAGTGATGCATTTTTCCAGTGCTAAGGACAGAAATCCAATTTATTCGAATATGTCATACTTTGGCATCATCAAACAAATATGGGAGTTGGATTATACGAAATTTCAAGTTCCAATATTTCAATGAAAGTGGGTTGATAATAGGAGTGATGTAAAAATAGATGATTTGAGATTCATGAAAATTGATTTCAGTAAGGAAGGGGAGAAAGATGAACTGTTTATAATGGCATCACAGGCAGTGAACGTATTTTATGTTTCAGATCCCACAAACCGAAACTGGTCAATCATTTTGTTATTGACCAAAACAACTGAAGGGTCAGATGAAAATTCAATGGAAGATGACCCTTTCATTGGGAATTCGCAATCATTTCATAGTGGTATCAATGTAGACGACGTTTTGTATGTCAGAGGAGACCACAATGAAGGGATATGGATAGTTGATAGAGGGGTAAAATCCCCTCATCCTTAAAAAAAGAGAGTTCAATAATCAGGCTATTTTTATTATTGTAATATAGATTGTGTTACATTATGTTATTATCTGTTACCTACTGCTTTTATGTGATCTAAATTAAATGTTAAACCAGTTCTGCAGATAATGACTTCTTCACCTGCTGATGCACCCAATCCCGAGACACAACAGGTCTCTCAGCCTGTTTCAGCTGGTCCCACTGCTGAGAGACAACATGTCTCTCAACCTATTATAGCTGGTCCCACTACTGAGGTACAACAGGTATCTCAACTTGTTGCAGCTGGTCCCAGTGCCGATGCTAGTGCTTCGGAGAAACATAATGATGATGCAGAAACCGAGGAAATGGTAGGCGATGAAACCCCGACGACACAAATTAAAAAAAGAGGTGCGCCGTAGTTTGACAGTTTTAGCCAAAATCCTTAAGGAAAAAGCAAAATGCATCAAATATGAGGTGGGATGGAATAAATGAGGCCAGCATGTAAACCCCAACAAAGCCATGTTTAGTAGCAACATTGGAATCGTCACTCGACAACAGGTGCCGATTGATGTAGAGTCGTGGCACCATATTGTCAGCGGGTTGAAAACATTAATGTGGGAAGAGATTACGGTAACATTATGATATCATTTATTTAATTTATTAAAATAAAATAATATAAAATACTGAAATATTGACTAACTCTTCATCATCTTTTGCAGAGTGTATTTATAGTAGATGTTTTTCATAAAGAATATGTATTAAGATTAGCAGGAAGGATTCATAGAGGATTTCACACCATTTTAACAAAACATCATCTGAAAGATGATAAAGGGAAAATCAAGCTGCACCTGCCTCTTCTTTATGCACACTTGATATCCCAAGGAATGTGGGATGCATTCTGCAACCATCCTGTGGAATAGAATTTTCAGGTACATTGTGTTTGGTTACATGTTTTGTAACGTTTCCTGTATTAATCATGTTGATTGAAAGGTTTTTATTTATGAAACAGCAACTGAGTGCTGATAATAAAGAACGGACAGCAAAACTAGTGTACCCCTACCGTAAAGCAAGGCTGGGGTATGCTTCAATTGAAAAAAAATTGAACATTGTAAAACATAAAACAACACTCCATGTGCTATGGAAGGAGGCTTGTGTTAATAAAGAGGGGAAACTGGTAGATGAAAACACACAAAAAGTGTGGGAAACATGTGTAAGTATGACATAATATAAACTTTTTTTCTTTAAATCACTATTACATAACGATGATTACTTATTTTTCCATATTTTCTATTTGAAATAGTCACAAGAATCAACAACACCCGCACCGTATGCATAAATACTTTCAGCGGTCTTGAAACAGCCAGAACAGTATGGCCGCGTCAAAGGTGTGGGTTTTGGGGTGTCACCCCAGGCATATTTTCAGAAAAAAAACAAGAGGATGAAAAAAATAAAGATTGGCAAGTAATGAGAGATATAGTAGATACCCTTGAAGAAAAATTCCAAAGTTAGGGAGAGATGCTAGCGAGTTTGATGGAGGAGAGGCGAAGAGAACAAACAACTCAAGAAAAACCCGTGCGAGAAGATCCCACCCCACCCCCACCAGCTTTGAGGTGAGCCATTACCCTAAAAGACCCGACTTAACCGAGGTAATCAATTTTCTAATATTCGTTTCTGTGAAATGTGAATCACATAGACACTTATACCTTTCATGTAATGATATTCTACAGGGTAAAAATGACTGTGATTTATATCTGTCAACTCCCACCCATCACGTTATAGAGAGGGCTACGGTGTTCAATATGCAAAATGACATGCTACACTCCAGACCACTTCCAACCGGTCATGTCAAAGTGTCAATTAACATATCTCATGAGCCGAGCACTGAGCTACCCATGCCAAATGACGATGACAACATTCATACGGTGGAAAAAGCTGTTTGAACATTCATTGCATGGTTGTCGAATCTTGTAAAAAAACATGTCGACGAGGAGGTATTCATTTCCAATTAATTTTTCAAGCAGAACCTTTAACATTAAATTAGAAAATGTCTAAACAAATGAATGTTTTTACAGAAGGACAAAATGGAGGAGCTAAAAAGAAAGATCATCTCCAAAGGATCAACCAACCGATCAAAACGATCTACTGAGAGCACGTTCATCCCACCCGTTCTATATCCACATTTAATATCATTGCAAGCTCATGTGGATACGAAAATGATAGGCAGAAATAGTCATACAATTGTTTGTGAAAAAGATATGTACAGAGAGGAAAAATTATATTTTGTTAGTGTAGACGTTGTTGTTGATATCATCACATACGACTGGCTAGGCACCTCAGTTATAAATGTATACATGAGGTATGTTTTCATGATTTGATTTTACAGAAGCTAATATAATTTGATAATTATGGATAAATACATCTCATAATTTTCACAGGCGTATATATGAAAAACAATTGAAGGTATTTGACCATGAATAAAAATTTGTACTCGTTAGTCCTCACACCATTTCTACACAACGAGAAGAAATAGATTCCGATTTTCATGCTGAATTAATGTCAAATCTTCTCAGAACGTTTCAAAGCATAATTACGACTGACAGACTCTTTTTAATACCAAATATTCATGGGAAAAACTCTACATTTTAATCATATCAATTATATTTTCATTTCTATCAGTACTTTTGTGTTTTTAGGGATCATTGGATGCTCATTGTAGTCAATTTGGATACTCCAAAGATTTATTTTCTGTATTCACTACATGGATATCCAACAAACCAACCAAACATGATAGAGATTTTCAATTTTTAATACAATAGATCCAACATTTTAGAACTAAATATCTAGTTATATAATTTATATTATCTTTTAATGAGGATTTTGTTATGATAGGGCGGTGTATGATTATCATCTAATGGCTGGAATGAATCCAGGGCATAAGGACGACAATGCCCACAAGATCTTCAAATGGATAAGTATCTGGGTATATATAAATATATTTCACTATAAAAATAAATATCAAAACAAATTACTTATTTTTCTTGATGTTTCTGCAGTGTCCGAAACAAACAAACAACAAAGACTGTGGTTATTAAGTTTGTAAATTTATGAAAGAGATCATATTTCATGAACAAACTAGCATCCCTGAAGAGGTATTATTGAAAATAATTACTACTTAATTTAAAATAATTATCAATCCTTTGTGTATTTATATTTTTTCAGTACTACTATGACTATCACAAAAACTCCTATTCAGAAGATGATATAAATGTGTTTAGAAACGAATGGGCAGCGTACCTAATGGAAGAATGTAAACAAATAAGACAATGAAGGTAAATTCATAATACTTATGTTATCTTTATATGGTCATTAATATCTACCTTTACACTTATTGAGCATCTATGATATCCGTTTCTTATGTTTCATATCCTTAGATTAGTGAATTCTTACTACTCAGTTTGAAATTGACATAACTTTAGAAAACAACACAAGTGACATATGGCAAAATGAGAAAACACATTCGGATTGTTTTGATACTTTAGGAAAATGATCCCTAAGTCATTTGTGACATGTAAGAATCGACCAAACCTCAATCCGACGTACAATGTGACCGATATGGCTAAAAGTGTCTGATATTAGTTTCAAATTGACATGAACTTTAGAAAACAACACAACTGACATACAGAAAACTGAGAAAACGTGTTTATATTGTTTTGACACTTTAGGACAATGATCCATGAGTCATTTGTGACGTGTAAAAATCAACTGCACCTCAATCCGACGCATGGTGTGACTGGTATGGCTAAACGTGTCTGATATCAGTTTCAAATTGAGATAAACTTTAGAAAACAACACTACTGACATATGGAATACCAAGAAAATGCATTCAGATTGTTTTGATACTTTAGGAAAACAATCCATGAGTCATTTGTGACGTGTATAAATCAACTGCATCACAATATGACGCACAGTGTGACCGGTATGGCTAACAGTGTCAGATATCAGTTTCAAATTGAGATAAACTTTAGAAAACAACAGTACTGACATACTGAATACTGAGCAAACGTGTTCGGATTTTTTTGATACTTTATTAAAATTATATATTAGTAATTTTTGACGTTTACAAATTGACCACACCTCAATCCGATGCACGGTGTGACCGGTATGGCTAAAAGTGTTTGATATCAGTTTCAAATTGAGATAAACTTTAGAAAACAACACTAATGACATACATAATACTGAGAAAACGCGTTCAGATTATTTTGATACTTTAGGAATATGATCCATGAGTCATTTGTGACATGTATGAATCAACCGTACCTCAATCCGACACATGGTGTGACCGGTATGGCTAAAAGTTTCTGATATCAATTTCAAATTGAGATAAACTTTAGAAAATAACACAAGTGACATACGGAAAACTAAGAAAACGTGTTTGGATTGTTTTGATACTTTAGGAAAACAATCCTTGACTCATTTGTGATGTGTAAGAATAGACCGCACCTCAATCTGACGCACGGTGTGACCGGTATGGCTAAAAGTGTCTGATATCAGTTTCAAATTGAGATAAACTTTAGAAAACAACACAAGTGACATACGGAAAACTGAGAAAACACATTCAGATTGTTTTTATACTTTAGAAAAATGATCCATGAGTCATTTTTGACGTGTACAACTTGACCTCACCTCAATTCAACACACGATGTGACCGGTATGGCTAAAAGTGTCTGATATCAGTTTCAAATTGACATAAACTTTAGAAAACAACACAAGTGACATACATAAAACCAATAAAACATGTTCGGATTGTTTTGATACTTTAGGACAATGATCCATGAGTCATTTTTGACGTGTACAAATAGATCGAACCTCAATCCGATGCACGGTGTGACCGGTATGGCTAAACATGTCTGATATCAGTTTCAAATTGAGATAAAATTTAGAAAACAACACTACTGACATACAGAATACCAAGAAAACATGTTCTTATTGTTTTGATACTTTAGGAAAACGATCCATGAGTCATTTTTGACGTTTAAGAATTGACCGCACCTCAATCTGAAACATGGTGTGACTGGTATGGCTAAAAGTGTCTGATATCCGTTTGAAAATGACACAAACTTTTAAAAACAACACTACTGACATACAAAATACCAAGAAAATGCATTAGGATTGTTTTAAAACTTTAGGAAAATGATCCATGAGTCATTTGTGATGTGTATGAATTGACCGAACCTCAATCCGACGCACAGTGTGACCGGTATGGATAAAAGTGTCTGATATCAATTTCAAATTGAGATAAACTTTAGAAAACAACACTACTGACATACGAAATACTAAGAAAACACATTCGTATTGTTTTGATACCTTAGGAAAATGATCTATTAGTCATTTGTGATGTGTACGAATCGACCACACCTCAATCTGACGCACGGTGTGACCGGTATGGCTAAAAGTGTCTGATATCAGTTTCAAATAGAGATAAAATTTGGAAAACAACACAAGTGACATACGGAAAACCAAGAAAACAGGGTCGGATTGTTTTGATACTTTAGGAAAATTATCCTTGAGTCATTTGTGATGTGTAAAAATTGACTACACCACAATCCGATGCACGGTCTAACCGGTATGGCTAAAAGTGTCTGATATCAGTTTCAAATTGAGATAAACTTTAGAAAACAATACTACTGACATACGGAATACCGAGAATACGTGTTCGAATTGTTTTGATACTTTAGGAAAACGATCCATGAGTCATTTGTGATGTGTAATAATTGACCGCACCTCAATCCGACGCACGATGTGACCGGTATGACTAAAAGTGTCTGATATCAGTTTCAAATTGAGATAAACTTTAGAAAACAACACTAATGACATATGGAATACTGAGAAAACGTGTTCAGATTGTTTTGATACTTTAGGAAAAATATCCATGAGTCATTTGTGACGTGTGCGAATCGACCGCACTTTAATCCGACACACGGTGTGACCAGTATGGCCAAAAGTATCTGATATCAGTTTGAAAATGACATAAACTTCAGAAAACAACACTACTGACATACGGAATATCGAGCAAGCGTGTTCAGATTGTTCTGAAACTTTAGGATGACGATCCATGAGTCATTTGTGATGTGTATGAATCAACCGCACCTCAATCTGATGCACAGTTTGACCAGTAAATCTTTTCATTAGATAAAGAATCAGTATTTATTAAATGAGATAAATCAATCAAAAACATATTGATTTTACATTATTCCCTTTCATTGTTATGAGAATGAGAAAATTTGAGTTTAAAATTTCATATTTTGGTTTCACATTTCCATATTAATGCATTCTTTCATATTACTGTTTTAATTTATTTCATTATTTCATTACTAACATAATATTTGTTTTCTTATATAGGTGATTTTTTTTCCTTGAGTTCGGATGCTTTATTCAGCAACAAATACCGTGAACGACAATTTTTTAGAGCGGATCACGTATTTCAAAGGATGAAACATGAATGTTTATAACTGTTGTTGAATAATTGTAATTGCAACCATGTAAAACAATGTTTGAAATTTATATAGCAATGTGTTTTTTTTGTATTCATGATGTTAAGTAAATGTATATACCATTGTCGGTCAAAATATTGTGCGTGGGTTCTATTGTGTGTAGGTGTGCATGTGCTACTTTTTGCAGGTATTCTAGTGTGCAGGTGTACAGGTTCTATTTTACAGGTGTAGGCGATGGTGCCTTTATCAGCGCTCCGAAAAGCGCTGATATAGGAGACCTTTATCAGCGCTAAAAAAAGCACTGATAAAGGGGGTCCTTTATTAGTGATTTTTTTAGCGCTGATAAAGGTTGACTATATCATTTCTTCTCAGAGCGCTGATAAAGGGGACCCCCCCTTTATCTACGCTGGCATTAACAACACATTTCTAGCACTGTTAATGCCAGTTTTTAGCGCTGATAAAGGTCCAAGTTGTAGTAGTGGTAGTAATAAAAACATGATTACATCTAAAAATAGTATGGTAAATGAATATCTCACCTCCATGGTTTCAAAAAAACTTTCCATTTTTTAATCTATTAAAAATTTAGAAAAAATAATGTTGAGAATATAAATTACTAATATAAGGACTTCTTGAAGGAGAAATATTGATTAAATATTTTAATACCATGATATAAATATTATAGAATTCACATCATTAAAAACGAGGTTGGTAAATTCACTACATTCTCAAAAGATGACCACTAGCCACCCGATGGCTATCAACAACTCAATGCTAGTCCAATATCTACTAGGCGATATATCAAGTGAAAACCTACTTTTTTTCCTCATCTAAAATGTACCCAATACCCATCCTATAGGCACCTGATTTTTCTCTTTGTTTCATTACAACAAACACCACCATTTTCCCCTCCCCATCTCTTCATTTTTATAAAAAATCTAGAATTTAAGACTAAAAATTTAATATATGAATATATTATAATTAAATCAAAGATAATTATGCACTTGGTAAGCCATATTTTTTTATAATGGATTCCATCAACCTGATGAATATTAATATTATTATTTCACCACTCAAGGTGTAATATTGAATTTTTTAATTTATATTGATAAAATCATTCACTTGTTTGATAGTGTGGGAAAACTTATAAAAGAGAGTAGTAAATTTTATAAATGTGATTGGCTGTAAACCAACAGTCACATTGAGTCTTCTATAAACATTGTATAAGCAGTTCACATAGTATATTTTGGTACATTTATACATCATTATTACATGATCCTTGAAGGTATCCAAATGTGAATGAACTAAGTAATTTTTTATCTTCATGTGATTTTACTTCTTACATAATTGGAGAGGGGGATAAAAGAGTTTTTACTAACTATGAAATAATCTCATTAAAAGTGAATAGTTTTTAATATAAATACACTAACTCATCCCCATATTAGGGTATTATCCCCAATGGGATCAACACATTTTTGTATATAATTTAATTGAATATATATGAATGCACTGACTTGGTATTATTATTTTTATAATACTCCTTAAACATGTTATTTTATTTATTGAATTAATTTATTGATATTTTAGTAATAATTATTTTATTTTTTATAATTGAAATATCTTATAATTTTATTTTATTATAGTAATGTGAAGGACTAATAGGTTTATATATATCATTCACTTATCACCAAAGAGTACATCATTAGTATCACATAGTACACTAAAAACAAAACATAATTCTTAAACACCTATTATGCTCTACCCTCAATCAGATTCCCCATTATATGGACATTATATTATAGGATATATAATTTTTAATGAACTTTTTAAGTATTAACATACATTACATCGTTCTATTGGTATTATTTTGACTACTTATAGTATGCTCCCTCCATCCTCAAGTATATATTCACGTGAGAATTTTGGGGAATTTGGTAGGATAGAGGCAGTGTATCCTTCTAGTGATTATATGGAAACTCCATTACCATCCAGAGGATGTTCATATGTCACCATTATCAATTTTTATTTCATTGTGATAAAATTAATTCCTTAAATAGATAATAATTTCCTTAGTTTATTTGTTATATTGATAAAAATAAAATCAAAAAGTGAAAAACATCATTACTCAAGATGTTTGTAGTTTCATCAAATTAAATATATTCATACCATTTAACACATATGGGGTACCCACTATGGATAATGTGGAAATTTATAGGTATATTCTTGGGAATTTATTAGGTGATGTAATATCCATCCTCATACATTATTTATATTCAATTCATATTCAAATGACATGGATGAATTAGTCATTTGATAAAAAAAATAAAGTTACTACAATAATTATGCATTCAGGTTGGAAAAATTAAATACTATTATTTAATATATTAATATTATAATAGATTTTATGTATTTTATTTGTATATATTATACCATTTTGATGTGACATATGCGATTTTACATCCATGGATATTGAAAAATTTGTACAATAAATGGAAACACTTCAAGTTTATGTTTTGGAATTAATTTAATCAAACTTCTCTAATAATATCATAGATGTATGAGAAGATTCTTGAATTCATACCTAAAGACTAGTGGAATATTTTTGTTGATCATAATAATACTGAATTACATAATTCAATTTATAATATTTCAATGTTTTAAGAGAATTTTCTTAATAACATTTTATGTTTTATTAATATACAATTTTTTTAGGAGACATGTTTGAAACCTACTACTAGTCGATTCAAGAAATTATTTAACCATATATCTAGTATGAAAAGTTTCTTTAGTAATAATTTTTTCATGGAAACATTTAATTTCTTACAATATAAATAAGTAATTGAGTTTTTTTATATTAGTTATATACTTCATTGATATAGACTAAGAAGGTAATGAAGGATATATGCCCTAAATCCTTATATTTATGATATATATAATCTATTTTATATTTCATTAAAATTATTATTGGAATGGATTATATTGTATCATGAAGCCCAAGAAATCATTATTATTCACCCACATAATATATCATTTAAATATAAAGTTTCATAAGATGAAACATATACGAGGATTTTTATTCATGATTTTGATTCATAAAGTTGGTTGTAGAATTTATTCATGCATTATAATGCATGAATAAATGAAAAAACACCCAAGGAAAATACTTAGGTGTTATATAAATCACTTCCATGAAATTATAGTGGGTTTATGTGATTGCCTCATGATTGGACAAAACTCCTTTTGACTCAAAGATCTCTTTATCATACTCTTTTGAGTTTGAGGCACTAACATGTCATGGAGATAGAATGGATCCCATATAAATTTTGGATGATTTAGATTGACCTGGGGATATACTATGGAGAGGGGATACCCTTCGTCTTCCCTTGGCTATCATTATCAAACCATATGATTATGGTAATGAAGATTTTTCAAATTCGCTATGGTGTATAGAACACAAACATGTTTACAATATTTATTTATTTCAGTATTATATAAAGTTTCACATATTCTCACATGGGGATCTAGGTAATTGGATTTAACTTTCTTCCATTATATCTTATAATTGTTTTTACACTCATTTAAATCCAAATAGTGGTATTAGAGCCATCCCATGCGTTAGATTTGTGAAAACATTCATGAAATGAAGAGGAAATAGAAAATAGAGAATCATTTTGGTTTTATATAGATTCTATATTAAAACAATTTAACTTTATATATATGGGTTTTACAATGGTAACTGAGGAATTACCTATACATAGATGGTATATGTAGAGGTATTCAAGATGTTACATTTATGTAGTCAGGTTGTGTATAGGAAATCGATGATTTACCTTCACAAATTAGAGATGCATAAAGCTAATTTGAAGGTTACCTGTATCCAAGGGGATCATGTAAATACACTCCATGATTGAACTTTACATGAATGTTTAGGTAAACATAGTATTTGACTTACCTTTAATTAATATAGTTTACTTTAAGGCAATTTGTGGCTTACCTTTATGTGAAAGTTTTTTCATGTAATGGTAAATGATGAGTATCCTTATATAGTATATAGTGATTAAGGGTCAAGGAAATATACCATTATATAGATAATATGTGTAAGGTTAGTGGGATTATATCTATACAAAAAATATGAATTCATAAGAGTAAATAAAAAATATTTAAAAAAATGTTTTTTAGAAATTTTAAATGTTATTAATGGTTTATAATTTGTTTAAAATCATGGAAAAAGGTATTTTGGGAATATTAAATTTATAATTAATTTATATATTAATTATTTAACTATAAATGGTTTATAATTAATGAATTAATTTTTTATGAAAATTTTATTATTAAATATTCCTTAAATATTAAATTTTAATATTTGAAATACCTTTTAATCAAATTAAATGAAATTTTTTTATGTTATAGAAATAAAAGTGTTTATTTTGAAATCATAATAGAAATTTATAATTTTTTATATATTAAAAAAATTAGTACCAAATATAAATGTGTTTATATTTAATTTATGAATTATTTATAACTACTTATTTTGAAATGTTAATAATAAAGGACCTTATTTAAAATATTATTTAGGCCCATATCAAAGGGGGTTTAACGATTTATTTGATCACGGTTTAAAAAATATTTAGTATAAGATACCTATATTATTTAAAATGTTTACATAATAGAATTGGAATTATAAATATTTTATAATTAGAGAAAATATCAAATATTTAAAAGGAAAATTCCATATAATGAATAATATGAAAGAGTTTATATTAGAATGAATATGAAGTGTTTATATTAAATATTATGGAATTTATATAATATAAAGCCTAAATTATAAAATTTTTATAATTAGTTTTTATTAATGAATTTTTCAGAAATTTTTATCTCATGCTTAAATATTTGAGTATTTCATTTATTTAAAGGAAATTACTTAATTTATTCATAATTAGAAAAATATATATGATGAATGTTTTATGATTTATTTTAAATGTTAGAATGATTCTAAGATATAGAGCCTTATATTTAATTCTTGGAATGACTTTGTAATGGATTTAGTTTTTCATTTTCCTTAACCTAGGGTTGTAATTGATGTTTCAAACTTGAATTTAGTTATTAAATATAGTTTATGTATATTAGGGTTTAGACTTATGAGTAATTGAATTATCTATTTATTAAAGTCTCCCCCATGTAGAGGGACATGAGGTTAGACTACCTAACATCATGGAGGCTTTTTTTCCTTATTTAAAAAGGTGAATGAGGTTGGATATCTATCACTATGGGATTACTCATGTAGATATTGAGAATTTCATATAATTTTTTTCATTTAAATTAAATTTTAATGTACCTTATATATGATGCATTTGGATATGTATGATTATGTTTGGATTCTAATTTTGGGTGAGTAACAAAAATTTGTGAGTTGTGTAAAGAGTTACACATCAATATGGTGTGGATATAATGATTAGGTGGAAAGAATATTATTCTAAACTAAATCACTATAAGCATGTATATATATATATAGGGACTAATATAAGATAAGATAGTGAGATTAAATACCCTTAAATATTTAGTGTTAGGTTCTTTCCAAAGAGAAATTTTCAAGACCTCAATCATCCAATCGGGAAGGTTCTGCCAAAGAAGGGTGACCTAAGATCATCTTTTTCAAGGAAATAAAGTAATATATAACACTGGATCATCCTTGAGTAGGTTATTCCAAATAAATGTGCCTTGGGATTGTATCTTTTATTCTATTATTTTCATTTTATTTGGGTTAAACTTAGTTGGAAAACCTTTCAGAAGGATACTAGAGGAATGGCGTTGAGTTTATCCATATTTTGGATTGAACAAGGAGTTCTCTACTTGAACATAAAAGATTCATATATGATATTATTTGGATGATTAACAACTTAAATATCTAAGTGGTGATATAAACTCCAAAATAGAATCATTTCTTAGAGAAATATATATCTTATCATGCTAACGAATATGAAGTGTTATAAAATGGGTCATCATTTTAGTGGGAGCCTATTTAATAAAAGACTTATGAAATGTTTATAAAACATAATAATAATTTGATAAAAAATTATTTTTTACATGAATAAAAGTTTCATCATAAAACTAAACTTTGATATTAATCCTTGAAAGAAGAATATTAATATAAGATAATCCTAAGACTAGTAACTTAAGAAAAGTTCTTAAGTAAGATTGATGGTTTAGGAAAAGTTCTTAAGAAAAATTATATGTGTTATAACAATACCTAATTGAGTAACCAAGTGTTTACATTATTCAAAAAAGTGAATTTGGATTCTTATGTGAAGCATAGAATAAATCAATTAAGGTTTCAAAAGAATTTGATGTAAAATTACTAATGTAATATTAGTATTCATGCTTATACTCAATGTGATTGGATATATAAATAATTTAATAGATTTTAGTCACATATACTCAACATAATTACTTAATTCAAATGATATTAAATATGATTAAATAAGTTAATGAATTGGTGATACTGAATGTTTATCGAAAAATTTATTATTTATGGACTTCAATTTTGTTATTCTGAAAGATATGTGATATCAACTATATGATTTAAAAGTTATATAAATATATATGAGGTTATAAAGAGAAAATAATTCAATAATAAATCTAATTAATAGAGTAAAGAAGTTACTACATTGATAACTTGGATGCTTCAATCTAGGATGAACTTGTTATAAAATGTGCATCGTATCATTTTTCTCTTGAGAATAGAATTTAAATGGTTTTTGTTTAATGAAATAATATGGGGGGAGGGTTTAATACATATATTTTATGATTTTTATCTCTATAAAATTACTTTAAAAGGAAAAAATGTCGTGTTCTGGTTAGGGAAATCAACATATTGTCATTTATGGAAATTTTCTGAAAATATGAATGTATTCAATAAAAGTTTAACCAATATTATGAAATTATTGAGAATGGATAAACTAGACATATGATGTCTAGGTTCTAAGTTATGTATGTTCTGTACTAGGGGGTAAAATTTCAAACTGGAAGAATAAAATTTAGTTGAAATTCTCAACAATGTTTCTTCAATAATACAATCTAGGTCATTGAATTCTATGGTTGTTAGGAAGGAATAATAGAGATTCCACATGATGGGATTGTCCAAAATATCTAAAAAAGTTTAAGAAACTCCCTATAATGTCCATGTTAGGTATACGTATTATAGAAATTAATTCTTTAATTTTAAAGAGTATTTGATACCAAATGAATATTTTAAATGTGTTGTAAATATATAGGAGTTCAAAATCAAAGAAAAATTGTTTGATCTTGTAGTTTAAATTCATGTTACGAGTAATAGAGTTTCTATATTAAAACCTAATGTAAAAGAATATATCAATATTGGATGAATCTAATTAAATGATGTGTGTCATCATATCATTAATTTTATATGATAAGAGAAGTGTCTCAATATCCAAGAGTTATTATGTAAGATACTATATTTTCTAGGGATTAATTTCTTTATGTTTTTAGTTAAACTACCTTGATTTTGGTTTTTATTGTTTAGAACTTCGTAATCAAGTCTTTGTACTAGTTGGGATATCCTTTAAAAGGAGTTTGGAGGGGAAAGAGAAGGGAAAAGGGAGTCTGGCCATAGAAAATATTCACACCATGAATTGTTTATTAATGACATGAATTACTCTGGGAAGACCCTATGAAATACATGAATGATATAAATGGGTTAGTTTAGACACCATAATTTCTTTTGGGACATTAAATTTTAGTACATGATGTGAAATTTAATTTCATGATACGAAACTAATTTTGTAGGTTTTCAATTGACGATTATGTATTTTCAGTGTAGGTGGAAAACTAGAACATTCACAATGTTAATATCCTATTCATGTGAATCTAGCATTCCCAATGCTTCTTTTAATATCTAGTGGGATAAAATTATTATACCTCACACCACTTCTATTTAACTTTATCCCTTCCATCGACATCTAATGAGAATCCTCTTTGAACCATAAGAAATACCCCATTAGATCTCTGTTTTTCAGACCTAGCTATTGAAGGTAATCCTTTCAATTATTATTCTCCTTCTTGCATTGTTAGTTTTTCCTTAGGAATAACCCTAGTTCAGGATGGAAAAACTATACCTAGATCTGATGTATTATGTTGATATAATTCTTGGTCTTCATTTAAGGGAAGTAATGAGGAACCCAATCGCTACCTTCGACATTGAGGGATTTCTACGTCTACTTTTCTTTTAATATGGGTGGTCTAGAATAACTCCCTAATGTCTATTTCATTTCATCTAGTATGTGTAATAAATGTGATCATGATATCACACAATTTCCATGACCTAACTAAATCAGTAATCTATTTTTTTTTTGATAAAAACTTATTAATAGACTTCCTGTGGACTTTGTTGGGACTAATGACATTGAGAATAGAACTTGCGGCCACCTGAGTGGTTTTACAACCATCAAACAAAGATTAAAACTGGGTTGGTTGAACCTAGAACCCTTTTTATGGAATGTAAATTATTTGGAATTATCTTACCGTTGTGAAATTGGAATAACCTATGAATTGTGATAAATGGTAACTTGACATGATGTGACTTCAATGATTCATCCTAGGTAGGATAATCAACAAATTGAGATTAAATGGATTGTTAATTAGTAATTGGATTAATTGAACAAATTCAGTTATAATATCATGTTTTATATGGTTGATTCATTTTATGCTTGGCTTTATTATACTTTATGTTTTATAACACAATTCTCAAGGATGTATTTCACTATCTAATGAGACGTGATGCTGATGATTCATTATATACATGATAATACACTAATTTATTCAGTTAATTTACCCCTATTATGGTATTTTACCATGGGAATATGCAAGAGACACTATCATGGGTAATTTTCATGGATCTTAGTATGAGATGGTTATTTTTCCCCTGTTATGGTATGAACCATGGGTAGACATAAGTAACTCCATCATGGGTAATTTTTATGCATCATAGTATGAGATGATTACTTTCCCATTTGGTATAACCTTTAACCCTGGTAATATGTAAGTAAATTCAATATAAGTGATTTCCAAGGATCCTAGTGATATTGTTACTTTCCCATTAGCATGGTATTGCACCATATGAAGACATAAGGGGCTGTAGAAAGGGTAATTAACCTATATACTAGTGTGATTTAGTTACTTGATACATGACCTCAGGTGTTAATATAAAGCTCAAGGGTTAGAAAGTTTATTTACTATTCTCTATTAATTTATGAATTAATTCATCTATTTATCATATTATTTCATGCACTATATATTTATATTAGATTGTGTAGACACCATGGGTGTCATCCTACTAATTTGTACTCACACCCTGTTCAGTCTTTGTTTGGTACATGAGTAGACTTCATTGATGTAGGTATGGATGAGTGATAAGGACGTTGTACTTGATTGTGTGATTTACTAGATGGGATAGATCTTAGATATGTATACTGACATGGGGTTTGTAACTAAGGTTTTTGAAGTATTGTTATTGATTATATTTAGTATTCTACTTGAATGACATTAAAAACTTCATTTAGTCACTTTAAACTAGTCATTACATGTTTTATATTATTATTTGGATAGTTTAGTTTTTATCCTTTTTTCTGATTGGTTACATGCTTGATTATTTTTATTATTCACAATATTTTTGAAACTTTTTACCATAGGATATAGTCTTCCAAATATATTCCTTACACCCTTGCCATAATAGGTAGCCTATTTCATATAGGGAGGCACACATGAGGTCTCATAACTACTCATCTTGGTCACATGAGTAATGGTCCAAGGATGTTACAAAGTGGTGCCAGAAAAGTTTTATTTTCTATATATTTACTATTTGGGAAAAGTAAACATGAGACTAGGATGTGTCAAGGCATGGTAATGAGCTCCTACATGAGATTAGATAACCCATGTGTGGGGGAAAACCTAAGCGTATAGGGATGATATTATTTTTATTATTGTATTCTTATTATGATTTTGATGTTATTTCACCTCAATCGATTCACTTATTGTGTGATATTACTATTTATTGAATTTTTTTCTCATTGGTCGGTATGGAACAAGGTGAGTATGCATGAATCATGGTGGGAACATAGGAATATATGTGGAAATTAATTATTCATTCTAGGGACATATTCATTTCATATGACACATCTTCCCATATAATATGTGAATATAAATCCCTTTATTTATATGAGAAAAATTAATGAAATAAACTATTATGATATAAAAATTCAATTCTTAATCCAAGTACAACAGAACCTTGAGTCTATGGTTATATGTTGTTTCCACCTAATAAGGTTGATATTGTTGTGTATCCTATGTTCTAAGGAGTGCATTGACCCTTGTAGAGAAATTGTCTCCAAGTTATCTTCGAGTTGAGCATTAAGAGAGTGGTAATCATAACACTCCTAACGTAACTGAGCCAAAAAATTATGTAGTTCTTGGGAACCAGATGGATGAGTGGCTTCATGAAAAATTATTAAGGGTTGTATGAACCATGGAGAGGGAGATATGTCAAACCATAAATTTGATGTTTTATAAGAACAGAGTGGTCTAACTACAACATCCTTCTATGTTCACTAGGGAGGGAGGCCCCCAGAAAGCTAAGTTATGGATCAATTCATTCCAGAAAATCATTAAGCACCTAGAGAAACCAAAATTTATGTGGGTGACGTTTTATTCTTATGTGTTACAAGGACCATCCAAGCATTGGTTGGACATAGTAGTGCAATCCAACCAGCAAGAAGATCTAACCAGGAAGGGATTTGAGGTGAATTTCATGATCGACATATATCAAGTTACATTGTGGGATGATAGAGATCAGGAGTTCATTCAATTAACATAAGAGAGCCTGTAATTAATGGAATATGTTGGATATTTCACTGACATAAAAATTTTTTCTCCATATTTTGAAGAAGATGAGGTATTTATGGAAATTAATTTTTGGATGAGATCCTATATGAGATAAAGTCACAGGTGAATGTATTTATTCTACGAAACTTTATGGACATGATGAATCATGCTCTCATAATAGTTGGTACCCTAAGGGAGGACGTTAGTGGTAGCTAGATAGTCTCAACAGGATGATTTGGGAGCTCTTCTTAGGGTTGCAATAAGCAACACTACTACAGTTACTTCTAGGGTAGTGGTGGGTAGAGTAACTAGAGTAGTGGAAAACCATTTTAGGATCATGACCTGATGGAGTGATTTCAATGAGGCAGGGTTGACTACAGGTGTAACCAATGTATTTATCATACTATAAAGTGTTTTTATTATAGGAATATGGGTTATCTTTAGAGGTTCTATATGAACCCTTAGTAGTTGAGTAGTGGCCAAGGGTCATGTTAGGCACCCGATTATAGGAAGGACTTGGCTACCCCATATCAGTTAGATATGTGAAGTTTCACCAAATGCTTTGGATGAGGTAGGAGACATGGTACCTTGAAATTGGAGTGGATATACCAACTTGAGGGTGAACTATTAGGGATTTAGACTAAATCCCATGACAATGGGGAGAGTCAGATGCATGCTATATAATTTACTCCAACTGGTCTAGATATGGGACATTCTACCATTATAGGTACAATTATCATATCATCTACCCTTTCCTACATTTTTTTTGATATGGGAGAATCAAATTCCTTTTTATATTCACAATTTTAAAATGGTTTGGGTTTGGTTTTGGAGTGCTTGGATGGTGTTATGACCATAAAAATGCTTCTGAGGGTATGATAAGAGGGTATTAGACACTTTAGGGAGTGTTTGATTGAAATTGGGGGCTACAATTTCTTTTGGGAGTTTTTCATACTAGATATTATAGGATTTTATTCATTCATGGTAAATATTGACTAGTTCTATACTTTGATCACATAAAACATTATAAGAGGAGAGTTAATTTTATATCTTTAGAAGTGGAAAATATTTTCAGTAGGCAGAATGGGACTTCCAGGATGGTTGTATTGGACCAATTTAGTACAAAGATGATTGTATCATGGATCATATAATAGGCCTTATTCTGGATGATGGTTATATATATTGGAATTCTTTTCCTCTAATTACAAATTGTTTTTTGGATTCAATTCCTAAAGAGTTATCCATATTACCATCCAAGAAGAAGATTGAGTTCATAATCAAGTTACTTTCAAGAGATAAACTAGTTTTCTATTACACCTTGAAGAATAAAACTAGTAGAGATTCACGAGTTGAAATCTTAGTTAGAAGGTATAAAAGCTAAGGGATTCATATGAACTATTGCTTCACAATGAGATTCTCCCTTTATCTTTAACAAAAATGCTAATGGAAATTTACTCATATTTGTGGATTATCTAAGGATAAACCTATAGATACCCAAGCTTATCAAACATAGATATTGTATCATTTTTTATGAATATTCATTACATTACACAAAAGAACACATGAGAAATGTAATAGTTTAGTATATTTGGAAACATGGAAACAAAAATAAGTGGTCCATAGGTAAACTACATCATCTCCCACTATGATATTTATAACTAGAAACCTTCATATAAATATCATATGTAACACATTTCTTCATAACTTTGGGAAAGGAAACATAAGAAAGGGTGAGCTCAGATTCTCAGTAAGGGTAAAAAAGGGAGATACATAATCATAACATAGACATAAGGGTAGGATAACATGAACATAACATTTGAAAACCATACCCTACATATCAAAGATCATAATCTTGATCCATGCAATAAATATTGGTAGTTAATAAGACATGAATCATAAGGGAATTAAAGAATATTAACAATGAGACCATAAAAATGTCTTAATACATGGATTTATGTCATTAACACAAGCATATAAAATAATTTCCATAGTAGTCAAAACTCACAACCAAGACTATCATAGTAGTCAAGTTTCACTCCCAAGACCATCATAGTGGACAAAGTCTGCTACTGAACTAAGTACATGTAATGACCCAAAATTTTATCAATGGAAATTACCTTCTTAAAATTATTCCTATAGTATAAATCACATAAAATAACATGAAAAAAATATAAAGTTTATAATCAAATAATGAATGGAATAAGAGGTATTTTTAGAATTTAAGAAACTTATACCAATGAAATATTAACCTGACCTTTGGAATAGTACTGCAACCATTGGGAATAGTAATCCAGCCAAGAGAATAGTAACATCATCTATGAAAGTATAAATAAAATGTATCCATATTATAAATGATAATATCATATAAATATATCATATTGTATGTGATTAAATATTTTAAAAATTATTAATTAAGTGTTGATATTTTTATAAAACATAAATATTTATTACTAATTTTATAATTAATATAATTATTTAAAAGAAAATTGATTTTCATAAAATAGATTCATAAATTAGTATTTTTTTTCTTATGATTATAGGATAATTTTATGAGACCTTAGTTAATTTTTCAAAGTGTTATAAAATCATTTATAATTCTAAAATCTGTATTTTCCAAGAAAATGAAGATTTTAATAAAAAAATAAATTTATCATATTTATAAAATTATTTTCTAAAAAATTGAGTTCATTTTTAAATTCTACAAGTTGAAAAATGGTCAGGGTGAATTTTTGGGATTTTTCTGAAATACTTGATTTTTCGGTGAATAGTAAAATGCGGTAGTTTGCGGTATAAATACATTATAAATTAAATACACTATTACATGAGTAATAGATAATGTAAGAACCATAATATAGATCCCCCATTAATTATTTAATATATTTAGTAATAATTTTCAAACTATTAATAGTCTTGAGACAAAAATAACAAACTAATGAATAAAATAATGTGAAAACACCCTTCTCATCCCCTATAAATACCCCCCCTCATAACCTATTCTCCTAAGAACTTCCCAACTTTGAGAATTAAAAAAATTCTACCCAAACCTCTTCCCAATCCTCTACCCCATTTACATGAGTCTTTTTTCTCAATAAAATACCAAAACCAATTTCCCTAAGGAGTTTCTCAAGGAGGATAATTCAAGAGGTAAAACCCTCTTTCATTTTATTTTAATTTATTTTATTCTCTTATTCGATCCTCATATACCATTATACAAGTGGAAAGGTAAATATAGTTTCTCATATATACTTTTATTTTATTATGTTAATGGAATAATACATCATCAAACCTCTTCTCCTCTCTCGTTTATTCTAAAAAATGAAATCATTGTTCGTGATGTGTCTATTTGCCGACATCATGGACGATGCATTTTAATTTTCTTTTACTTACTTAAAAGATAGTAATGAAACCATTATAATGGTTAAAAATGATTTAAAAATTTATTTTATAACATTTTTTATGTTCTAGAACTAACTTATATAAATAATATTAAAAAATAAAATAAAAATAGTTCATTGTGATCGCAAACTGTTGAAATTAATCTAAACGAGCATCAATAAATTCTTTTTCACATGAATCATCCTCATATATAGAAAAAAATAATATATAAGACCAATTAATCTTATTTATGTTCATTAATAACATATAATTTCAATTCTAGAGAATCATTCTTATTATACATGAACTTCCATACCTATAAACAAGCGAACTGATCATGAAAACCAAGAAAACAAACACTCTTGAACGGTGAATTGAACTCTATAAATCATAAAAAACAGCATAAATTAACTTAATAAAACTATAATAAATAAAATACATGTATAATAGGTTCTTTATTTTTCAATTAATTAATTTAATTTAATTATCCAGGATATTAAAGTGAATAAATAATTCAAACATAAGGTAAGGGGATTCTCAAACCCAACTCTCTTCCTTCATGTTTTACCTCTCTCACTCCATTTTCAATATGGATGTTCCTTTAATGTTCCTTAAATATAATTTATTTTCATTCCATTTTATTTTCTAGGATATACATGTTTTCAATATGGTTTTATTAAAAATGAAAATATTTTTCCCAAAGAACACTTCTTTCTAAAAAACACATATTTTACTTCTCATGAGATTATTTCTTCTTCACTCAAGATTGATGATTATTATTCCAAGTATATTATTATCTTTTTATTTAGGGAACCTGGATGTTTATTCAGGAATATATGATTTATGAAATTCTCATGAAACCCATTTCCTTCCCATGGTTTATTTTTTTTCATGATTGATATATGTTCTATATGGAAAGCATGATTATGAAAATGTTATGATGTGAAAAGAACACCTAGAATTATAAATCACTCCAATTCATTGGGTAATGTGATGTATCTCATGAGATAATGTGAAATATGTGTAAAAATGATTCTATATTTTTTCACAATTATGATGTTATGATTATGCACATATGTTATGCATGAACATGATTCTAGATTTGTTCACAACTATATGTGGTATTTGACTACTAAGACATGATGTTTCTTTTTTATGCATTGCCAATTTCCATGATTTTATCTAATACTTACTCTCATGATTATGATGATGATCCCATACTTCTGTTATGATGATGATGATTATTCTCACCCTTGTTATATTGATTTATTTTCTTATATATCCTCTTACTGGTATTTTAGCTCACCCCTTTCATTGATGTATATCCTCAGGTGATTATTTGTACTAGGGAGAACACAAGGTCAACTAAGAAGTTATAGAAGATGAATTTATATAATTTTTAGGTTTTATTATGTAAATTTCATGGTTCTAATTTTCCCAATACACTAAACTTTTGGATCCTAGTTATGTAACTATATTATATTGTTTATCTTTAAAATGATTTAATAGTATTGTAAGAAATGTAGGGTTTCTATAGTTGGTATTAAAGCACACTTTTTTTAATTTAGGAATTAGGATTAGAGAACCTTAGTTAAAACCCTCAGTATGAGACTAGGTATATGAAAGCACCCAAGAAGTTTTGTTTTATAAAAAATTATAAATATAGGGATCCCAAAAGATATGCCTTTAATTTTAATTGTAAAATGGAAAAATTTATTTATACATGACTTGTTAACTTATATTTTTTTCAAACCTTTTATATTTTAGAAAATAGTGGGAATGAGGAGAAACCAGGCCAATAATCTGTGTGAGGGACAATGCATCGATTTCCCAAATGACATCCCCAATGCCTTGGGAGTTGGAGTTCAAAATTTAATGGTGATGCTTACCCATCTATCTCAATATATGAACAATTACCCAAATAATGTGGAATGTATACCTTCACCTAAGAGGGATCCACTCAATATCTAGTCTTTTATGAGGTAACAATCATTGATATTTAGTGGATCTTCTGATCCACTCATCATGGAATAGTGGTTAAACTCAATGGAGAAGATCTTTTCTATGCTTCGCTATTCTAAGATGGAGAAGGTGAATCTGGATGTTTATCTTCTAGATGGAGAGGCCAATCAATATTGGGTGTTTATTAAGAACAACAGGTTGAAGGATTAAATTAAATAGATGGAGTGGAAAGACTTTAAGATAATATTTCTTAACATGTATTTCCCTCATACTCTTCATAAAAAGATGGAGAGATAATCCATAGAGCTGAAGCAAAAGGAAGATCAATCTGTCACAACCTACGAAGAAAATTTCTCAAGGATTTCAAGGTATTCTTCCAGATTTGTTATCAACAATGATTGAAAAATTGATAGATTATTTAGTGGTTTAAAACCACACCATTAAAATGATTAAGAATTTCAAGACTTTTGTATTTATGAATAAGTAGTTTGATATTCTCTAAAAGTAGAGATGGATTTTGGATAATGGTCCCATGGATATAGAGATAAGAAAAAAAATATGGAGTTTTAAACTAGAGGATATAATGAAAAAGGTGGAAAGAAAACTCAACCACTCATATGTCAAAAATGTGGGAAGAAGCATTATGGGAATTGACTCAAAGGGATAGAAAAATGATTCAAGTATGGGTGAGAAGGACACCAATATCATGAATATTTAAGATAAATGAGGAATTAGGAAAATATGGTGGAGGAAAGGAGAGCACCACCCATGGTTCAATGCTTCAACTATAGGAAGTAAGTTCACTATGCAAGACAGTGCACTAAACCTTGAGTCCTATAGGGTAATCAATGTAAATAACCACAAAGGACAAAAGAGAAAGGGAATTATTATTCCATCACTATTGCTGATGTGGAGCTTGATAATGAATTGGTGATAGGTACATTGGTTATTAATTCAAGAATAATGAACATACTATTTGATTCTGGTTCAATGCATTCTTTCATATCTTGCAAGTTTAGTAGAACAATTCAAACACCACATAAAAATATGGAGGTTGAGTTATCTTTGAGAACAAAAAATAGTGCAATTGTTGTATCCAAAGTATATAAATCCTCTACAAATAATTTCTATGTACTGAACCACCCAAAAAATCCTGTCTTACTTCGTCTAGTAGAGTTTGATGCTTTATTGGGCATGGATTGGCTATCTTTATACAAATCTAACATCATCTGTTGGGAAAGGGAGACCACTCTTCACATCCCGATACATCAAACAATTTTTTACAAGTGTAGGTAAGAGGATGGATATCCTTCAAAATAATCATATCAAGTGTGGATGTTATTGCCATATGATCAAGCATATATAGATCAAATGATTGAGACAAAGGAGAGAATTAGGATTGAAGACATTCCCATTATAAGGGACTACACTGATGCGTTTCCAAAATAATTGCCTAGTATTCCTCCTAAATAAGGGGTTGAGTTTTCAATTGAAATTATTATTGTATCTATTCCTATATCAAATACACCTTATATAATGGATACAATTGTGTTGGAGGAACTGATAAGTAGTTATAAGAGAATATGGACAAGGGTTTTATATGCCCAAGTGCTTCACCATGGAGTGCACCGGTCCTCTTCATCAAGAAGGATGGATCAATGTGCCTCTACATTGATTATCATGAGATCAAAAAAATCACAATAAATAAAAAGTGTACACTTACACAGATAAATGACTTTTTTGATCAATTGTGTGGGGAAAATTATTTCACTAAGGTGGACCTTCAGTCCGGATATAACCAATTAAAGGTGAGGAAGGAAGATATTCCCAATTGTGGTAGTCATTATAGATGACATTCTTATATACTCTAAGAGAAAGGGGGAACAAGTGGATCATTTGAATACTGTGATAAAGACCATGCTAAGGGAGAATCTGTATAAAAAGTATCGTAAATGTGAGTTTTGTATAGAATAAGTATCATTATAGGGAACTGTTATCACCATTAATGTAATATCTATGGACCATTCCAAGATAAAGGTAATTGAAGAGTGGTCCAAAATAACATCTATAATGGAGATCCGTAGTTTCCATGGTGTATCTGGGTATTACCATATAATTTTTAAAAACTTATCATGATTGGAAAACCCACTAACAAAGCTGACTCGGATGGGAGAGAAGTTTGATTGGACCAGTGAATGTAAAGACTGGTTCAAGGAGTTAAAAAGGTGGATTATAACTGCTCCAGTACTCACATTTATGATAAGTGGGTAACTCTTTGTGGTATAAAATGATGCTTAAAATAAGTGATTCGGATATATACTGATGAAAAATTTGTAAAGTGATATCCTACACCTCAAGGTAGTTGGAAATTTATGAGCAAAACTATCCCATGCATGATCTGGTGTTGGCAGTTGTGATCTTCATGTTGAAAATCTAGATGAATTATATCTATGAGGATAAGTGTGAAATATATATTGATAATAAGAAACTAAAATATACATTCACACAAAATAAGATTAATATTAACTAATAAATATGGTTAGATCTCATTAAATATTACGAATGCTCAATCCACTAACATCTTAGTCAGGCAAATAAACTGGTAGATGATCTAAGTAGAAAGGATCTTGCAACTTTATCAATGATGATAATTGATAAGTATCCAATATTATAATATTTTTAAAGTATGGACATGTAAATCATTAAGTAAGGAACATAAACAATCCTTTATCAAAGGATTTATGAACCATCCCTCATGGAGAAAATAAAATATGCACAAATAAATGATGTGGAAATTCAAAAGCGGGTGGAAACTCTCTGTAAAGATAAATCCTCAGAGTTAAAAATTGATGAGGAATGAATTGTAAGATTTGGGTCATGACTATGTGTATCATACAATATAGATATAAAGAATCATCTTATGAATGACACACATAGCTCTACCTTCTCTATTCAACTAGGGAGCATAAAGATATATTGATATCCCCGAGAGAACTATTGGTGGGACAATATGAAAAAGGAGATCACTTAATATACTCCAAAGTTCCTGGTATGCCAGCAAGTTAAGGATGAAAGGAAAAATTATATGGGTACGATAAAACCATTATCCATACCAACATGGAAATGAAAAAACATCACCACGGACATTTTTTACTGAACATTCAAATAAATCGAGAGGAAACAATTATATATGGGTTTTTGTGAATCGTATTACAAATATATGGCACCAGCCTTAAACCTTACTTAATCTTGAGTTATTTCAAGAGTACACGTTGAGGATCTTTTCAGGTTTAGAGTTTTTAGAGAATTATATCCTAAAATATGCATTATATTCCACATTTAAACAAAGTGGTCACATAAAAGATAGTACTCATTTTTCCCATCAATGTAAACATATTTAAAATAAAACATGGATTTTTTCTTGAAACTTTCTTGACACTATCATAACATCATATACCTTTCCCTTGACCTGTGAAAAACATTTCAAAAACTTGGGATGAGCATAAGAAGCTCAGTGAGGGATATAAAAGTACAAAATGAAAACATTAGTCCATGTATGAAATCATACTTTAATCATAAAACATAAGAATTTTAACATACCTCATCAAATCATGAATAAATCATAGAAATCATAAGACATAAAGGTAACTTGAGGCATTCATAACATTCTTACGTAGGGAGTAACCCTCATGGTTACATTTGGAATACCCATCACAGTATATTCCATAAATCTCTTCGGAAAAACCTTAATGTTTTACCCCTTCACATTACCTAATGCATTGGAGAGCTATATCGAGCTCACCCACCCTTATTTTATCACGGAACCACCCGTCTTCATAAACAATTCCCAAGAACCATAACATAATCGTATCACATAAAACATGCATAAAGGAAACATAAGATTTCCACATTTCAATCACAAGATATCAATACCACATTGATATAATAAAGACATTATCAAAAACATTTTCAATACCAAAATAAAAGAAAAGTAAAACATTGTATTTATTTTTCATTTAAAAAAAGTTATGGCTTTTAGAGGAAGACAAAACTCAAATAATGGTCACAGTGGCAGAGAAGTCGTTGTCTCCGCATACGTACGATAAAAAAAACATTCCCTTTTTTCGTTTAGTAAATGCTTCGTATAAAAAAGATTCCTTTTAAATAAACTTAAAAGTCAAAGGGGTTTATACACCATATAAAATAATGTTGTTTATAAAACAAAATATGCCTCAATGAAAGGAGATTGAGACGAAGTCCCTTACCTCGGGTCTGACTTGACTCGATCATTCTTTAACCTCCTGAATAATAAACTTGAGTTAATTTATACTTGATTAAGAACCTTTTACAAGTTCTTTATTCCTTTTATATCACTTATTACCATGTTATAAACACTATTTAATTATTTTAGTTAATAATGGTCATTTAGTCGATCATTCGTAATTGAGTCAAAAATAAACTCTTTATAATTACAAGTTGTTCATTTATCCATTATATACAAAATTATATTCATGATTTAGATATCATATATATCATATATATCTCGTATATACATGCATTTATAATATTACATAACATTTAGAGGTAAGAAATGAAATGAACCATTCATGGAGACGGTAAGCCGTACGTACGCATGAACGCTACTTTCATTTCTATTTCATATTTTATGGAATGGAATCATAATTATATAAAGGTATATTATAATTACATTATAATATAATATATAATTTCATTAACTCCATCCTTTATACATCCCATGTATGGCATTAACGAATCAAATCACTTTGAGGGGGCGGTAGTCCGCACTTCCTAAAATGAAGATATCGTGTTCACCCATAATGGAAACCATAAAGGTATGACATAAATGAAAAATACAGAAGATTAAGGAAAACATAAACATATTATATATCATATATAAATATAGTGACATCTTAATGGCCACCTTTTAAGGTGTTAGAAGAATATTGAACAATCATCATTTCGTGAGACAGAAATTCACCATCCACGGAAAAAATATTTTCTTTAACCATTAGATGTAGGTGTGTGTAAGTGTACCTAGAATAATTATTATAACAACATCCTATTATATTGAATATAATGGTTTTATTACAAAATAAATGAATAAAAAGAGTTTAAGGGGTTGGAGAAGCAAAATAAAACAAAAGAACATTAGAGAAGTCTTTACCTTTAAATCAGGTAACTCCTCTTGGTTTGAACCAAAAGGGTTTCTTGAAGAGCTTTATGCCTAAGGTAAGGATTATAGGATGAATAGAGGGATGTGGAGAGATAAAATGAGCAGCGATTGGCCAATAAAATGGCTTGAGAAGTGTGGGTTAGGAGGTAGAGGTGGGGGCCTTTTATAAGAGGAGAGAAGGGGCACTCTTGGAATGCTATAAAATGTTACATTATATTGAAATGTGTTTCGGATTTGAAAAGTCCCACATTGATAAATTTAGAGGATAATGTGATAAGGGTTCTAAATATACTAATCCAATAGGTTTTTGGCAAGTTTAATTATTATATTTTACATTATCTTTTCATTTTATTTAAATCCTTCATTAATGAGGTAATCACTGCATCATCATGATGTCATACATAATTTAATTTATTTAATTTCTAAAAATTATAAAAAAATAATATTATGTAGGAAATATTTTTATATTTCCAATGAATATTTATAGTCTAATATATCATTTATTTAGACAAAATTAAATTTTTTTTACTTAGGTGTTACATACTTTGTTATATTTAACTTTCTTTAAAAATAAAATGATAAAAAGTCATTATCACACAAAAGTGATTCAATGGGGTCCCTAAGTTTGGCACAAGGCATACCATGGTCGTCCATGACAAAACCAGCAGCATTAGGACACATGTTGGGTTCATTTTTTATTATTATGATATTATTTTATTATCCTTAACTACCCGATTACTAATTAGTCATGATAATTAAAGATAATTACCGTCGTTACTATTCATAATGTCCAAAAAAAGTCTTAATTACATAATATGGACCTTATGATTCCAAATATGGAATCAATTTTTCCAAATTCCAAACATATAAATTGCAATAATTAATTTAAAAACAATTCCCATTGTCAGAATAAATAGCGGGTTTTTTGAAACAATATCTATGAAAAGTTTGACACTTTTTTATGCCCAATTCCAGAGTGAAATTAATCCCAATGACCACCATTGGATTAAATGGTAAAAATATATTCTATTTAAACTTTAAAACCAATTAAAAATATAATCTAACCATATAATTAAATTATATGAAAAAGCAGTTTTGATGTAAAATGCAGTATTTTTCACTATTCATTAAAAAAATGAACATTGTCAGAAAAATACCAAAACTTTATCCAAAGTAAATTTCAATGTCCCAATAATAAAGAATAAGTTTAATTTGAAAAATAGAGCTTATAAAATTGTCAAAAGTTTTATTTAAAAATTGTTTTCCATCAAAAGGTAGTAAAACAATCTTTTAAAAATATTAGTGTATTCCATGCTTAAGATTGGATTTATTCTCATTTTAAGCCTCTAAAACACTATCTAATTAATAAATAGACATAGATAAGAATATATATTATTAATTACTTACTTGGGATGTTACATCCTTCCCCCCTTTATAAAATTGTGTCCCCGCAATTTATTTACTTATCGAATAAGTGGGGGTATTTATCCCTCATTGCATTTTCAGATTCCCATGTTGCCTCTTCAATCATGTGGTTTTTCCACAAAACATTTACTTGATGAATCACCTTTTTCCGTAACACTTGATCCCTATGGTCAAGAATCTGTACCGTTTGTTCCTCATAAGATAGATTCTCTTCCAGCTGAACTACCTCTGGACTCAAAACATGAGATGGATCTGGCATGTACTTCCTTAACATTGAAACATGAAAAACATTGTGTAAATGAGATAAACTCGGAGGTAAAGCCACTTGATATGAAACTAATCCAACTCTCTCCATAATTTCATATGGTCCAATGAACCTTGGACTCAAATTTCCTTTCTTACCAAATCACATCACACTTTTCCATGGTGATACTTTGAGAAAAACATGATCACCTACCTCAAAAGAGAGATCCTTCCTCCTGTTGTCCGCATAACTCTTTTACCTGCTCTGAGCTGTTCTCATGTGTCTCTGTATCAGCTGAACTTTTTCTTCCAACTCTTCTAAAAATTCCGGTCCCATCAACTTCCTTTCACCCACTTCATCCCAGAAAGCTGGAGTTCGACACCACTTCCCATATAATGCCTCAAATGGTTCTATCTGTATACTATAATGAAAACTGTTATTATAAGAAAACTCAACCAAAGAAATATGTTGGTCCCAACTTCCCTGATAATCCATAGAAAAAGAACGTAGCATATCCTCCAAAGTCTGAATCGTTCGTTCTGACTTCCCATCTGATTGAGGATGAAAATCTGTACTAAAATTTAATTCAGTACCCAACGACTTCTGAAGGCCTTTCCAAAAGTTAGAAGTGAACATGAGATCAAGATCAGATACAATGGAGAGAGGAACTCCATGTAACCTGGCTATCACTTTAAGATAAAAACGAGAATATTGATCTAGGGAAAAAGTATCTCGTATAGTTCAGAAATGAGCATATTTATTCAAACGATCAACAATAACCTAGATTGCATTACTTCCTTGAGGTGTCTTCGGCAATCCCACAACGAAGTCCATGGATATATTCTCCCATTTCTACTCTGGTACTGGTAAAGGTTGAAGCACCCCATTCAGTAACTGCCACTCTGCTTTAACATGTTGACAAGTCAAACACTTCACAGTAAAATTAGCAATATCTCTTTTCATTCCATCCCACCAGTAATACTCCCGAATATCTCTATACATCTTAGTACTTCCAGGATGAACTGAAAACGGAGAACTATGAGCTTCACATAACAACTCTCGCTTCAACTGTGAATCACAAGGCACGCAGAATCTCTTCCCAAATATCAAAACACAATCATTATCAATGTTGAACTCAAGCAACTTACCTTTCTAAACCAGCTCTACCTATTTCTGCAACTCACTGTCTTGCTTCTGTTCTTGATTAATTCTGTCTGATAGAGAAGATTTCACTGATACCTGAAACAGAACAGAAGGAAATCCTGCACCAAAAACCTCTATGCCATATTTTATCAAATCCTTAACCAAAGGATCATGTTCCAAACACAACATTGCTAATGAAGCATTACTTTTTCCACTCAAATCATTAACCACTTTATTTGCTTTTCCCGGATGATAATGAATTGTACAATCATAATCCTTGATTAATTCTAGCCATCTCCTCTGTCTCATGTTCAATTATTTCTGAGTGAATATATACTTTAAACATTTGTGATAAGTATATATTTCACACTTTACACCATACAAATGATGCCTCCAAATTTTTAAAGTGAAAACAACAACAGCTAATTCCAAATCATGTGTAGGGTAATTTACCTCATGCATTTTCAACTGAAATGAAGCATAAGAAATTACCTGATCATTCTGCATTAGGATGCAACAAAGTCCTTTTAATGAAGCATTACTGTAGATAACAAACTCCCCATTCCTGGAAGGTAGTGCCAAAACTGGAGCATTCACCAATCCTCTATTCAGTTCCTGAAAACAATCATCACATTCTTTTGTCTAGATAAACTTAACACCCTTCCGAGTTAGCTTAGTCATTGGACTAAATAACCGGGAAAAATTTCTAACAAACCTTCGGTAATATCCTGCCAAACCAAGAAAACTACGAATCTTGGTTACATTGGTGGGTCTTGGAAATTCTTCCACAACCTTTGTTTTTGCAGGATCAATAGTTATCCCATCTTTAGAAACAATGTGACCAAGGAAAGAAATTTGTTGCAGCCAAAACTCACACTTGCTGAATTTCCCATACAATTTCATTTCTTTTAAGGTTTGAAAAATAACCCTTAAATGTCTTTCATGCTCTTATTTACTTTTAGAAAACACAAAAATATCATCAATGAAAACAACCACAAACTTATCCAAGAACTCATGGAAAATTCTATTCATAAGGTCCATGAATACAACAGGTGCATTGGTTGGCCCAAAAGACATAACTACAAATTCATAATGGCCATATCTTGTATGAAATGTGGTCTTCAGAATATCTGCTTCCTTTACCTTCAACTGATGGTACCCCGATCTTAGGTCAATCTTTGAAAAATACTGAGCTCCCTGGAGCTGATCAAACAAATCATCTATATAAGGCAAAGGATATTTGTTCTTAACAGTGATGTTATTCAAGGCTCTATAATCAATGCAAAGTCTCATTGAACCATATTTCTTTTTAACAAATAAGACAGGAGCACCCCATGGTGATGTACTAGGTCAAATGAATCCTTTCTCTAATAAATCTTGAAATTGCTCCTTCAACTCTAAAAGTTCAATTTGATCCATTCTATAAGGGGGTTTTGAAATTGGCTTAGCATTGGGAACTAAGTCAACAGTAAATTCAACTTTTCGATCTGGTATTATTCCAGGCAACTCATAAGGAAAAACATCCGGATACTCATTTACCACTGGCACATCATTAATCTGAATAGTTCCTTTTTTTCAACAATATGTGCAAGGTAACATTCATTTCCATCTTTTACAAGTTTCTCAGCCTCTTGATATGTTATCAACAGTAAGGGTTCATTCTTGTACACAAACTGAAAGTATTTATGAAAAGAAACTTCTTTAGATCTACAATTAATCTTAGCATGGTAAACAGAGATCCAATCCATACCCAGGATAACATCAAGATCTACTAGAGGTAAAACAATAAGGTTTTCAAGTAGGTTCTTTCCACAAATAAGGATAGGAAGATTATTATAAATTATTTTTGCCTCAACATTTCCCCCAGGTGTTTTTTCCACAAGTTCATGAGTCATTTCTTGAGATGGTATTCCCATTTTACTAGAAAAGTTTTCATAGATGAAGGAATGTGTAGACCCCGAATCAAACAACACACTGGCATAATCTGAAAAAACAAACAAAGTACCTGATACCACTTCATTTGATGGCTCAACATCTGTTGAAGTAGTTTCAAATTATTTCACCACCCCTTTCGGCTTGTAGTCTAACTGCTTCCCATCACTCGAGCTCTTTGTCGGACACTTGTTTGCATAGTGACCCATCTCATTGCACTTCAAACATTTCACTAACTATAAATCAAATTTGGTCTTACCGTCACTTTGATATTTTTTAGTGAAATCACGAGCCTTATGTCACATCTTACTACATCGGTAGCACTTTACAGAATTCAGAAGACATTCCCCAGCATGCCTTTTACCACATTTATCACAAACTGGAAACTTAGTTTTCATACCATCAGACATTTTTGAAGAATTATTCCCTTTCTCCTGCCACCTCGGTCTCTTCTTCTATTGGTTGTTATAGAACACTTGATCATCAGAAAACTCCAGTTCCACCTTCTCAGCACATCGAACAAGATTTTGATAACGTTTTAACTCACGAGAAGCTAATTCCCTTTGATATTTTGGCTTTAATCCTGAGTAAAAATGATTGATTTTACTATCAAGGTCTCGGATAAAATTTGGAGCATACCTTGCCAATTGAGTGAACCTTTCTTCATAAGCATCCACTGAGTCATCCTCTTGCCTCAATTCCAAGAATTGTTTTTCCATCATAAGTCGAACAACCTTAGGAAAATACTTCTCAAGCAACATACCTTTGAATTCATCCCAGTCGAGAGAATCAATCTCATCAGCGTCCCTTATATTTTTAACCATCGACCACCACTGATCTGCTTCACCCTCCAAACAGTAAATAGCAAGACTAACCTTTTGATTGTCTGAACACCCCATGGCATCGAAAATCTTCTCCAGTGCTTTAATCCACCCTTCAGCTAGCACATGGTCAAATGGCCCTATGAATGATGGGGGTTGTTATCTCATGAAATGTTCCACTATTGACATGTTCCTCTGCGGTTGATCTGGCTGATCTCATGCATGGATACCACCACCATTTATCACTTGAGTCAACTACGCCATTACTACAACAAACTATTCAGTTCCAATTCTGACCATCTCAGGATGCTGATTCAGAAGGTCATTTCCTTCTGTATGCCTTCCTAGCACTGCTTCCCTATTTCCTCTGTGGAAAACCATTCTGAATAAACATGTCTTAGATGAAGCAACATGGTATTCTTCAAATGCTATATCATTTCAATTTGACCATAAATTTTTTTTGGACAATCATTTATTATAATTCTAACTCCTAAAGTTATCTAAACCAACCTCTGATACCAACTATATGGCCCCATCCTTAAACCTTACTTAATATTGAGTTATTTCAAGAGTACACGTTGAGGATCTTCTTAGGTTTAGAGTTTTTAGAGAATTAGATCATAAAACATGCATTACATTCCACATTTAAACAAAGTGGTTACATAAAAGATAGTACTCATTTTTCCCATAAACAGAAACATATTTAAAATATAACATAGATTATTTCTTGACCCTTCCTTGAAAATATCATCACATCATGTACCTTTCCCTTGACCTGTGAAAAACATTTCAAAAACATGGGATGAGCATAAGAAGCTCAGTAAGGGATATAAAAGTATGAAATGAAAGTATTAGTCCATGTATGAAATCATACGTTACTTATAAAACATAATAATTTTAACATACCTCAAAAAATCACGAATAAATCATAAAAATCATAATACATAAAGGTTACTTGAGGCATTCATAACATTCTTACGTAGAGAGTAACCCTCATGGTTACGTTTGGAATACCCATCACAATATATTACCTAAATCTCTTCGGAGAAACCTTAACATTTAACCCCTTCGTGTTACCCAATTCATTGGAGGGCTATATCAGGATCACCTACCCTTAGTTTATCATGGAACCACCCATCATCATAAACAATTCCCAAGAACCATAACATAATCGTATCACATAAAACATGCATAAAGGAAACATAACATTTCCAAATTTCAATCACAAGATATAAATAAAAAATTGATATAATAAAAAAATTATCAAAACCATTTTCAATACCAAAATAAAAGAAAGGTAAAACATGGTATTTATTTTTCATTTAAAAAAAGTTATGTCTTGTAGAGGAAGCCAAAACTCAAATAATGGTCACAGCGGTGGAGAAGTCGTTATCGCCACATACGTATGACAAAAAAAAATTACCTTTTGTCATTTAGTAAATGCTTCGTATAAAAATATTCCTTTTTAATAAACATAAAAGTAAAATGGGTTCATACACCGTATAAAAGAATGTTGTGTATAAAACAAAATATGCCTCAATGAAAGGAGATTGAGACGAAGTCCCTTACCTTGAGTCCGAATTGACTCGATCATTCTTTAACCTCATGAATAATAAACTTGAGTTAATTTCTACTTGCTTAATAACCCTTTACAAGTTCATTATTCCTTTTATATCACTTATTACCATGTTATGTACACTATGTAATTATTTTAGTTAATAATGGTAGTTTTGTCGATCATTGGTACTTGAGTAAAAAATAAATTCTTTATAATTACAAGTTTTTCATTTATCCATTATATCCAGAATTATATTCATGATATAGATATCATATATATCATATATATTCAGTATATACATGCATTTATAATATTACATAACATTTAGAGGTAAGAAATGAAATGCACCGTTCATCGAGATGGTAAGCCGTACGTACACATGAACGCTACTTTCATTTATATTTCGTATTTTATGGAATGGAATCATAATGATATAAAGGTATATGATAATTAAATTATAATATCATATATAATATCATTAACTCCATCCTTTATACGTCCCACATATGGCATTAACGAATCAAATCACTTTGAGGGGGCGATAGTCCGCACATCCTAAAATGAAGTTATCGCATTTACCCATAATGGAAACCATAAAGGTATGACATAAATGAAAAATAAATAAGCTTAAAGAAAACATAAAAATATTATATATAATATATAAATATAGTGACATATTAATGGCCACCTTTGAAGGTGTTATAAGAATATTGAACAACCATCGTTTCGTGAGGCAGAAATTCGCCATCCATGGAAACAATATGTTCTTTTACCATTATATGTAGGTGTGTGTAAGTGTATCTCAAATAATTCTTATAATAACATCCTATTATATTTATTATACTTGTGTTATTACAAAATAAATGAATAAAAAGAGTTTAGGGGGTTGGAGAAGCAAAATAAAACAAAAGAACATTAGAGAAGTCTTTACCTTTAAATCGGGTAACTCCTCTTGGTTTGAACCAAAAGGGTTTCTTGAAGATCTTTCTGTCTAAGGTAAGGATTCTAGGATGAAGAGAGGTATTTGTAGAGATAAAATGAGCAGATCTTGGCTGATACAATGGCTTGAGAAGTGCGAGTAAGGAGGTAGAGGTGGAGGCCATTTATAAGAGGAGAGAAGGGGCACTCTTGGAATGTTATAAAATGTTACTTTATATTGAAATGTGTTTCGGATTTAAAAGGTCGCACATTGATATATTTCAAGGATATGGTGATAAGGGTTCGAAATATACTCATCCAATAGGTTTTTGACAAGTGTAAGTCTTATATTTTACATTTTCTTTTCATTTTATTTAAATCGTTCATTAATGAGGTAATCACTGCATCATCATGATGTCATAAATAATTTAATTTATTTAATATATAAAAATTATAAAAAAACTAAAATGATATAGGAAATATTTTGAGATTTCCAATTAATATTTATAGTCTTAGAGATAATTTATGTAGACAAAATTAAATTTTTTTTACTTAGGTGTTACATACTTTGTTATATTTAACTTTCTTTAAAAATAAAAAGATAAAAAGTCATTATCACACAAAAAGTGATTCCATGGGGTCCCTAAGTTTGGCACAAGGCATCCCATGGACAGACATGACACAAAAAGTAGCATTTGGACACATTTTGGGGTCATTTTTTATTATTATGATATTATTTTATTATCCTTAACTACCCGACTACTAATTAACCACGATAATTAAAGATAATTACCGTCGTTACTATTCATAATGTCCAAAAACAAAAGAGTCTTAATTACATAATTTGGACCTTCTGATTCCAAATATGGAATCAATTTTACCAAATTACAAACATATAAATTTCAATAATTAATTTAAAAATAATTCCCGTTGTCAAAATAAATAGCGGGTTTTTTTGAAACAATATCTATGAAAAGTTTGGCACTTGTTTATGCCCAATTCCAAATTGAAATTAATCCCAATGACCAAAATTGGATTAAATGGTAAAAATATATTCTATTTAAACTTTAAAACCAATTAAAAAGATAATCTAATCAAATAATTAAATTATATGAAAAAGCCGTTTTGATGTAAAATGCAGTATTTTTCACTATTCATTAAAAAAATGAACATTGTTAGAAACATACCAAAAATTTATAAAAAGTAAATTTCAATGTCCTAATCATAAATAATAAGTTTAATTTGAAAAATAGATCTTATAAAATTGTAAAAAGTTTTATTTAAAAATGGTTTTCCATCAAAAGGCAGTAAAACAATCTTTTAAAAATATTAGTGTATTCCATGCTTAAGATTGGATTTATTCTCATTTTAAGCCTATAAAACACTATATAATTTATAAATAGACACAGATAAGAATATATATTATTCATTACTTACTTGGGACGTTACAACAAAGATAAATCAATTTATCACAATTCGAGAGGAATTATCATTGGATCAACTTACATGGATGTACATCAGATAAGTGGTAAGGATGCATGGATTACCACTGTCTATTTTATAAGATAGAGATCCGAGAGTCACCACTAAGTTCTAGAAAATTATCCAACATTCTCTAAGCCCTGATATGAACTTTAGTATGGATTCTCAACCTCAAACTGATGTCCAATCTAAACGTAAAATTAAAACATTAGAAGACAATTTGAGATCATGTTCTATAGAATTAAAATGAGTATGGGACCAACATCATCCTCTGGATGAGTTATCTTACAAAAAAAGTTTCCACTCAAGCATCCAAATGTCTCTATATGAAGCCCTTTATGGTAAAATATTCATAACACTAAAATTCTGGGATGAGGTCAGCGAACATAGGCTACTAGAACTTGAAATAGTCTAAGAACTGGTGAAAAAGGTGAAAACCATTCAAAAACACCTCAAGGATTCCCAAAGTCGATAGAAGATCTATACATACAATCATCAAAGAGACTTATAGTTTAAGGTTGTATACATGGTATTCCTCCATATATCTCCAATGAAGAGGATCATGAGATTTTTGTATAAGGTAAAGATAAGTCCCAAGTACATCACCCCCTTCGATATTCTTGATCACATTGAAGCTGTGGCATATCGACTGACACTTCCACATACCATGTCTCAAGTACAAAATGTATTCCATGTATCCCTCTTGAGAACGTACATACCAGATCCCTCATATGTACAAAATCCATAGGTGGTATAGTTGGAAAATGATCTCTCTTGCGAGGATCATCCAGTGAATATCTTGGACTGCACAGATAAATTTCTATGAAACAAGACTACTCACCTGGACAAAGTATTATGGTGAAACCATAAGTAAAAAGAAGCAACATGGGATCTAGATGAAGTGATGAAGGAGAAGTACCCTCACATGTTTTCCACTTATAATGTAAAATTAAATTTTTATGGTGAAATTTCATAAGGGGGGAAGAGTGTAATGACCCAAAATTTTATCAATGGAAATTTATTTATTATAATTATTCCATATAGTATAGATCACATAAAATCACATAGGGGACACAATATAGAAATTATAAAAAATAATGAATGTAATAAGAGGTATTTCTAAAATTTACGAAACCTATACCAATGAGATAGTAA